>CM068544.1:7058806-7682037 GCA_035048495.1 Euptelea pleiosperma
TTGAAACATTTGACAAGGCTTTATAAGACTCCTTTAATTGGATAAAAGGAGTTCCTGGGATTGTTTACATCATTTTGCTGTAGAACTGAGCCCTTGAGCCCTTATCTTGGTATATTGGATTGAAGTACTATGGGGATTGAAACACAACAATCTTTAGCTTGTTTGCAAGTTAAATTAACCCTCTCTTCATTTGTTCATTTATGTTGAACCATCCATCCTTTTAATCTCAACCTCCAACGACCAACAACTTAAGAAGTTAACGTAAAATACCTAAAGTACCCTTTTGTATTAAAATTGCCTATGTATTTTTATCTCTCCTTCTCTTGTATCTTTTCTTCTTTTTAATAAAATGTTTCGCGTTGGTAATAATAAAAGAGAGGAAAGAAAAACCTACCCTTGAATCCCTACACTTGTAAAATTACCCAGAATACCAATAATAGCCTTAACATCAACCAAATAACAGTCCTGAAAAACCAGAACTCGAACACTCCTTTAAACCATCAGATAAACATGAAAGGACACTAAATATTAGCCACTAACACTAGAGATGATCTTCACGATTGGACAACTGCACATCCCCACAATGAAATTCTGAAGTTAGGACAAATTCTGGGACTCATAATTTTTGCGGTGTCTTCCTTCTCATTTGATTCCTTCAACCTTGCTTGGGCTTCTATAATTTATTCTGAAGTTGATTTGCATCAGCAGCCTCTTGGTGAGGGATCCTAGTTTTTATTGCATAACTTGAGGGGATGTTGTAGAGAGATGATTTAGATTTACTGTATCATCTTTGTGTAAATCTGTTGTATTATAGTGTGTCAGGCATTATTATCTTTTCACGTGATGTACAATCCTATAAATATCAATGTAATCAGTCACGTGTAGTAATCCCATTGATTTGTTGGTTCTTGTATTCATCACCACAAACCACCCCAACATTCACTTTGATTAAATGGATTAGACTTATTTTACAGGACCATTGAAGTCGAGTCCCTGGGATCCTTAAATTTTGGTTTAACATCCAAAAATTTCATTACAAACATTAAGTTCAAGAAGCAAATATCAGCAACCAATGCATACTTTCCTACCTACAAACAGCTTAAATTGTAACTATCAGAAACACGTGAAATACAAACCAATTAGGAAATCCAAATGTACAATGCATAACTCTGGAATGGGAATCATATATTGATATGAATGTACACATATATGCACCATCCAATTTGGCATTAATGACCAAATATATGTAAGAGTATAATTGTAGCATAATTCAGATTAGGTACGCAAATAGGATTCCAAAAAAGATAATTTTGTAAAACAACATTTGCACCTAGAGAAACTCCCTCATAGAAAATACTTAAAACTGCAAAAGAAACAATAAATATCTAATATATATTATTGTTTCAAATTTCAATTAAAAAAGTGTGCAACTTGCCTATATATATCTAATAATTCACCATCTAAGATATCATAAAAAATATGAACATCTTAGCAAAATATAAACAATGGCATATTAACCTACCAAGCAATTTGAACTCCAACTTTTCCAAGAGTTCTCATGGCCATTGACACCTGAAATTAGTCATAGGGGCAACAAATTATTGCTATATTAGTTATTGAACACTTCCAAGTGCAATCTTTTGTTTTGCTCTTGCACTAAATAGCTTCACATGCACTATGTCCCACTATAAGGACTGCAAAATTAGACAAAAACTTCTGCCATAGAAGAGTTATCATAGTACTAGTAGACTTATGGGGGTTAAAACTTCTGCTAAATATTCACGATTATCAAACCAACCAACGTCACATAAAGTATAATTAATTTAAGTCATGGTCACTACATCCTATTTTCATGTCTAATTGTCAATATATGAACTCAACTTCCTAATAATAGTGAACTAAAAACCATTTGAAACTTAATTTCATGCCATAAAAATCATATCCCAGTCCAACAGCTTAGAGTATGTTGATTCCCAACCCAACAGCATATGGTATAGTTGACTTAGAGTTAGGGAGTAAGCAGTGGCGGAGCCAGGACTTTTGTTCAAGGTTGGTCCACCTCTTGATGGGTCTACACAGCAAAAACCCGTTTAATGATGATTTATATCCATTGGATTTAGCATTTTAATAATGTGATCTCTGGCCGTTGGATCTGAGCTCTTTTTTAGATGCTAAAATATAACTGTTAGAAATCATCGATCAAGCTGATATTTGGCATGCAGATCCCCCAAGAGGTGGATCAAACATCCATAGGGTTAGTAGACCCTAAAGTGAGCTCCACGTGACATTTTTGGGAGGGGAGACTTCAATTTTGAAGTTCCTAGGGGACAGCAAAAAAAACTCTCCCAAAGTTGTAATAATATGAAGGAAGAGTTCTATTATGATGGTTTTCCTATTCAATCATGGTTCTAAACTTCGACTTCGCCCTAAACGATGCACTAATTTTCAGGATAGAATAAAACAAGCATGATAACATACTCATAACTCGTTATATAAAAAAAAAAACCATTTAGAGCAACATAATCAATATTGTTCGGCACAAACTAACGCAAGTCTAGAGGTGAATCTGAGAGCCAAAATTTAAAGTTTGGTTAAAATATAATTTCATGTAAGTACATCGAAGGCAAAAAAAAAAGCTTACCTATGACCTGGAAAAGTTATAACCACATGAATCTACAATCCTCCTATGTCATCTCTACCATGGCGTGGGCCTAATAAAATTGTTGTGTAAACAACTAATATAACCAAATTAGAGTCCCATAGTGTTTTATGCATTTAATTTATATATCGAAATATTTTAATAAATTTTAAAATAATTGTTTTTTACTAATAATTGGCATAAGAAAAGATTATATATAATTGTTAATAAGCCTAGAATATATCTATATCATTAATGCATGCAAATGTCGCCCTATTGGTTTTATAATTATTTTTCATTTGTTTAGCTTTTTTAAAAAAAGAAAGTTGAGTTACAAAAATAAGATTATAAATAGGAAATCAACCCATTAGATTTCATTTTTACTGTCATTGGTACAAGCAAGTCTACGTGTAAGGATTCTTCTAAATGAGCCAAGAACCCATGTCAACACACATGTCAACACACATGTCGAAGTCCGACACTATATGGATTCTTATGCGACACTTCCAAATTCTGTTTTGTTTTTTTCTTTCCTTCCTTCACGATACTAATTAACATTTTCCATAGATATGAGCTCTACCATTCACAATTAAAGTTGTCTATGTAGCAAATACAACATTACATTACATTACATGTATGTATTCTCTTGCCTATAGGTAAATGATACAAATCATAAAATATTTTATCACATTATCCACTATTATCCTCATTATTGTACAAAAACGAGTGCCGAGTCCACGAATCCTATTTTTCAAGGTTCATCAAATCAGGCACTTTGTACTTGTGTTGGACTCTAACACCCATACCAGTATCTTTTTTTTTTTTGATGAGTACACCCATACCAGTATCTATGCAACAAATGCAAGTTGTTCTATAGGTTTCCTAATTATTTTTAATAAAAATATTATTTTTAAAAAGTAATTTTAAATTATGAAAATAATATCACTTAATTAACCCATTAGATTTTTATAAATTAATTACTAAAAATTATATGACATGGTTTGCCTACAAGTTGTCACTTTTTAATTGCTTTTCTTCTTCATAATTTGTAATAAAAAAGTAAAAATATTTTTATAAAATGTGAAAATGAACTCGTTAGGTTACAAGTAAGTTTTTTTTGGCTTTTATGTACATAGGTGACATTATTTTGAGTAATTAATTGTATAATTTTTGGCTCTCAGAATCTTAGTGTTTTACTGTTTTACAGTTTTAGACACATGTTCTCAAATCTGAATGGTAACGGCCGACTATTACTGCCTCCACAATCAAGTAATATGGACATATGATCGAAACCATCTCTTGCAACAAATTACACAAACAAGCATCCCAAACCGCCGAGACTAGGAATCTGTCCATCCTACATAAAGTAGGGATTATCTTGATATCTTGCTTATCAAAAAAAAAAGTCTGATTATCTTGACTATGGACCACATGAAACATGCTCCACACATTAGAAGGTCCATCAGCCGCGATTTGTATATCAAATCAGCAAAGTTTCTGATATTTTTTGCTATTCTGCCTCCTCCTCATATGAGAACCTGACGACATTAAAATTCCCAACAATACACCACATGACACACCTTGGGCCATGAATATTGTCTGCTTCTTCCCATAGATCGCAAAACTTCTTATCCTTAGGACCATACACTCCAATAAGCGTCCAAATAAAATTTTCTCCAGTGTTCTTACATAGAAATGAAGGAAAGAAAGAAAGCTCCAACAAGAAAATCATCAACCTCTACCACCTATAAATTAAATGACAACATATTTGGTTACGATGTTCATTTGATGATGGACAAAACATTTAAAGGCTCAGCCACATTGTCTTCAGTTTCAGCATGGGCCGGGTTAAATCACCTATGCAATAGGGGCATTGGAAATCTGCAATCACTTAACCTAGCATTTACATAAGAATTGTAATACCCTGAACTTTTGTTCTAGGGTATTAGGGTAATATTCACTATCAGAATACACGTGTCACTTTAACATGCTTACTTTGGTAAATTACTAGGTTGTAGGTCTGACACTTAGATAAATTTCAGAACTTCACCCTAGAGAGGTAATCAACCCTAGAATCACTTGACATTCTAATGAAGTTAGGACACCTCTAACTTTTCAAATTTTAGAGTAGTAACTTTTTGAACATCCGATAATGTGTCTAACACAATTAGAGAATAATAAAATTTCTGGTGCGGGACCCACGAAAATCCTAGTTGGATTAAACTCTTCAAAACACACCCGTTTGACCACAGAACGACGAACGGACACTTCCAACACGATCGTACACCTTAATAGACTGTATATCCAATAATCTAACCAACTTTATTTTCCCTATTTTTAGGGTCCGATCTAGGGTTTCCATGAATCGTGGGACCCACAGGTGAAATTTGACACTGAAATGACACGTTTTCGATTTTAGGATAATTTGGAGAGTAAGTCGCAAATGAACTACATAATGAACCCCAAACACCTATGAACCTTACGAACACCCTAATTCACTAATAATAATTATAAACTAAAGAAATACGTGAGTGGTAGGATCCACAGTGAACGTTTGAACAAACTTTAACATCTTTTCCTACTTTGGAGAGTAACTAGCCGAATTAAGATAATTTGCGCATAATGGCATAAGTTCCAACATAATGCATAATTAAGGGCCCGTTTGGCAACACCGAAATACGTTACTTTTTTGCTTCCAAAAGCAAAAAAGTTAAAAAGTTTGTTTGGGTATCCATTTTGGAATTGCTTCTTAAAAGTCTAAAACTTGCTTTTTGTGAAAGCAAAAAAATTTGCTTCTTGCTTCCGGTGGAAGCAAAAGTCAAAAAAATTTTGCGGAACCGACACTTCTAATTTTAAGTGAATCTTTCCAAATGTCAATTTTACCATTGTAAACTTCACATTATGAAGTGTAGATAGAAAACATCTTATGAAGGAGAAAAAGCAGGGATGGTTTGTTGAGGAGTAGGTCAGTAAACAATCTCTTTTTTGAAAAAATAATTACCCATAAAATGACTCACCTGGTGCATCGTTTATTACTAACCATTTACAATTAAATTTTTTTGAAAAAACAACATATGTTATATTAGTTTATAATCTTTATTAATGGTTTATTAAAATATAATATCTGTAGAAAATTATAAGAAAATGACTTTTTAACTTAATTCATGCCAAACTAACTTTTTTTATTTTTTGACTTAGAAATCGGTGTTTCACCAAACAAACTTTTGCTTCGAAATGACATCTTTAAAATTCAACAACTTAATTTAGAAGTTACTTTTTGCTTCCATTGGTTTGCCAAACGGGCCCTAATAAGTATTTAAATTACTTATTTAATATTGTAGAGTGTAACCTAGGGTGTAGTCGAACACCTAAAACTCCTTAGGGTGCATCACCCTTTGTACGTCCTAGTTAGCATCTAGAAGCCTTCCCATCTAAGGTAGGGACCACATCGTAATTAACCATTTGATATTCTATTGCGTAATTAATTAATTAACTCAGATATTTAATGCTTGTGGGGTCCACTTAATACCCCATGAGTCCCACAATTAGTTAGAGGTTCCCTCTATCAATGGAACTAGATAAAGGAGAGATTTAATTAACAACTAAATTAGAGATCCACTAAAGTAGCTAGCTTAACACATCACTATATGATCCCCTAAAGGGAAAAACGTGCTCCTCTCCTTGGGCATTAGTTGCTCATTAAGTTTAGCAACAACTGAGTGGGAAACCTCCCACATGTAGACCCCACCTCTCAACACCAAACCTACTCAACTATATATTAGAGATTCAGTCATAAAACACTCCATAAAGAAAGGAGAGAGAGAAAACTCCATTAAAGAAGAGAGAAGCTCCGAGAAGACCTTTTACCGAAGCCCGGAAGCCATCGAGCACGAAGGAAAAGTTGAAAGGGGCACCGAGAAGAACAAAAAAAAGGAAAACCATCCTTTGCGATTTTCCTTATTTATTTCACAATCATGAAAGGTGTATGTTAAATAACTAGGTTGAATTACATTATGAGGTATTTTTAAGTACCTTGTCATCATCTATTCCTGAAGCACTTCAAAACTATAACTCAAGATAATAAGCCTAAAGATGTGTACTAATCCAGAGGTAGATAGATAGAGGTACATAAGTTAATCAAGTTTTATGTTCTGACTACAAATACTGCAACTGTGCAACATATAACAGGGGTATTATTTGAAATTAGATGTAATACTTTTTCTGGTGTGGAACAGATCTTATATTTAAAACTCAAAGGATGGTTGTGGGATTTGAATATGGAAACAAATATGGAATTACCAGTGAGACGCCGCCAGAACCAAGTTCGCACATAGTGTTTACATTGACTTCTGCAATTAGCAATCCAGTTAAGACCTGCATTAAATTGGTAGATTAAGGATTCTCAAAGAAATCTGCTCAGTTATAAACTGATTGTTCTCATATATTACCAGAAACAGAAAAGAAAAAATAAATGGTAAAGTGCAAGGCCTCGATGAATTCACAAAGAACGCTCAGTTTTTTAACAAACTAAAACTCCATTGTCAATAATCATGACATCCTCACTTGTATTGAGCTATATATCTAACTGCTATGTTACCCCGACACTTCAAAATAGCTGCCATACCAATGTCAGACACTTCAATTTTTAACTGTAAATGCCATGTCCATGATGTATCCTGATCGTGTCTCAGCCGTACCCAGGTAACATAGTCAAACCGTGTTGTTTTGCAACTTGAGTTTACAGGTTAATGCCTAATTCATGTAGAGATACCGCACGATATAGCTCTGTACTCTTGCCAAACTTAGATTATTACAGCATAAATCCAACAAATAATGCACGTGATTGCGGAGGCCAGAAATACAGGTATCAAATTTAGATTATTACCATATAAATCCAACATAGAATGCAGGTGATTGCGGAGGCCAGAAATCCAGCTTCTTGGGTAACTGCAGGAATAGCAAGAATACCTGCACCTATCTATAAAAATTAAATGGCATTTGAAAATGGACTAAAAAAGAGTAAATAAGTAAAGCTACAAATATAAAGGGCACTGACGTTATAACCGCGTTACTAAAAAGAAAATGTTATTTTCAATCAAAATGTGTGTTTGTATTAATGTGCTATGTATGTATGAGTGCGTGCATGAATGTGTGGGTGAAAGTAAATGAGTGCATACTTATGTGGGTAAAGACATAGGTATGCATGTACCATTACTATGAGACTCTGTTTAAGTATGAGCATAGTTCGCTACAACGTTAAGCAGCAAAACTTGATCCATTAAAAAATGCAAGTTTAAAATGATTTAGGTTAAAAAAAGCGGAGTAAAAAAAACTGATAAAAAAGACGAGAAAGTCAAAAGATCGATAAGTGAGGACTTCAAGTTTAATACTTTTTAGTACAAAACTACACACTCAAAAAAGCATACATATATAATGGTACATAAACTGTGTGTGTGTGTCTGTGTGTGTATACACCCATGATGTGATTATAGACTGATAAGTAATATATGTACGATGGTACATAAACTATATAGTGCTGCCCTTAAGTCTAGTAATGTAAGTATACTTATAGTTTCCAAAACATATTTCTCATTCATCAAGGTCTCCAAAAGCATAGGAGCCTTTGAATTATTTTAAAATACTTTTATAAACACAAAATAGGTGACATATATTGTAAATAAAAAATATACTTAAATTTTTAAAAACAAGTGTGAGCTTTATTCATGAGATTTTTTGATAATTCAAAAATCACGGAATTGTTTCGGATTGTTGAATATTTTGTGTTTTTTTTTCTTTGGACGATGTTTTGAAAGCACCATGGTTTTAAACGAACTTTCCAGAGACGCGGGTTTTTTTTTCAAAAAGACGTGTTTTAAATGGAGATTTGCCAATTATGTATGTGAGGATGTATATCTCATGTATGCATGTACATCCCGCGTACATGTATGTATACACCTGTCAACACATACAATAGACACAGTAGACATGTATATAATGCGTATACTTTCGTTGTATAATGCATGCCAGGCCATGTGGTAGGAGTACATATAAATGTTCATGTATGTGCGAATATCTGCATATATGCGTCGCTAATTCAATGTGAGTAGAAGTATAATGTATGCTGATATTAGGGGTGTTAATGGGCTGGGCTTAGGTATACCCAGGCCCATCCGGAGCTTGTGATGGGCCTAGCAGGTTCTACCCATGCCCAACCCATGAATATATCAAAAAGCCCAGGCCCATCCAGAGCCCAGCCTGCCAACTAATTAATGTGGGTTTTAGTTAATTTCCAATTCCAATTATAGATACCAATTTTTGAGTTTTAGTTAATTTCTAACTCAAATTATGGACACTAGTTAAAAATAGACTAAATAGTAAATTATGATTGCCAATTAATTAGTATTGTGGGTTTCCTACTATAAGATATTAAGAGATCTAGTAATAAATATGATTAAAAAAGACACGAGGTCTCATTAGTCAAGCTAACTATATAATAAGGGCCCCTCGGAGCTATCCTGTCAGGCCTAATTAGTTATCAGGCTCCAAAATCAAGCACATGCCTCGCCCACTATGCCTATACATGGAACCCAAGCCCGACCCATGCTGGGACTGGCCTAAAGCCCATTGGGCCAGCCCGGCCCATTAACACCCTTATTAGATATGCCCATATGTATGGCTGCATATTTACCTACATAAGCATCCAATTTGTGCAAGTGCATATGTAAACATGTATGAGACTATACACATGCATGTAATTTTTTTATGCATATGCACATGCATGTACTTACATGGTGCATAAATGTAAATGGGCATGCATGTCTTACGTACACAATGCGGATGCTTGCATGCATGTACTTATTATGGACAGATGTATTATGTGCTTGTGTGTAAATATTTAGAGTAAGAGTGTGATGTATTGGTTCCACAACCCGTACGAGCTGTCCCGAATACCACATCTAGAAACCTGCTAGACCGTCCATATGTCAAGACACAACTTAGATTCAGCCCAGCCAGAAATTTGCACTGTTCTAAGTGACTAACCATTAGATTATTAGACTTAGTCTTGGACGGTCAATCAATTAACTTTACAGTTAATTGCTCAAAATAATGCCATTCAAGTACAGAAAGAGTCAAAAGACCAATTATATTGTTAACTACTCATAGCCAAATGGATTTATGATCCCCCTTGTCATCTTTACCCTGGCTAGCGGTCTAATGACACCATTATAACAAATGTGACGGATTAAAGTTCTATAGTGTTCATACATTTTACTTAAATACTTTAATGAATTTTAAAACAATTTTTTATTAAAATTTGCATAAAAAAGATCATGGGAATTACTATTCCCAAAGCACACTTTTCTTCTGCCGGACAATGTAGTTGAAAGCGTTAGGCGATGCCTATGCGATACCACGATAGGAACCGGTGCAACCTAAGCGAAGCCTAGGTAATTTGTTTATGTAATTCATAAAATTTAAGAAATACAAATAATATTGAAAAATTTATTTAATATCTATCAAGTAGGAAGGTGTAGAAACCAAAAGATTTATTGACTTTAAAATCTTATTTGGACGATCAAATCAAACTTAAGAAATACAAATAATATTGTAAAAAAATATTTAATATCTATCAAGTAGGAAGGTGTAGAAACTAAAAAATTTATTGACTTTAAAATCCTATTTGGACGATCAAATCAAACTCGATCTTGATAAAAAATTTAAAAAATGGTAGATCTGGAAGTCTACTTTCAAATTAAAAAAGTTTAGCAAATCTAAAGGCACTCAAATCGTAGCATAGCAAAAATGAATATCACGATATCCATGTCTAGCTCTAGGGGGCTTAGACAAGGGGATCCTCTATCTCCATTTTTGTTTGTAGTTGTGGTGGAAACTCTTGGCAGAATGGCTAGTAGAGCAAAGGAAGGTGGCTTCTTGGAGTGGTCCCTCTATCACTCACCTAGAGTTTGCTGATGACACGATCTTCTTTTCTAATGCTTCTCATAAATAGCTCTGATATCTCCGATGCGTTCTTCGATGTTTTGAGGTAGTTTTTGGTCTCCGAGTGAACTTGCAGAAAAGCAAAGTTTTTAATGTAGGGGAGGTACCAAATTTGGTGAGGTTGGCTTGCAATTTGGGGTGTGGCTTTGGCTGCTTGCCTTCCATCTACCTTGGGCTACCTCTTGGGGCTAAATATAAGGATAAGTCTATCTGAGACTCCGTGGTTGAAAGATTTTGAAAGAGTCTAGTGATATTCACTCAAAAGTGCTTATTTTAAGCCATTATCCTTATAGCTATGTCATATTCTCCTACGTAAAACTTGTCTTTTCATCGACTTTTCCACGTAAGAGTTTCTTCCATTGCGTAGAATGCATTATTTAGATGAAAATCGACTATTTGCATGAAATATACGCATTTCGGATAGTCCAGTATTAAGCCGTTTTAGTTGAATCTCATTACGCGCTTTTTCACTTGCAGGAGACCCTATCGGGCGATTCTCGAGGACTGACGGGCCCACAATCAATCACAGAAGACTTCTATCAAAGCTTAAAGAGCCAACAAGCTAGGATAAAAAGATAGAAGACATGTACGGGCAAAGTTAGAAGATCGTAGAGCCGGGACAAGGACTAAGAGAGAGAAGAATAGCTAGAGACCAAGAGGACTTAGGTGTTAAAGGCCACACCAATTGACATCAAAGGATAAGTTTGACTAATTGGTGGAGTGGACAAGAGAGAATAAAGAAGACCAGGGTTCAAAACCCTCCAATGCTTTTATTTTTGTATTTTTCTCTCACCTCTCTCTTATTTCTCTCTCTATCTATCTTGGCCCATGACGCATACCCATGACCCATGCCCATACCCATGACCCATGTCCATACCCATTTGCAACAACAAGAGAGAATTGGTCTCACTTGACCGATTCTTCTCTCCCCCATATCTCTCTATCCTAGTCACTCTATCTCTCATCTAACTAACCCATTCTCAACCGTTGGATCTCTCTAGATCCAACGGTCATCATTTTTACAACAAGCAAAAAGGAAAAAAAAAAGAAGTCTATAAGAGATCTACGATCTCTCCTTCTTCGGTTGGTTCCCTCCCCCTTATCTTCCTCTCTTCCTTCTTTCTTTCTCTTCTTCTTCTTCACCCTTCTTCTCCGGCGAGCAACTCCGGCGAGCTCACCATTAACGCCTCCACCTCGAGGTGCAAAGCGTCAAATAGCAACGTGTCCTTGCTGCCCATTCCATCCACCACAATCAAAGGCTCCAATCCTCAATCCTATTGAGGTCGATCCAATCGGAGTTGCACCATCTACCTCTTCAATGGTAAGCTTCTCTTTAATTCATCTCTCTAACCTTCCTACATTCTTTCTCTCTCTTCTTTCCCTCTCTACCTTTACATGCTTTCTAGGGTAATATTTTAATGACTTTCTAGATTAATTTGGTTTAATATTATTTCCGTTGTCAAGCATTTGAACAAGCATTTGTTTTTAGTTTAATGAACAAGTTTTAAATTCAAATTTAAGTTGTTTTCATTTATTGTGTTTTTCATTCTTGTTTCTCTTATGTTTTTTCATTCTAATAGTTTTAACAACAATCTCAAGCATATTTTAAATCAACCTCCACCATTCTCACCCTTCCATTTATTCCGAACATTTTCTGATTATTCTTGTTTCTTATTGTGCTAACTAATCCCGAGTGCGGACGATATCCGACACGAGCCACTGTGCAAGTCTGCTTATTTGCAGATTAAGTGAACCAATTCGGAGAAATTACAAATATGGTTTTCGTAACCAACGACGCGGAAAAACCTTAATTTCATCTAGCGGGCTAGAAGAGGAGATATCTATCAAAAGGTGGTAGGATTACTTTTATTAAAAGCACTTTATCTAGTCTTCTCGTTCACTTCATGTCCTTGTTCTCTATTCCGGTTCCTGTAGCTCACAAACTGGAAAAGATTATGAGAGATTTCTAGTGGGAAGGGAAAGGGGATACTCATAAATACCATCTTTTTTTTCGTAAGTAATTACTCATAAATACCATCTTGTGGAGTAGGGTAAGATATGTGCACCCAAAGAGAAAGGGGGTTTTGGTTTTAGGCATCTTCGAGACATTAATGTGGCTCTCCTCGAGAAGTGGTTATGGAGGTTTGGTGAGGAGGAAGACAGCTTGTGGCATTTAGTCATTGGGAGTAACTACAGGGTTACAAATTTTGGTAGGGAAACTTCTCATATTTTCTTTTCCTATGGCGTTAGCATGTGGAGAGGTATATATGGTGTTCGAGGGCTTTATAACAAATGTGTTATCTTTAAAGTTGGTAAACAGGACAAAATGCGATTCTGAGAGGACAAGTGGTGTGGGGACGACACCCCTCGAGACGCTTTCCCCCTTCTATTTTCACTTTCCAATTGTAAATGAAGGACGATTCAAGAGTGTGTGGTCTAGTGAAGGCAATGCTTCGTGGACGTTGGGTTTTAGAAGAGCCTTAAATGATTGGGAGATGGAGTGTCTTGCTTCTCTTCTGCTTCACATAGGCGAGATCCCTAATCTAGATGTGGAGCTGGACAGGAGAGTTTGGAAATGGGAGAAGCAGGGGACCTTCTCAGTCAAATCCTTCTTTACTCACTCTTTCCTGGGCACAGGTGTTGACTTTCCGACTGAAGTTATATGGGGTGCTTCTATGCCATCTCAAGTGAAGTTTTTTATATGGATGGCCTCTCTAGACAAGATCCTAACAGTGGACCATTCGATACCAAACAGGTGTAGTCTATGCAAGACAGAGGTGGAATCAGTCGATCATGTGGACCATTTGTTCCTTCTCCACTGAGGTGTGGCAAGCCTTCTTCAGATTGTTCAGCATTCAATTTGTTCTACAGCCTCATGTCTCAGGTTTCTTCCATAGATGCTCGGTAGATTCATTTGGGAGTAGAGGAAGGATTCTATGAAGCATTACACCTTTCGACATCACATGGACCTTATGGAAAAAAAGGAACTTGAGGATCTTCGAAGGGAAAGAGAAAGAGATCCAAGAGATGGTCCTACCAGTTAAAGCATATCTTTATTTTCAAACATCTTGTTTACCGGAGTTTACGGGGTGTTATTTTGATAGTTTTGTATTTAGATGGGAAGATTTGTTAGGCCTATCTCCTCCTCAAGGGAGTTAAGTCCGAGGTGCTTGTTCTATTTCAAGGGTCTTCCCTTTTATTAATTAAAATCTTTTCACTTATCAAAAAAAAAAGTTAAATAGGTGTATGAGACAGAGAGAGGAAGAAGATTAAGAAGAAAAAGAAGAAATAATGTTTGTATACATATATTTTTTTCAAATTTTCTATTGGGGTAAGCACATTTAACATCAAATTTATATGTCTAGCCTAGGAGAATTCTTAAAACACCTAGCGCCTTAATGTATAAGCATGCCTAGGTGACAGCTTTTGTACTAGAGCTTGTCTAGCTTTTGTATTAAAATAGTACATAAATATAAAATGTGGTTATCACCTCATTAGGTCGTAAGTAAGTTCTTTTTGGCTTTTATGTACTTGGACAAATTTATTTTGAGTAATTAACTCTGTAATTTTAGTGTTTCGGGTACCTGTGGTAGTATGCCCCTAACGCTTTCAATCTTGCATTTTTAACTCCAAATGGTTGTGTTTCCAAGCTTTTCATAATATAACCTGAAATACCAATGCTTGTTTCCTACATTTTTTGTAATAACTCGCTAAAATTATCAAATTTAGCAAAACAAATTGATAAATCAAATTTAGCAAATTATTTTGAACCTTTGCGAAACTTCCTTAAACTTCGATCGAATTATTGAATATTTGTTTTAAAATAAAATTCTCTACGATTCACCAAATTAATTGAATTTCATTGGATTACTTCGGCAAACTATAGGCAAATTTCTATAATTTTTATATTTTCCATAAACTTCAATTAGCTACCTTAAATATCAAATTAATTTGGCCAAATTTCACTGAATTGGTTCAATTTTCAAAACTATAGATACATTGTTTTCAAAGGCACACCTCGAGACACTTGAGGTGTATGCCTTGAGGCGAGGCTTAAGCATCAACTAAATTTTTTGAGGCTTACACTCAGTCAATTGACGAGTAAGCCTTGGGGCATGAGGTGCAAGACGCAGTTGAGATATGCACAGTGATGGACTAGCTGAACCTTTAAAAATTGATATTTTTTATATTTCTTTTTTTTCCCTGAAATGTCTTCCCCATTCATTTTTAATGATCTAAATGACCTAAAATAAGATATTTTAACTATCATTTTCTTCTTATTTGAGAGAAATCGCATGGCTAAGCTATTCTAACATGGCTGAATTGTATGTTGAATGGATTGTTGAGAAGGACTTTGAAGAGGAAGTGTAGAAGAACCTTCATCATAGCATAATGACATCTATGAGCTCGATGTCAATCTCGTAACTCGTTGAGATGTTGAGATCGAAAAATGTAAGAACCACTTCACCTACTTGAAGTAGGAGGAAGTCAACTGCCAAACAGCCTAAAAAGGAGGTGAGATGTAGTTTGGTTGAATACCAGAAATAATTAGATTAAATAAAAGGCTCTATTGTTTAAGTTTATAGTTTATTCAATCCTTTTTCAAAAATCAAAACTATAATTTTCATTTTTCTTAACTATATAAAGGTAAGGTGCCAATGCAATTAGTGAAGAGGAATGTGATGATATAGAGACAAATCCAAAGAACGATAGGGGAATTAGAAACCAAGATTACACTTTGGATGATCTTATGAGCTATGAAGACGAGGGAGAAGCTAATGAATGAAGACCGAAGACTTGTTGATTCTAGAATTTAGATAATTTCTCTCTCCAGTATTCAGATTGTGGAACTTTTGTAAGTGTAAAACTTTGGACGTATTGAGTATTAACTAATGAGTACGGTTGTGTGGTTGTATGATATGGAATTAAAAGTTTGATTCCTTGAGGTTGCTACTTGCTTCTTAGCTGGTCCTTGATTTGATTGGTATTTGGTTGTTCACTTGTTTGCTAACTTATTATCTTTGTTTCATGAATTGAGACCTAGTTAATGAGTTTGATTATTTCTCTTATGGGATTTTTCAAAGCATTTTTTTTTAATTAAGGCTTATAACTCATTCCACCTTGAGGCTTATGCCCCACCTCACAAAGGAAAACCGCCTTAACCTCACGCTATTAAAAACACTAAATACAACCTGAAGTTCTTGTTGATTGGATGAACGCAACCACCTTACCAATAAACTTTTGCTAGATTAATTTTGGACCACTGCCCAAATTGTTTTTTTTGATTGTCCAAAATAAGGAACTTGGATAGACTAATGGGAATTCAGGTTATCCAAAACAGTGCCAATTTTGGATTTGTATTCAATCGAGGGTTGTCCCAATATTTGAAGTTTGAACAGTTTGGATATATAACCACGAGGCCATATGTAAAATATACACATCACAACTCTTTGTTTGCAGTTCTTGATCACAAGGTTAGACTCTTTCTAAACAATGTGAAATTTGGGGAGTAGCCAATCCGAGTTGGTGGCCTAAACAATGGATGGTTAAGATGAATATCAGTCTGGCCAGGTCCTCTTTTGGCTAACCAGTTTAGAGGGCGAACCGATCAGTCCGCTTGTTAGATGACCAGTTCGGTGTTCAGAACATTGTTTTGGTCAACGAAACTAGGTTCTGGAACCTATATAGCTCACACTTAAGCTACATTTGCTCTTACTATACAAACATACGTAAATATCATGCGTACATTACATGTGGGTATGTAATCCAATGCAATGTGAGTAAACAAACACATACCGTGGTGCCGGCAACCAGAAAAATTGAACCGCTAAGGCTTCCTGGAAACAAAACACCCCAACCAAAACCCTAATAATCTCATTATAAATAAATAGTAAAACAAAATAAAAAAAAAAAAAAAATGGTGAAAATCTCATTGATGTTTCGATCGGGTGAAAATGAAGTCACCTGGTTCCCTCTTCAAGGTGGTTTGATTTAGATTAGAAAAAAGTCTCTCAAACTCTTCCGCGGATTGTCTCTGAGGTAAGCATTTTAGGGTTCTTGAAGGAGAGAATAAACGGCGAGATGACGACGAACGCAACCGAAACGTTTCGGAGATCTCTGTTTGAGGAAGAACAGTGTGGATTGATGGGCGTAGTCTTCTGTAAGGGATTGAAAGTGAGGGAATTTGAAGAGAGGGGGAAGAGAATGTCATTTTCTTCTTTGATTTGGGGGCAGTGAGTGAAGAAGAAAATGGATTTTTAAAGGATAGAAGCGTGTATTAGATTAGAAACAAATCCACTAATAGGAGTCTGGTCTGGTCCTGAGTAGAACTTCGCTGACCGCCCACAATGTGATCCACGTGGCACGTTTTTAGAGGACACTAACCGTATGGGTGTTTGGCCAATCTCTTGGTGGACCTACAAACCATAAATCAATCTGATAAGTGATTTCTAAGCATTGGACTGGTAGAGTCATTATCATGTGTTGATTTTAGCCGTTGAATTTGAGCATTATTGACCATTTTTGGGGTACAATGATCCAAAGGTTTCAAATCACTATCGTGCTGGTT
Organism: Euptelea pleiosperma; assembly: GCA_035048495.1. Classification (NCBI taxonomy): domain Eukaryota; kingdom Viridiplantae; phylum Streptophyta; class Magnoliopsida; order Ranunculales; family Eupteleaceae; genus Euptelea; species Euptelea pleiosperma. The sequence continues at coordinate 7,076,011 of CM068544.1, forward strand.
TTTGGTTTGTAAGTCAACCTAGGGATTGGACAAACATCCATTCGGTCAGCGTCTTATAAGAGTTTGCCACATGGCTCATATTGTGGGCAGACAGGGCTTCGCTAACCTGGGCAGTCAGTGACGGTCCGTGAGTCATAAAGGTTGGGAGCAGAAACTTTTATCAATGTTGACGACTAACCACATTATGAGCCACGTGTAATACTCATAAAGATCCAACCCCATGCATGCTCTAAAGAAAGGTTTAAAAGGGGCCGTTATAACGGTATAACTGACTGGGGGTGTTATCATTTTTCCGTTATAATGAAAATAACGCTCAGGGACAAAAACAGAAAATAAAACGGAAAAAAATGGCGCCAGAATTTAAATTTTGAATTTTGAAATTTGAGTTTCAGATTTTCAAAAAATAAAAAAATAAGGGCCTATTTTTCCTCAAAATTTTCAGAAATTTAAACGGTACGTAACGTAACGGGGGAGGTCCGAATCCGTTATAATGGCCCGTTATTTTCGTTATAACGGCTATTTTTGAAACCATGCTCTAAAGTATGCAAGACTTATGGATGTTTGCCCAACCCTAGGTGAACCTAAGACCAAAAATTAACTGATTTCTAACCGTTGGATTGGAGTCATTTTCATGGGTTGATTTTTAACCACCTAACTCTAGCATTATTTGGGGTACAAAAATCCAAAGGTTTAAAGTACTAATCAAGTTGATTTTTGGTATGTAGGTCCACATAGGGATATTGGGCCAAAAGTCAGGGCTCGTCCCCGGTCGATATTAGATCTAACAATAGAGTGCCATACCGCTGACCGCTACTTTACTCACCTGTAACCAAGGTTTAAAAGGGGCCGTTTTAATGGTATAATGGATTGGGGCTGTTACCGTTAAAACCGATAAATTGTAACAGACAGGGTCAAAAATGAAAAAAAAAAAAAAAAACGGAAAAATTAGAATTTAACAGAAATAAATGATGTTGAAATTCAAAATTAAATTTTAAATTTTCAAAAATGAAAATAACGGAATTTAACAGAAAATAACGGACATAACGGCCATGTTTTCCACTAATTTTTTCTGAAGTGTCAATACGGTTCTTAACGTAATGGGCTTTGGGCGTTACCGTTTTAACGGCCGTTAAAATGGCTTTATTTTAAATCATGCATGTAACCTCTCTTTCTCTTTTGTCACTTGTCCACTACTCTTTCAAGCCTTCAGTTTTTTTTTTGGTGACTTAGGCTATGTTTGGTATCGCGTCTTTAACTGAAGAGGTGCGTCTTGAAGGTCCAAGTCTTCAAGGTGTGTATAGGGGTGGTCAATTTTACCCGTTTAACCGGAACCGGAACAGGTGCATTTTTTGGAACCGATTAAAAAGGAACCGAAATCAGAACCAATCCGAAAATAATGGTTCCGGTTCTGGGTAATCTAATATGGAACTGAAACCAATAGGAACCGGAACCAATATATAAGAATTAAAGATCGATAGTTTGTGTGGGCCGCACATAATAACTAAAGTTGATAAATCATGTGGACACCACATGTTAATGGGGTCGATAAATCATGTAGACCCCACATAAGAATATAAGTTGATGGATCATATGTGGGTCCCAAATAATGGCGGGGCGTTGATAGATAATATATGTGTTATATGTCAAGTGGGCCCATACATAAGTGGGCCACACATTATATGGGCTAAACCCATTGGGGGTGGAGAGTGAAACTTCAAAGTCCATGCATTTTTTAAGACTAAATGGGAGAGGTGAACCTTAGAAGTAGGGTTGGCAATGGATCGGGTTCGAGTCGGATTGGTACTGATTTGGTACCGATCCGATAAGAAATCTAATTGATCTGGACCCGATCGGATCAATAAAATTCAATTCCAGAACCGATTCGATCCCATATGTAGATAATATATGTATATTTATAATCCCATTAGGCATATATTTAAAATATATTTATGTAATTAAATATATATGTCTATATAATCTATTATCTATCTATCTATCTATCTATTATCTATATTAAAGCTTGGCACTACTGAGGTGGCGCTCTCTTCATTTTTTTTTTCAACGTTTTTTCCAAAAATACCCTCATTAATTATATAATCTCTTCTCCTCCGTCACGTCTCTCCATTCCATTAAAAAACTATTTCCAAAAACTTATATCGACCCTTTAATTGACATACATCTCTCCGTTCCCCGTCGTCATGCGGATATGTCTCTTTGTCTCCCCTTCGCCTGATTTGTTTTCTTCTACTTTTGCTTCTCTCTCAACCCCAACACGTCTCAATGTGTGATGTTCTCTCCATGACAATTCATGGAGATCTCGGGTTTCAAATGTTGGTGTCCCTCTTCACTTGAGGTGGGACCCACTTCTTTTGTCCCCATTCAAAAAGGGGTTTTTCCTTTTTTGTCTTTTCCCCATGCCTTTTTTAGAAGTTGAAAAGGCAACTTTTGAGGAGATGAGAGAAAGGTATGGTCCATCCCTTTGAGAGTAAGTTTTTTTTAGAGAAAAAGAGTTTTTTTGTGTGAAGAAGGGAAGTGGGTTTCTTAGAAGAACAAGAAGAAGAAGATATCTCTTCCAAGCTTCCTTTGGACTACCAAGTGGTGTTTCGTCTCCGGATTTGTGAAGTTTCATCTCCAAATCTAAGGTTCTTGTTTTTTCTTCTCCAAAGGATTATTTTCTAGGGTTTTCTCAAATCCTAAGAGGTAAGGACTTTGTCTCCTTCCATTGTTGATTGGTATCTATCTTTGTTTGGATAAAGATCTTGTAATCCAAGAGAAGTTGTTTGTCTCTTGATGTTGGCATTCTCTAGTGTTATCTAGAGAGAAGTTGTAACCCATTATTTTTATAGTGGAAGTTTGCCGGACTAGGTCTCATGGTTTTTACCCGTCTCATTGAAATGGTTTTCCACGTAAAATTTTGGTGTCTTGTTTCTTTACTTTATTTCTACTTTGTATTGTGGTGTGTGGAATATTTGTTGTGGTTTGCACATAGGAGAATGGGATTTTTCCCAACAAGTGGTATTATAGCCTAAGGTTAGGGCTTGGGGGGTTTAATTAATCGTGTGCAAATTATGGAACCGAATATAAGTAGAATGGTGAACTTAAATGAGAATAATTGGATGATTTGGAAAGCAAAGATGGAAGACTTATTGTATTGCAAGGATTTTTCGAAACCCATTGAAAATGAAGGAAAGAAATCGGAAAAATTATCCGATGATGATTGAAAGAAACTAGATTAGAAAGCTCTTGGATTTATCCGACAATGGTTAGATGATAGTGTGTTTCATCACGTTTCTACAGAAACTTTGGCTTACACACTTTGAAAAAAATTGGAAGGATTGTATGAGAGGAAGACTGTAGGGAACAAAGCTTTCTTAATTAGGAAGCTTGTAAATTTGAAGTACAAAGAAGGCACCTCAATTGCAGAACACTTGAATGAAGTGCAAAGCATCGTAAACCAGCTTTCTTCCATGAAGATGGTATTAGATGATGAGTTACAAGCCTTATTGCTACTTAGTTCATTGCCAGAAAGTTGGGAGACTCTAGTTGTGTCCTTAAGTAACTCTGCTACAAATGGTGTTATGACAATGAACATAGTTGTTGAGTATAGCTGCAGGAATTCTGGTGACAAATCCCATGGTCTAAAAAATATTGTTGAACCCCCATACATATATTCTCCACCCTGGTCAGAATGAAGGACCTTGATGGAGACACCATACTAGGTTTGGATCATCTTATGAAAACCTTTAAAGATGGAATGAACCTCATCTTTGGTTTTCATGAGATAAACCCATGTACATGGTTTAAAATTTCGGAATGTTTCGTATGTTTCGTTTCGTTTCATAAGGAAACCGTAATCTTTCGTATGTTTCGTTTCGTTTCGGAATGTTTCGGTTTGTTTTGCCCAGATAAACCGAGACAATCCGATCCAATCCAAATATATAAATATATATATATATATATATATATATATATATATGATTTTGGAAATATTTCGTAATGTTTTGGAAATGTTTCAGAAATTTCATTTTTTCACAATTTTTTCAATGTTCCGTGAATGTTTCGTTTCGTTTCGGAGTTTGTCTTGGTTTGTCACTTGACTGAGACATTCCTCCGAAACGAAATTTTAAACCATGTACACCTAGTATAGTCATCAACAAAAGTAACAGAGTAGCGGAAGCCAAAATAAAAGTAACAGGGGCAGGACCCTACACATTATAATGCACAAGATCAAAAGAAATAGAACTCCGATTAGCTCTGAAGGGATAAGTAGTTCGACAGTGTTTTGATAATTCACAAGTCTCACAATGCAAGTTAGATAACAAAACAGAAACAAATAAAATTGGAAATAAGAGTTTTAGGTACTGAAAAGAGACATGCCCCAGACGGGCATGCCAACATAAAACAGAATCTATTATACTACTACTACTACTACTAGGAGATGACTGTAGTGCTGTGGGCTCAGAAGATCGTCCATCCAGAAGGTACAGGCCATCAGCCTCACGTCTCATGCCAATCGTCATCCTCGTCTCTAGGTCTTGAAAGATACTATACGAAGGGAAGAAAGTCACACTGCAATTCAATTTTCTAGTCAGAGCGCTCACAGATTTACATAGAAATTTTGGAACATGTAGGACATATGAAAGTGGAAGTTTAAGAGAGGGGAGGACATCCTCTTTCCCAAACACAGAGGATAAGGTGCCATCAATAGTTTTGAAATTATCACAGTCATAACAAATAGAATAAGTGGAAAATAAAGATGTACCCACCATGTGCTCCAAAGCCTCTGAATCAATGATCTAGGCAGGACTAGATGAAGGAGTTGACACATGATAGGCATGTCTAATGATACTTGACTGAGCAAATTGTGAGGTAGATGTGGTAGAAGGACATTCAGCTGTGAGAGCAACCGCCGAAAGCTTGTAAGCTTGGAAGCTGCCAAAGGAGTGGGAGAAGTCATCGAAGAACTCTGTAGAAGCTGGCCATGAGAAGGCGCAAAAGCATCCATGCTAGTAGAATGGGCCCCAGAAAGGCCTGATTGGTTGGAGCAAGGAGCGGAAGACTAAGGTCGACCATGTAACTTCTAGCATGTCTCCCTCATATCCCAAGGCGACCACAAAAATACACTTGGGCCTCTCTCCTCAGAGGAGGAGGGTCACCCAGATGACGGAGCCGAGAGCTGAGGGGGCCTACTTTGAAGATGTTGTGGCTGAGAAGCTGAAGCAAATGCAGACCGATCAGGAGTGGGTGAGGATGTGATAAGCGTTGATCGCTCGTGAGCATGAGACTCATCCTGGAGAGATAGTCTGCAGCTCTTCTCACTATGCACATACGAGTAGACCTCATTGAGGGTACGCAGAGGCATCCTGTTGCTAAGGATCTGAATCGTGGCCAGCTCCTAGGAAGGGTTGGGTCCTGTGAGGAACTCAAATATCCGACCCTCAACATGCCTTTGATACTTGATCACTTCCTTTGGGGTAGGAGGATGGTAGGAGTAATAATAATCCTACTCCTCCCACATATTCCGAAGCATCGCAAAGTAGTCGGAGAGGGACTTGTCACCTTAGCGAATGTGAGAGATACTCTACTTCAACTGGTAAGCTCTACCAGTGTTCTACTGCTGGGAGTAGGTCTTCTGGGCTATTTCCCAAACATCTTAGGTTGTACGCATCAAGAGGAAACTTCGACTGATATGGGGTTCCATGGAGTTGAGAAACCAAGATTGAACTGTGAGGTTCTTGGTTTCCCATTTCTCAAACATGGGATCATCCTCAACCGGCTCAATAGTGCGACCTGTGCAATGTCCCATCTTCCCACGGTCTCCAATGACCAACCATGTAGTTCTAGCCCACTCCAGATAATTCGTCACATTGAGTTTTATGGACTTAATCTACAATCCAGGGTTCTCATAGATCATATGTTGCACCATCGACCCTCCAGCTCCTCTGGATGTACCTTCCGTGCTAACATCGGACCTTGAGGGATTACCTGTGATAGGCAGAGTAGTATCCATAGCTAATCAGTAGGGAGAAATTGCAAATAAGGTTCACAATACCCACGTTGGGGTTATCCCCAGCGTGGGTATTGACCCACGCTAGGGTTATCCAAGAACAAAGAGGGCACTCAATTACAACCGGTGGTCAATAAAAACACGCAATCGATGCTCCAGAATGGATTAGAAGAGGCTACTCACACCGAAGAGCCATGGCAACAGCACCAAGGTTTAAAATTTCGGTTTCACATGCCATTTCGGTGAGGCCCAAAACCGAAATTTCAGTCGAAATGTCGAAATTTTGTGTGAAATTTTGAAAATTTTGAAATTGAGATTAGTAATAAAAATTTCGAAACTTTGACCGAAAAGTTCGAAATTTTACAAATCAACAAACCGAAATTTCGGTCGAAATTTTGGAATTTTAAAATTTTCGATTTTTATGGATTTCAGTTTCGGTGTAGCCCGAAACTGAAATTCCCGTCCGAAATTTCGAACTTTTGGACGAAATTTAAAACCTTGAACAGCACAGATGGATCGAAATGCAATAGATCCAATATAAACCATGGTGGGATACTCCCATGGGCCAACCGAAACCAATAGAGAGCTTGAAGACCCAATCGATAGACCCAAAAAAGCCCAAAAACCTTAAAAAAAACACCGAGGATGCCTGAAGATGTAGGAAACTGCCCATACTTCTCAAAAACATAGAAAAGATTGTAGAGTTTCAGATGAGGGTAGTCGAAAATGAGTTGAGAGCTCAATAAACCCCCAAAAAGTCCCCGGCGGTAACTTTAGAGGGGAGTTTTCCTCACAAAAACTTTAATACTTCATGAAATTGAACATGTATAGGTTTGAGAGGTCCCTAGGGTTGTAAGGGATTAGAAACAAACAAGAAACCCCACCATAGAACCCCCAATCGAATGGATTTATGGATGGTTCGAAAAATTAATTATCACGATTTTTCAAAGGAGAAGAGTCTTAAAACCATCAAGAACTCTCCAAAAAATCACCGAAATTCCTGAAAAATCAAGATCTACCAGCGAGAGAAGTTTCTGACAGACATCGAAATGCGTGTATAGATCTCAAGATGCGTGTACGTACGGCCTATGATGTCAGCCATACGGTACAGTGAAGCATCAACGCTCCTCCGACAATCTTTTCCTGCTGTAGATCTCAAATGTTAGCTCTGATACCAAGTTGTTATGGTGATTAGGGTTAGGGTTAGGTTTAGAGAGTCAAAGAGAGGAGAGAGAAGGATGTCATGTGATGTGGTCACATGACTCCACCTTATATATGGAGAAACTACAAATGATAAATATACCCATACCTGATGTTGTATGTGCAGGTTCCGGTTTAAATTAGTTGGTCCATGGTTTTTGAAACTCTTTGCTTCTGAAAGTTACTTGTAGAAAGCTTCCATCGAGGAGCCACCCTCACTTCAGAATCTTGTTCCTGCTTTGGGACCCTTGCATCCTCCCACTGTCCCACCCACCAATACTATGATTTTGTCTAATCCTTCTTTAAAGCTACACTTCTCCAATATTTTTATATTATCGTTCTTGGCTATTATATTACATTGATATGGGTATGGGTATTAGAGTTTGACAGGGGTTCGGAGGGTTGGATCCTACGGACCCTGAAAAGTAAGATTCTTGGACTCAGCAGTCTACTTTAAATAATGTGCAGTAAATATTTTTTATATAATAATAAAGAGAACATTGGAACATAGAAAAACAGAAGAAGATAGAGTAGTTGCTCATCCATTTGAGAAAGTCTTGAACCCAAGACCTCCACAAGGGAGGATACATATCATACCATCCACTCCCCACACTAGATGGGTGTTTGTGCTGCTCCAGAAACTGAAACAACTAGAAGATCTTGGTTGCTAGAGTCACTGACAAGCGAAAAATATACAAAGAGTGAAAGGCAGCAAGCTGTTCTCTAGTGCTTGAGGGAACTCACATATTGTTGTATCAAAAATAAAATTATCAAAATTGAGTTATTTTATACAACCCATTATGTAAAACAGGCAAATCAACATATAAAGAAAAATCACTGAAACCCATTGAATGACTGTTCCCACATCAAGAGTGCATAATAATTTCTATACTGTACGACGTCCTGTCTCGCAATGTATGCATCAAGACTGCAATAATTTCTTCAACGTGAATGAAGTGCCATGAATCTTTCAAGGAAGGTCGGGTATTTGACAGATAGCAGGCAAGTTATTCCATGGGATAGAGTCAATCCCCAATCCTTCACTTGAAGTAGAAGCTCCAGTAGCCATGTGGTTGAAATCACTACTGCAGAAATCATCATCGTCAAACAGTGTTGCTAAGACATCAGCCATCGCACATTCAGAACTCTCGTCAAACCAACTCGGATCAAATAAAGCATCAGGCATAGAAAAATCCAACGGGGTCGAAATTTTTCTCTCTCCTCCATCTTGGGTCAAATCGAGTTCAACTAGTTCTGGCTCAGTGTTGGGTCCTGCACAAAGCACACATCAGAAACTGTATCCCAATGACGACAATAGTTTCATCTTATAAAGAAAAAAAAAGGGAGATAAAACTCACCAGACAAGGCCACAGCTGGTGGGGGTGCATCCAATGAGCTTCCACTAATAAGGGTGCATTCATTGAAAATGGATGCAGCAGAATAGCCAAATGGAGAAATGGGATCAATCCATCCTTCCCATTCTGTGTCACGTACATTCACGTTCAAACCATCCACTGTATCATTATGTGTGACAACAGAAGAATCTAAGCCTTTCTCAGATGACTTATTCTCTGTGCTATTTAGAGTCTGTGACTCATGAAGTAATATGTCCAACATGCCACTGTTCGGCGGTGAAAGACAAACTGAATGCACCTGACCAGTTGGCGTGAAGGGAGGAGTCATTCCCCAGCTAACAAGATCAGTTTCTGGATATTGGAGTGAAGGGAGCTCCAACTTCGCAGCCCCATGAATGGGCATAGAAGCAGAGATATTGCCATTTGAAAGGGCATGGCTGCCAGGCATTACACCAAAGATTGGAGGACTTATGCGGTTAGGGTCAGGATCATCCAGAAAAGAAAACCCAAGCGGCTGATGAAGCTTCTCACGAGCATCAATCTGAAAATGGTTCAACGATGGGAGTCCACATGTGACATTACCATTAAAACCAGGGAACAAGGTTTCTGGTTCTCGAAGTCGTTTGTGGCGATGCATTGCTGGGGGCATGAAGCTGTAATTTTGAGATGAACCCATACCTTGAGTCAGTACACTACCAGCAGAAATATGAGGAAGTGCTGGTGCATAAGATAAAACCCCATGACAAGCATTTAAATCCTCGAATATGACATCAGGAATCTCGTAATTGTTTGCTTGTAACAGGTCATGATGCCGTGTATCCCCAATGTTGAGTTCGTTGGTGTTCTGGGTCTGCCGACTCTCATTCAGTGCCTGCGAACACACATCAGGAGGATAAAGTGGTAAACCAGCTCGTTGCCGCCTCTTGATCCGGGTATTCCAGAAGTTCTTTATCTCATTATCTGTACGTCCAGGCAACTGAAAAGAGAGAGAGAGAATGTCTCAGAGAAGCAATAAAAATAAACAGAGAAAAGCAAGAAAGCAAGGGAATGACTTCAACTGAAAAGTCGTTTGTATTTTAACTCGAAAAGCAAGAAAATAGAGCATTATAAAATTTATATCAGGAAAAAAAGATGAAAAATGTGTATACATACTTGTGCAGCCATCCGAGCCCATTTGTTCCCCATCTTGGCATGGAGTTCAATGATCAGCTGTTCTTCATCAGCAGTGAAAGCACCCTTCTTCAAGTTCGGTCTCAGGTGATTGGCCCATCGCAGACGGCAGCTTTTGCCACAACGGAACAGGCCTGAGTTTTTCTGAACAGCATTCCAATTCCCTTCTCCATGCTTCTTGACGTAATCCACCAAAATTGCATCTTCAGCTGATGTCCATGGCCCTTTCTTCAGGATAATCCCTCCTCCTCCACAGCTACCTTCGTCAATTGGAGCTGAATCCATCTGATCCTCCGAACGCATCTCGTCCTCACACTCATTTATTGAATTACTCATTTCCTTGAATGTGTTTATACACCAGTATGTGTCAATTACTCAGAACCACCCAATCAGAAAAGCAACACCCTGGCCAAAAAAGGAAACCAGAAAAGAAAAAAATGAATCACAAATAGAAGAAACAGCTTCATGTATCAGAAAAGAAGCTACAAAATATAAGGCAAGATCAACAAGAGCTGTGGTCCCGGCATTTTCCAAATTAAGAATCAACATAACTCTAAATCAAAGATCATCGAATCCTTAAAAGGGCAAAACAGTTTGTGATCAAATCAATGCAAAAGGAAACCCTGAATCAACAGTTTTTTCCAAGACAGCATAACAATAAAATCAAGAAAATGGCTCCACAGACTTCTAAGTCACTGATTTCTCTTCTAATCAAGTATGAACCGCTAGATCATCATCAAAAATAAATAAAACCTCAATAAAGAATCAAGAAAGCTAATCAATCAATAGATCCAACGAGATCAAATGGATAGTAAAAAAAAAGATGACAGCCACACATGGTGCATAATGATGGAGATTATGCTATCGTGCGCCAATTGTATGAATTCATACGACCGTTTGATCATCCATGCAAATCCCAAATCAATCAATCAACGAAGAAAGCTGATCGTCGATATCGATGATAGAGCGATGAAGAAAACAAAAATGCATCCGTGCAAACCCAACATTGGTGATTGGTGCAACGATGATGGAGATAATGCTATCGTGCGCTGATAGTGTTAAAGGTCAAAAAAAAAAAACGTGCATGTATGGTTCAAGGAAGTGAGATCTATCTATACCCATACCTGATTAAGGTGGCGGCAGCACCTGAAGAAGATTTTAAACGAATAGAAATAGAAATAAAGAATGGAGAGACGGCCCAGATGGGTGGGGCTCGTTGTCTTTATATAGATCTGCTATCTTGAACTGACACGAGTAAAAAGGCTCACACCCTGATGTGAGCGAAAAAAATGTTCCACGTGGCTCATATCGTGGGCAGTAAGCGGCAGTCAGCTAAGATTTATGCATGGAATTGCTAGAGTGAGCTGAGCAACTGAGCTGCTTACAGTCAACCGTGTGACTTGGTTCCCATTAAAATAGGAGACTAACCTGGTAAAACAAATTCAAATTTTAAAAAAGGAAAAGTTGCGGAAGTTTATGTCTAGGGTTCCTAATATCGCGTGATATTTTTAAAAAGAGTAAAACTTTGATAACAGGGTCCACAATATGAGCCATGTGGCAAACTCTTAGAAGAAAACAATAGCACTTATGACAACCATTGGATTTTCTTCCAAATTTGTGTGCTGTGAATCCCAGGGTCTATCGAGACTCTACAGTCTTGTTAACCACCAACCAAAGGCTTAACAATGGTTGACCGTTGAGTTTAAGGGATTGGGATACTTGTCAGACATTTTGGGTGGGGTCAGCGAATGTTTTCTCTGAGTACGAAGATTCAGTAGCTTGAGAAATCTACGGGAAAGGATCATTAAAGACTGAAGGAAAAATATGTAACAGGACTTTTTCAATACCTTGGACTTCTTCAAATACGGAAGCAAGATTTGTGACCTTCAAATGCGGATGCAAGATTTTGTGTAAGACCTGAGACTTTTTCAAATGCCGAAACATGATTTTTGTTACTCACAGCTGTCATTTGAGCCCACTGACAGCATGGATGTTTATCCTGCCTCTTGGTGGATATACATACCAAAAATTATCCTGATTGGTAATCTCTAACCGCTAGATTTTAATACTTTTTAAGGTGTGCATATAGCCGTTGCACCCAAATAACGCTCAACAATTAAAATAACTTCAATCGAATCACTTAGAAATAACTAAACAGACAGATTTTTGGTTCAGAGGTCCACTGAGGGACTGGCCAAACATCCATACGGTCAGCATCCACTAAGAGTATGCCACGTGGCATGTGATTTTCATTGTAGCATCTGTCGGAACACTGATAGAAGTTTTTCTCACCTTGGATGACACCTGCAGTTAGCTATTGGACCTACAAAACCAAAAATTAGACTGATGAGTGATTTAAAACGTTTGGATCTTTGTACCGAAATAATGCTCAAATTCCTACGGTTAAAATCAACCCATGAAAATAACTTCAATCCAACGCCTAGAAAAAGTAATACCAATTTCAATTGATAATCTTTATTTTGAATAAAAAAAAATCAATGAATGATCGTCTCCGTGGGGAGATGATGTGCTGAAATATGTGGACCCCATTGAAGCTACCACGTGTGAAAAGAACCCTGACAATCCAGTGTAGAGATTTGGATTGTCACTCTAGAAAACTATTCCCCCATTATTATATCAATATAATTTACCAAATTTATTGGAATTTGGAAATCGATTTATGTTCTAAAATAAAATGATTTTTGGCAAAGAAAAAAGAAAAATATTAGAGAAGCCGTCCGCTCGTACCATCGCATGTCACACATACATTATAGTAGACCCACAATTCAGTGGGCTCCACTAGTGAGATCTCTTAGTGCAAAACTTGATCAATGAGATGATTATAGCTGTTAATGCATAGATCGTCTTTTGGATCATCTTTTGGATGGTTATAGAAACTAGGGGAACGCCATGTGCGATGCACCGTGCACCTTACACGTGGGCTGTGGCACACTTGAAGAGATCACTGACCGTATCGATGTTTGTATTTAGAATAAAGAGGCATTAAATGATGGAAGGTTTTGCATTTAAAAGCTGTGAGGCCTTTAATTGTGACAAACATGGATGGCAACACCGGATTCTGGCTTCATAATAGTATAAATTGAGGAATGGTCCACAAAAAAATCATAATTAGATGATTAATTATGATCATCCAATCAGTTTAATTTTTAGTTTAGGAGATCTTATAAGTGAGAACCATGAACCAAGGTTTAAAAAACGGCCGTTATAACGGATTCGGACCTTCCCCGTTATGTTATGGACCGTTAAAACACCCAAAAAATAACAGCCGTTATAATGAAAATAACGGTCCGTTATAACAAAAATAACGACCATTATTTTTTGGAAAAATTGTGAAAAAACAGCTGTTTTTTCTTCTTTTTTTTCCGTTATTTTCTGTTATAATCCATTTTCGAAATTCAAATTTTAATTTTTTCCTACCTCCTCACCCCCTGTTTTTTTTTTTGTTTTTGCCCGTGAGCGTTTTTTTTTTTTTTTGGTTATAATGGCCATTATAATGGAAAAAACGGTAATGTCCCAGTCTGTTATACTGTTATAAGGGTCCCCTTTAAACCTTGCCATGAATTGCCCTACGCCCTGTTTGATTCGCTGCACTAGAATGCATTTTGCATACCAATGCAAATGCAGTGAGTTACATTGGTTCCACTTAGGCCCTGCTTGGCTAGCTGATTGGTTGATAGTGCATTGCAAATGAATACAATGGCTTCTTTTATTGAAAAACGTGCATAAGATATTATTCATCAATTAACTCATATTGTACTTCTATTTTTATTGATTGAATTGTTTTCTTTTTTTATTCATTTTTTTCTATTTTTCATCTTTTTTTATTTTATTACAAATTTATTATTTTCTCTTCTTTACTTTTCTATTTTTATAAATAAAAATATAAATAATAAAAAAGAAAACACTAACGAAAAAGTTGTTGTTGTTGTTGTTGTTATTATTCGGGAGAAAAAATTGAGCAAATTCAATACATTTACTTACCACAGTTTTTGGGCTGCACATGCTTGCATCCATTTCTTTAAGGAATTTGCAAGGTCTTGGCAACTACTTGCACGCCAGCTCATTTGCATGCCCAACCAATCACTTGCAATCCCAAAATCATGGTAAGTGGGTGCATTGCATTGACTTTGCAGTGAACCAAGCTGGGCCTCTGCTACATGCAAAGGTTCTCATGTAGTCAGCACCAGCGGTGAATACATGATGATCCGTGCTCATAATTTGGGATAAAGTTTGGATGATGATGCATGATCATGGAGCTAGGCGGCTACTTGTTGTGCTGCCAAGTTATGCTTGGATACAGAGTAAAACGTGCCTCACCACTGATGGTCATGGCTTCCCTGACCACCCATAATATGTGTCACGTGGTACACTCTTAACGCTTATAAATCATTGATCAGGTTGATTTTGGGTTTATAGGCCCACCTAGGGATTGGCCAAACATCTATAGGGTCAGTGTCCTCTAAGAAATTTCCACTTGGCTTATATTGTGGGTGGTTAGGTAAGATTTACATTGGGCATGTAATTCACAGTCAAAATCAATCACTTTCATGCAATTGTTTCTAACATCATGGAAAGAATGAGAAAACTTTTGAACCGGCTATCATTCGCCCAATCATATTGCACCAGGTACACAAGGGTTAACCTAGCGTAATATCATGCCCCTACACTTTTGTGTACCTGGCGCAGTATGATTGGGCGCATGATCGCGGCTTCAGAAAAGAACGATTAGGTCTCTTTTCAATAAAATATAAACCTAGCCAAAAATAAACTAATTAAGTCAATCTCCCTCATGGGTTGGGACCATTGTTTTGGTGAGGATGATCTCCTCACCATACAGATAGATCACTCCTACAGAAATCAGTCCAGTCTGAAATTTCTAACCCCATCAAATGTAGTTTTCAAGTTAATAATAAAAATAGACGGTCCATAATTCTTCAACTTCTAAACCAGTCTACAAATACCAAAATGATTTGAATTTTTGTGAGGATGATCTGCACACCATAGAGACTGTCCACACTAAAAATCATCCTGCCACGTGGACATTCAATAAATGCTTTCATAGATTTAGTTGAAATGTGAAAGGGTCCTGATGTAACAAGGTATACCTGAGTTCTTTTCAAATGCGGAAGCAGAATTTTTGTAGTCACCAATGCCATTTGGGCCCACTGACCGCATGGACGTTTAGACCACTCCTTAATAGACATTCAGTCCAAAAATCAGCTTGTTTGATTATTTTTAGCCGTTGATTTTACTACTAAAAACAATGGTTGCATTCAATGGCTATAAGAACGCCTTAAAAAGTGCTAAAATTTGATGGTTATAGATTACCAATCAGGGTGATTTTTCGTGTGTATATCCACCAATGGGTGGGATAAACATCCATGCGGTCTGTGGGCCCAGATGACAGTGGTGAGTAACAAAAATTGTGAATTCACATTTGAAAAAGTTTCAAGCATACCTTGTTACATCTTTTTCCAATGTGAAAATGTTAAATGATTAAAGCACCCTATAAAGTAGAAAATTTTAAAAAATGAAAGATGCAATGTTTGTCAATCTACAGAATTTGAGGGTCGTATTAGGAATAAAGATTTTTTAATAAAAAAAATTAGCATTGAATGAACTGCAAGGTGACATGTGCTTAAAGGGGCGACTGTGTACTTTGACACCAAAAAGACGAGAGAGCCATTTCTATGTGAATAGTTTAAATAGGGGTGTCAATTTTACCCGTTTAACCGGAACCAAATCGGAACCGGAACAAAAAACACAGGTTCCGGTTCCACATTTTTGGGAACCGATTAAAAAGTAATCGGAACCGGAACCGAACCGACAATAACGGTTCCGGTTCTGGGTAGCCTAATATGGAACCGAAACCGATAAGAATCGGAATCGAACCATAAGAACCAGTACCAATAAATAAATATAGTATAAATATTATCATATTCTCAAGATTTGGCCCAATATATCCGGAACCGGAATCGACATAAATACATAATCGGTTCCGATTCCGGATCCATCACTTTGAGAACCGGAACCATTAAGGAACCGAACCGATAAGAACCAGAACTGATTGTTTCGATTCTAATCACCTTAAGAACCAAACCGGAACCGACATTGACACCCCTAAGTTTAAAGAACACAAAAAAAAAAAAAAAACGCAAGGATATTTTTGAGATATTGGGGTTCAGCGTGAGGCACGCAAGAAAGGCCTTCCTTGCCATTGTCCATTAATAAGTAGAATAGATTAACAATTCTAAAATCCGATAGGTTTACTCTTTTAATAACTAATTTGAATATATCTCTTTTCTTTTTATTTTTTACTAGGGGGAAGCCACGTGCACCTTATACGTGGTAGCACCTTACACGCGTGGCATTCTTAGAGATCACTGACCGTATGTATGGCCCATCCCTAGGTGGATCTATATGCAAAAAATCAGCCTGGTTAGTGATTTCTAAGCATTCGATTGGAGTCATTTTCATGGGTTGATTTTCAACCATAGATTTTGAGCGTTTTGGGGGTACTCATATCCAAAGGCGCTCTAATCAGCCTGATGTTTTTTTGTTCAGGTAAGTCCACCTAAAGATGGAGCAAACATCCACGATCAGTGTCATGTACGTTGGCACAGGTTATTTTTGGCATGTTGTCAAAGAGTGAAACTTCTAGGGTCATGATGTAACAAGGTATACTTGAGATCTTTTCAATTGCGGAAGCGGCATTTTTGGTAGTCATCGCTACCATCTGGGCCCACTGACCGCATGGATGTTTAGCCCACCTCTTAATAGACAGTCGTACCAAAAATCAGCTTGTTTGATGATTTTTAGCCGTTGGTTTTAGTACAAAAATAGTGATTGCATTCAACGGCTATATGAACGCCTTAAAAAGTGCTAAAATCTAATGGTTATAGAATACCAATCTGGGTGATCTTTGGTTTTTATATCCACAAAGAGGTGGGATAAACATCCATGCGGTCAGTAGGTCTAGATGGCAGCGGTAAGTAACTAAAATGGTGCTTCCACATTTGAAACAGTTTCAGGCATACCTTGTTACATCTTTTTCTAAACTTCTATCACACCGTTATGACAGATGCTTCTGTCACAATGAAAATCATAGGCCACGTGGCACACTCTGCACGACCAATGCATACTTTAAAGTATGCGACATTGACAGCACCGTCGATACACATTGGAAAAACGTGTTTTTATATTTTCAAAGTTGGGATCCGAGAACCCCCGTTTTTGACCACCACTTCTCAGGCGTGGATTCCGAGAATAGAATCGCTGGTTTTGATTTGGCAAAAGTAAATGCCAGCTAAGCAATATCAACAACCGTTGGATTCTCAGAATCCCCGTCCGAAGTAGTTGTCAAAAAGTTGTGCGTGGATCCGAACCCTTTTAAAATTAAAATGGAGTAAAACTTCTATCACACGAAATTGTAAATCACACAATCACAAGCCAATGAGTTCTCGGCACGTACACAAGTACTTTGCAACGCACCATACGCTTTTGCTTTTTAGGTGTACGTGACGAGAACTCATTGGCTGTGATTGTGTGATTTTCAATCCCATTGTGATAGAAGTTTTACTCAAACATTTTTGAAAGGGTCGGGCTCCGTTGCAGAGCTAAAATGACAGGTATCTGTACAGGGACACAAATAAGCCACGTGGAAAACTCTTAGAGGATGCTGACTGTATGGATGTTTGTCCTATCCCATGGTGGACCTACAAACCGAAAATCAGCATGATTAATGATTTATAAGTGTTGGATCTTTGTACCTCAATTACTGCTCAAATTCCCACAGTTGAGATCAGCCCATGAAAATAAGTCCAATCTAAAGCCTATAAATCCCTAATCAGGCTGAGTTTTTGTTCGTAGGTTCACCATGGGATAGGACAAACATCCATACGGTCAGAGTCCTGTAAGATTGTGCTACGTGGCTTATATTGTGTCCCTGTACAGATACCTGTCATTATAGATCTGTCAACGGAGCCCGACCCTTTTTGAAAACAGTGAAATGACCGTTTTCAAGGGGATCCGGCATACCGAAGATATCCACCGTACAATTGGGTAGCGTGTGAGTTGGTAGGGACCATTGACATAGAACACAAACTCATCGATCACCGTTACAATCAATCTATAGGCCACCTCTTATGGTGCTTGATTCATGATATATTGAAGAGTTGCTGCCACTGGTTGCATCTTACATGGACCATAATACAAGTTACAAACCATGCCAACCAGATATCGACCATTCCATGTTCCATGAAAAATGTAGATGCGTGTAATGTAAGTGAAAATGGGCTATAAATGCATGTGGGCCAAATGCATTATTGAGGCCTTCAGCCTTCTAATCTTTTGGGCCCACCACATCCTTAAAATTTATGCCAAAAACCATCTGTTTTTTGTCAACACCTTGTCAACCCCTAACAATGGTCTGTGGGTATCCCTAACGAATTTTTGGCACCTGAACCAAACCGGTCCCACATCCATTACATCATCAATCCTTTCATTATCAGCTTACCACCAAAACCATGTTTTGTTCCTTCTATGTCTACATCCTTTGGACCCCATACAATACTAGGATCAATTTTAATAGATGGTACTTGCAAAAAATATTTCAATCCCGACCATCGAACCTTATTGAATAGGTGGGGTATCGGACGTCAGGTCCACAATCCCAACCATCGAACCTGCGGCAGGAGTGTTGATCTTGTTGATCTTACATTTATGAACGTCAACTACCAACTATAGACTACTACTATAGATTTACCCTAAAAATGAAAATTAAAAACTCAAAAGAAAAAAAAAAAAAAAAAAGGCTTGTGGTATGGTGATGCTTACATGAGTCTCTCATGGATGGATGGATGAATGGATGATGAGAGAGAGAGAGAGAGATTGTGAAAAGGTAAGGGCCTGTTTGGTAACACACCACGGCGAAAAAATAAAATATTTGCGCGCACCAATATTCGCCCCGGTGCATTTGGCAGCCACTTGCTCTCGGCGAATATTTAGCCGGGCTCACATATTTGCCCTCCGCGGCAAAAAAATATTTGATCACCTCCCCCCCCCCCCCCTGTGTAAATATTTTCACGCCAATTATGCCTTGGTGATAAAATTTTATTTTCTCGCAGGAAAATCACTATTTTCAATAAAAATAAATTTTTTAATATATAAAAAGATAAAAATGAGTTTTTTTTTATCCTTTGACATAATATGTGGTTCCCACACTCGCCCAACCTAATTTTGACTTACTTCGATATGTGGGACCCACTCAAATTGAAAGAAAATGAAGTAAGCTGAAGTGAGCTAGCTCATACACGTGCCAAACATTGTTAAATATTGACATGAGCAAATATTTAGCCAAGACAATATTCGCCTGGCTAAATATTCGCCATTGAAACTCTTTTTCTCACTACCAAACAGACCCAAGTGTGAACAAGGGAAGGCAATTTGGAGAAATTTTTGGGTGAGCTTCTCGTGACGAAACCCCATACGTTTCTTTTCTTTTCTTTCCTTTCTCTTTTGGCTCTACCTTCTTAACTTGGAAGCAAATGATGCAAGCAATGTCACACCCCTTATACAACCTTGGCTGTCTCTTAAGTCTAAGCTCAGCCATTACATTGCCTGCAAGGAATATTTCTTGCTTTATGGTGTGTCATAATGGATGTGGTTTGCTTTGAAGCCTCCTTCTCCCCAACCCTTTGCTGCTTTCTCTCTCTCTCTCTCTCTCTCTCTCTCTCTCTCTCTCTCTCTCTCTCTCTCTCTCTCTTTCTAGGGTATTTTAGTACTACATCCTGCGAAATATGCAAAATTAGTAAGACCCCCATCATGCTTTGCAATATTAGTAATAGTTTCTTAATCATTAGTCAACCCGTTGAACCAGTCAGAAGTGTGACACATCTGTGAACCCATTGATCAACTTAAAAATACCATAATACCCCCTAAACCTCGCAATTTTCGTCGTGTATTCCTCTTACAACACAAAAAAAGTGTGAGTCTTTTGAGGGTATTTGGTCTTTTCAATAAAAATCTCAGTAGTTGGGCATGATGTGTTTTGTGTGAATCAACAATGTTGACCAATAGTCATGGAGTCTCTATTAATTTCACAATGTTATACATGGGTGTCTTACTAAAATGCAGTTTCTTCTTCAACCTATATTGCAATATTTTTTAGCTGGATGTTGGGACACGTGGAACACATGCAAGGGTTGAGATCTATTTCATTATTTTAGACAAGCAGACAATTTTCTGATTGATCAAAGAATGAGATGGATTAAACATTTTTCTGGCATATGGATCTATGTCCTCAAAGAGGATAAATTGTATTTAATTAAGGCTGCGTTTGGTCCATGGAAAATTCAGATTCTGCATTTTTTATTTCCAGGTCATAGCTTTTCATGGAAAAGTCGTAACCTATAAAAAAAATCTGCGTTTGATGACAATTAAAAACTCAAAAAATTTCCAAAAAAATGATTATAGATTGGTGATGCGGCTATTGAAGAGTGAGGGTAGTTTTGTCAATGGATAGTCAAAAATTGGAATTCGATTCGAATCCGTATTCAAAAAATCAGATATTATCTAAAAATTTCGGATATCAGATTCAAATACTAATATATTTGATTTGATAATATCCAATTCGATATATTATATTATATTTATCACATTAAATAATATTTATCGGATATGCGATAAGTTAATCGGATTCAAATATATTTTTTTGGATTCGGATTTGGATATGCTTATATTCGATCCAAATAGTATTTGTTTTCTGCCCTAAGTGAGAAGAAGCTCGAGCAAATTATGCCATATCTAAATATGATGAGAGAATGAATGATTTCTCTCCTACGAATGTGCCAATAAGGAACTCTGCCATGTCTTGTGGCCACGCATTCTTGTGCGGCGTCGAAAGAGATAGATGATCACAAAGAATGCTACCTAGATGGAAAGAGATGGTGAGGAAGGAGTTGTCATGGTCAATGTTATTAAGTCCAACCCGGTCGACCCAATGGTTGAACCAGTGACCCAGTAAACTGTTCCCTTGACCGGTCCAAGTATAAAAACATTACTCATGGTATCAGGCCCCATGGTTAAAAAAAATTGTGGTGCAACTTCGGAAAATCAATGGACCGACTTTAAATCGGTATGTTGGTTTTCCTATTTTATTTTTCAAAAGTCTCTTCTTAGTCCAGAGTTCTTTTCCTAGAATGAACCAAACAAGCATTTTAAAAATTTAGAGGAAAACGTGGCCTCCAGATTAATTCATATTTTCTACGAACCAAACACAACAGAGAAATATTTTTTTCTAGTGAGCCTTTTACCTCTTCCCTCAACTTTTGACAGTGTGTGATGAAAATGCCCCAACTTAACATTCCTATCTTTTCAAAAGTCAAATGTGAAATGAGGTCCTTTTTATAAAAAAAATGAGGTCATTTCTAAGGTTTAAAAGGGCTATTATGTAATACCCTGAACTTTTGTTTTAGGGTATTATGGTAAATTCACCTAATAATGAAAACCTAAACCTTTTTCAGACTTTTATTATTATTTTTATAGTTTAATATCATTGTTGAGTATGTATATTTAATTTGGTTTCATTCTGACAACTTTGAAAAACCTACTATTTTTGAAACTTGCTCTTTAGGGCTAAATTCCTGCTAAAAATAATGAACCGTAACTTACAGGGGACTTTTTCTTTCCCTAGCTAACATTACAAAACTTTTACAAAAAAATTATTTTGTGGGCCCGAGACACAAAAAAATATTCTAATTTTATCTTTACCAACTTACTTGTGAAATTTAGAACCTTTCTTGAGACATAAAAACCCTAGAGGGAGATTTCGGGAGATTTTGACAAAAATAGTATTTTCGTAATTTTTGAACATTCTTACAATTCTTATATTTTCAAAATTAATATTTAATTATATTTTATTTATTTAATAGGAGCGTGGGACCTACAAATCACTTTCGGGTCATTCCAATGTCATTTGACACTTTTTTTGGATTTTGAACGTTTTTATGATTTATGTGTGTGACATGTGTCAATACCTTATTGTATAGACTTTTAAATTATATAATATAATTTGATTGAATTAATTAATTAATAATTATTTGTGTTATGATTGTTGGGTGGACCCGTATGGCCAATCTGGAGGCCTTTTGGGCTTAATAATATTCTTAAATGAAGTCTATTGATATATATGGGCCTTGGGCCCATTTCTAACCCATTAGTAGTGTAAAATATAAGTTTTTAAGGGTTGAAAAAGCCATCCCTTTGATAGTTACGAATTCCACTAAAATAGAAACCCTAATCCTTCCTTAAACCTATTTATGAAAATCCTAAAGCTTTGGAAGCTTTCATAAACCCAACTCCATTGAAGAAAAGAGAAAGCTCAATTAAACCTTCATCTGGGCACCGATCGCACTTGAGCAAGAAGGGAGAATTGACGGAGACTCGGAATAGAAGAACATACCCCTAGGAGAGGACGATCCGATGACTTTCAAATTTGAAGAAACTTTTGATTTTCATTGAAATTCAAGAAATATTGAGATAAGTGCGCTTGATCCATCCTATACTTGTTTTTCTTCAAGATTTTACTTCTGTTTCATTAGATAATGGTTGATACTCATTATAAATTAATTTCAACAATATTTACTTTATTATTATTGGGTTGATCTTTATTTTGTGCCACCATGATGGGTTTGGCCATGGTCTATTTTGTACCTATAATAGATGATTATGTTATTTATCATTTTCGTTATATTTTTATGATTTAAATATTTTTATAATTATTTTTTTTAAATACCTCTATGAATCTATTTTCCAAAACCGTTTAGTTTGTATTTTTTTGATTTGTATTGATTAAGTTATGATTTTTCTAATTTGTTAGACTTAACAAAAAATCCAGAATTTCAAATTTTATACGGTCCACTTCACTTGGGATTTTAATCTATATTTTTTACCTAAATATTTTCTAATTATTTTTCATACATACATCTATCAATCTAGTTTCTAAAACATTTGAGTTTATATTTTTCTGATTTGTATTGATTAAGTTATGATTTTTTTAGGTTGTTGGACTTTACCAAAAAAACTAGAAAATTAGATTTTACATGGTCCACTTCACTTGGGATTTCGATCTATAGTTTTAACCTAAATATTTTTTTAATTTTTTTCACAGATACCTTTATCAATCTAGTTTTTAGAACCTTTGAGTTTTTATATTTCTGATCTGTATTGATTAAGTTATGATTTTTCAAATGTGTGGGACTTTTCTGTAAAACCCAGAATCCCAGATTCTGTCTGGTTCACTTAATTAAGGGTTTTGACCTATATTTTGAATCTGAACATTTTTTTATTTATTTTTCCTAAAAACCTCTATGAATCTAGTTTTTAAATCCATTGAGTTTATATTTTTTTAATTTATATTTATTTAGTTATGATTTTTATAAGAAATTATGTTTTCTATGAACTACTTATTTCTTGGATTTTTGACGATTAATGGCTTTGGGAACTATTAGTGGTTCAGTCATGACTTATTAACTATTAAGGGGTTAGCCCTTGTTGTTTGATTAAACCCTAGATGGTTGACTTATATTTGTATGCGTGGGGATCCCACCCATGTGTCTTGGATCTCTCATAGGGTTCGGCCAAGTTCTTGGATCCCTTTTTAGGGTTCAACCTTGTGTCATAGATCCCTCATAGGGTTCGGCCATGGTGTGTTGGATTCTCTTGCGATTTTCACTTATATTATTCATCGATGTTGATCGTGATCTTTGGTGATCGTTTACATATTATTCATATTGTTTAACCCTAGTTCATTCTCATATTATTATTCTTGATGATCATGTATTTATTTTATATTTTTATTTAAATGTTAAATACATGTGTGCTTATGCCATGTAACCCTAGTACATCTTGTTGTCATACCATGATCATCACGTCATTTCGTATAAGGGGTGCATAAGAGAACGGGGTTGAAGTATATTATATACGTTTATATTGGTTTTATCAATTAATCAGGGTTCGGTACCCTAGGGTGAAAGGCCCCAGGCGTTATTATATCTTGCGGATGGGTCGATGAGATCGCTCCTAGTGCGGAAAGGAGATGGAAACCCTATGTGATTATGGGTACTAGTTGCATTTGCATCCTGTGCTCACTTGCATTAACCATCATGTTCATGTCATCCTTATTATATAATTGAGATGCATACATTGGTTTAAAACTTGTATAGTATGATATCATACCATGCACACTGTTGTATTACTGGGCCTCAGTTCACGGTGCTACACCAATACCATTTTCAGATTTTGAGGAGCTGGGTACGTGAGATGATTTTGAGACGAAAGACTCCGGTGCATTCAAGGAGATCGGCGAGGATTTGGGAGTCGATCCCACACTTTAGAAAGTTGTATCTGATTATTTTATAATATTATTTATTTATTTTCATGGGCATGTAAGCCTTTGATTGAGAGCATGTTCTCACTTCCATCTCTTCACATTTAGTTGATTGATTGAATTATTTGAATTATTTGTTTTCTACATCTAGACTCTTTTTTTTACTTAGTGGGTTTTCGAATGAACCTTAGTAGTCTAATTGACATAATTGGACTACTAGGGGACATTTATAGATCACCTCTGGGTTCGGGTACGGGTCGATCCACAGATTTTCGGGTCGTATCTGGGTATCCGAATTCGGGGCGTGACATGTTATAACCGTATAACGGACTAGGGGTGTTACCATTTTTTCTGTTATAACGAACTATAACGCTCAGGGACAAAAGAGAAAAAAAATGGCGCTGGAATTCAAATTTTGAATTTTGGATTTTGAATTTCAAAACCGGTTTCACAAAACGAAAATAACGACCATTATTGTTGGGCGTTTGAACGGTACATAACGTAACGGGAGGTCCGAATCCGTTATAACAGCCGGTATTTCTGTTATAATGACAATTTTTTAAACCATGGTCATTTCTACCAAATGTTAACTATAGAGTTCTAATAGAAAATATTTAGTTGGATAAATATTATCTTGGCTAAATATCTATACACATGACAATATTAGTTGCAAGTTTGGTTCCTATAATAACTACATATCAAATAACTCAAAAATGAGTTTGGTGAAAATGGAACCCACATATTAGGTCCAGGGCCCAAATAATTTCATTTTTTTAGGGCTTTTTTGCTTTACCCCTTACTTTATTCATGCAATTTGCATCTCACCCAAAGTTTTTAAAATATTTGTCTCCCCTTTGACCATGGTCAACGTCGTTGACCATAGACGGTCTTCGGATGGATGTCCCAATATTTTTTAAATGACTATAATGACCTTGGGTGAGATGCAAATATTTTTAAAACATTGGGTGTGATGCAAATTGCATCAATAAAGTAAGGGGGACAAGCAAAAAATAAATTAAGGGTTTTTTCGTTTAGGATTGTGAGCTCAACCTTTTTTTGAGGATTGTGAACTATAAAAGAACTCACCTTCACAGGTTGTTAAGCACGCTAATGTCCCTCATCAATAATGACGAGGGACTACGATATGAGCCACATGGCACATTCTTAGAGGTCACTAGCCGTATGGATGTTGGGTTCATCGCTAGATGTAGCTACATACCAAATATCAGCCTGATTAGTGATTTCAAACCATTGGATCTTTGTACCCCAAATAATGTTCAAATTCTACAGATAAAATCAACCAAGGAAAATGACTCTAATCCAATGCTTAAAAAGTAACGATCATATCAATTTTTGGTCTGTAGGTCCACCTACGGTTGGGCCAAAAGTAAATGAAGAAAGGTTTTGAGCTCACAATCCTCGAAAAAAAAAAAGATCTTTTGCTTGTCCCCCTTACTTTATTGATACAATTTGCTTCGCACCCAATGTTTTTAAAATATTTGCGTCTCACCCAAGGTCATTATAGTCATTTGAAAAATATTGGGATGTCCATCCGAAGACCGTCTAAGTGTCACACGTGTTTAATTTTCAACATAGGTTATCACTTCCGCTTATTATACAAATTTTCTAATATGTGTTACGGATGTGAGAGTATCAATATTAGATACGAGTGGTTCGCTGCACTTGTCTTGGATTCACGTCTTTGATCCAGGGCGAGTGGCGATCACGACTCGGGTTTCTAATTGTAATACCCTGAACTTTCGTTCTAGGGTATTATGGTAAACTCATCTAATAATGAAAACCTGAAACTTTTTCAGACTCTTATTATTATTTTTATTATTTGATATCATGTATGAGTATGTGTATTTAATTTGATTTCATTCTGACAACTTTGAAAAACCTACTATTTTTGAAATTCGTTCTTTAGAGCAAAATTTCTATTAAGAATAATGAATTATAACTTGCAGGGGACTTTTTCTTTCCCCAGCTAACATTCTAGATATTTTATAAAAAAATTATTTTGTGGGCCCGAGACACAAAAAATATTCCTATTTTATCTTTACTAACTTACCTGCAAAATTTGGAACCTTTTCTGATACATGAAAACTCTAGCGGGAGATTTCGGGGGATTTTGACAAAAATAATATTTTTGTAATTTTTAAACTTTCCTACCATTCTCATGTTTTTTTAAAAATAATATTTAATAATATTTTATTTATTTAATAAGAGTGTGGGATCCGCGAATCACTTTCGGATCATTCCGATGTCATTTGACATTTTTTCGGTGCTTTGAATGTTTTTTATGATTCTATATATTTAGACTACTTTTTGTGATTTATGTGTGTGACATGTGTCAATACCTTATTGTATGGACTTTTAAATTATATAATATAGTTTAATTGAATTAATTTATGATTATTTATGTTATGATTGTTGGGTGGGCCCGTATGGCCAATCTAGATGTCTTTTGAGCTTAATAATATTCTTAAATGAAGCCTAATTATTATATATGGGCCTTGGGCCCATTTCTAACCCATTAGTATTGTAAAATATGGGTTTTTGAGGGTTGAAAAAGTCATCCCTTTGATAGTTATGAATTTCAACAAAATAGAAACTCTAATCCTTCCCTTAACTTATTTATGAAAACCCTAAAGCTTTAGAAGATTTCACAAACCCAACACCATTGAAGAATAGAGAAAGCTCCATTAAACCTTCATCCGGGCACTGATCGCACTCGAGTATGAAGGGAGAATTGATGGGGACTCCGAATAGAAGAACATACTCCGAGGAGAATACGATCTGACGACTTTCAAATTTTAAGAAACTTTCGATTTTATTAAAATTCAAGAAACCTTGAGGTAAGTGTGTTTGATTCATCCTATACTTATTTTTCTTCAAGATTTTGTTTCTCTTTCATTAGATAATGGTTGATACTTATTATAAATTAATTTCAACAATATTTACTTTATTCTTATTGGATTGATCTTTATTTTGGGCCACCATGATGGGTTTGGCCATGGTCTATTTTGTACTTATAACGGATGATTATGTTCTTTATTATTTTTGTTGTATTTTATAATTTAAATATTTTTATAATTATTTTTCTAAATACCTCTATGAATCTATTTTCCAAAACCTTTACGTTTGTATTTTTCTGATTTGTATTAATTAAGTTATGATTTTTTTAATGTGCTGGACTTTTCTGTAAAATATAAAATTTTAGATTTTACATAGTCCAATTCACTTGAGATTTAGATCTATATTTTTAATCTAAATATTTTTCTAATTATTTTTTCTAGATACTTATATCAATCTAGTTTCTAAAACCTTTGAGTTTGTATTTTTCTAATTTGTATTGATTAAATTATGATTTTTCAAATATACGGGACTTTTCTGTTAAACTCAGAATTTCAGATTCTGTCCGGCCCACTTTATTAAGGGTTTCGACCTATATTTTGAATCTGAATATTTTTTTATTTATTTTTTCTAAATACCTCTGTAAATCTAGTTTCTATAACATTTGAGTTTGTATTTTTCTGATTTGTATTGATTAAGTTATGATTTTTCAAATGTGCGGGACTTTTCTGTAAAACCCAAAATCCCAGATTCTGTCTAGTTCACTTAATTAAGGGTTTCGACCTATATTTTGAATCTAAATATTTTTCTATTTATTTTTTCTAAAAATCTCTGTAAATCTAATTTTTAAATTCATTGAGTTTATATTTTTTTAATTTATATTTATTTAGTTATGATTTTTTTAAAACAGTACATTTTTTTGTAAAAACCTATTAATTGTTAGTGGTTCGGTCATGATTATTGACTATTAAGGTTTTAGCCTTGTTGTTTGACTAAACCCTAGATGGGTTGACCTATACTTGTATGCATGGGGATCCCACCCATGTGTCTTGGATCCCTCATAGGGTTCGGCTAAGTGTCTTGGATCCCTCTTTAGGGTTCGACCTTGTGTCATGGATCCCTCATAGGGTTCGGCCATGGTGTGTTGGATTGTCTTGTGATTTCCACTTATATTATTCATCCGTGTTGATCGTGACCTTCGGTGATTGTTACATGTTATTCGTACTTAACCCTAATTCGTTCCCATATTATTACTCTTAATGATCATTGGTTCATTTTATATTTTTATTTAAATGTTAAATACATGTGTATTTATGCCATGTAACCCTAGTACTATATTTTTGTCATACCATGATCATCACGTCATTTCATATAATGGGTGCATAAGGGAACGGGGTTGAAGTATATTATATACGTTTATATTGGTTTTATCAATTAATCAGGGTTCGGTACCCTAGGGTCAAAGCCCCCAGACGTTATTATATCCTGCAGATGGGTCGATGAGACCGCTCCCAGTGCGGGAAGGAGATGGAGACCCTATGTGGTTATGGGTACTAGTTGCATTTGCATCCCGTGCTCACTTGCATTCGCCATCATGTTCATGTCATCCTTATTATATGATTGAGATGCATACCTTGGTTTAAAACTTGTATAGTATGATATCATACCATGTACACTGTTGTATTACTAGGCCTTGGCTCACGGTGCTACACCGATACCATTTTTAGATTTTGAGATGCCGGGTACGTGAGATGATTTTGAGGCGAAAGACTTCGGTGCATTCGAGGAGATCGACGAGAATTTGGGGAGTCGATCCCATACTTTAGAAAGCTGTATTTTGATTGTTTTATAACATTACTTATTTATTTTTATAGGCATGTAAGTCTTTGATTGAGAGCATGTTCTCACATCCTTCTTTCCACATTCAGTTGATTGATTGAATTGTTTGAGCTATGAATTATTTTAATTATTTGTTTTCTACATCTAGAATTCTTTTTTTTACTTAGTGGGTTTTCGAATGAACCTTAGTAGTCTAATTAACCTATTTGGACCACTAGGGGACATTCATGGATCACTTTTGGGTTCGGATACGAGTCGATCCACGGATTTTTGGGTCGTATCAGGGTATCCGGATTCGGGGCGTGATACTAGTAGCGGGACACGGGGCGTGACATAGTGTTTATCTTTTTATATTAAAAATCATATAAAAAAGAGTGGTTTTCATTTGAGAAAATAAAATTTTCCCATCAATGCTTAAATGGTGTGAAAATATTTTAACAAGGGAGGTTATAAAAGATCTGGTGGACTAAAAAAATATTTACACAGGCAAATGTGCGACCAAACAAGTAGCAAATTGCATTTGCATGCACAAATATTTTAGTTTCCCACAAAAAGGGCTTATTAAATTGACCCTTAATAAATTTGAACGGATATGCCTCACTTATTCATTTATCATCTTCATCATCAATATTATTATTTATCTATATAAGAAAACAGGATGGTTGTCTCCCCCTCTTATCCGGCTTCATAAAGGATGGCCAAGATCTTATCACACCAAATTAACAGTGGATCTCAGCCACTCACACCCAATTTTGACAAACGCTTCGCCGATGTGTGACGTGGACACGGGTCACCTACTATTTACCTACATATAAGGAATGAAATGGGTTGGATTTACATATAGCCCAAGGGCAGGAGCCCCACTTTTATGCCTCGAGAGGGGGTTACCGTTAAAACAGATTGAAACGGCCAGGGGCAAAAATGAAAAAAATAGATTTTAATGAATTTAACGGAAAAAAATGGTGCTGAAATTCAAATTTTGAAATTTGAAAATTTAAAATTTAAAAAAAAAATAGAATTTAATGAAAACTTAGTGGTTTTCTTATACCCCGCTTATCTTATATGGCTTCAATTATGAGTGGCTGAGATTAACTCCCACCCGATTTTGACAAACACTTTGTCGAAAAATGCCGCTGGCACGGGCCACCCACGCATATATCAAGACAACTCAGTTGTATTCTCTTATCTTATCCATCCATCTAATGTGGACGGTTAGATAAAGAGTGGTTGAGATCAAATCCATCGATCTAATGTGGACAGTTAGATTTCAGCCACTCAATCCACCTCATTTGACCTCAATTTATTCAAAATTTAAATTTCAACACCGTTATTTTTTGTTATTTCTGTTATTTTCCCATTTCTCCCTCTGTGCGTTACAATCCATTATAACAGACGTTATAATGGAAAAGACGGAAACGCCCCAGTCCATTATAGCATTTGAGTGCCAAAGACACCCAATTTTTGCAAACGCTTTTGTCGAAGAGTGCTGTGGGCATGGGCCATTTACTATTCTATATAACAAAACACAGCAGTTGTCTCCCCCTCTTATAGGCTTCATATATCCAAGGGCCCATATCAAACCTTACATAAAATAAAATTTAGACGGTTGGATTAATTTAACAGGGAAATTGTTTCCCCACTTATACCCCTCTTATCAGCTTCACAGAGGATGGCCGAGATCTTATCCCCCAAATGGACTATGGATCTCAACCACTCACACCCGATTTTGGGAAATGCTTTGTAGGGGAAGTGCCGAGGGCACGGGCCATCCACTATACATCTATATAACAAAACAGAAAAGTCACTTATCCCCCCTCTTATCGGCTTCACAAAGGATGGCCGAGATCTTATCACCCCAAATGGATGGTAGATCTAAGCCACTCACACCTGATTATATTTTGGCAAACGCTTTGTCGGAGAGTGCTGTGGGCACGGGCCACATACTAGTCTATACTATTATAAAGCAACAACCAGGGTTGCCACCCATGTAACACAATTAAAGGCCGCAAAACCTTCCCTCATTAAATGTCCCTTCACAGTTCAGATTGTATAGCATGCGGACGTCCGGACAATAGTATAAGCCACATGGCACATTCTTAGAGACCAAATACCGTATCGATATTTGTCTCATCCCTAGGTGGAGCTATATACCAAATATTAGCCTGATTAGTGATTTCAAACCTTTGGATCCAAGTACCGTAAATAATGCTCAAAATCTGTGGTTAAAATCAACCCATAAAAATGACACTAATTAAATCCTTAAAAATCACCAATCAGGCTGATATTTTGCATGTAGGTCCACCTAGGAATGGGCCAAACATCGATTCGGTCAGTGATCTTTACGAGTGTGCCACGTGTAAGGTGCACATGCATCGCATGTGGCGTTCCCTTAGTAGTAATAAACCAAGTCCACCATTGCAAAAATATAATGAAATAGACCTAGATTTCAAGAATTAAAGGAACTGAGACAGAGAAAGAGAGAATATTTAAAAATTGATAGTCTACGTGCATTTGAATAAAGTTTCCTATAGTTTTCCAGAAAGAAAACATTTACTTATTTTTTGAGAAGATATTCTCCTTTTTTGTAACTTTACTTCATAAGAATGTAAAATATTCGCCTCTTTTTGCTGAGACATGCTTTAGTAACATTCATGTTAGCTTATAAAAAAAAATCTAAGATGATCTCCTCTTTAGTGACATCTCTATCAGACACATGCTATGTTATTAGTGTTTGAAAACTCGAAACAACTCGATTCGAGTGATATAGTAATATTTTATACATATATTAATATTAATATATATAAATATCAAATTTTACAACTTTTTATAAGTAGAGTTTATAAAACTCGGTTGAGTTTCAACTGAATCGGAGAGGTTTCGAGAAACTTACTATAACGCCCCAAATTCGGACCACACGAATCTCGAGGTGTTAGCCACGTGTCCTGAATCCAAGGCACGCAAAGCAAACTCGCTCTCACATCTAACCCAAGTTATAAATTTCAGGGGATTTTTTTTTAAATACGAAAGTGCAGACCTACCTACTCGACATTATACAATAAAGATAGTGTGAAGTTAATGATATATACTTCTAAACAAGAATCTAAATATAAATACATACTCAATCACGAATTTATAACCTGAAATCTTCTTCACTACAACTAGACTTCGCTTTAAAACAAGCCTAAATAAGTCCATAGGTTCTTCTCTGCAAGAGAATTGGGGGGGGTGTGAGCTTTTTTAAAAAAGCTCGCAGGTAACCAAGTATCCTTAAAACAATTATTATAAATACAAAATAATATAACAACAAAATATATTTCATTTTGAAAGAAACAAAAGTGCAATAACAAAAATTCAAACTAACAATTTTATTTAGCAATGAATGACAGAATTTAAAACGTACTAATAAAATTAAAAATCAAATAACATTTAAACATTATATCAATAACATCTATATCTCACTCATCACAAACTAATAACAGCACAAGGCGGGTAGTCTATTCATCTTAGAGTGAAGAGGTCACGACTAGTATCAGCCCTAGTCTAGCAATTACTTCTTTTGTCCCAATACTTAACCAGTATGAAACCCCACCATTGGTATCCTGATTTGCGGTCGGACGGATATTTACCACTACGTGTGATGAGCACACTACAAGCCCGTGAATTTAGGCTCAGGAGAAGGCCTTTGACCACGACACTGAATACACAGGTCAAAAGAACAACGATGGTCAATCGTTTGATGTCTGCAGACATTTCAAGGATCTTTAAACTATCGAGGGACCGACGAACCGTACCCTTCACGTCTATCGCCTCATCGAGGCATACAATGTAAGCCTCTATCAGATCTAGACTTCCAAGACGTACCACTACAAAGATGATAATCTAAAAAAGAGAACTGAAACTTTATGGATATGAATAATGAGAATATTCTAAAAGACATGCACATTCTACCTAAGAGAATAAGATTATTATTCGTATCTTAGAGAAATCCGTTCCCTCCGAAAATAGCATCGAATCACTCTTATAGTAGTTCAACTAATCATTTTTCAGATCATCTAGTGATATATTATATAATATAAACAATAATTAATGATTTTTAATCAAAATAACTGTCTCTTTCTGAAAAACCTTTGCATACAAATATGTGTGCTGAATTCTCCAGTCACATCTTATGTGTTCCGTCGTCTTGGGACCAGCTTCCCTCATACAGATTATTATGCGTTGAAGTTCATGTCACGCTCATCATCCAAAACATATCGGGCGGTCTACCACCATCACCCGATCTATTTATAATCAAGTTCTAAGTCCCGGGCGGTCTATCACCATCACCAGCTAATTTGGAGATTTCACGCACCACATACTTCAATCAACTGGGAACTCCCATCCCATATTCACTCAAAATCCACATCAAATCACGTACAATCGCTATTTTTTTTTATTGAATGAAATAAACAGAGTTGTTTTGATAAAAATCTTTCAAAATACTTTTGACTTTCAAAAATTCCCCTTCCAAAAACTCGATAGTGAGAAATTCTAAATTCTAGAAAATAATTAAGTTTTCTAACTTAATTCATAAATTCATAAATCTAGTCATACAAGAATATGCATAAATTTATAAGATTTCAAAATAAATATGAGACAATTATTAAGAGGATAAGAAGCCACCCACCTTACAACGCTAATCCAAAAGGTCTTATAATGATTATACGTGCAGCTTGCAATTTCGTTGATTTAGCTGCAACGTAAAGGGCTTGAAGGTTTCTCGAATGTTTTAAATATCGATCTATGATCCTTTCCTTGTGTAGCTTCCTTTTCCTCATGATTGATGACAAAAATGCAGAAGGAAGAAGAAATTCGATTTCAATAAAAGCTTCAGTAACCCTTTATTAAACTTTTATAAAGCCCTATTATCATTATTTTTATTTTATCTAATTTACTTAAATATTTTCTTCTTATTTTATTATTATATTATTCTCTAATCAGGTCGAGTCGATCCGGGTCAGGTTTGTATCAAGTTAACTGTGGGGGAAAAATATCTGATCTAACCCACACAATCTTCGAGGTCAGACGATTCGGATTTTGGTGATGATCGGACGACTCTGATGCTCCAGGATGGAACTGCTATCTCCTATGCGAAGGATATGATGATCTCCAGATGAGATTTGGTTGTACCTGTTGACAAGGCTCCGACGCTCAAGTCAGCTTGGAAAATATAACAGGTTTTAGGAAATAGTAAAAGATTTCAGAGTTTAAGCTATCTGGATCTGGAGAGCAAGATCCTCTTCTCAGTCCTGAGGGTCTCATATTTATACCCTTAGAACTGGGCGTGACTCACCTTCCACGTGTCTAGTTGTTATCAGTCAATGATGACTCGGATAAATTCTGTTATAAAACAGAATCTTATGGTTATATCTTGACTTTCTTGATTCGATTATACCTGAAATAACTGAAATGACACTGAGGTGGCATCCTTCGTGTCAAATATTCAGATAAGGTGATGTCGAATTCGTGATAGTTCAACTAGCTGCCACGTGGCCAATATTCATTAGTTAAGAAATCGATTGTATTCAGAATACTTACCTCGTACGTAAGAGATCCTGCCACGTAAGTCATTTGACATTATCTGGCTTTGACGGGATGATATTGAAATAGATCCCGTCAAGTAAGTCTGATGACCTTGTCGGGATAAATGCATCCAGCCAATAATGTGACCTTGCCGGGAGGATGTCCCGGGATGACATGTTTGGAGTTCCCGGGATGATATACTTGAGTTTCCCGGATGAGTTCCCGGGATGACATGTTTGGAGTTCCCGGGATGATATACTTGAGTTTCCCGGATGAGTTCTCGGGATGACATGTTTGGAGTTCCCGGGATTATATACTTGAGTTTCCCGGGATGAGAACCTTGAATTCCCGGGATGAGATTGTAAAAGATCCCGTCAAGTAAGTTTGGTGATCTTGCCGTGATAAGATTGTAAAGATCCTGTAAAGCCTTTTGGACTTGTTGGGATGAGACTGTAATAGATCCCGTCTATCCAGTTGATCTTGGTGGGATGAGACTCATCAGTATGTCGGGCAAGATTGAATACTTCCCGACATATTAAAGGCTGAGACGTTAATATTCTCTGTTAGCATCACTTCCATGTGTCGATCATTCAATCCTGACACGTGGCATTTCCAAGTAATGGAAATCGTGTGACACGATGGGCAGTTTATGGCTCTTGATGATGATTCCAGCGCATTAACTCTCCCGTGCTGTCTTCTAACACGCGTCGTGTATTCGAAACCGCACGTGTTAAGCCAGAGATACGTGTCCAATTTTGACTTACTGGAAAATACGGCACCCACATCGCCCCCCTTTTTGAGAAGATCGATAAATGACCGTCGTATCTTCTGGAAAAGATCTTGGCCATCCACGTTTCATCTCTGTTTCTTAGCCGTTGGATCACGTAATAACCAATCGACCATTTTCCTCCGCATTTAATACTGCGCTTACTGTTTGCTGTATACATGAGACGTGTCCGTAGCAACGAGCTGCCCAATGTACGTCGTCGAATGGAATGATTGATGGGTACAGTACTCGAGGGAATAGGTAACCGAACCGTCGAGTAACCAATCTTTCGAATTTTGGCGCCCGAGATTTGATATTGCCAAACTGCTGGTTTGATATAACCAGATCTTTGCCTATAAAAGGTTTATTCACCGCTTTCTTCCATTTCTTCGCTCTGGTCAGTGCTCTGCAATACTTCAAGCTTCAAGCTCAAGCTGTTCTTCACCTGTATCTCCTCTGTTTGCTGCTTCCAGACTGTAACGGTACTTTTCTCTTATCTGCTATCCCCTCTCGTATACCTTCATCTTCCTCTTCATCTTCTTCTTCAAATGGCTAAGAGTAAAAGGGTTCTTGAAGATACCGAAGAAATGGTTCCCAGAGAACCAGTAGACACCAATGTTGATGTAGAGGAGCAATTATCCTCTGATTCGTTGGATAGAGAAGTAGATGTATATAGGGAGGAACCAATAATTCCTCAAGTAATCGTCAGGGTCCCAACTTATGGGAATGACCCTTATATTGTAGGTTTGAGAAAAGAATTTGCCATTCCTTCTTCTGTTTTTGTTAATATCGGTTCTCGTCATGGGGAAAATACCAACCCTGGCGAAATAAGCATCACTCGGCTTCAATTGAAGTTCGGGTTAACCCTACCTTTGACTCCTTTAGTGAGGGAAGTCCTCTGGTTCTACAACCGGGCTCCCGGCCAGATGCACGGAAATTTCTGGCGTCTGATGAATAGGATAGAGTATTTCAACTCTACGAGTAAATACCAGATCGGTCTCTCCGAGATCGATTATCTGTACATTTTGAGGAGATGCCCAGACTCCTTCGATACCGATATGTTCTGGTCGGTAGCTGCCCGGAATAAAAATCAGAAGATAGTTGAGAGCCTGCCCGATAGTCATAAGGGATGGTACTCTGATCCTCTGCTGGTGACTGGATCTTGGGAATTTGACGAGCGTGTGGAGGGGAGCTCCAGCAGCCATAGAGTCCGCACAAGCTTTAACTTGTCGGGTAAGCTCCTCTTTATATCTCGTCAATCTCCTTTAGATTCAGTTAATCAATCTACTAATCAATCCCCTCTCTTTTCTGCTGTAGACTATATCAGACGTCCCTGGAAATATCCTCAGGATATAGACGACAAGGTCAAATATATTCTGAGGAAAATCCCTAAGGTCGTAAAGCAATGGTCCCTGGCGGGATTAATTGATAAAAATCAAAGATCCTCGTCTCCTACTCCTGTCATCCCACGGGACCAGCGAATAACTGCTCCCGACTATTCGCGGAAGCGTCCCGCTGTTGAAGTTGCTGCAAGGGAACATGAGTCTCGGGAAGAAGAGACAATAAGTCCCGACATCCCCTTAATAAAGAGACCTCGTCAAACTCATAGTGCACCAGCCCATGTAGAACCTCCAACAAGTCGGGTCACGTCTGCTCCTTATCCCGTGGCCGAATTCTTCAGACATCCAGATGGTCGTCAAGAACCTCTGAATGATTTTGCCTGGGAACTTGTTCGGTTGGAAGAGGCAGAGGTATCTTTTTCTATAGCTGATGTCTAACTCTTATGCTTCTATGATCATCTAACTTGTTACCTCCTGTGCAGATGGAGGGTAGAATGGCTGAAATGCGGAAGGACACCTTTGTTGCCCCAGCTCTGGCGCCAAAAAAGAAAAGAAGATTGATCAAGGGATTAGCTCCCGAACTTGAGGCATCAATGGTTCGGGATGGTATAGTGGCTACAAAGGCTAATCTGGCTGGTGGTTCTTCAACGACTCAGCCTTCTGGGACCCCAGATTCTCCTTCGGTAACTGCCATACCTACTGCTTCTCCCTCGATCGCCATTACGCGGTCTCCTCCTGGATTCCTTCCTTCTCTAGAGCTTCAACCAATATCTACCCCTCCATCAACCTCTCGTCCAACAGACGCTGCCGAGCCCAGTCATTCAATTGGTGAGCATATTCGTTCTCCTTCATTCCCGTCTGGTACAGCATTTGATTTAATTGATACATGGGTTACACTGAAAGAATTGTGGCGACAAGATAACCCCATTGCAGGTCTACGGGATTTCGATGGCGTGGAACCATACATCATGAATGCTGGTTGCTTGCCAAATGGGCAACCCATCTCGGAGCAAAGCTCCATTGCTGACGCTGGGGTGGATTCGACGTTAATCGAACGAATCTGTCTTCCACGGGACAGGTTGCGTTATATTGACATGCCTTCCCCAAAAGTGCCCTGTGAAGTTCTAAGTCGTTCCCTCCTGGAGGTAATAATTTATTCTTTGTACTGCTCTCTCTGATGAATTCTTCCAATATATTCTAACAGTTCCTTCTGTCTGCAGAGTATCCATGCCTATGTAGGTCTGAGGGATTATCTTGGTGATCTCCTCCAAAATTATACTGCCCTTGTCGAAAAATCAAGTGCGTCCGAAGCTAAACTTCAACTAGCCGAGGAGCAAATTCAAGCGGCCACTCTCTCTGCCGAAGTTTCAAAGACCAAGGCTGAAATGGAGAGAAAATTGGCTCTTGAAGCCCTTGCTTCAAAGAAAAAAGCTGAAGATAACTTGATTAAAGTCAAGGCGGAGTATGCAAAATTCAAGGAAGGAGCCAGTCGCCTGCAAAAAGATCTGGAAAAGATGACCGTTGAGAGGGATGAAACCAAACAAGCATCTGATGCCCTCCAACAAGAATCTTACGACAAGGGATACCGGGAAGACTTCGCCAAATGTGAAGCCATGATGGAAGAAGAAGGAGATGAAGATCCTGTTCAAAATATGGTTCAGCCTGAACCACTTGTCGGGACAATAATTTCAACAGAAGTTCCCCGAGAACCATCTCCAACCATCCCGGCACCTGAAGTTGTTCCAGCCTTTTGTCAGACAGACATGGTGACTCCAGGAGGGGATGTCACAGTAAATCCTGTCACTCAGCCGATCGGCGGGCAGGATGTGACACCTCCATGATTTTTGTAACTAACCTTGTGGGTTTACAATTGTAGATGCCGTTTAAGGCTTTTTAATATAATAGAATACTTTTTCTGTTATTGTATGAACTGAATACTTATCAAAATATGAATTCAATGTGTTAAAATTCAATAATCCTAGTCAGGAATATAGGTTTGTCGGGAATCAACCTGTATTATCCCGGCTAGGATTTCATGGTCAACTAATCTCACTTAGTTTTTATAAATGACGAGAATCTCATTAATTCTAGTCGCATGACTAAGAATCTTTAGATCATCCCGGCCTTCCGGTTTGTTGATATTCGCTCAAAAGTGCTTATTTTAAGCAATTATCCTTTTAGCGTTATTGCATTCTCCTACGTAAAATACTCTATTTACCTACTTTTCTACGTAAGAGTCTCTTCTGTTGCGTAGAACACACTTTTCTGGACGAAATGGTATATTTGCATGCATTAAACACATTTTCGGAAGTCTAAATATTAAGCCGTTCTGATAAAGTCTCATTACGCGCTTCTTCTGTCGCAGGAAACCCCGATGGGACGGTTCTCGAGACTTGTGGGCCCAAATCGATCATGAAAGCCCATTATCAAAGCTTAACAAGCCCACATGCTATGACTAGAAGATATGGGCCAAATATGGGCTGAATAAGAGGACCAAAAAGTCGGCCCAAAGAACGAAGAGAGTAGGAGAGCCAATGACCAAGAGACGGACCAAAGCGTTTAAAGCCACATGAGTCAGCAAAGAATGATGGTCGACTCTACTGGAGAAGCGTGAGGATGGTCACAGTGAAGACCAGGGTTCCAGACCCTCCGCCAGTGCTTTTTTCCATTTTTTTTGATACTTTTTCTCTCATCTCTTCTTATTCTCTCTCTCTCTTCATCTCTCGGTCCTCGAATCTACTGACCTAACCCCAGAACTCCTACCCATCGGCTCTATCTCATCTCCCTTAGCTTTCTGACCGTTGGATCTTCAATCGGACCGTTGGATCTTCAATCAGACCGTTGGATCTCTCTAGATCCGTCGATTTACCAATCTGGGTCCCAATCAAGTCACCATCCATCCGATCGCCATCAGACTGTCTGTCACATCATCTTGTGAGACGATGGACATCATCAATCCATATGGGCCAGTAGACGGGCCCATCTTCATCGACCCGCTGTCCGACCAGTTAGTGGACCCCGCGAATTTCAAAATAATTTTAATTAAATGGGGGGTCCACTAATTGGGGAGATTCCCCATAGAAAAGTAGGTTTTTACTTAAAAAAAAAAAAAAAAAAAATAAATTATTTTTCTTATTTTTTATTTTCAAAAATCCCCTATTTCCATTAAAGGAAATAGGGAAGCTTTAAAAGGAGAAGGATAGGGGTTCGTTCGAACCCTAATCCCCCCCCTTTCTCTTCCATTCTCTCCCCCTATCAATCCCGCACGGATTCCCTCTTCTTTGGCCCCATTTTCTCTCTTCTTTCCTTCATCTTCTTCATCATCTTTGTCACGCCTTCTACCGGAGTTGCAGCCTGCAACTTCGGCTCGCAGCACCGTCCACCGCCTCCTACCTACTAGTTCCGCCGCCAAACACCACCACCAGCCCCTTGCTCACCTCTCCACCGACCTGCAAGCCATCAATCCACATCTTCTCCACCTCCACTCACGGTGCTGCACACACCGTTCTGGTGTTGCAAACAGCAACACCGCCACCTGCCGGAAAACACCGCCTGCCGCTGCAACCAGTCCGCCTTCATTACTCCCCGCACCACCTGCTGCTCCACCCAACGGCCAAGACCGTTATCTTCAACCTCGGCGACACCTACCGCGACTTGCCACGGTGCTGCCCTACCCATTCCGCCTGCTGTGCACCGTTCTCTCCACTACTATCTTCACAACCTTCAATATTGGTAGGTTTCCCATGGGTAAAATTTCTCTCTCTACC
The DNA here is from genome assembly GCA_035048495.1 of Euptelea pleiosperma. Taxonomy (NCBI): domain Eukaryota; kingdom Viridiplantae; phylum Streptophyta; class Magnoliopsida; order Ranunculales; family Eupteleaceae; genus Euptelea; species Euptelea pleiosperma. Next base: position 7,116,280 of record CM068544.1, read on the forward strand.
TATTCTATCTCTAATTTCTCTCTCTCTCTCTAAAAATTCATACTCTCTCTCCTCTTATTCTCTTTCTCTCTCTAGTTTTTACGGCTTTATAGTTTAATCCTTTTAGTTCTTTTTATGTTTAGTTCGCAATTTTGATTGAGAATATTGTAAGAAAGTTATTATTTCAATAAATTCTAGTATTACTTCATTGTGTTAGTTATTTTCTTTTTAATCTTATGGCAATTTCTTTCTCTAAAATCACTAAACATGTTTTAAATCCGATCCCTTAATCACCATTCTCATCCTTCCATCATTCTTTATACAAATAAGGGTCATCCCAAGAGTAGTACTTAACTCTTGCTAGGAATTGGTTTTTGTCCTGTTTTGACCAGTGTGAAGGCATTTCTTCGGTGACAAGGTAGTTGACAATGTCAGCATACCAAGGATTAACAGAGATGGCGAACAGTTGTTCGTCTGGAAAGGTTTCAGGGATGGGCTGGGTGTCGAAGGATGACTCTAAAGTCAGTCTAGACAAGTGATCAGCCACTACATTCTCAGTTCCTTTCTTATCCTTAATCTCGAGGTCGAATTCCTGCAGTAAGAGAATCCATCGAATTAATCGAGGTTTGGTTTCCTTTTTCGACATGAGATAACGAAGGGCTGCATGATCAGTGTACACTACCACCTTAGTGGCTAAGAGGTACTGACGGAATTTATCAAGGGCAAAGACTACCGCCAGGAGTTCTTTCTCAGTGGTGGAGTAATTCATTTGGGCAGAGTTAAGAGTTTTGCTTGCGTAGTAGATCACGTGTGACCTTTTGTCAACTCTCTGCCCTAGAACAGCGCCTAACGCGTAGTCAGAAGCATCGCACATTACCTCGAAAGGTAGAGTCCAATCCGGGGGACGGATAATGGGCGCAGTAGTGAGCTCAGATTTGAGCCTATTTTCAAATGGGTGAGCCCTATTCATGTCGTCCCTAAAAAGGCAGGATTCACAGTTGTGGAAAATGAGAACAAGGAAATGGTAACCCAGCGCCTGAAGAAAGGGTGGAGAGTCTGCATCGATTACCGACGACTCAACACCAACACTAGGAAGGACCATTTTCCTTTACCCTTCATAGACCAAATGTTGGAGCGATTAGCAGGTCACCCCTATTACTGCTTCCTCGATGGTTACTCAGGGTATAATCAAATACCAATCGCCCCTGAGGATCACGAGAAGACAACTTTCACCTGTCCCTTTGGCACTTTTGCCTACAAGCGCATGCCCTTTGGCCTCTGCAATGCACCCGCGACCTTTCAAAGGTGTATGATGAGCATATTCTCTGACATGGTGGAAAAATTCCTCAAAGTCTTTATGGACGACTTCTCAGTCTTTGGGTCATCCTTTGATGACTGTCTGAACCATCTAGGGCTTGTACTTCACTGCTGTCAGGACAAGCGACTTGTCCTCAATTGGGAGAAATGCCACTTCATGGTGAAGAAGGGCATTGTTCTGGGACATGTCATTTCCCATCAGGGCATTGAGGTCGACAAAGCTAAAATCGATATCATCTCGACCTTGCCCATTCCTAAGTCCGTGCGTGACATCCGATCCTTTTTGGGACACGGAGGATTCTATAGGCGATTCATCAAGGACTTCTCTCAAATCGCTCGACCTCTGTCCTATCTTCTAGCTAAAGATAGTCCTTTCGACTTTAATACTGACTGTGTCAAGGCATTTGAGCGTCTCAAATCTGAGCTCACTACTGCGCCCATTATCCGTCCCCCGGATTGGACTCTACCTTTCGAGGTAATGTGCGATGCTTCTGACTACGCGTTAGGCGCTGTTCTAGGGCAGAGAGTTGACAAAAGGTCACACGTGATCTACTACGCGAGCAAAACTCTTCACTCTGCCCAAATGAATTACTCCACCACTGAGAAAGAACTCCTGGCGGTAGTCTTTGCCCTTGATAAATTCCGTCAGTACCTCTTAGCCACTAAGGTGGTAGTGTACACTGATCATGCAGCCCTTCGTTATCTCATGTCGAAAAAGGAAACCAAACCTCGATTAATTCGATGGATTCTCTTACTGCAGGAATTCGACCTCGAGATTAAGGATAAGAAAGGAACTGAGAATGTAGTGGCTGATCACTTGTCTAGACTGACTTTAGAGTCATCCTTCGACACCCAGCCCATCCCTGAAACCTTTCCAGACGAACAACTGTTCGCCATCTCTGTTAATCCTTGGTATGCTGACATTGTCAACTACCTTGTCACCGAAGAAATGCCTTCACACTGGTCAAAACAGGACAAAAACCAATTCCTAGCAAGAGTTAAGTACTACTCTTGGGATGACCCTTATTTGTATAAATACTGTCCTGACCAGATCATTCGTCTCTGTGTCCCTGAATCGGACCAACTCAATCTCTTGTCCTCGTGTCATGACCAACCTTGTGGTGGTCATTTCAGTACTAAGAAAACTGTAGAAAAAGTTCTGCAATGCGGATTCTACTGGCCTATACTATTTAAAGATGCCCATATCTACTGCAAAACCTGTCCTAATTGCCAGCATCTAGGCCGCATCTCCCAGAGGAACATGATGCCCCTCACTCCCATCCAGGTCGATGAAATATTTGACATCTGGGGCATCGACTTCATGGGCCCCTTTCCAGTTTCCTATGGTTTTGAGTACATTCTCCTTGCGGTAGACTATGTATTCAAATGGATAGAAGCCATTCCCACCAAGACCAATGACCACAAAGTGGTGGTCAAATTCCTAAAGGAGTTCATCTTCGCCAGATTCGGTGCCCCTAAGGCCATCATTAGTGATGGGGGCACCCATTTCTGCAACAGGATATTCGAGCAATTAATGAAAAAGTATGGGGTAACCCACAAGGTTGCCCTAGCTTATCATCCGCAGACTAGTGGTCAAGTGGAGGTTTCTAATCGTCAGATCAAGCAGATCTTGGAGAAGACAGTCAATACCACACGTAAAGACTGGTCTACTCGTCTCACTGATGCTTTATGGGCATACAAAACCGCCTACAAGACCCCACTCAATATGTCTCCCTATCGTCTGGTCTTTGGGAAACCCTGTCATCTTCCGGTAGAGATTGAACATCGTGCCCTGTGGGCCATTAAGAAGCTCAACTTCGACCTCGACTCCGCAGGGGAGGAGCGGAAACTTCAAATGAATGAGTTAGAAGAACTCAGAAATGATGCCTACAACTTGTCCAAGAATTACAAAGCCAAAATGAAGTGGATACATGACAAGAGCATCCTCAGAAAAGAGTTCCATCCAGGACAGAAGGTCCTTCTTTATAATTCTCGTCTCCATCTCTTCCCTGGGAAACTGAAATCTAGGTGGACCGGTCCTTATACGGTCACAGCAGTCACACCCTTCGGGGCAATCACTATTGAGGATCCCAAGGATCACTCCTCATTCCAGGTCAATGGTCAGCGTCTTAAGCAATTCCATGAACTTGATGTGTCGTTCATTCAGACTTTTGAAATTGATCTCATCGATCCTGTTTATGTCGACTGATGATCCACTCAGTCTCCTGTGCTCCAACTTGGTTGGGGGTGCCTGTCACCCCCGTCATGTCTGGCTGAAGACATAAAACTTAGCGCTTTCGGAAAGGCAATTCCGATATTCCTAGAGTACATGAGTCTCATGCATTTGTTATTACTGTTATATCTCTGGAAATGCAGGTACATTCATTCTTCCGATCATCAGGTACCACACACTGTCGAGTTTCTCCCGACTTGGTAACATCCTTCCTGAATCTTTGCATCATCATCTCTGATTTGTTATCATTTTATGTCCCGGTCATGAGCACCGAGGACGGTGCTGTATTTTGGTTGGGGGTGGGTATTTACCAAAACTCATGTCTTCAAAAAAAAAAAAAAAAAAAAAAAAAAAAAAACTCATTTTTGGGGTGATTTCCGATGTTCTCCAAAAGTTTTCTAGAATTTCAAAAATGTGTCAAATACCCTGACTTTGATTAGCTAAAAACCTTCGTTAAGTCAGTATTGAGGATGTCAATTTTTGTTTAAAGTTAGCATTGAGTCAAGTCAAGTGTGACTACAGCAGGTTTGAAAACTTAGAAAAAATCAGATTCGGCACAATTGTACACTATCAACATCAGAGTCATCCTAAGTTTGGAAATTCTAGAGATCCTGTGAGAAGAATTGTGGAGACCTAACCCAGTAAGCTTTCGAGCCTTTAATCATTTCAGAGAGTATACATTAATCCTGAGTCACAAGATGACTCACTATTCTTCATGCCCGCAATATTCGTTGAGAGATCTCATTATCTTTTGCTTCGATCATAAAACTCGGAACGACATCAACATTGGATTACTACGACAGAACCTTCTCTGTATCCAGTCAAGACAGTATACATGATAGTGCAAACCCTAGAAAATGATTTAGGCCATTTTTCTGAACCATTCAGCCTTTTTACTCACCTGAATTATACTTCACTAGAAACCCCTTGAGCCGTTCTATAAAAGCCTTTTATTTGCAAACCCATCAACCTAAAATCCAGTCCAGCTACGAAACATGACTGGCTACCCTTATTTTGAGATGGACAAAAGAATAACTGATGTGGGTGTACCGTGAAAAAGAAAAGTAAAGAAGAAGAATCAAAAGGAAAAGAAAGTGGTTCAAGCCAAAAACAAAATATAGAAAGAAAGTATGAAGAAGAGCTGAAAAGAAATTGAGCAGTCTCAGAAATATCAAGAAAAAGAGAAAAATACGAAAAAAAGGAAAAAGAACCAGATAATGGTGTTACGTCGCAGGAAAAATTCAAGAAAATGGCAATATCCTCTCAAGATCTTTGAAATCCTGTATCCCTTTATCTCTCTACACCTGACCTAAGCCTCATTACAACCCAGGAAAGTCCTACTTGATTCTAGGATAGTACGATCATAAAATGTGGAGATTGGAGAAAGAGAAGCTATAGAGTTTGATCTGACGTTCCTGAGTGAAGTGGTATTCCAATCATGAGATCTTCTTCTGTTAAAGATGTCCTTCCTTCAAATAAAACATATGTGAGATCTTTTGCCTCTTTATATTAAATATATCTCCTCACATATAAATTGAGAGAAAAGAAGAAAACCCTTCTTGTGTGATTCTATTCTGAGTGCTAAACATGTGAGATTTGAGGTCGAGGCATAAAAACTTAGAGGTGATCTAGAAATCTTTACTGTCGGATGATGAGAATGTTGAGCACACACACACGCAGAGTCTGACTATTCTGGGTCATGATTATCAGTCTGTAGTCTTGCCAAAACTTTCCAACTCTTCGCTAGCATGTAACTATTTTTGCATCCATTCAATGATTTGACAAACGGTGTTTTCCCTGAGCTAATATGAAAAAGTGTGCAGCATGTGCAGAGCCCTTTTAAGCTCATTTATTTCGCACTAATTGCCAAGGATTGGCAATATGCTGGTTGGGGGTTGTGATATTCGCTCAAAAGTGCTTATTTTAAGCAATTATCCTTTTAGCGTTATTGCATTCTCCTACGTAAAATACTCTATTTACCTACTTTTCTACGTAAGAGTCTCTTCTGTTGCGTAGAACACACTTTTCTGGACGAAATGGTATATTTGCATGCATTAAACACATTTTCGGAAGTCTAAATATTAAGCCGTTCTGATAAAGTCTCATTACGCGCTTCTTCTGTCGCAGGAAACCCCGATGGGACGGTTCTCGAGACTTGTGGGCCCAAATCGATCATGAAAGCCCATTATCAAAGCTTAACAAGCCCACATGCTATGACTAGAAGATATGGGCCAAATATGGGCTGAATAAGAGGACCAAAAAGTTGGCCCAAAGAACGAAGAGAGTAGGAGAGCCAATGACCAAGAGACGGACCAAAGCGTTTAAAGCCACATGAGTCAGCAAAGAATGATGGTCGACTCTACTGGAGAAGCGTGAGGATGGTCACAGTGAAGACCAGGGTTCCAGACCCTCCGCCAGTGCTTTTTTCCATTTTTTTTGATACTTTTTCTCTCATCTCTTCTTATTCTCTCTCTCTTCATCTCTCGGTCCTCGAATCTACTGACCTAACCCCAGAACTCCTACCCATCGGCTCTATCTCATCTCCCTTAGCTTTCTGACCGTTGGATCTTCAATCGGACCGTTGGATCTTCAATCAGACCGTTGGATCTCTCTAGATCCGTCGATTTACCAATCTGGGTCCCAATCAAGTCACCATCCATCCGATCGCCATCAGACTGTCTGTCACATCATCTTGTGAGACGATGGACATCATCAATCCATATGGGCCAGTAGACGGGCCCATCTTCATCGACCCGCTGTCCGACCAGTTAGTGGACCCCGCGAATTTCAAAATAATTTTAATTAAATGGGGGGTCCACTAATTGGGGAGATTCCCCATAGAAAAGTAGGTTTTTACTTAAAAAAAAAAAAAAAAAAATAAATTATTTTTCTTATTTTTTATTTTCAAAAATCCCCTATTTCCATTAAAGGAAATAGGGAAGCTTTAAAAGGAGAAGGATAGGGGTTCGTTCGAACCCTAATCCCCCCCTTTCTCTTCCATTCTCTCCCCCTATCAATCCCGCACGGATTCCCTCTTCTTTGGCCCCATTTTCTCTCTTCTTTCCTTCATCTTCTTCATCATCTTTGTCACGCCTTCTACCGGAGTTGCAGCCTGCAACTCCGGCTCGCAGCACCGTCCACCGCCTCCTACCTACTAGTTCCGCCGCCAAACACCACCACCAGCCCCTTGCTCACCTCTCCACCGACCTGCAAGCCATCAATCCACATCTTCTCCACCTCCACTCACGGTGCTGCACACACCGTTCTGGTGTTGCAAACAGCAACACCGCCACCTGCCGGAAAACACCGCCTGCCGCTGCAACCAGTCCGCCTTCATTACTCCCCGCACCACCTGCTGCTCCACCCAACGGCCAAGACCGTTATCTTCAACCTCGGCGACACCTACCGCGACTTGCCACGGTGCTGCCCTACCCATTCCGCCTGCTGTGCACCGTTCTCTCCACTACTATCTTCACAACCTTCAATATTGGTAGGTTTCCCATGGGTAAAATTTCTCTCTCTACCTATTCTATCTCTAATTTCTCTCTCTCTCTCTAAAAATTCATACTCTCTCTCCTCTTATTCTCTTTCTCTCTCTAGTTTTTACGGCTTTATAGTTTAATCCTTTTAGTTCTTTTTATGTTTAGTTCGCAATTTTGATTGAGAATATTGTAAGAAAGTTATTATTTCAATAAATTCTAGTATTACTTCATTGTGTTAGTTATTTTCTTTTTAATCTTATGGCAATTTCTTTCTCTAAAATCACTAAACATGTTTTAAATCCGATCCCTTAATCACCATTCTCATCCTTCCATCATTCTTTATACAAATAAGGGTCATCCCAAGAGTAGTACTTAACTCTTGCTAGGAATTGGTTTTTGTCCTGTTTTGACCAGTGTGAAGGCATTTCTTCGGTGACAAGGTAGTTGACAATGTCAGCATACCAAGGATTAACAGAGATGGCGAACAGTTGTTCGTCTGGAAAGGTTTCAGGGATGGGCTGGGTGTCGAAGGATGACTCTAAAGTCAGTCTAGACAAGTGATCAGCCACTACATTCTCAGTTCCTTTCTTATCCTTAATCTCGAGGTCGAATTCCTGCAGTAAGAGAATCCATCGAATTAATCGAGGTTTGGTTTCCTTTTTCGACATGAGATAACGAAGGGCTGCATGATCAGTGTACACTACCACCTTAGTGGCTAAGAGGTACTGACGGAATTTATCAAGGGCAAAGACTACCGCCAGGAGTTCTTTCTCAGTGGTGGAGTAATTCATTTGGGCAGAGTTAAGAGTTTTGCTTGCGTAGTAGATCACGTGTGACCTTTTGTCAACTCTCTGCCCTAGAACAGCGCCTAACGCGTAGTCAGAAGCATCGCACATTACCTCGAAAGGTAGAGTCCAATCCGGGGGACGGATAATGGGCGCAGTAGTGAGCTCAGATTTGAGCCTATTTTCAAATGGGTGAGCCCTATTCATGTCGTCCCTAAAAAGGCAGGATTCACAGTTGTGGAAAATGAGAACAAGGAAATGGTAACCCAGCGCCTGAAGAAAGGGTGGAGAGTCTGCATCGATTACCGACGACTCAACACCAACACTAGGAAGGACCATTTTCCTTTACCCTTCATAGACCAAATGTTGGAGCGATTAGCAGGTCACCCCTATTACTGCTTCCTCGATGGTTACTCAGGGTATAATCAAATACCAATCGCCCCTGAGGATCACGAGAAGACAACTTTCACCTGTCCCTTTGGCACTTTTGCCTACAAGCGCATGCCCTTTGGCCTCTGCAATGCACCCGCGACCTTTCAAAGGTGTATGATGAGCATATTCTCTGACATGGTGGAAAAATTCCTCAAAGTCTTTATGGACGACTTCTCAGTCTTTGGGTCATCCTTTGATGACTGTCTGAACCATCTAGGGCTTGTACTTCACTGCTGTCAGGACAAGCGACTTGTCCTCAATTGGGAGAAATGCCACTTCATGGTGAAGAAGGGCATTGTTCTGGGACATGTCATTTCCCATCAGGGCATTGAGGTCGACAAAGCTAAAATCGATATCATCTCGACCTTGCCCATTCCTAAGTCCGTGCGTGACATCCGATCCTTTTTGGGACACGGAGGATTCTATAGGCGATTCATCAAGGACTTCTCTCAAATCGCTCGACCTCTGTCCTATCTTCTAGCTAAAGATAGTCCTTTCGACTTTAATACTGACTGTGTCAAGGCATTTGAGCGTCTCAAATCTGAGCTCACTACTGCGCCCATTATCCGTCCCCCGGATTGGACTCTACCTTTCGAGGTAATGTGCGATGCTTCTGACTACGCGTTAGGCGCTGTTCTAGGGCAGAGAGTTGACAAAAGGTCACACGTGATCTACTACGCGAGCAAAACTCTTCACTCTGCCCAAATGAATTACTCCACCACTGAGAAAGAACTCCTGGCGGTAGTCTTTGCCCTTGATAAATTCCGTCAGTACCTCTTAGCCACTAAGGTGGTAGTGTACACTGATCATGCAGCCCTTCGTTATCTCATGTCGAAAAAGGAAACCAAACCTCGATTAATTCGATGGATTCTCTTACTGCAGGAATTCGACCTCGAGATTAAGGATAAGAAAGGAACTGAGAATGTAGTGGCTGATCACTTGTCTAGACTGACTTTAGAGTCATCCTTCGACACCCAGCCCATCCCTGAAACCTTTCCAGACGAACAACTGTTCGCCATCTCTGTTAATCCTTGGTATGCTGACATTGTCAACTACCTTGTCACCGAAGAAATGCCTTCACACTGGTCAAAACAGGACAAAAACCAATTCCTAGCAAGAGTTAAGTACTACTCTTGGGATGACCCTTATTTGTATAAATACTGTCCTGACCAGATCATTCGTCTCTGTGTCCCTGAATCGGACCAACTCAATCTCTTGTCCTCGTGTCATGACCAACCTTGTGGTGGTCATTTCAGTACTAAGAAAACTGTAGAAAAAGTTCTGCAATGCGGATTCTACTGGCCTATACTATTTAAAGATGCCCATATCTACTGCAAAACCTGTCCTAATTGCCAGCATCTAGGCCGCATCTCCCAGAGGAACATGATGCCCCTCACTCCCATCCAGGTCAATGAAATATTTGACATCTGGGGCATCGACTTCATGGGCCCCTTTCCAGTTTCCTATGGTTTTGAGTACATTCTCCTTGCGGTAGACTATGTATTCAAATGGATAGAAGCCATTCCCACCAAGACCAATGACCACAAAGTGGTGGTCAAATTCCTAAAGGAGTTCATCTTCGCCAGATTCGGTGCCCCTAAGGCCATCATTGGTGATGGGGGCACCCATTTCTGCAACAGGATATTCGAGCAATTAATGAAAAAGTATGGGGTAACCCACAAGGTTGCCCTAGCTTATCATCCGCAGACTAGTGGTCAAGTGGAGGTTTCTAATCGTCAGATCAAGCAGATCTTGGAGAAGACAGTCAATACCACACGTAAAGACTGGTCTACTCGTCTCACTGATGCTTTATGGGCATACAAAACCGCCTACAAGACCCCACTCAATATGTCTCCCTATCGTCTGGTCTTTGGGAAACCCTGTCATCTTCCGGTAGAGATTGAACATCGTGCCCTGTGGGCCATTAAGAAGCTCAACTTCGACCTCGACTCCGCAGGGGAGGAGCGGAAACTTCAAATGAATGAGTTAGAAGAACTCAGAAATGATGCCTACAACTTGTCCAAGAATTACAAAGCCAAAATGAAGTGGATACATGACAAGAGCATCCTCAGAAAAGAGTTCCATCCAGGACAGAAGGTCCTTCTTTATAATTCTCGTCTCCATCTCTTCCCTGGGAAACTGAAATCTAGGTGGACCGGTCCTTATACGGTCACAGCAGTCACACCCTTCGGGGCAATCACTATTGAGGATCCCAAGGATCACTCCTCATTCCAGGTCAATGGTCAGCGTCTTAAGCAATTCCATGAACTTGATGTGTCGTTCATTCAGACTTTTGAAATTGATCTCATCGATCCTGTTTATGTCGACTGATGATCCACTCAGTCTCCTGTGCTCCAACTTGGTTGGGGGTGCCTGTCACCCCCGTCATGTCTGGCTGAAGACATAAAACTTAGCGCTTTCGGAAAGGCAATTCCGATATTCCTAGAGTACATGAGTCTCATGCATTTGTTATTACTGTTATATCTCTGGAAATGCAGGTACATTCATTCTTCCGATCATCAGGTACCACACACTGTCGAGTTTCTCCCGACTTGGTAACATCCTTCCTGAATCTTTGCATCATCATCTCTGATTTGTTATCATTTTATGTCCCGGTCATGAGCACCGAGGACGGTGCTGTATTTTGGTTGGGGGTGGGTATTTACCAAAACTCATGTCTTCAAAAAAAAAAAAAAAAAAAAAAAAAAAAAAAACTCATTTTTGGGGTGATTTCCGATGTTCTCCAAAAGTTTTCTAGAATTTCAAAAATGTGTCAAATACCCTGACTTTGATTAGCTAAAAACCTTCGTTAAGTCAGTATTGAGGATGTCAATTTTTGTTTAAAGTTAGCATTGAGTCAAGTCAAGTGTGACTACAGCAGGTTTGAAAACTTAGAAAAAATCAGATTCGGCACAATTGTACACTATCAACATCAGAGTCATCCTAAGTTTGGAAATTCTAGAGATCCTGTGAGAAGAATTGTGGAGACCTAACCCAGTAAGCTTTCGAGCCTTTAATCATTTCAGAGAGTATACATTAATCCTGAGTCACAAGATGACTCACTATTCTTCATGCCCGCAATATTCGTTGAGAGATCTCATTATCTTTTGCTTCGATCATAAAACTCGGAACGACATCAACATTGGATTACTACGACAGAACCTTCTCTGTATCCAGTCAAGACAGTATACATGATAGTGCAAACCCTAGAAAATGATTTAGGCCATTTTTCTGAACCATTCAGCCTTTTTACTCACCTGAATTATACTTCACTAGAAACCCCTTGAGCCGTTCTATAAAAGCCTTTTATTTGCAAACCCATCAACCTAAAATCCAGTCCAGCTACGAAACATGACTGGCTACCCTTATTTTGAGATGGACAAAAGAATAACTGATGTGGGTGTACCGTGAAAAAGAAAAGTAAAGAAGAAGAATCAAAAGGAAAAGAAAGTGGTTCAAGCCAAAAACAAAATATAGAAAGAAAGTATGAAGAAGAGCTGAAAAGAAATTGAGCAGTCTCAGAAATATCAAGAAAAAGAGAAAAATACGAAAAAAAGGAAAAAGAACCAGATAATGGTGTTACGTCGCAGGAAAAATTCAAGAAAATGGCAATATCCTCTCAAGATCTTTGAAATCCTGTATCCCTTTATCTCTCTACACCTGACCTAAGCCTCATTACAACCCAGGAAAGTCCTACTTGATTCTAGGATAGTACGATCATAAAATGTGGAGATTGGAGAAAGAGAAGCTATAGAGTTTGATCTGACGTTCCTGAGTGAAGTGGTATTCCAATCATGAGATCTTCTTCTGTTAAAGATGTCCTTCCTTCAAATAAAACATATGTGAGATCTTTTGCCTCTTTATATTAAATATATCTCCTCACATATAAATTGAGAGAAAAGAAGAAAACCCTTCTTGTGTGATTCTATTCTGAGTGCTAAACATGTGAGATTTGAGGTCGAGGCATAAAAACTTAGAGGTGATCTAGAAATCTTTACTGTCGGATGATGAGAATGTTGAGCACACACACACGCAGAGTCTGACTATTCTGGGTCATGATTATCAGTCTGTAGTCTTGCCAAAACTTTCCAACTCTTCGCTAGCATGTAACTATTTTTGCATCCATTCAATGATTTGACAAACGGTGTTTTCCCTGAGCTAATATGAAAAAGTGTGCAGCATGTGCAGAGCCCTTTTAAGCTCATTTATTTCGCACTAATTGCCAAGGATTGGCAATATGCTGGTTGGGGGTTGTGATATTCGCTCAAAAGTGCTTATTTTAAGCAATTATCCTTTTAGCGTTATTGCATTCTCCTACGTAAAATACTCTATTTACCTACTTTTCTACGTAAGAGTCTCTTCTGTTGCGTAGAACACACTTTTCTGGACGAAATGGTATATTTGCATGCATTAAACACATTTTCGGAAGTCTAAATATTAAGCCGTTCTGATAAAGTCTCATTACGCGCTTCTTCTGTCGCAGGAAACCCCGATGGGACGGTTCTCGAGACTTGTGGGCCCAAATCGATCATGAAAGCCCATTATCAAAGCTTAACAAGCCCACATGCTATGACTAGAAGATATGGGCCAAATATGGGCTGAATAAGAGGACCAAAAAGTTGGCCCAAAGAACGAAGAGAGTAGGAGAGCCAATGACCAAGAGACGGACCAAAGCGTTTAAAGCCACATGAGTCAGCAAAGAATGATGGTCGACTCTACTGGAGAAGCGTGAGGATGGTCACAGTGAAGACCAGGGTTCCAGACCCTCCGCCAGTGCTTTTTTCCATTTTTTTTGATACTTTTTCTCTCATCTCTTCTTATTCTCTCTCTCTTCATCTCTCGGTCCTCGAATCTACTGACCTAACCCCAGAACTCCTACCCATCGGCTCTATCTCATCTCCCTTAGCTTTCTGACCGTTGGATCTTCAATCGGACCGTTGGATCTTCAATCAGACCGTTGGATCTCTCTAGATCCGTCGATTTACCAATCTGGGTCCCAATCAAGTCACCATCCATCCGATCGCCATCAGACTGTCTGTCACATCATCTTGTGAGACGATGGACATCATCAATCCATATGGGCCAGTAGACGGGCCCATCTTCATCGACCCGCTGTCCGACCAGTTAGTGGACCCCGCGAATTTCAAAATAATTTTAATTAAATGGGGGGTCCACTAATTGGGGAGATTCCCCATAGAAAAGTAGGTTTTTACTTAAAAAAAAAAAAAAAAAAATAAATTATTTTTCTTATTTTTTATTTTCAAAAATCCCCTATTTCCATTAAAGGAAATAGGGAAGCTTTAAAAGGAGAAGGATAGGGGTTCGTTCGAACCCTAATCCCCCCCTTTCTCTTCCATTCTCTCCCCCTATCAATCCCGCACGGATTCCCTCTTCTTTGGCCCCATTTTCTCTCTTCTTTCCTTCATCTTCTTCATCATCTTTGTCACGCCTTCTACCGGAGTTGCAGCCTGCAACTCCGGCTCGCAGCACCGTCCACCGCCTCCTACCTACTAGTTCCGCCGCCAAACACCACCACCAGCCCCTTGCTCACCTCTCCACCGACCTGCAAGCCATCAATCCACATCTTCTCCACCTCCACTCACGGTGCTGCACACACCGTTCTGGTGTTGCAAACAGCAACACCGCCACCTGCCGGAAAACACCGCCTGCCGCTGCAACCAGTCCGCCTTCATTACTCCCCGCACCACCTGCTGCTCCACCCAACGGCCAAGACCGTTATCTTCAACCTCGGCGACACCTACCGCGACTTGCCACGGTGCTGCCCTACCCATTCCGCCTGCTGTGCACCGTTCTCTCCACTACTATCTTCACAACCTTCAATATTGGTAGGTTTCCCATGGGTAAAATTTCTCTCTCTACCTATTCTATCTCTAATTTCTCTCTCTCTCTCTAAAAATTCATACTCTCTCTCCTCTTATTCTCTTTCTCTCTCTAGTTTTTACGGCTTTATAGTTTAATCCTTTTAGTTCTTTTTATGTTTAGTTCGCAATTTTGATTGAGAATATTGTAAGAAAGTTATTATTTCAATAAATTCTAGTATTACTTCATTGTGTTAGTTATTTTCTTTTTAATCTTATGGCAATTTCTTTCTCTAAAATCACTAAACATGTTTTAAATCCGATCCCTTAATCACCATTCTCATCCTTCCATCATTCTTTATACAAATAAGGGTCATCCCAAGAGTAGTACTTAACTCTTGCTAGGAATTGGTTTTTGTCCTGTTTTGACCAGTGTGAAGGCATTTCTTCGGTGACAAGGTAGTTGACAATGTCAGCATACCAAGGATTAACAGAGATGGCGAACAGTTGTTCGTCTGGAAAGGTTTCAGGGATGGGCTGGGTGTCGAAGGATGACTCTAAAGTCAGTCTAGACAAGTGATCAGCCACTACATTCTCAGTTCCTTTCTTATCCTTAATCTCGAGGTCGAATTCCTGCAGTAAGAGAATCCATCGAATTAATCGAGGTTTGGTTTCCTTTTTCGACATGAGATAACGAAGGGCTGCATGATCAGTGTACACTACCACCTTAGTGGCTAAGAGGTACTGACGGAATTTATCAAGGGCAAAGACTACCGCCAGGAGTTCTTTCTCAGTGGTGGAGTAATTCATTTGGGCAGAGTTAAGAGTTTTGCTTGCGTAGTAGATCACGTGTGACCTTTTGTCAACTCTCTGCCCTAGAACAGCGCCTAACGCGTAGTCAGAAGCATCGCACATTACCTCGAAAGGTAGAGTCCAATCCGGGGGACGGATAATGGGCGCAGTAGTGAGCTCAGATTTGAGCCTATTTTCAAATGGGTGAGCCCTATTCATGTCGTCCCTAAAAAGGCAGGATTCACAGTTGTGGAAAATGAGAACAAGGAAATGGTAACCCAGCGCCTGAAGAAAGGGTGGAGAGTCTGCATCGATTACCGACGACTCAACACCAACACTAGGAAGGACCATTTTCCTTTACCCTTCATAGACCAAATGTTGGAGCGATTAGCAGGTCACCCCTATTACTGCTTCCTCGATGGTTACTCAGGGTATAATCAAATACCAATCGCCCCTGAGGATCACGAGAAGACAACTTTCACCTGTCCCTTTGGCACTTTTGCCTACAAGCGCATGCCCTTTGGCCTCTGCAATGCACCCGCGACCTTTCAAAGGTGTATGATGAGCATATTCTCTGACATGGTGGAAAAATTCCTCAAAGTCTTTATGGACGACTTCTCAGTCTTTGGGTCATCCTTTGATGACTGTCTGAACCATCTAGGGCTTGTACTTCACTGCTGTCAGGACAAGCGACTTGTCCTCAATTGGGAGAAATGCCACTTCATGGTGAAGAAGGGCATTGTTCTGGGACATGTCATTTCCCATCAGGGCATTGAGGTCGACAAAGCTAAAATCGATATCATCTCGACCTTGCCCATTCCTAAGTCCGTGCGTGACATCCGATCCTTTTTGGGACACGGAGGATTCTATAGGCGATTCATCAAGGACTTCTCTCAAATCGCTCGACCTCTGTCCTATCTTCTAGCTAAAGATAGTCCTTTCGACTTTAATACTGACTGTGTCAAGGCATTTGAGCGTCTCAAATCTGAGCTCACTACTGCGCCCATTATCCGTCCCCCGGATTGGACTCTACCTTTCGAGGTAATGTGCGATGCTTCTGACTACGCGTTAGGCGCTGTTCTAGGGCAGAGAGTTGACAAAAGGTCACACGTGATCTACTACGCGAGCAAAACTCTTCACTCTGCCCAAATGAATTACTCCACCACTGAGAAAGAACTCCTGGCGGTAGTCTTTGCCCTTGATAAATTCCGTCAGTACCTCTTAGCCACTAAGGTGGTAGTGTACACTGATCATGCAGCCCTTCGTTATCTCATGTCGAAAAAGGAAACCAAACCTCGATTAATTCGATGGATTCTCTTACTGCAGGAATTCGACCTCGAGATTAAGGATAAGAAAGGAACTGAGAATGTAGTGGCTGATCACTTGTCTAGACTGACTTTAGAGTCATCCTTCGACACCCAGCCCATCCCTGAAACCTTTCCAGACGAACAACTGTTCGCCATCTCTGTTAATCCTTGGTATGCTGACATTGTCAACTACCTTGTCACCGAAGAAATGCCTTCACACTGGTCAAAACAGGACAAAAACCAATTCCTAGCAAGAGTTAAGTACTACTCTTGGGATGACCCTTATTTGTATAAATACTGTCCTGACCAGATCATTCGTCTCTGTGTCCCTGAATCGGACCAACTCAATCTCTTGTCCTCGTGTCATGACCAACCTTGTGGTGGTCATTTCAGTACTAAGAAAACTGTAGAAAAAGTTCTGCAATGCGGATTCTACTGGCCTATACTATTTAAAGATGCCCATATCTACTGCAAAACCTGTCCTAATTGCCAGCATCTAGGCCGCATCTCCCAGAGGAACATGATGCCCCTCACTCCCATCCAGGTCAATGAAATATTTGACATCTGGGGCATCGACTTCATGGGCCCCTTTCCAGTTTCCTATGGTTTTGAGTACATTCTCCTTGCGGTAGACTATGTATTCAAATGGATAGAAGCCATTCCCACCAAGACCAATGACCACAAAGTGGTGGTCAAATTCCTAAAGGAGTTCATCTTCGCCAGATTCGGTGCCCCTAAGGCCATCATTGGTGATGGGGGCACCCATTTCTGCAACAGGATATTCGAGCAATTAATGAAAAAGTATGGGGTAACCCACAAGGTTGCCCTAGCTTATCATCCGCAGACTAGTGGTCAAGTGGAGGTTTCTAATCGTCAGATCAAGCAGATCTTGGAGAAGACAGTCAATACCACACGTAAAGACTGGTCTACTCGTCTCACTGATGCTTTATGGGCATACAAAACCGCCTACAAGACCCCACTCAATATGTCTCCCTATCGTCTGGTCTTTGGGAAACCCTGTCATCTTCCGGTAGAGATTGAACATCGTGCCCTGTGGGCCATTAAGAAGCTCAACTTCGACCTCGACTCCGCAGGGGAGGAGCGGAAACTTCAAATGAATGAGTTAGAAGAACTCAGAAATGATGCCTACAACTTGTCCAAGAATTACAAAGCCAAAATGAAGTGGATACATGACAAGAGCATCCTCAGAAAAGAGTTCCATCCAGGACAGAAGGTCCTTCTTTATAATTCTCGTCTCCATCTCTTCCCTGGGAAACTGAAATCTAGGTGGACCGGTCCTTATACGGTCACAGCAGTCACACCCTTCGGGGCAATCACTATTGAGGATCCCAAGGATCACTCCTCATTCCAGGTCAATGGTCAGCGTCTTAAGCAATTCCATGAACTTGATGTGTCGTTCATTCAGACTTTTGAAATTGATCTCATCGATCCTGTTTATGTCGACTGATGATCCACTCAGTCTCCTGTGCTCCAACTTGGTTGGGGGTGCCTGTCACCCCCGTCATGTCTGGCTGAAGACATAAAACTTAGCGCTTTCGGAAAGGCAATTCCGATATTCCTAGAGTACATGAGTCTCATGCATTTGTTATTACTGTTATATCTCTGGAAATGCAGGTACATTCATTCTTCCGATCATCAGGTACCACACACTGTCGAGTTTCTCCCGACTTGGTAACATCCTTCCTGAATCTTTGCATCATCATCTCTGATTTGTTATCATTTTATGTCCCGGTCATGAGCACCGAGGACGGTGCTGTATTTTGGTTGGGGGTGGGTATTTACCAAAACTCATGTCTTCAAAAAAAAAAAAAAAAAAAAAAAAAAAAAAAAAACTCATTTTTGGGGTGATTTCCGATGTTCTCCAAAAGTTTTCTAGAATTTCAAAAATGTGTCAAATACCCTGACTTTGATTAGCTAAAAACCTTCGTTAAGTCAGTATTGAGGATGTCAATTTTTGTTTAAAGTTAGCATTGAGTCAAGTCAAGTGTGACTACAGCAGGTTTGAAAACTTAGAAAAAATCAGATTCGGCACAATTGTACACTATCAACATCAGAGTCATCCTAAGTTTGGAAATTCTAGAGATCCTGTGAGAAGAATTGTGGAGACCTAACCCAGTAAGCTTTCGAGCCTTTAATCATTTCAGAGAGTATACATTAATCCTGAGTCACAAGATGACTCACTATTCTTCATGCCCGCAATATTCGTTGAGAGATCTCATTATCTTTTGCTTCGATCATAAAACTCGGAACGACATCAACATTGGATTACTACGACAGAACCTTCTCTGTATCCAGTCAAGACAGTATACATGATAGTGCAAACCCTAGAAAATGATTTAGGCCATTTTTCTGAACCATTCAGCCTTTTTACTCACCTGAATTATACTTCACTAGAAACCCCTTGAGCCGTTCTATAAAAGCCTTTTATTTGCAAACCCATCAACCTAAAATCCAGTCCAGCTACGAAACATGACTGGCTACCCTTATTTTGAGATGGACAAAAGAATAACTGATGTGGGTGTACCGTGAAAAAGAAAAGTAAAGAAGAAGAATCAAAAGGAAAAGAAAGTGGTTCAAGCCAAAAACAAAATATAGAAAGAAAGTATGAAGAAGAGCTGAAAAGAAATTGAGCAGTCTCAGAAATATCAAGAAAAAGAGAAAAATACGAAAAAAAGGAAAAAGAACCAGATAATGGTGTTACGTCGCAGGAAAAATTCAAGAAAATGGCAATATCCTCTCAAGATCTTTGAAATCCTGTATCCCTTTATCTCTCTACACCTGACCTAAGCCTCATTACAACCCAGGAAAGTCCTACTTGATTCTAGGATAGTACGATCATAAAATGTGGAGATTGGAGAAAGAGAAGCTATAGAGTTTGATCTGACGTTCCTGAGTGAAGTGGTATTCCAATCATGAGATCTTCTTCTGTTAAAGATGTCCTTCCTTCAAATAAAACATATGTGAGATCTTTTGCCTCTTTATATTAAATATATCTCCTCACATATAAATTGAGAGAAAAGAAGAAAACCCTTCTTGTGTGATTCTATTCTGAGTGCTAAACATGTGAGATTTGAGGTCGAGGCATAAAAACTTAGAGGTGATCTAGAAATCTTTACTGTCGGATGATGAGAATGTTGAGCACACACACACGCAGAGTCTGACTATTCTGGGTCATGATTATCAGTCTGTAGTCTTGCCAAAACTTTCCAACTCTTCGCTAGCATGTAACTATTTTTGCATCCATTCAATGATTTGACAAACGGTGTTTTCCCTGAGCTAATATGAAAAAGTGTGCAGCATGTGCAGAGCCCTTTTAAGCTCATTTATTTCGCACTAATTGCCAAGGATTGGCAATATGCTGGTTGGGGGTTGTGATATTCGCTCAAAAGTGCTTATTTTAAGCAATTATCCTTTTAGCGTTATTGCATTCTCCTACGTAAAATACTCTATTTACCTACTTTTCTACGTAAGAGTCTCTTCTGTTGCGTAGAACACACTTTTCTGGACGAAATGGTATATTTGCATGCATTAAACACATTTTCGGAAGTCTAAATATTAAGCCGTTCTGATAAAGTCTCATTACGCGCTTCTTCTGTCGCAGGAAACCCCGATGGGACGGTTCTCGAGACTTGTGGGCCCAAATCGATCATGAAAGCCCATTATCAAAGCTTAACAAGCCCACATGCTATGACTAGAAGATATGGGCCAAATATGGGCTGAATAAGAGGACCAAAAAGTTGGCCCAAAGAACGAAGAGAGTAGGAGAGCCAATGACCAAGAGACGGACCAAAGCGTTTAAAGCCACATGAGTCAGCAAAGAATGATGGTCGACTCTACTGGAGAAGCGTGAGGATGGTCACAGTGAAGACCAGGGTTCCAGACCCTCCGCCAGTGCTTTTTTCCATTTTTTTTGATACTTTTTCTCTCATCTCTTCTTATTCTCTCTCTCTTCATCTCTCGGTCCTCGAATCTACTGACCTAACCCCAGAACTCCTACCCATCGGCTCTATCTCATCTCCCTTAGCTTTCTGACCGTTGGATCTTCAATCGGACCGTTGGATCTTCAATCAGACCGTTGGATCTCTCTAGATCCGTCGATTTACCAATCTGGGTCCCAATCAAGTCACCATCCATCCGATCGCCATCAGACTGTCTGTCACATCATCTTGTGAGACGATGGACATCATCAATCCATATGGGCCAGTAGACGGGCCCATCTTCATCGACCCGCTGTCCGACCAGTTAGTGGACCCCGCGAATTTCAAAATAATTTTAATTAAATGGGGGGTCCACTAATTGGGGAGATTCCCCATAGAAAAGTAGGTTTTTACTTAAAAAAAAAAAAAAAAAAAATAAATTATTTTTCTTATTTTTTATTTTCAAAAATCCCCTATTTCCATTAAAGGAAATAGGGAAGCTTTAAAAGGAGAAGGATAGGGGTTCGTTCGAACCCTAATCCCCCCCTTTCTCTTCCATTCTCTCCCCCTATCAATCCCGCACGGATTCCCTCTTCTTTGGCCCCATTTTCTCTCTTCTTTCCTTCATCTTCTTCATCATCTTTGTCACGCCTTCTACCGGAGTTGCAGCCTGCAACTCCGGCTCGCAGCACCGTCCACCGCCTCCTACCTACTAGTTCCGCCGCCAAACACCACCACCAGCCCCTTGCTCACCTCTCCACCGACCTGCAAGCCATCAATCCACATCTTCTCCACCTCCACTCACGGTGCTGCACACACCGTTCTGGTGTTGCAAACAGCAACACCGCCACCTGCCGGAAAACACCGCCTGCCGCTGCAACCAGTCCGCCTTCATTACTCCCCGCACCACCTGCTGCTCCACCCAACGGCCAAGACCGTTATCTTCAACCTCGGCGACACCTACCGCGACTTGCCACGGTGCTGCCCTACCCATTCCGCCTGCTGTGCACCGTTCTCTCCACTACTATCTTCACAACCTTCAATATTGGTAGGTTTCCCATGGGTAAAATTTCTCTCTCTACCTATTCTATCTCTAATTTCTCTCTCTCTCTCTAAAAATTCATACTCTCTCTCCTCTTATTCTCTTTCTCTCTCTAGTTTTTACGGCTTTATAGTTTAATCCTTTTAGTTCTTTTTATGTTTAGTTCGCAATTTTGATTGAGAATATTGTAAGAAAGTTATTATTTCAATAAATTCTAGTATTACTTCATTGTGTTAGTTATTTTCTTTTTAATCTTATGGCAATTTCTTTCTCTAAAATCACTAAACATGTTTTAAATCCGATCCCTTAATCACCATTCTCATCCTTCCATCATTCTTTTTAGCAAATTCTGTGGCAAAAACCCATCATTTTATGTTCTTGTTTGCGCAACTTACCCCGAGTGTGGATCGACATCCAACACGAATCCGTATGCTAGAATATCTGAATTTTGCAGGATAAAATTGAATCAAAATTACAAATCTTGTTGGACTTAGGGTTTCCGTAACCAACGACGCGGAAAAATCCTATTTTCATTTGTATACTTGGACTCTTATCAAGGCAAGAAGCCAAGATTGATAAGAATCCAAGGCTCCCGGCTAGGACTTTGTAATCGACGTGAATCTCCTCAATTCCAGTCGCATGACTTAGAATTTTAGATCATCCCGGCCTTCCGGTTTGTAACTCCCGGCTTAGGACTTTGTAATCGACGTGAATCTCTTCAATTCCAGTCGCATGACTTAGAATTTTAGATCATCCCGGCCTTCCGGTTTGTAACTCCCGGCTTAGGACTTTGTTATCGACGTGAATCTCCTCAATTCCAGTCGCATGACTTAGAATTTTAGATCATCCCGGCCTTCCGGTTTGTAACTCCCGGCTTAGGACTTTGTAATCGACGTGAATCTCCTCAATTCCAGTCGCGTGACTTAGAATTTTAGATCATCCCGGCCTTCCGGTTTGTAACTCCCGGCTTAGGACTTTGTAATCGACGTGAATCTCCTCAATTCCAGTCGCGTGACTTAGAATTTTAGATCATCCCGGCCTTCCGGTTTGTAACTCCCGGCTTAGGACTTTGTAATCGACGTGAATCTCCTCAATTCCAGTCGCATGACTTAGAATTTTAGATCATCCCGGCCTTCCTGTTTGTAACTCCCGGCTTAGGACTTTGTAATCGACGTGAATCTCCTCAATTCCAGTCGCGTGACTTAGAATTTTAGATCATCCCGACCTTCCGGTTTGTAACTCCCGGCTTAGGACTTTGTAATCGACGATGATGCTTCTTGTATGAGAAACTTGGCATCATCTTTATTGATAGAAAATCCGCATATTAAACGCGTTCCATGGTCTTTCAAATACATCTCCATCTTGTGTTTTCAAATAATACGCCCCGTTCTGCCCAATCCTGTCAATAAGGTAAGGACCTTCCCAATTGGCACCCAGTTTGCCACTCCCGGGTTCTCTGGTATTGTCAAATACTTTTCTCAGTACCAAATCTCCAACTTTGAAGGTCCTGCGTCTGACGCGGCGATCATATGACCGTTTGATAGTTTGCTGATAATTAGCCAATCTCACAACTGCCTGCTCGCGACGCTCCTCTAGCAAGTCATTGTCCCGAGCCAAAATTTCTTCATTCTGCCCAGTATTGACAGCCTGAGTACGAGATGTCGGGACAACAACTTCTGTAGGGATTACCGCTTCTGATCCATAGGCCAGAGAAAATGGAGATTCCCCTGTCGTTCTTCTCGGGGTAGTTCGATATGCCCATAATACTCCTGACAATTCTTCCGCCCATTTTCCCTTTGCTCGATCTAGCCTCTTCTTCAAGTTTTTGAGTATAACTCGATTTGCTCTCTCGGCAAGTCCATTACTCTGGGGGTATCTTGGGGCAGATAGTCTTTTCTTTATATTCAAAGCCTGACACAAAGCTTTCACCTCGGTGGAATCAAACTGGGTTCCATTATCTGTGACTATCTCTTCTGGAATGCCGAACCGGCAGATGATATTCTCCCACAAGAACCTCTTCATATGTGAAGACTGTACCTGAACTAACGGAACTGCCTCGATCCACTTTGTGAAGTAATCTGTGGCCACCAATAAGAACCTTACATTCCCTGGGGCTGTCGGGAATGGTCCCATTATATCTAACCCCCATTTCGCAAATGGCCATGGACTGAATACAGGGTGCAACTCTTCGGCGGAAACCTTTATCAACGGAGAATATTTCTGACACTTCTCACATTTCTTCACTAGCAACTTGGCATCTTTCTGCATATAGGGCCAAAAATAACCTTGGCTGAGAGCTTTATGTGCCAAGGTCCTAGCCCCCGAGTGATTTCCACATTCACCCGCGTGTATCTCGAGAAGAACTTGCTGAGATTCTCTGGGAGTAAGACATTTAAGGAGGGGACCCAATGCTGACTTCCTGTACAGATCTTGGCCTACCATGATATACCTTTTTCCAAGCCTCTGAATTCTCTTCGCCGCATCTCTCCCAGATGGGAGTTCTCCATGTTGTAAATACCTTCGAAAATCGTCCATCCAACTTGGCTCATGATCAACCTCCACTGGGGCTAGATAAACCTCAATAGGTGAATGAATACTTGGAAACTCTTGATAATCTACGGTTATAGTTCTTGATTCGGTTCCTCCCATCATAGGAGATAAATAGGCTAAAGCATCTGCATGCCGATTTTCCATCCTTGGTAACTGATGAATTCTTATGTTACCAAATCGCTCAGTCAAATGTTGAACAATCTCTAAATAAGCTGCCATCCTCTCATCTCGGGCTAGATATGTCCCAGCGAACTGACTGACGACCAACTGTGAATCAGTATATACGGTAATATCTTTTATCCCGAGATCAAGTGTTGTCTTGAGTCCCGAAATCATCGCTTCATATTCTGCTTCATTATTGGATGCCACGAATCCGAGTTTAACAGATTTTTCCAATCTAGTATTCTCAGGTGTAACCAGGACGACTCCTACACCTGATCCGTTCTCACTGGCTGATCCATCAGTAAACAATCTCCATCCCGTCTTGGGATTCAACATCTCTGGCATCTCGGGAAGCGGAAGAACTTCTCTGTCCTCGCCCCCAATGTCTGCCACATCTTGAACTGGAAAGTCAGCCAAAAACCCGGCTAAGGCATGTCCCTTCTCGGATGTTCTTGGTGAGAACTGAATGTCGTATTGAGCCAAATAAATGGCCCATTTAGCCATTCTTCCTGACAAATCGAGCTTACCGAGTATAGATTTCAAAGGATGTTCTGTGTAAACCGTAATAGTTCTGCCTTCAAAATAGGGTTTAAGACGCCTTGAAGCATAAATCAATGCCAGAGCAGCTTTCTCGATTGTGGCATATCTCGTTTCTGCCCCAATAAGAGTCTTACTGGTAAAATACACTGGCCGTTCTTCCCGATCGAGCTCACGGAAGAGGACGGCGCTAATGGATTCATCAGTGGTAGCCAAATAAAGACCCAGAGGCTCCCCTTGATCAGGTTTAGAAAGAATCGGAGGTTGTGAGAGATAATGTTTGAGCTTTTGAAATGCTTCATCACACTCTTCAGTCCAGTCAAATCTTCCATTCTTCTTCAAGAGCCTGAATAATGGTCTGCATCTATCTGACGATCTTGCTATGAAGCGATTCAATGCTGCTATCCTCCCGGCAAGCTTTTGGACTTCCTTCCTATTTTTCGGTGAAGGCATATCTGTCAGAGCCCTGATTTGGTCGGGATTAGCTTCAATTCCTCGCCTTGTAATGAGATAACCTAGAAATTTCCCTGAGGTCACTCCAAAGACGCATTTGGCAGGATTGAGCTTCATTTGATACTCTCGAAGACGATCAAACGTTTTCCCGAGATCACTCAGATGTAACTCCCGAGTCCTCGTTTTAACCATCATATCGTCTATATATACCTCCATCGTCACGCCAATCATATCATGGAACATCTTATTGACGAGACGTTGATAAGTAGCTCCCGCATTCTTGAGACCAAAAGGCATCAGTCTGTAACAAAAGACGCCCCTATCAGTCGTGAAGGCCGTCATCTCCTGATCTGGCTCATACAGAGGGATCTGATTGTAACCCGAATACCCATCCATGAAAGATAAAATCTCATAGCCCGAGGTCGCATCAACCAGTTGATCAATCCTCGGCAAGGGATATGGATCTTTAGGGCAAGCCTTATTTAAGTGTGTGAAGTCTATGCAGACTCTGATCTTCCCATTCTTCTTCGGAACAGCCACTATGTTGGCTAACCACTGAGCATTGTTGACTTCGCGGATGAATCCGGCCTCCAGGACTTTATCAATCTCTTCCTGGACTGCCCGCTGCTTCTCTGGGGCAATCCTCCGAGGTCTCTGTTTCACAGGTAAATGATCTCTATTTACCTGTAAACGATGGCAAGAAATGTCGGGAGATATACCCGGCATATCGTTGAATGACCATGCAAAAACATCCACATAAGATTTCAGAAAATCAGTGTAGGATATCTTTTCTTCGACAGATAAACCAGCCCCGATATAAGTATACTTCGGATTTTCCTCACTACCGAGGTTAACCTGATCAGTCTCCTCAACCGCGGGACTCGTCCTTTGCTCAAACGTATCATTATCATCTTCCCGGCTAGGCGCAGTCTGCTCCAGACTTGCCGGGATGCGCTCTGACTGCTATTTTTCTGTAACTACGGATGAAGTTCCCTGTCCATGTTGATCCTCATGGATTGGGACCTGCTTCGATTTCAGGGCCATGGCATAACATTTGGCCGAGATTGCCTGATCTCCCTTGAGTTCCATAATCCCGTGAGCAGTCGGGAATCGAAATAATTGATGATAAGTTGATGGTACGCCCTTCACTTCATGTATCCACCCTCTCCCCAAAATACCGTTGTAAGGGGAAGGTGTATCTAGCACAAGAAATTCGACCATAGACGTGATCGGTCCCGTCTGCACTGGCAGAATTATTTTCCCCATCGCATATTCTCTCTGGCCATTGAATCCAACCAAGGGAACATTACTCTGGATGAGATCTGATGGATTAAAACCCATTTTCCGATAAGCCTCTGCAAATAGAATTTCTGCTGAGCTCCCGGGATCAATCAACAGACGCTTCACCTCATAATTACCCACAGGCAAAGTGAGCACTAGCGCATCCGAATGTGGATGATCTACTCCCACGAGATCTTTATCGGAGAAGAAAATGGCTGCGTCAGTGCTCTCCATCATTTCCACGGGATCTGTTATTCTAGGTCCCATTGATAGGTGCAAGATCTCATTCAGGTGTTCGACCTTCCTGATTTTAATCCTGTCCACCCTCTCTGTCTCTCCACGGGATAGTTGCCGTCCTCCCCCGTGTATCACATCAATTACCAACCCGCGTTCTTGCTGTTTAACGGGGTTCTTATCCTTCTTGAGAACCTCGGCTCCAGCTACTGCCTCAGTCATGCTGGCAATGAACTGTTGCAAAAAGCCTTGGTTAATCAGGTCCTCAATCTTATGTTTCAGCGCCCAGCATTTATTGGTTATGTGCCCTGCTTCTTGGTGGAAGGCACAGAACAGATTCATATCTCTATCTCCCTTCAAATCCGGCCTCATTGGTCGGGGATATTGGAGATACTTCTCGTTTTTAATCAGATCAAATATCTGACTAATGGTCTTGTTCAAGGATGTAAAAATCCTTCTCTCTCGACGGGGATACTGTCCATTGCTCCCCGACTTCTCTGGTACCTTCACGGGAATCTCTACCGTCGTGATAATCTCAGCTACAGCCTTTTGCTTTTCCTTCGAAATTTTGCTGGAGGTCGGGGCCTTCTTCACCTCATTCACAGATATAGCCACTCCTTGGCCTCGCTGGAGTGTGTCGTCCTCAAGTTTAGAATATTTCTCAACTCGAAGAAACAGGGCTTCCATACTCACTGGCCTATTCTTCGTTAGAGACATGTATAGTCCAGAACTCGTGGATAATGCCTTGCGAAAGGCTGTAACGGCATGCTTATCATCACAGTCTTCCACTGTGGTCATGAGAGTACGGAATCTCTTTGTAAAATCTCGCAAGGTTTCTTTCTGATCACAATGTACATTAAATAGTACATCGACATCGTTCTTATGTAATCTGTTGCAAGAATATCAAGTGATGAAGAGAGTACTTAACTTGGTGAAGTCAGAAATGGTTCGGGGGGCTATCTGGTTAAACCAGATCAACGCATCGTCGCTTAAAGTGGAAGGGAACATCCTGCAGAGGAGTTCGTCTTGAAACTCCCACATCGTCATCGCCTTTCTGAAGCGAAGTACGTGATTCACAGGATCTGTCTCTCCTGTGAATATCGAAAATTTAGGATAAGAAAAAGATTTTGGGGCACGGTATCCCTGTATCTCTTCTGTAAAAGGAGAATCTCTGGGAATTCTCGTTGCCATCGCTGTCATTTTATCAGCCAACGTTTCTTTCTTTCCCATCATCTCAGCTACCAGATCAGCTATTTGCTTCCTGGTTTCTGGCTGAATATGATCCGAGCTTCGCTGACAGGAAGACTCGGCTTTATGACGCTTCTCTGGAAGTAGAATTTGGGAATCTCCACGTCTACTACGTGGATTCCGCAAGACAGATTCCTCTGAATTTGATCTGTCCGAATGGAAATGACTTTTCTCATGGTGACTATGCCCGGCTGTACCAGATATATAGCCACCGGTTCGTTCAGCAGTCATCCGCTGCTTTAACTCCTCATTCTCTTCGCGCAATTGGGTAATCATCTTCTACTGATTGTCCAATTCTCTCGCTCTTCTGCCCTCCGTAATAGCATCTCTGAGATCGCTAGTCGGATTCTTCTCTCTTCCACTCCTGAGACCTGTGCGTCTGGTATCCACCATTGTTCGAATCGAATATCTCTTAGAACGAAAAACTTCTAGTCGTTTCCCACAGACGGCGCCAAAAGATGTGGGGGAAAAATATCTGATCTAACCCACACAATCTTCGAGGTCAGACGATTCGGATTTTGGTGATGATCGGACGACTCTGATGCTCCAGGATGGAACTGCTCTCTCCTATGCGAAGGATAGGATGATCTCCAGATGAGATTTGGTTGTACCTGTTGACAAGGCTCCGACGCTCAAGTCAACTTGGGAAATATAACAGGTTTTAGGAAATAGTAAAAGATTTCAGAGTTTAAGCTATCTGGATCTGGAGAGCAAGATCCTCTTCTCAGTCCTGAGGGTCTCATATTTATACCCTTAGAACTGGGCGTGACTCACCTTCCACGTGTCTAGTTGTTATCAGTCAATGATGACTCGGATAAATTCTGTTATAAAACAGAATCTTATGGTTATATCTTGACTTCCTTGATTCGGTTATACCTGAAATAACTGAAATGACACTGAGGTGGCATCCTTCGTGTCAAATATTCAGATAAGGTGATGTCGAATTCGTGATAGTTCAACTAGCTGCCACGTGGCCAATATTCATTAGTTAAGAAATCGATTGTATTCAGAATACTTACCTCGTACGTAAGAGATCCTGCCACGTAAGTCATTTGACATTATCTGGCTTTGACGGGATGATATTGAAATAGATCCCGTCAAGTAAGTCTGATGACCTTGTCGGGATAAATGCATCCAGCCAATAATGTGACCTTGCCGGGAGGATGTCCCGGGATGACATGTTTGGAGTTCCCGGGATGATATACTTGAGTTTCCCGGATGAGTTCCCGGGATAACATGTTTGGAGTTCCCGGGATGATATACTTGAGTTTCCCCGATGAGTTCTCGGGATGACATGTTTGGAGTTCCCGGGATTATATACTTGAGTTTCCCGGGATGAGAACCTTGAATTCCCGGGATGAGATTGTAAAAGATCCCGTCAAGTAAGTCTGGTGATCTTGCCGTGATAAGATTGTAAAGATCCTGTAAAGCCTTTTGGACTTGTTGGGATGAGACTGTAATAGATCCCGTCTATCCAGTTGATCTTGGTGGGATGAGACTCATCAATATGTCGGGCAAGATTGAATACTTCCCGACATATTAAAGGCTGAGACGTTAATATTCTCTGTTAGCATCACTTCCATGTGTCGATCATTCAATCCTGACACGTGGCATTTCCAAGTAATGGAAATCGTGTGACACGATGGGCAGTTTATGGCTCCTGATGATGATTCCAGCGCATTAACTCTCGCGTGCTGTCTTCTAACACGCGTCGTGTATTCGAAACCGCACGTGTTAAGCCAGATATACGTGTCCAATTTTGACTTGCTGGAAAATACGGCACCCACATTAACCCAACTGGATCTGAATTTGGGTCTAGGTCAGATCTGGACCAAGTCATTTCTAGGTCTAGGTCTGGTCTACATACTGGCCACGGCCAAGTTAAGCACATCGGGGTGGTGGGCATTGGCCCAATGGGTGGTGTGCAGGGTAGATATGGCCCACCACTCGATGGAGCCACACACCAAAACTCTGCTTGGGTCTGCTAACTCAAATCGAGCCACTGGCATAAAGACACATTTAATCCACACTTAATGGGACCTCGACACTAAGACTCAAATTTGTGGGTCCACTGACCCATGAAATGGATGGTCCACTTTGCAGGCCCAACCACCAAAAGGCAGCTAAGAATAGTTTCTATATGATCCATCATTTGAAGGACCAGATTATACTAACAAAATAAATTTAGATTCGAAAAAATAGTCCACTACTCGATGGATCTAAATACACAAAAAATTAGCCTTATAGGTGATTTGTGGCCGTTGGATTGATCGATTGTATTATTTATTACTTATTTTTATTATTTTTATTGTATATTCAGATTCTACTAAAAAAATCACCATAAATTGACTCAAGAATCTCTCGATTCCGAGTTGTAGAACTCAAGTTATTGCATTTTTAAAATTTTTAAGTGATGCTGGAAAATATTTTTCGTCACTGGAAAATACTTTCCTTCTTGGAAAATACACATTCTCAAAACAGAAAATTTAAAAATTTTCAATTTAATTTAATTGAACTAATTTAATTAATTAATTAATTTATTTATTTTTGTTTTGCCCATAGCAACATTATGTAGGCCTTTTAAAAGCCCATTTTCATTTTTTTTTTCTATTTTCCATTGATGGACATTGTCTTCTCCACCAAGGTAAACCAGCAAACGCAGGATTATTTGGGCGACCATGAATGGCCCCCATTACAACCCGAAAAATCTTTAAAATCTTACTAAAATTATTCTATAATGTTCTCTAACAATTTTGTTTGAGTTTATTGGGCATTTATGCCCTTAAAAATTGATGAACACGGTTAGAATTTCGGGTTGAACCAGTACGAATAAAACTCATTTTTTTCTGCATCATTTCATCATCCCAAAACCTGTTATCGGTGGCATTCAATCCCTTTCATAATGGGGATTATGAATGGAGGTATTACATTAAGGTTTCTTACTCAAATCTTGGTCGAAAATCTAAGTTAATAAAAGAGGGTTTCACCATTTTAAAACCGTCTAATTTTTTTTTTCTCTTAAAAATAAAATTTCAGTGAATCAAAGCCTATTGATGGAAAACCCACTAAATTAGAACTGAAAGGAAAATGATCTTAACATCTACAAACAAAATGAATTGGATCCAACATTAAGAGATGAGAAAAAATGATATTATTATTTTTTATTTTTTCAAACAATAGGTATTTGAGGTTAAATTATTTACCTATTTCTTGTTCAAATCTGAAATTTCTCGTGCAAATCCTCAACTATAAAAATCCTTTTTTACATATGTGAGATTTGGCTTCACAACTTTATGAATTCTCTTCTTAGAATTCTACAATAGTTTGCTGGTTTGTTGTGATGGAAACTACTGATTTTTTTTTTTTTTTTAACTAAATTTGGTTTTACAAAAGAAAAGAAGGTGAAATTGTAATTTCCCCACAAAGAGATACACGTCTTGCTTAAGAATTTGATGTTGAGGTGTAAACTTAGAATTCACTACGGTGTACCGCACATATACCCTATTTGAATATTTGTATATATTTTTAATTAATATTAACTATAATGTATAATTGCTTAATTTCCAAACGTCTGATCGAGACCTTATTGATCTCCAATTTCAGCGTGCCTATAGTCTATGTTCATATTTTTCAATGCTCTATCCATCTATACGGTTAGATATTTCAAAATATTATTTCAATAAAATATCAACTTTTTGACTCATTTCTTATGCATTTTTTTTCAAATTCTGTAACTTTTTATAGAAAATTCAAAATTTAGCATGCTTATAGTCTAAACTATGTTTCTCGGTGCTTTTGAGTCTAATGTTGAAGTCAATTTTCTCGTCAGACCTTTCTCTGAGATTTTCAATTTTGTGACCAACACCCTATCTTTCATATTTTGACGACTTTGACTGGAATCTTGGTCAAGTCAACGATCTTTGACCCTTGAGACCTACCTTTACTACCTCGGGTCGTTACACTCACCAAGTTAACTATTGACTCAATTATAAAGCGACGCACTTAGTGTGTCGTTTATCTAAGAAAATGACACACCAAATTGCATCGTATATTTGATTCGAGTTTATGTCGAGTCAACTCAAAATTCAGCCGTGTCGAGTCAACTCAGCCAAATTTTGAGTTGACTTGGTGAGTTTTAAAACACTGTGCTATATATTGGCTGGCCCAAATCATAGTATAGAAGCCCACCTGACCGTCAAAAAAGGCCCATGCTTAAGCTCACTGGTTGAATTTCTTATCCCAAGCCAAATCTAAAAGCGGGTTGAAGCTTAAAGTGTCAAGCCCCGAATCCAGATATCCAAAGACGATCCAAAAACCCATGGATCAACCCGTACTCAAACTTAGATGTGATTTATGGAAGTTCCCTAAGGTGAGTGATCCAATTATACTACTAAGGTTCATTCCAAAAAGAATCTAAGTGTAGAAGTAACCCTAAAATGATTCTACGCAATTGTTCAATTATTAGAGTTAGATTAAGTTTGCATAATCGATTAGGTTATTGTTCAATTTATGTGAGGTTCATTGAATCAGTTAGAGTTAATCGAAAACTTCTAAGTCAAGTCTAAGGTAACCTATAAGGTCAACTCGGTCTAGGTATAAGATAGCCCAGTTGACTCGGTCAAGTCACAAAATTTGACTAAGGTAAAACAAGACAACCCAGCACTGTTATGACCATATCTCGTTCATTAAAAAGAATATATGAATGGACTATACATTCCTAGAAAGATCTCGTAGAGATCTTCGAATAATCCTCTACATCAATCTTAGAAAAGATCATCTTCTCTCCCGAAAATGATACACAACACAGAACTTCAAAATTGGATTTTCTGATCTACTGTCAGTGTTTTTAACGTTATGGATAGCACATGTGGAATTTTTTTGATTCCGTCAACTGTTCTAAAAATCTATCTCACAGAACTTCAAAAATGTCATTGTTGGGAAATTTCTGAAAATGCCATCTTCCTATCCGAAATTGCATTGCAAAACAGGGCTTCCAATCTGTCAGATTCGAGCCATTGCTGACCTACCATCAGTGTTCGACCATAACTTTTATCACATGTTGAATTTTCAGAAACCGTAAATATTATCAGAAAGCTAACTCACAACACTACTAAAATTCCTGGCCCAAGATTCAGAAAGGTCATATGTCTGTCCGAAATTGGACTACAAGAAAGAACTTTGAATCTGGCAGATTCGCACTACAGTTAGTATTTTGATCATATCTTACTGTGTAGATCGCAGCACAGCTGACCATCATTTCGAGGATTATCGAGGCTAAAACTTTAGATTCAGAACTTGAGATGATTAGGACTAACATCACCAACGACACACTACTAAATGGTTGGACATTTCACACCGACAACATCGTTCAATCAATATGAAGTATTTAATTTTTATTTGATTTTATTATTGCTATAGTTAAGATATTCTAATGGCTTATGAAACTTTTCCACAAGCATGTTTTAAATCCAACTCATCTTTCTCACATCTCTATATCATAGCATTTTTATAGTTTAATTTGTTCCACAATATTGCTATCCTAACCCGAGTTTGGATACAGTACCCACTTACCGTTTACTGTCAAGTTTACAGGATTAAAGAAAATGAGCAAAATATATTGTTGATTTTAGGGTTTCCGAACCAACAACCGAAAATACCTACTTTCAACCTCGGTAACTATGAAAGGACCTGACCATCTAGCTTTCAATTTCCTATGAAAGATGTAGTCTAGAATTATATATAAGTACTTTTGACCTGGGAGAAACTCTTTCCTCAGGATGCTATTGTCGTGAATCCACTTCATCTTTTCCTTATATTTCTTTGACATATTGTAAGCATCATTTCTTAATTCATCCAACTCATTGAGTTGCAGTTTCCTCTCCTCGCCTATAGAGTCTAAGTCAAAGTTAAGCTTTTTAATGGCCCATAGGGCACATGTTCTAACTCGACAAGGAGGTGACATGGTTTCCCAAAAACCATCCGATACGGAGACATATTCAGATGAGTCATGAAGGCGCTATAGTAGGCCCAAAGAGAGTTAGTAAGATGGGCAGACCAATCTTTACAAGTAGTATTAACTCTATTCTCTAGGCTTTGCTTGATCTGACGATTTGAGACCTTGACCTGACAATTAGTTTGAGGATGATAAGTTAGGGCTACACTGTGGGTGACCCCATACATTTCATTAGTTGCTCGAAGATCTTATTGCAGAAATGTGTTCCCTCATCACTGATGATAGCTTTGGGGGCTCCGAATCTTGTGAAAATGTATTTCTTAAGAAATCTAACCACAACTCTATGGTCATTGGCTTTGGGAATAGCCTCTATCCATTTAAAAATGTAATCGACAACAAGAAGGATATATTAGAAACCGTGAGAGATAGGAAATGGTCACATGAAGTCAATGCCCCAAATATCAAAAATTATCAACCTGAATGGGTGTAAGGGACATCTCTTTGAGAAATATGGCCTAGATGATGACAATTCGAACATCCCTTATAGAAGACATGTGCATCTCGAAAAAGAGACGGCCAGTAGAATCCGGACTGCAACACTTTCTCTAGTCTTCTTTGTGCTGAAATAACCACCACAGGACTGATCATGCAAGAGGAGAGAATATTCAACTGCTCAGACTCGGGACACACAGATGAATTAGTTTGGACAATTCTTATAGAGATAAGGGTCATCCCACGAGTAATATATCATCTTGGCCAAGAATCGACTTTTGTCCTGTTTTGACTAGTGGGATGGAATGGCTTCAGTAACAAAGCAATTGACAATGTCAGCATACCAAAGAGAGTTAGAGACCTTGAACAACTGTTCGTCAAGAAAGGTCTCGACGATGGGCAAGGTTCAGAAGTTGACTCTACAGTTAATCTAAATAAATGTTCAGCGACCACAT
This sequence comes from Euptelea pleiosperma, assembly GCA_035048495.1. NCBI lineage: Eukaryota > Viridiplantae > Streptophyta > Magnoliopsida > Ranunculales > Eupteleaceae > Euptelea > Euptelea pleiosperma. The sequence goes on from CM068544.1 coordinate 7,150,771, forward strand.
TTTCAGTACATTTCTTGTCTCTAATTTTCAGGTCGAATTCTTATAACAAGAGAATCCATTTAATCAATTAAGTTTGGTGCCCTTCTTGGACAAAAGATATCTCAAAGCCGCATGATCAATGTACACAATGACCTTCGTAGCAAACAGATATGGTCTAAATTTATCCAAGGCAAACACTACTACCAATAGCTCTTTCTCGGTGGTGGAATAATTTAGCTAAGCAGAATTGAGAGTCTTACTCGCATAGTAGATGACATGCGGCAGCTTGTTGACTCTTTGTCTGAGCACTGCTCCAAGTGCATAATTTGATGCATCGCACATCACTTTGAAATGAAGATTCCAATCGGAAGGACGGATGATAGGAGCAGAGGTGAGCTCTGATTTCAGGCGCTCAAACGCAGTCACACACTCAATGTTGAAATCAAAGGGGATATCTTTAGCTAAAAAAAATACTCAGTGGACGAGCAATCTGAGAGAAATCCTTGATAAATCTCCGACATTTGATCGATAAAGAGAAGTGGAAAGTGGTCGTTCCTAGTGTTGGTGTTGAGTTTTCTGTAATCAATACATACTCTCCACCCTTTCTTTAAACTTTGAGTGACAATCTCATGTTTCTTATTTTCAACCACTGTGAACCATGCTTTCTTTTGCACTCCATGAATAGGACTTACCCACTTGCTATCCAAAATTGGATAAATTATGCTTGCATCCAACAGTTTGAGAATTTCGTCCCCGACAACTTCCTTCAGAATTAGGTTTAGACCTCTGATGCTCCCTTAAAGTCTTGGAATCATCTTCCAAATATATATGGTGTTAGCAGACTAAAGGGTCTATCCCACGAATATCGTCTATTGTCCATCCAATAGTAGATTTATGCTTTTTCAGCAGCTCAAGAAGTTGCTCTCGTTGGATCTCTCAAATAGCAAATGCAATGATGACTAGGTATGTTTCCTCTGGGCCAAGATAAGCATAGGTGAGCTCGGAAGGAATAGGTTTTAGCTCTAGCTTAGGAGCAGAAGAATTGGAAGATTCATTCTCAGTAGACACTGATAGAATGGAAGTTGGTTATCTTTCTATGGTAAAAAGAGGCTTGCATTCATTGATCGGAGTTGACTACAGTAGATCATTGATTTAAGATATGACTGTCTCTGATTGGAAGTCAACCCCAAAGTGTTCTAAACACTGACGTAGAATATCTTCGGGAAAGTCTAGAGTTAAACTCTCAATGGCACAGTTCTCCGATCAAATCAAAATCAACAGATTGTTGCATTAATCGAAAAATGTTGACCTCAACCTTGATGTTTCCGAAAGTGATCGACATGTTCCCGTCCCTACACCCTATGTGAGCATTAGCGGTGGCTAGGAAAGGTCTACCTATGATGACTAGGATCCTAATGTCTAGATACGATTCAGTGTCGAGAATGATGAAATCGACTGGGTGAGTAAAAGTTTGCTACTTTCACTAGGACATCCTCAATGATTCCTCTAAGGATTTTTATGGTCTAGTCCACAAGCGTTAATGTGACCCTAATAAGATTCATGTCATTTAACCCTAATTGTTGATAGACATAGTAAGGTTGGAGATTCACGCTGGCTCCTAAGTTTAGCAAGGCATTGCAAGTGAAATCATTCCATATTCAGCACTATTATGGCAGAGGACGAGACCACCGATTTAATCTTGTTTAATTCGTTAGACTGACTGGGCTGGTTTGTATTCCTACTTCACAAGCAGCTGACCAACAAAAGGCCAATGATGCCCCACTAATAAACTCAGTGTACCCTGAAATTAAGGTTTTTTCCGTGTCGTTGGATCGGAAACCCTTGATTTTAACAATATTTATAATTTTTCCGAATTGGTTCACTTAATCTGCAAATAAGCAGACTTGCACAGTGGCTCGTGTCGGATATCGTCCGCACTCGAGATTAGTTAGCACAATAAAATATAAGAATAATCAGAAAATGCTCAGAATAAATGGAAAGGTGAGAATGGTGGAGGTTGATTTAAAATATGCTTGAGATTGTTGTTAAAACTATTAGAATGAAAAAAAATATAAGAGAAACGAGAATGAAAAACACAATAAATGAAAACAACTTAAACTTGAATTTAAAACTTGTTCGTTAAACTAAAAACAAATGCTTACAATGCTTGTTCAAATGCTTTACAACGGAAATAACATTAAGATTGTTGTTAAAACAAATGCTCACGCACTCTCAGGATACACAGCCCAATTGAATCCTCTTAGTTACAATTCATCATCTGCTATATCCTAGTCTCAGATGGTAGCCATGTGGGGCCCCCAACTGTAGTTTCTGGAAAGGTTCATAAGAGATGTGCTACAAGTTTCTAAAAAATGTTGACTTCCCAACCAAATTACTATGGGGTGTTCTTGAGGTCAGTTTCTTGTTTCACACCAGATGGCAGCATATAAACTTAGAGAATATCATATTCATTAATGTCACATGATTTTTGTTAGTTCTATAGACTCTACTTAAGTCAAAGGATTTGCATTAAAATATTACCCTAGAAAGCATGTAAGGGTAGAGAGGGAAAGAAGGTAGAAAGGTTAGAGAGATGAATTAGAAAGAAGCTTACCATTGAAGAGGTAGATGGTGCAACTCCGATTGGATCGACCTTAATAGGATTGAGGATTGTAGCCTTTGATTGTGGCGAATAGAATGGACAGCAAGGAGACGTTGCTGTTTGACGCTTTACACTTCGAGGTGGAGGCGTTAATGGTGAGCTCGTCGGAGAAGAAGGGTGAAGAAGAAGAGAAGGGGGAGGGAACCAACCCAAGAAGGAGAGATCGTAGATCTCTTATAGACTTTTTTTTTCCTTTTTGCTTGTTGTAAAAATGATGACTGTTGGATCTAGAGAGATCCAACGGTTGAAAATAGGTTAGTTAGATGAGAGAGAGAGTGACTAGGATAGAGAGATATGGGGGAGAGAAGAATCGGTCAAGTGAGACCAATTCTCTCTTCTTGTTGCAAATGGGCATGGGCATGGGCATGGGTCATGGGCATGGGTAATGGGTATGGGGCATTGATATTCGCTTAAAAGTGCGTATTTTCCACTGTTATCTTCTAAGCGTTTTCACTCTCCTACGTTAAAATGCTCTATTTATCTACTTTTCTACGTAAGAGTCTCTTTTGTTGCGTAGAACACACTTTTCTGGACGAAATGATATATTTGCATGCATTAAACACATTTTCGGAAGTCTAGACATTGAGTCGTTCTGATAAAGTCTCATTACGCGCTTCTTCTGTCGCAGGAAACCCCGATGGGACAATTCTTGAGACTTGCGAGCCCACATCGATCAGGAAAGCCCATTATCAAAGCTTAAAGAGCCCACATGCTATGACTAGAAGATATGGGCCAAATATGGGCTGAATAAGATGACCAAAAAGCTGGCCCAAAGAACAAAGAGAGTAGGAGAGCCAATGACCAAAAGACGGACCAAAGCATTTAAAGCCACATGAGTCAACAAGGAATGATAGTCTACTCTACTGGAGAAGCGTGAGGATGGTCACAGTGAAGACCAAGGTTCCAGACCCTCTGCCAATACTTTTATCTCCATTTTCTGATACTTTCTCTTTCATCTCTCCTTATTCTCTCTCTCTCGCTTCATCTCTCGGTTCTCGAATCTACTGACCTAACCCCAGAACTCCTGCCCATCGGCTCTATCTCATCTCCCTTAGCTACCAGACCATTGGATCTTCCATCGGACCGTTGGATCTTCAATCGGACCGTTGGATCTCTCTAGATCCGTCGATCTACCAATCTGGGTCCCAATCAAGTCACCATCCATCCGATCGCCATCAGACTGTCTGTCACATCATCTTGTGAGACGATGGACATCATCAATCCATGTGGGCCAGTAGCCGGGCCCATCATCATCGACCCACTGTCCGACCAGTTAGTGGACCCCGTGAATTTCAAAATAATTTTAATTAAATTTTAAAAAATGGGGGGTCCACTAAATGGGGACATTCCCCAAAGAAAAGTAGTGTTTTACTTAAAAAAAAAATTAAATTTTAAAAAATGGGGGGTCCACTAAATGGGGACATTCCCCAAAGAAAAGTAGTGTTTTACTTAAAAATATATATATATATATATATATATATATATATATATATATTTTTTTTTTTTTATTTCAAAAATTCCCTAATTTCCATTAATGAAAACTAGGGAGCTTTAAAAGGGGAAGGAGAAGGGTTCTTTGGAACCCTAATCCTCCTCCAACCTCTTTGAATCTTTCCCCAAAAACCCCCCTACGTTTTTTCTCCTCTTTCTCCTCTTCTTCTTCTTCTTCTTCTTCTTCTTCTTCTTCTTCTTCTTCTTCATTTACCGGCCGGAGTTGCAGAACTCCGGCCACCTCGTCTTCTTCACGTTCTTCTTCTTCTATTCTTCTTCACTAGGGCCATTCCTCCCTTTTTCTCCACCGGACTGCTCACCACCGTGAAAGCAGTCCACGATATCCTCTCCACGCCCCACCGGAGTTGCAGCCTGCAACTCCGGTCGCCCTTCACACCGCCTGTGCACACCACCAGGCTCCTCCACGGTGCTGCACACTGCTCCTCCATTCTCTCTCTTTCTCTCATTCCCATGTTCTCTCTCCTTTACCTTTTCTCTCCTCTCTTTCACGTTTGAGAACGGCCTAGCGAGCCAAGCCGTTCGCCCTCTTCTTTTTCTCTCCATATCACGGCCTGTAACACTTACAAGCCGTTAGCTTCTTCTCCGGGCGTTCATCCTCCACTGTTGCGCCTCGATCGTTGCAACCTACAACTCCAGCCCATTCAAGCCGAAGAAACGAAGTACTGCCCCTGTGATACACCACCACGTGGTGTTCTTCTCCCACAACTTGCTGGTTTGCTCTCTCCGCCCAATGAGTCACCGACCGGCAAAGGCGCCTTGCTGATCTTTCAAGACAGCAAGGTCGCATAACTGTTTCTCATCTTATTGCTGCCTTGCATCACCCCAACCTCCATTGACGCCGGATTGCAACACCATCACCCCACGATCGATGCTTCAATCAAAGGATGCCAGAGTTACAACCTGCAACTCCGGCTACCTCCATTGACGCCGGCAAACTCACCTTCCCACGTTGCTGATTCGGACAAAGCCGTAGAGCTCCACCAGTCACCGCTCACTTCATCACACCCATCAATGGTTGCACCACAGTTCTCGTTGTAACCTGTGTAGGGGTTGAGAAGGACGCCTCCACCATCCTCCATCACCGGAGTTGTGAACTCGCAACTTTTGATTGACCTTCGTTGCTGCCTTGCAACCCAGGAGTGCACCTTCTCGACTCGACTTGCTGTACCATTTTCACAATCGCAACCCCCTACAATGTCGAATTCTCCATGGCCGATCATCACTCATCTAGCCGATTCTTCCTCCATTAGTAAGTTTGAGGTACTTCCTCTCTCTTCTTTCTTTCTCTCTCTTCTCTCTAGAAAGCTGAGTTGCTCTCTCTAGAATCTTCACCTTTTCTCTCTCTATCTCTCATTTTCTCTCTCTACCCTAATCTCTCTTAAAGCTTTTTAGTTTAGTTATTTTTATTTGATTTTCATTGTAAGAGACAAGTTCAGTTAAATAAATATGATTTAATTATGATTGTGTTACATTATCTGCAATTTCCCCGTCATTTTATGTCTCTCTTTGCGCTAATTAACCCCGAGTGCGGATCGACATCCGACACAAATCCCTATACAATATCCAATATTTTGCAGGATTAAAACTCGGATCAAATTACAAATCTTGTTGATTCTAGGGTTTCCGCAACCAACGACGCGGAAAAATCCTACTTTCAGGCATGGGCATGGGTCATGGGTATGGGTCATGGGCCAAGATAGATAGAGAGAGAAATAGGAGAGATGTGAGAAAAAAATACAAAAATAAAAGCATTGGAGGGTCTTGAACCCTGGTCTTCTTTATTCTCTCTCGTCCGCTCCACTAATTAGTCAAACATATTCTTTGATGTCAATTGGTGTGGCCTTTAACACCTTAGTCTTGCTCTTGGTCTCCAGCTATTATTCTCTCTCTTAGTCCTTGTTCTGACTTTACGATCTTCTAACTTTGCCCGTACATGTGTTCTATCTTTTTATCCTAGCTTGTTGGCTATTTAAGCTTTGATAAAAGTCTTCTGTGGTTGATCGTGGGCCAGACAGTTCTTGAGAATCGCCCAATAGGGTCTCCTGCAAGTGAAAAAGTGCGTAATGAGATTCAACTAAAACGGCTTGATACTAGACTATCCGAAATGCGTATATTTCATGTAAATAGTCAATTTTCATCTAAAGAATGCGTTCTACGCAATTGAAGAAACTCTTACGTATAAAAGTCGACGAAAAGACAAGTTTTACATAGGAGAATCCGACAACGTTATAAGGATAATGGCTTAAAATAAGCACTTTTGAGCGAATATCACAACCCCCAACTAGCATATTGCCAATCCTTTGCAATTATTGCGAAATAAGTAAGCGAAAGAGGGCTAGGCATAATATGCTAGAAAACTTATTTGCATTACTCAGAAAAAATTCTGTTTTGTCAGATTATTTTAAGGATGCAAGAAATCATTCACAAATTAGAACTAATCAGCAAAATGCAACACTTATATAAATGGACCTTCAAACAAAAGATTGCTCAGACTCAGTGTGTGTGTGTGTGTTTAACATCATCCTTATCTGGCAGTAGAGATATCTAGATCTCCTTAGAGACTCTATGCCTCGACCTCAATCCTCACTTGTATACCACTCAGAAGTGAATCACTCAAAAATGGTTTTATACTTTTCTCTCAAACTATATGTGAGAAGATGAATATAAAAATTGGCAAACGTCTCACATATATAGTTCTTGAATGGAGGGTATAAGAAGATTTAAGAAGATCTCATGATTGGAATGTCATATCACTTAAGAACGTTGGATCAAACTCTATAATTTCTCTTTTCTCCATTCTCCACACTTGAGGATGGTACAAATCTAGAATCAAATAGGACTTACATAGGTTGTATTAAGGCTTAGGATAGGTTCAGAAAAGAAGGATATTCTGGTATTCAAAAATTCTGAGAGGGTATCTCACTATACTTTGCAACTTTTTCTAGGGGTAATATTTCGTTGACTTTTCTTCTTTTCGTTTTTCAATTTTTGTCTTTTTGGCTATTCTTCAACCTTTCCTTCTTTTTTTCTTTCTTTCTGATCATGTTTCTTTTCAGCTCGAACCATCTATTTTCTTTTCTTTTCTTTTTCTTTCTTGGTTTCTATCTTTTCATGATTGATATTCGCTTAAAAGTGCGTATTTTCTACTGTTATCTTCTAAGCGTTATCACAATCTCTTACGTAAAACTGCTCTAATTATCCACTTTTCTACGTAAGAGTCTATTTCATTGCGCAGAACACACTTTTCTAGATGAAATGGTATATTTGCATGTATTAAACACATTTCTAGAAGTCTAGGTATAAAGACGTTATGATCAAGTCTCATTACGTGCTTTTCTCTTGCAGAAAACTCAATCGGGCTATTCTCGAGACTTGCGGGCCCACGATCAACCACAGAAGCCTAATATCAAAGCTTGAAGAGCCACAGGCTATGACTAGAAGATATGGGCCAAATATGGGCCGAATAAGAGGATAAAAAAAAATATGCCCAAAAAACGAAGAGAGCAGGAGAGCCAATGACCAAGAGACGGACCAAAGCGTTTAAAGGCACATGAGTCAGCAAGGAATGATGGTCTACTCTACTAGAGAAGTGTGAGAATGGTCACAGTAAAGACCAGGGTTCCAGACCCTCTGCCAATACTTTTATCTCTATTTTTTAATATTTTCTCTCCTCCCCCTAATTTTCTATCTCATCTCTCCTTATTCTCTCTCTCTTCATCTCTCGGTCCTCGGATCTACTGACCTAACCCCAGAACTCCTGCCCGTTGGCTCTGTCTCATCTCCCTTAGCTTTCTGACCGTTGGATCTTCCACCGGACCGTTGGATCTCTCTAGATCCGTCGATTTACCAATCTGGGTCCCAATCAAGTCACCATCCATCCGATCGTCATCAAATTGTCTGTCACATCATCTTGTGAGACGATGGACATCATCAATCCTTGTGGACCAGTAGCCGAGCCCATCATCATCGACCCGTGGCCCGACCATTTAGTGGACTTCGCGATTTTCAAATGCTTTAAATTAATTATTTTTAAATAAAAAAGGGGGGTCCACTAAATGGGGAAATTTCCCAAAGAAAAGTAAGGTTTTACTTAAAAATATATATATATATATATATATATTTTTTTTATTTCAAAAAAATCCCTAATTTCCATTAATGGAAACTAGGGAGCTTTAAAAGGGGAGAAGAGAGGGTTCTTTGGAACCCTAATCCCTCTCCCATCTCCTCACTTCTTTTCCCCAAAACTTTCCCCCCACGATTTCTTTTTCTTTTGGGCTCCTTCTTCTTCTATTTTTCTTCACCTTCTTCTTTTCATCTTCCTCTCTTATTCTCCCCGGAGTTGCAGAACTCCGGCCATCTGCAACTCCATTTTTCTCCCCTGTCTCTCCATCTCCTTTGCCCCTGCAGATCGCCAACACCTTTACAAAACCCAACGGTGGGATCCCAAGTGATTGCAACTTCGGTTGCTGCCTACACCATCTACCACCACCGCTGCACACCGCCCCTCCTTCAATACTCTTGCCGCCGGTCACCACCACCATCAACCACCTCTATTACCATCCATCTCCATCTCCTCTCCTTCACCAAGCCACCCCCTCTCTCCCACGATCTCCACTTTAGTTCCACTTGCAAACTAGTTGCAGGCGGTGAAAACCCCCCAAGCCGTCCTTATTTTCCTACATAAAAAAAGAAAAAAAAAGAAATGAGAGATGTAGAAGATGGACTCGTGAGCATCTCGCACCGCCATTGCTGGTTGCTAGCATAGCCACCTACGCCTCCACCGTTGCTGCCCAAGCCACAACCGTCACCCTCAGCCAACATCACCTAGCGCCTCCACCACCAACCGGTGCTCCTTCCTCCGGGCAGCACACCTGCCATCCCACCGTTGGCCGATCTACTAGCGTTGCTGATCCGTGCTCGTAACTGACCTGCAACTCCTTTTTTGGAGTGTAAGCCGTGTATGAGTTCCTCATCCTCACCTCTCTCTTTCTCTCAACAATAAAGAAATAAAAAAAAAAGAGAAGAAAAGATAGGAGAAGAAGAAAGGAAGATGTGAGCTTCCTAGACGGTTGCACTTCACCCCCTCCATCGTCTTGGCCGATCCTCAATCTTTATTGGTCAAATCTGGCTGATCTCGATCTTCAATGGCCGATTCCAAATCTCGATAATTTTCAATGATGAGTTTTCTCTCTCCTATTTAGTTTCTCTCTCTAGATTTTACTTAGTTTTCTAAACTTTCTCTTTCTTCATCCCATTTTCTCTCTCTAGCATTCTCTCTTTCTTATCTTTTTCTATCTTTAATTCTATGTTGCTTTCTAGAATAACATTTTGATGGCTTTCTGAGTGTTTGAATTTAGTTTAATGTTGTAAGAACTTTTTATTAATTCATAGAGTTGTGATTGTTCATTTCTCAATTTTATTTGTCTTGACGTTCTTTGTCCTTGTAATAGTTTCTCTCTCTAAAAATCACCAAAGCATGTTTTAAAATCACCTCGATCCACCATTCTCACCTCTCCATAATTCTGATAAAAATTCGTCATTTTATGTTCATGGTTGCACGAACTAACCCGAGTGCGGATCGACATCCGACATATTTCCACTGTGCAAAAAAAAAAAAGCTTAATTTTGCAGGAATAAAATTGGATAAATTACAAATGAGTTGGAATTAGGGTTTCTGTAACCAACGACGCGGAAAATACCTACTTTCAATGATCATACCAAATACTATTTGATCCCTCTCAGAAGTAGGTTATCGTATTGAACTCTTTTTTGGGATTGAGTTTTTGGTTGATGGGTTAACAAGAAAAGGTTTTCATCAACAAGCTCAAAAATAGTTTCTAACGGTATAGATGTTAGGGAAACTAAAAAGTCTAAATGGCTAAAAGATGGCCTATATCATTTTCTAGGGTTTGTACTTTCATCTTTGATGTCTCGAATGGATATAGAGAAGTTTCTTTATGTAATAATCCAAATTTGATGTCGTTCTGAGTTCCATGACCAAAGCAAAGGTTAATGAGACCACTCAATGGAAATATTAGGGGACTAGAAGAATTGTGAGTCATCTCGTGACTCAGAATAATTTTATAACCCTCAGAAATAATGAAAAGCTCAAAAGCTCACTAGGTTAATTAGGTCTTCACAATTGTTCAGTATGGAAATATTGTAAATTTTTTAGAAATTATATCAACATTATGGAAATCGTGGAACAACATAGGAAACACATTGTATATAAGAGATGACAAAACAAGCATGAAAACACACCTACAATGCCCATCATACGACACTAAACAACCATTTGTAGTAGGAAAATTAGGATTACATGCTAATGTAGGTGTGAGACTTAGACTTTCACATTTAAATCTTCGCAATCATTTCATTTAAGTACATAAAAGCAAATACAATCATCTTGTGACTTCAGGAATCCATGACAATGTGAAAGGTTTCTTATTATTTAATTAAAATAAAATTTTGTTTAAATTACTAAAGTTAGATTATAACGTAATTAACCATTAGAATTTGTATATACTAATAAGTGAAAATTGTCATTACATGTTGTACTTACCGTGGCTTGCAAAATGTCCGTTAGAAAATAATGGCTATTATTACAGTAACGCCCCAGCCCTATTATGTTATTTCGAAAATAATGCCCAAAATCGAATACAACTTGCTTGGAAAAGAATGGTTTTTTATTGTTATCGAGGTTATTTTGAACAAAAATAATAATATTATGTTCGATTTTTTGACTCAGATGTGACCCGTATAACATTATAATAGACCCTTTAAAACCGTGGTATTTACTACTAATTTCAGTACATTATTCCAATGTTTTAAAAGCCTTTCGAGGCTTATTCCTTCAGGCTTGCCTCGGGGCAAGGCTTATGAAACTTACGCCTCGCTTACTGAGGCTTTTAAAAAGGTTTACGCATCACGCCTTTTATACATTTTTTAATGTTTTCTCTCAGAAGCTTGCGCCACACATGCATATATCAGTGGAGGGCAAATTACCTTAAAAAATCAATTTTTTTTTTTTTATAAATCACAACAACAACAAGAAGCTATGCTAACTTAAATAAAAGCAACAAAAACATTTCTTTTCCCCCCATAAAATAGATTAATATTATTTTTTCACAAATTTAAGTAAATTTATCTTTTTTATTGAATTATCCAATTATTTACTTTCTATCTTATTTTCAATATTTATTTGAACAGGCATATGAGGATTACGCCTCACACTTTACGCTATTGAAGTGCCTCACCCCAGGCGTTCACGTGTAAAATAATTGGATTAGAGTGGCTGTGACACTCTTAACTTTTGTTTTTGTTTTAGTGGACTTGGAAAGTTGGAAGTATGAAACTATGGATGAGGTTCACTTATAATTTGATTCTGATGAGTTCCAAACTTTGGATATGGAAATATGAAACTATGAATATAATTGCGGTACTCTTTTAATTTGATTTTGATGAGTTTCAAAATTGGATTGGGATGCAAATTCATGAATTGTCATCTCTTTCTTACTTTTTGAGATTATTCCTTGATTTTCTCCTTTTTTCAATATTTACTATTTATTTATTTTATATTTAATTATTTAGCTACTTAAAAATGCTTGGTCGAGAGGCTTACACCTTGAGGATTGCGCCTCAAGGCTTTGGCTAGTGAAGTGCCTCGTCTCATGCCTTAGCGTTTAAAAACATTAAAATTATTAATTATTTTTAAATATGAAATGAAAATAAAATACTTTGTGGAAATGAAACAATTTTGGTATATTTCATGGCAATGTGTCGAAACTTAATATCATGCAGCTTGTACCAACATTGCCAATTGTACACAGTCAAGCGTAGATCCAGATGAACATATTTAAAAAAAAGTAATATCTTTAATTCATGAAGCATGTTAGAACATTGTACTTTTCTCCTTAGTGGTGAATGGTGATTAGTAGGTTTATTGAAACAAGAGAGAAGGTTAACTAAGGAGCAAGAAATACAAATATTTGATCAAAATTAAATCTACTAACTGAATATCAGAAATACAAGTATCTGATCAAAATTATATCTACTGACTGAATATCTTCAATAGTCCACAATCATTTTTTCTTCTAGAGAGGGAGAGAGACCCTAAATCAAACCGTAATGAAAAGGCAAAATCGACTGGATCGAGAGAGATGGGGGAGATTAGGGGTGCCAATGGAAAAAGATATCAGTATGAAGTAACGTTGATTTCATCAAAATCCTAATTAAATGGAAAAATCAACCAACTCGACAAAACTCTAATTAAAAGGAAAAATCAACCAACTCAAGAAAGAGAGTGAGATGCATCAAAACCTTCCCAACGGAAGAAGTACCGAGTATATCCAAACCACCCAGTGATGGGGAGAGAGATGTTGATTCCCTCAAAACCTTGTATCTATGTATATACTATATACCTACTTCAACATGAGAAGGATGGTTAAATATAGTAAACTAAGTTGAATGATCCTGAAATAAAGTTAGTCCAATATGTTGGTCATAGCTGGTTTGATTTTTACTAACACGTGCATTCAATCACATTATGATTGTGGCTGTTTTTACTATGATATACATTCGCTTTGATAGCATCTATTTTTTTTTCTTTTGTTATTCCTTGTTCAATATTTATTGAGCCATCTCTGTGTCATCTTGTTGACTGCTTTTATTGTGATTTACTATCATTTGACAGCACTTACTGGAAACTATGTCAACTTTGGTGTTTTTGAACTCTACGGTGATCATGGTTTAAAATTTTGGAATGTTTCGTATGTTTCGTTTCGTTTCGTAAGGAAACCGAAACGAAACATTGAATGTTTCGTATGTTTCGTTTTGTTTCGTAATGTTTCGGTTTGTTTTGCCGAGACAATCCGATACAATCCAAAAATAAATAAATAAATAAATAATATAATTTAATGATTTTGAATAATATTTCATAATGTTTCATAATGTTTCGTAATATTTCGTAATGTTTCATAATATTTCGTAATATTTCGTAATGTTTCGTAAATGTTTCGTAATGTTTCGGAAATTTCATTTTTTTAATGTTTCGTGAATGTTTCGTTTCGTTTCGGAGTTTGTCTCGGTTTTTCACTTGATCGAGACATTCCTCCGAAATGAAATTTTAAACCTTGACGGTGATAGAGCACTTGCTGATGTGCTTGATATTGCTTTAAAGATGACACTATCAATTCCTTTGGCTGACATACTGGCATTTCATAAGGTATGTATTTTTGCTGCAACTATTGTGCATACAAGTAGTCACGCTTTCAGAAAATTCATTTGATTTATTTGTAGAAGCTTTTTTGATATTAGATATTTGTTCTAGAATATAATTATATGAAGACGTTTATTATAGAAATTTTATTATTTTATATTCCAATGGTTTATTTGGGCTGGTAGTATTTTCTGATAAGTGCTTCATATGATGACTTTAGGTCCTGTTATTGCCATAGAATTTTTTATAAAATTCAGAATATTATCATTTTGAACCTATCTTGATGGAACCTTTTCTAGTGCAAGAGCAGATTGTTCCATGTTGGTTCAGAAATAATAGAAGGAAGAAAGAATTATGAAAGTTGAAACTATAAAAAATAGAAAAAGAGAACAGTAATGAAGTCCAGATGTGGTAGGGTTACGATTTGTTTCCATGTATTCTCATTGCTAGACTAATTGAACACACCTATCTATATATCTATAACAAAGCAGAGAAGTGATGATGTGGCACTCTCTGCTGTCAGAGCGCCACATCATCAAGTGTTTGTCTCTCTTCCCAATTCTCTATCTTTCCGAACGTTCTCTCTTCACAACCGTTATAACTTTTTCTATTCCTAGAATCTTTCCAATTCCCATACGTTTCACATCAGCAGCTCCATTTTCCTCTCCATACGTTTCATTACAAAACCACACCTCTTTTTTCCAATTTTAAAGGGAGAGACGTTATAAAACTGGCATCTCTTTTTCTCAATTTTAAAGAGAGACGTTCGTGTGTAGTCGTGTCGGTTAGAGCAACTCCAACCCATCGCTTTTTTTGAAATGCACTCCAACCCATCTCTATTGCTGGCTCCAAATTTGGAGCTAACTCCTCTATCTGCGTATTCGGCTCCAAATATGGAGTTTCTATTCTCTAGCTCCAAATTTGGAGTTTTCTTTTTTGCTTTTCTGAATTCCCTACTTTAACCTTGTACTAATCTTTTAAACAAATTTAATTCCTTTTGTATCCCTTTGAAAAGTATCAACTTTTATTAACAACAATTTTAAAATCACTTTTGTGTCCTTTTTCAAATATTTTGATATTTGCATTTTAAAATGCCACATGGTAGCCTTTGGGGCCATTAACCTTAGAGGACTCTGACCGTATGGATGTTTTTCCAATCCCTAGGTGGACCTACAAACCAAAAATCAGCTTGATTAGTGATTTCAAACCTTCGAATCTTTGTACCTCAAATAATAGTGAATAATGCTCAAATTCCCACGGTTATAATCAGCCCATCTTCATGTAATTCTAATCCAACACCTAGAAATCGCTTAATAGAAAAGAATGCTTTTTAGCAATCCACGTGTGTGACATTTTTGGATAATATGCCTTTTTAGAGATGGGACTGTTAGAGTACAACACTTTTTGAGGGGTGTCTCTATCTCCAAAGATGGAGCAGATTCCCTTTTGGAGACGTGGGTTGGAGTTGCTCTTAGGCTTCTTGATATTCGCTTAAAAGTGCATATTTTCCACTGTTATCTTCTAAGCGTTTTCATACTCTCCTATGTTAAAATGCTCTATTTATCTACTTTTCTACGTAAGAGTCTCTTTTGTTGCGTAGAACACACTTTTCTGGACGAAATGATATATTTGCATGCATTAAACACATTTTCGAAAGTCTAGACATGAAGTCATTCTGATAGAGTCTCATTACGCGCTTCTTCTATCGCAGGAAACCCCGATGGGATAATTCTCAAGACTTGCGAGCCCACATCGATTAGGAAAGCCCATTATCAAAGCTTAAAGAGCCCACATGCTATGACTAGAAGATATGGGCCAAATATGGGCTGAATAAGAGGACCAAAAAGCCAGCCCAAAGAACGAAGAGAGCAAGAGAGCCAATGACCAAGAGATGGACAAAAGTGTTTAAAGCCACATGAGTCAGCAAAGAATGATAGTCTACTTTACTGGAGAAGCGTAAGGATGGTCACAGTGAAGACCAGGGTTCCAGACCCTCTGTCAATACTTTTATCTCCATTTTCTGATATTTTCTCTCTCATCTCTCCTTATTCTCTCTCTCTTCATCTCTCGGTCCTCGAATCTACTGACCTAACCCTAGAACTCCTGCTCATTAGCTCTGTCTCATCTCCCTTAGCATTCTGACCGTTGGATCTTCAATCGGACCGTTGGATCTTCCACCGGACCGTTGCATCTCTCTAGATCCGTCGATCTACCAATCTGGGTCCCAATCAAGTCACCATCCATCCGATCGCCATCAGATTGTCTGTCACATCATCTTGTGAGACGATGGACATCATTAATCCATGTGGGCCAGTAGCCGGGCCCATCATCATCGACCCGTTGTCCGACCATTTAGTGGACCCTGTGAATTTCAAAATAATTTCAATTAAATTTTAAAAAATGGGGGGTCCATTAAATGGGGAAATTCCCCAAAGAAAAGTAGGGTTTTACTTAAAAATATATATATATATATATATTTCTTATTTTTTTATTTTTGAAAAATACCCTATTTCCATTAAAGGAAATAAGGAGCTTTAAAAGGGGAAGGAGAAGGGTTCGTTTGAACCCTAATCCCCCTCCAATCTCTTCCTCTCCTTCCCCCTATCCTTTCCCTTCTTCCGCCCCACTTTCTTCTCCTCTTCTTCCTCCTCCTTTCTTCTTCGTCTTCTTCCCCATCCTTCGCTTGAGTTGCAGGTTTGCAACTCCGGCCGTTTTTCTTCTCCTTCTTCTTCTTCTTCTTCTTCTTCTTCCCACCTGCGTGCTTGTTTGCTGGCGCATTCTCCTCGTTCTCCACCGCAGCAGCAACGCACCACCACCTTGTAACTTCCGGCGGATTGGTTCTCGTCATAAATGGTGCTCTTCCACCGTCTTGCACCCCTCTCAACGGCTCCACCACCCTCTTCTTCTTCTTCTGTGCTGCTCCTTCGTGCAGCACCACTACTGCTGCCTGCAAACCAGCACCGCCCCCCTCCATTGAGGATTGACTCTCTCCACCCGGACTGGTGCACCGCCCAGCCATCCACGCACCAACAGGGATCGCATCTCCCTCCACCGGTCACCTCTGTGTCCGCCTCCCTGCTCTTCTTCAACACCATTCCGCCTACTGCACCTACGATTACCACCTGCAACTTCTGGCCACCTTGTCTTCTTCGTCTCCGGCGAAGCTTGCAAACCACCATCCACCCCTTAGCTCTATCTTTGTCCTTGCTGCCTTCAAACGTTGCTGTTAGTGCAACATTGCAGGCGGCACCACCTGTATGCCTCTCTCCTCTCTCCCATTCACGTCATCCTCTCATTGCTCCATCTTCAAAGCCTGCAACATCCTTGCTGCAACACCTTAGGTGTTTGCAACCGGAACTCCACAGACCTCCATCTCCAGCACCGCCCTTCACGTCATTGATCTCCACAAATGCTGCACGTCCTCCCCACAAACAGCCGTTCTCTCTCCCTTCATCTCCATTGACGCCTCACCTTGAGCTCTCGGATGGCCGAACTGTAAGTATTCCATGGTTTGCAAAGAAGAGACTTGTAGGTCCAGCAACCTGCAACCCCATGACGCTACACACCAGCAGCAACCACCAGCACCTTCAACGAAGTTCATCTTTTCCACACTGCGACCCCATGATCTGCTCCTTGTCCAGACTTTAGGGTGAGGATCTCACCTTCCGTGTGTGGATGCCTTCTCTTTCACTGAACCCGCAAGCCTCATCCTTCTTGCGTCGATCTACATGCCGTACAAGCACCTGCAAGTGCAATGTCCAGCAAGCCACTCCTTGGCCGTGGGCTACCTCTCATCATGGACCATTAACATGGCCAAACCCCACTAGTATCACACAACCCACCATCACATGCTCTCTCATTGGCCGAACCTCCAACTCTTCGAGTCGATCCAGGTAAGTCCAAGGCGAATCCTCTATTCTCTCTCTAGATAGGTTTCTCTATCTTCTCTAGTTCTCTCTAAATTTCTTTCCCTTTCTATTTCTTCATCTCTCTCTCTCTATTTCATCACTTTTTCTCTCTAGATTTCTCTACTCTCTCTCTCTTCTTCTTTCTCTCTCTTTAATCTAGTTTTACTGCTTTCTAGATTAATTGTTTCATGTTTGAGTTGTAAGTTACATTTGAATTCATGAAATAAAATTTATTTTGATTCAAGATCGATAAATTCCTGTTATTTTATGTTCCTTATTGCGCTAATCCAACTAATCCCGAGTGCGGATACGACTCCGACTTTCCACTGTGCAAGAACTGTTTAATTTTGCAGGATTAAAGTCTCGGATAATTTAAAAATGTGTTGATTCTAGGGTCGTTCTCTCAACGACGGAAAAACCCTAGTTTCACTCCTTAATCTTCATAAATATGATGGGGGTAAGAGAGACATGTTTGAGTAATCGTGTCGATTGGGATTCCTTAATCTTTATAAAGAAGATGAGGTCAAAACGTTTAGGGGCTTGAGTAGTTCAAAAACACACAAATCTTTCACCGTGATTCATCAAATTTGAGAGCTCTATGTCGAATGAGGTTGCAAGGTTCTTAAACGATTATGTCCTATCTCTCATCAATTGGAAATCTGAGTCTGCAGAATCTCTTGCCTCTCCAACCCTCTCTCCAACCTTTTGAAATTAACGAGAAACCCTTTTCTGCTATTACTGAAGAGGTCCAAGGTTGAGCTTCTTAATGCAGATTGATCATGGTGAATCGAAAATTTATAGAATTGGAGTTTCAAATCCGGTATTTCTGCCTTTTTTCTCAAAGAGAGATTATTAAAGAGTTTTTATGAGCGACAGGAAAACCCGAGAATGAGAGAGATAACGAGGAAACATTAGTAGATGGAAGAGCAGATTTAACGGTTAGTATTGTTTTAATTTTAAAAGTATTTTCTCGAACACACGCTACATGTATTCATCCATGTAGGATCTCTTGAGGTTGGTGATATTGTGGGATGACATTGAACGAGTGCCACATGGAGCTGGTAACGTAGTGGGATTTTATTGGTTACGGTGAATTGGCCTGATGTGATGCATGTGGTCAGAAATGACGATAGAAGTGTCATGCGATATGTGGGTTGTGGACCCACAACGGCCACAACTACTATGCCATTTCTTAGCTGAATAAATTACGTTTTGGGCCCCCATCATTCATTTTCATCACAATCTGGATATTACTTTCTTATTAAAAAAGATCTTACCTTCTTCTGACGTGTAAGGTTTGAGGATGTGTGAAATTTTTTGTATTGGGTTATTTTTTGTAGTACTAGGACCCGATATAGATCTCCATAGAAGTTAGATTTACAGGCTGTCTTCATTAATCTCCACATGGTGCTTGATTCATCTTCGCCAACTGACATAATCACTGATGTTACGTATCACGGCAATTTTGTGTTTAGAAATATTTTTTTTCATGTGTTTGCTCGTCTCAAAAAAATCAGTGTGGGAGTCGGGTTGGAAACCCAACTCACTCGAGTACACGTTCTTGAGTCCATAAAATAACTTCCCATATTGCACAACATATGTTGTGGTGCTACATCATACACACCCACATCACAATTATTATTTTATAAATCCACAACATAAAATATTTATTTTCCCTTCTCTTTCGTGGGGTAACATTGCTACGACATATCCAATTCAGCAGTATGACATGTTGCATTCATATGTACTCGATCATGAGATCTCCCTAAATGTTTCCTGATCAATAAGATATTCTTTTTTAATTTATGGATCTATTTAGAAATGCAATATATGGGATCATCATCTCACCAGTAATTGTTATATAGATGTTGTTTGTAAGATTTAATTGAGAACACATTTTAGCAGGATCAATGTATGTACACATCCGCCATTGTAGAATACATACCATCTTATCAATGCAACAGATCCCACATCCTCAATGTATCAAAACCCAAAAACTCACACCAATCAAATAATCCTAAACATCCAAACAATAAATAATGATTATGAATCACATTTCTAGGAACATACGAATACCTGATTTAGTAGTAGTTTTGTGGTTATGTTTAGTTCAAGGTTTGATATCAAGTGGACCATTGGAATCATAAATGGCATCCTTTGTAGAGTGTCAATTAATATCCTCCCTAAAATATATCAAAAAAATAGTATGCTCTAAAAAATCATAGCGGTACCCTTAATCGTAAATTCATAATTCTATAAAATGCGGTGGTAGGAGAATATGCATTTTTGTTCATATTTTTATATGTTCTGGAAAAACATATTGTCTCTCCGAATTTTTCATTTTATAAGTATCAAAACAAGATATAATTGAACATGAAAAAAAACTTTTCTTTCACACACACACACACACACACATATATATATATATATAGCTGATATTTTTTGTAGATATCGTATGTAAAGGCAAGAATATTAATTTAATTTCTTGAGTCATTTTTCACTTTTTTAATTCATTAAGAGTGCCTGAGATCAGCATGAGCGAATAACACTAGTAAAGACTAGTAACATGTGGTCTGCACAAAGAAGAGTGGTAATTACTTATAATAAAAAAAAGTCGTAATTCTTTTTTAATGTTTCGAGTGTAAGGAGACAAATCTTGTGAATGTGTTTGGATAGAACGAGAAAGATGATAGAACACAATATTGAACTGTCTGATTTTGGGAAACCTAATGAACCAGCAGTTGCAATGGTGATTAGGGTTAGGTTTAGAGAGTCAAAGAGAAAAGAGATAGAAGGATGTCATGTGATGTGGTCACATGACTCCACCAAATATATTATATACGGAGAAACTACAAATGATAAATATACCTTCATACATAGAAAATTAGAAAATAGACCCTCAAGTTGGTGCATAGATATCTCTCTCTCATGCACCAACTTGCATAGACATCTGTGGAGTTGTCAACTGGGAACGTGGTGCAAGACAACTAATAAAACTCATTTCTAACTTTCCTAATTCTAATAAAACTGAAATAAGAAAATCCTAATACAAGTCAACTACTAATTTAATAATGAAATCCTAATTGACAACACAATCTAACTTAATTGGAAAAATCCTAATTAAACTAAGACAGATCTTCGTGGGATCCACTCATCTAAAATAGTAAAATCAAAATTTACTATGAATACTAATTTCAGGAATTTACTATAAATAGTAAAATGAAATTTGCTATAAATAGTAAAACGTGGTCCACTTGCTTGATTGGTCACTGATTCGGTGTAGTGGCGGACCATTGCAGTTGAATGCTCCTGCATAAGAACGCTTTTAGTGAAGACATCAGCATTCTATTCATCAGTCTTCACAAACCGAGTACACAGCTCCCCGGACACAATCTTCTCCCAGATAAAGTGACGATCCCCTTCAATATGCTTGGCCCGATCATGCTGAACTAGGTTGTGAGCAATGCTAATGGCAGCATTGTTGTCACAATACAGGCTTACAGATCCCGAGAGAGGGAAGCCTAGTTCAGCAATCAATCTTCAACCAGAGCATCTCATGCATACCATGGGCCATTGCCCTAAACTTTGCCTCTGCGTTGGATCTAGCAACAACAAGTTGCTTTTTGCTCCCCCCAAGTGACCAGATTGCCCCCAACAAAGGTGCAATAACCTGAGATAGATCTCCTGTCATCCTTAGCACCTGCCCAGTCGGCATCAATGTATGACTCTACTCTTATATGGCCATTCTTTTTGAAGAAAGGGCCAGAACAGACTTGAGGTATCTCAGAATCCTATGTGCTGCATCTAAGTGAATCTCCTTGGGTGAGTGCATGTATTGACTGATGACACATTGCATAGGCAATGTCTGGTCTAGTCATGGAGAGATAGATCAATCTCCCAACTAGTCTTTAGAAGCTCCCTAAATCCTGTAGTAGCTCTTCACTAGCATCTGCTAATTTGTGATTCTGCTTTATATGAGTCTCCACAAGCTTGGCTCCCAACTTGCCCAAATCCCTCAACAGGTCTAAGATATACTTCATTTGAGAGATGAAGATCCCTTGGCTGGACCTTGCAACGTTTATACCTAGGAAGTACTTGGGAGGTCCCAGATCCTTGGTTTCAAATTCTCCAGCTAGGTCACTCTTCAGCTTAGCTACCTCTTCTGCATCATTTCCTTTAAAAATGATATCATCGACATAGACGATGAGGGCAGTGGAGCTCTTCCCTAGGTGCTTCACAAAGAGGGTGTGATCTGCTTGATTTTGAGTGTAATTCAACTTCACTGTTAGGGTGAATCTCTCGGCCCATGCTTTCAGAGATTGCCTAAGCCCATAGAGAGCTTTCCTCAATCGACACACCTTACTACTGTTCAATGGTGGGATGAATCAGGAGGAGGCACCATGTATACTTCTTCATGCAGGTCACCATGAAGAAATGCATTCTTTACATCTAGCTAATGTAAAGGCCATGCTTGGTTGGCTGCCAAGGACAACAACACCCTGATGGAGTTCATCTTTGCCACAGATGCAAAGGTCTCTACATAGTCAATCCCATTGGTCTGAGTGTACCCCTTGGCTACCAATCTCGCCTTGTACTTCTCAATTGACCCATCTGCCTTGTACTTCACTATAAACACCCCTCTACACCCAATAGGCTTCTGGCCTCTTGGAAAATCGATGAGCTCCTATGTTTTATTCTTGTCCAAGGCCCTCATTTCTTCTACCATAGCAATTTTTCATCTAGGGTGTACCAACCTTTCTGCCGCGAAAGACGAAATATGAATAATGGAAACAGATGCGACAAAGCTTTGTACGAGGGGGACAATGCATCATATGAAACAAAGTTGCTCAGTGGATGCTGAGTATAACTCCTGGTGCCTTTTCTCAAAGCAATGGGAAGATCAGAATTATCAGTAAAAGGAGAAATGACAGGTATAGAGAGATATGAAGAATTACCTGAATCCAAGGATGGTACCACTGGTATCGAATCAGCTATGGCTTTCTCCCTTCTACTATAAACTTTGAGCTCCTTCTGAGCCCTAGGAGCACTATCAATTACACTAGTAGTTTGAGTAGGTAGAGACCTCTCAAACTCTAGAGAAGGAGATAGGGATATAACAGGAAGATGAACATTCCACCTCTCTTCACTGCTTCGCCCCTTGAAGAGAGGCGGAGGAGAAAAAAGGCAATTCCTCACGAAAGGTGACATCCCTAAACACAAACTTCTTCCCGGATGATGGATGGTAACATTTATAACCTTTATGAGTAGAAGAGTAACCAAGAAAGACACTTAAGTGCTTTGGGATCTAGTTTGGTATGATGGGGACCCAGGATATGTACATAGCATACAATCCCAAAGATACGAGGAACCGCAAATAAGGAAGAACTTAGAGCAAGGACTTGAAGAGGGGACTTTAATTGAAACACACTAGATGGCATTCTGTTAGTCAAATAGGAAGCAGTCAACACATCATCAGACTAATAGGATTTGGGGACATTGGAGCCGATCAAAAGAGATCAAGCTACCTCAATCAAATGACACATTTTCCTTTTAGCGACATCATTTTGTTGAGTATAGCTGCAAGAATTCTGGTGACAAATCCCATGGTCTAAAACATATTGTTGAACCCCCATACATATGTTCTCCACCCTGGTCAGAATGAAGGACCTTGATGGAGATACCATACTAGGTTGGATCATCTTATGAAAACCTTTAAAGATGGAATGAACCTAATCTTTGGTTTTCATGAGATAAATGCATGTACATGGTTTAAAATTTTGGAATGTTTCGTATGTTTCATTTCGTTTCATAAGGAAATCGTAATGTTACGTTTCGTTTCAGAATGTTTCGGTTTGTTTTGCCCAGATAAACCGAGATAATCCGATACAATCCAAATATATATATATAATTTAATGATTTTGGAAATATTTCGTAATGTTTCGGAAATGTTTTAGAAATTTCATTTTTTCACAATTTTTTCAATGTTTCATTTCGTTTTGGAGTTTGTCTTGGTTTGTCACTTGACTGAGACATTCCTCCGAAACAAAATTTTAAACCATGTACACCTAGTATAGTCATCAACAAAAATAGCAAAGCAGCGGAAGCCAAAATAAAAGTAATAGGGGCAGGACCCCACACATTAGAATGCACAAGATCAAAAGAAATAGAACTCCGATTAGCTCTGAAGGGATAAGTAGTTCGACATTGTTTTGATAGTTCACAAGTCTCACAATGCAAGTTAGATAACAAAACAGAAACAAATAAAATTGGAAATAAGAGTTTTAGGTACTGAAAAGAGACATGCCCCAGATGAGCATGCCAACATAAAGCAGAATCTATCGTACTACTACTACTACTACTACTACTAGGAGATGACTATAGTGCTATGGGCTTAGAAGATCGTCCATCCAGAAGGTACAGGCCATCAGCCTCACGTCTCATGCCAATCGTCCTCCTCGTCTCTATGTCTTGAAAGATACTATACGAAGGGAAGAAAGTCACACTACAATTCAATTTTCTAGTCAGAGCACTCACAGATAATAAGTTAGATGGAAATTTTGGAACATGTAGGACATATGAAAGTGGAAGTTTAAGAGAGGGGAGGACATCCTCTTTCCCAAACATAGAGGATAAGGTGCCATCAATAGTTTTGACCTTATCATAGTCATAACAAATGGAATAAGTGAAAAATAAAGATGTACCCCCCATGTGCTCCGAAGCCTCTGAATCAATGATCCAAGCGGGACTAGATGAAGGAGCTGACACATGATGGGCATGTCTAATGATACTTGACTGAGCAAACAGTGAGGTCGATGTGGTAGAAGGACATTCAACTGTGAGAGCAACCGCCGAAAGCATGTAAGCTCGGAAGCTGCCAAAGGAGTGGGAGAAGTCATCGAAGAACTCTGTAGAAGCTGGCCCTGAGAAGGCGCAAAAGCATCCATGCTAGTAGAATGGGCCCAAAAAAGCCTGATTGGTTGCAGCAAGGAGCGGAAGACTAAGGTCGACCATATAACTTCTAACATGTCTCCCTCACATGCCAAGGCGACCACAAAAATACACTTGGGCCTCTTTCCTTAGAGGAGGAGGGTCACCTAGATGACTGAGCTGAGAGCTGAGGGGGCCTACTTTGAAGATGTTGTGGCTGAGAAGCTGAAGCAAATGCAAACCGATCAGGAGTGGGTGAGGATGTGATAAGCGGTGATCGCTCGTGAGCATGATACTCATCCTGGAGAGATAGTCTGCGGCTCTTCTCACTATGCACATACGAGTAGACCTCACTGAGGGTATGCAAAGGCGTTCTGTTGCTAAGGATCTGAATCCTGACCATCTCCTAGGAAGGGTTGAGTCCTGAGAGGAACTCAAATATCTGACCCTCAACATGCCTTTGGTACTTGATCACTTCCTCTAGGGTAGGAGGATGGTAGGAGTAATAATAATCCAACTCCTCCCACATATTCCGAAGCATCGCAAAGTATTCGGAGAGGGACTTGTCACCTTAGCGAAGGCATGAGATACTCCACTTCAACTGGTAAGCTCTATCAGTGTTCTACTGCTGGGAGTAGGTCTTCTGGGCTGTTTCCCAAACATCTTAGGTTGTACGCATCAAGAGGAAACTTCGACTGATATGGGGTTCCATGGAGTTGAGAAACCAAGATTGAACTGTGAGGTTCTTGGTTTCCCATTTCTCAAACATGGGATCATCCTCAACTGGCTCAATAGTTCGACCTGTGCAATGTCCCATCTTCCCACGGTCTCCAATGACCAACCATGTAGTTCTAGCCCACTCCAGATAATTCGTCACATTGAGTTTTATGGACTTAATCTGCAATCCGGGGTTCTCAAAGATCATTTGTTGCACCATCGACCCTCCAGCTCCTCTGGATGTACCTTCCGTGCTAACATCGGACCTTGAGGGATTACCTGTGATAGGCAGAGTAGTATCCATAGCTAATCAGTAGGGAGAAATTGCAAATAAGGTCCACAATACCCACGTTGGGGTTATCCCCAGCGTGGGTATTGACCCACGCTGGGGTTATCCAAGAACAAAGAGGGCACTCAATTACAATCGGTGGTCAATAAAAACACCCAATCGATGCTCCAGAATGGATCAGAAGAGGCTACTCACACCGAAGAGCCATGGCAACAGCACCAAGGTTTAAAATTTCGGTTTCACATGCCATTTCGGTGAGGCCCGAAATCGAAATTTCGGTCGAAATGTCGAAATTTTGTGTGAAATTTTGGAAATTTTGAAATTGAGATTAGTAATAAAAATTTTGAAATTTTGACCGAAAAGTTTGAAATTTCACAAATCAACAAACTGAAATTTCGGTCGAAATTTTGGAATTTTAAAATTTTCGATTTTTATGGATTTCGGTTTCGGTGTAGCCCGAAACTGAAATTCCCGTCCGAAATTTCGAACTTTTGGACGAAATTTAAAACCTTGAACAGCACAGATGGATCGAAATGCAATAGATCCAATATAAACCATGGTGGGATACTCCCATGGGCCAACCGAAACCAATAGAGAGCTTGAAGACCCAATCGATAGACCCAAAAAAGCCCAAAAACCTTAAAAAAAACACCGAGGATGCCTGAAGATGTAGGAAACTGCCCATACTTCTCAAAAACATAGAAAAGATTGTAGAGTTTCAGATGAGGGTGGTCGAAAATGAGTTGAGAGCTCAATAAACCCCCAAAAAGTCCCCGGCGGTAACTTTAGAGGGGAGTTTTCCTCACAAAAACTTTAATACTTCATGAAATTGAACATGGATAGGTTTGAGAGGTCCCTAGGGTTGTAAGGGATTAGAAACAAACAAGAAACCCCACCATAGAACCCCCAATCGAATGGATTTATGGATGGTTCGAAAAATTAATTATCACGATTTTTCAAAGGAGAAGAGCCTTAAAACCATCAAGAACTCTCCAAAAAATCACCGAAATTTCTGAAAAATCAAGATCTACCAGCGAGAGAAGTTTCTGACAGACATCGAAATGCGTGTATAGATCTCGAGATGCGTGTCCGTACGGCCTATGATGTCAGCCATACGGTACAGTGAAGCATCAACGCTCCTCCGACAATCTTTTCCTGCTGTAGATCTCAAATGTTAGCTCTGATACCAAGTTGTTATGGTGATTAGGGTTAGGGTTAGGTTTAGAGAGTCAAAGAGAGGAGAGAGAAGGATGTCATGTGATGTGGTCACATGACTCCACCTTATATATGGAGAAACTACAAATGATAAATATACCCTCATACATAGAAAACTAGAAAATACGTATATGATAACACAAGTCGGTTCTTGTGAAAACCGGATTGTTTGATTAGTTCAAAAACTAAAACTGGAAAATTGACTTTTGAGGGCAAAATGGATTGTTGTATGTGCAGGTTCCGGTTTAAATTAGTTGGTCCATGGTTTTTGAAACTCTTTGCTTCTGAAAGTTACTTGTAGAAAGCTTCCATCGAGGAGCCACCCTCACTTCAGAATCTTGTTCCTGCTTTGGGACCCTTGCATCCTCCCACTGTCCCACCCACCAATACTATGATTTTGTCTAATCCTTCTTTAAAGCTACACTTCTCCAATATTTTTATATTATCGTTCTTGGCTATTATATTACATTGATATGGGTATGGGTATTAGAGTTTGACAGGGGTTCGGAGGGTTGGATCCTACGGACCCTGAAAAGTAAGATTCTTGGACTCAGCAGTCTACTTTAAATAATGTGCAGTAAATATTTTTTATATAATAATAAAGAGAACATTGGAACATAGAAAAACAGAAGAAGATAGAGTAGTTGCTCATCCATTTGAGAAAGTCTTGAACCCAAGACCTCCACAAGGGAGGATACATATCATACCATCCACTCCCCACACTAGATGGGTGTTTGTGCTGCTCCAGAAACTGAAACAACTAGAAGATCTTGGTTGCTAGAGTCACTGACAAGCGAAAAATATACAAAGAGTGAAAGGCAGCAAGCTGTTCTCTAGTGCTTGAGGGAACTCACATATTGTTGTATCAAAAATAAAATTATCAAAATTGAGTTATTTTATACAACCCATTATGTAAAACAGGCAAATCAACATATAAAGAAAAATCACTGAAACCCATTGAATGACTGTTCCCACATCAAGAGTGCATAATAATTTCTATACTGTACGACGTCCTGTCTCGCAATGTATGCATCAAGACTGCAATAATTTCTTCAACGTGAATGAAGTGCCATGAATCTTTCAAGGAAGGTCGGGTATTTGACAGATAGCAGGCAAGTTATTCCATGGGATAGAGTCAATCCCCAATCCTTCACTTGAAGTAGAAGCTCCAGTAGCCATGTGGTTGAAATCACTACTGCAGAAATCATCATCGTCAAACAGTGTTGCTAAGACATCAGCCATCGCACATTCAGAACTCTCGTCAAACCAACTCGGATCAAATAAAGCATCAGGCATAGAAAAATCCAACGGGGTCGAAATTTTTCTCTCTCCTCCATCTTGGGTCAAATCGAGTTCAACTAGTTCTGGCTCAGTGTTGGGTCCTGCACAAAGCACACATCAGAAACTGTATCCCAATGACGACAATAGTTTCATCTTATAAAGAAAAAAAAAGGGAGATAAAACTCACCAGACAAGGCCACAGCTGGTGGGGGTGCATCCAATGAGCTTCCACTAATAAGGGTGCATTCATTGAAAATGGATGCAGCAGAATAGCCAAATGGAGAAATGGGATCAATCCATCCTTCCCATTCTGTGTCACGTACATTCACGTTCAAACCATCCACTGTATCATTATGTGTGACAACAGAAGAATCTAAGCCTTTCTCAGATGACTTATTCTCTGTGCTATTTAGAGTCTGTGACTCATGAAGTAATATGTCCAACATGCCACTGTTCGGCGGTGAAAGACAAACTGAATGCACCTGACCAGTTGGCGTGAAGGGAGGAGTCATTCCCCAGCTAACAAGATCAGTTTCTGGATATTGGAGTGAAGGGAGCTCCAACTTCGCAGCCCCATGAATGGGCATAGAAGCAGAGATATTGCCATTTGAAAGGGCATGGCTGCCAGGCATTACACCAAAGATTGGAGGACTTATGCGGTTAGGGTCAGGATCATCCAGAAAAGAAAACCCAAGCGGCTGATGAAGCTTCTCACGAGCATCAATCTGAAAATGGTTCAACGATGGGAGTCCACATGTGACATTACCATTAAAACCAGGGAACAAGGTTTCTGGTTCTCGAAGTCGTTTGTGGCGATGCATTGCTGGGGGCATGAAGCTGTAATTTTGAGATGAACCCATACCTTGAGTCAGTACACTACCAGCAGAAATATGAGGAAGTGCTGGTGCATAAGATAAAACCCCATGACAAGCATTTAAATCCTCGAATATGACATCAGGAATCTCGTAATTGTTTGCTTGTAACAGGTCATGATGCCGTGTATCCCCAATGTTGAGTTCGTTGGTGTTCTGGGTCTGCCGACTCTCATTCAGTGCCTGCGAACACACATCAGGAGGATAAAGTGGTAAACCAGCTCGTTGCCGCCTCTTGATCCGGGTATTCCAGAAGTTCTTTATCTCATTATCTGTACGTCCAGGCAACTGAAAAGAGAGAGAGAGAATGTCTCAGAGAAGCAATAAAAATAAACAGAGAAAAGCAAGAAAGCAAGGGAATGACTTCAACTGAAAAGTCGTTTGTATTTTAACTCGAAAAGCAAGAAAATAGAGCATTATAAAATTTATATCAGGAAAAAAAGATGAAAAATGTGTATACATACTTGTGCAGCCATCCGAGCCCATTTGTTCCCCATCTTGGCATGGAGTTCAATGATCAGCTGTTCTTCATCAGCAGTGAAAGCACCCTTCTTCAAGTTCGGTCTCAGGTGATTGGCCCATCGCAGACGGCAGCTTTTGCCACAACGGAACAGGCCTGAGTTTTTCTGAACAGCATTCCAATTCCCTTCTCCATGCTTCTTGACGTAATCCACCAAAATTGCATCTTCAGCTGATGTCCATGGCCCTTTCTTCAGGATAATCCCTCCTCCTCCACAGCTACCTTCGTCAATTGGAGCTGAATCCATCTGATCCTCCGAGCGCATCTCGTCCTCACACTCATTTATTGAATTACTCATTTCCTTGAATGTGTTTATACACCAGTATGTGTCAATTACTCAGAACCACCCAATCAGAAAAGCAACACCCTGGCCAAAAAGGGAAACCAGAAATGGAAAAAATAAATCACAAATAGAAGAAACAGCTTCATGTATCAGAAAAGAAGCTACAAAATATAAGGCAAGATCAACAAGAGCTGTGGTCCCGGCATTTTCCAAATTAAGAATCAACATAACTCTAAATCAAAGATCATCGAATCCTAAAAAGGGCAAAACAGTTTGTGATCAAATCAATGCAAAAGGAAACCCTGAATCAACAGTTTTTTTCCAAGACAGCATAACAATAAAATCAAGAAAATGGCTCCACAGACTTCTAAGTCACTGATTTTTCTTCTAATCAAGTATGAACCGCTAGATCATCATCAAAAATAAATAAAACCTCAATAAAGAATCAAGAAAGCTAATCAATCAATAGATCCACGAGATCAAATGGATAGTAAAAAAAAAGATGACAGCCACACATGGTGCATAATGATGGAGATTATGCTATCGTGCGCCAATTGTATGAATTCATACGACCGTTTGATCATCCATGCAAATCCCAAATCAATCAATCAACGAAGAAAGCTGATCGTCGATATCGATGATAGAGCGATGAAGAAAACAAAAATGCATCCGTGCAAACCCAACATTGGTGATTGGTGCAACGATGATGGAGATAATGCTATCGTGCGCTGATAGTGTTAAAGGTCAAAAAAAAACACGTGCATGTATGGTTCAAGGAAGTGAGATCTATCTATACCCATACCTGATTAAGGTGGCGGCAGCACCTGAAGAAGATTTTAAACGAATAGAAATAGAAATAAAGAATCGAGAGACGGCCCAGATGGGTGGGGGTCGTTGTCTTTATATAGATCTGCTATCTTGAACTGACACGAGCTAAAAGGCTCACACCCTGATGTGAGCGAAAAAAATGTTCCACGTGGCTCATATTATGAGCTGTCATCGTGGGCAGTCAGCTAAGATTTATGCATGGAATTGCTAGAGTGAGCTGAGCAACTGAGCTGCTTACAGTCAACCGTGTGACTTGGTTCCCATTAAAATAGGAGACTAACCTGGTAAAACAAATTCAAATTTTAAAACAGGAAAAGTTGCGGAAGTTTATGTCTAGCGTTCCTAATATCACGTGATATTTTTAAAAAGAGTAAAATTTTGATAACAGGGTTCACAATATGAGCCACGTGGCAAACTCTTAGAAGAAAACAATAGCACTTATGACAACCATTGGATTTTCTTCCAAATTTGTGTGCTGTGAATCCCAGGGTCTATCGAGACTCTACAGTCTTGTTAACCACCAACCAAAGGCTTAACAATGGTTGACCGTTGAGTTTAAGGGATTGGGATACTTGTCAGACATTTTGGGTGGGGCCAGCGAATGTTTTCTCCGAGTACGAAGATTCAGTAGCTTGAGAAATCTACGGGAAAGGATCATTAAAGACTGAAGTTAAAATATATAACAGGACTTTTTCAATACCTTGGACTTTTTCAAATGCGGAAGCAAGATTTGTGACCTTCAAAAGCGGATGCAAGATTTTGTGTAAGACCTGAGACTTTTTCAAATGCCCAAGCATGATTTTTGTTACTCACAGCTGTCATTTGAGCCCACTGACAGCATGGATGTTTATCCTGCCTCTTGGTGGATATACACACCAAAAATCATCCTGATTGGTAATCTCCAACCGTTAGATTTTAATACTTTTTAAGGCGTGCATATAGCCGTTGCATTCAACCATTTTTTGAGTACGGCTAAAAATCATCAAACAAGTTGATTTTTGGTAAATGTCTACTAAGGGGTGGGCTAAACATCCATGCAATCAGTGGGCCCAGATGGCAGCTGTGAGCAAGGTTTAAAGGGGACCGTTATTCAGGGGCAAAAACGGAAAAAAATGGGAAACTAATGGAAAATAACGAAAAAAATGAGGCCGAAATTCAAATTTTAATTTCAAAATTTCAATAACGGAAAAAAATGAAAAATAACGAAAAAATAATGGAAAATAACAGCCGTTATTTTCGTTATAACAGCCATTATTTTCTGGGCATTTTAACTGTCCATAACGTAACGGGGTAGGTCCGAATCCGTTATAACGGCATTATTTTCATTATAACGGCCGTTTTTTAAACCTTGGCGGTGAGTAACAAAACTGAACTTCCGCATTTGAAAAGGTCTCAGGTGTACCTTGTTACATCTCGACCAAAGATTCTTTCTCGATAATATTTTATAATAATATAAGAATATTTTATTCCATTGTTTCTTTCTACAGCGACACTCCAAAGTCCAAACCTCGTCATTAAAAAGTGACAGGTTCTTTGTTACCCACGTGGATGACTAATTAGGCCAATCCCAACCATCCATCTGATAAATAACACCTTCCCAACCATCCATCTGATAAATAACACCCTATCTACTGGGAGTAAAACTTCGCTGACAGCCACAGTCAGCAAAGTTTAACTTCGCTTACAGCAGTTTTTTCTTCCGCTATTTTCTGTTATATTCTATTTTCGAAATTTTGAAATTCAAATTTTAATTTTTATCCCGCCCGCCCCCCCTGTTTTTTTTTTTTTTTTTTTTTTTTGCCCTTGAGCGGTTTTTTTTCTTTTTTGTTATAATGGCCATTATAACGGAAAAAACAGTAACGCCCCCACACGAGCTCATTTGCATGCCCAACCATTCACGTGTAATCCCAAAATCATGGTAAGTGGGTGCATTGCATTGACTTTGCAGTCAACCAAGCAGGAGTAAAACTTCCATGACAGGGCCTGTCATCGAAGGAGATGACAGGGCCTGTCATCGAAGGAGATGACAGTGCAGCAGATCACGGCACCTAGATTTTGTACGGTTGGACCACCTCGGCCTCACCGCACACGTACCCAGCTGAGTCTTTTGACAAAAAGCTCTCAAGTACTCACTTGGGTACGTGTGTGGTGGGGCCGAAGTGACCAGTCCACATGCCGAGATCTGCTGCCCTGTCATCTGCTTTGATGACCGGCCCAGTCATCAAAGTTTTATCCACCAAGCAGGGCCTCTGCTATATGCAAAGAACAAGGTTCTCATGTAGTCAGCGCCAGCGGTGAATACATGATGATCCGTGCTCATAATTTGGGATAAAGTTTGGATGATGATGCAAGATGATGGAGCTAAGCGGCTAGTTGTTGTGCTGCCAAGTTATGCTTGGATACAGAGTAAAACTTGCCTCACCACCGATGGTCATGGCTTCCCTGACCACCCATAATATGTGCCACGTGGTACACTCTTAGATGATACTGACATATGTATGTTTGGCCAATCCCTAAGTGGAGCTACAAACCAAAAATCAGCCTGATTAGTAATTTCAGACCGTTGGATATCCTAGTACTCCAAATAATGGTCAATAATGCTAAAATTACCATGGTTAAAATCATCCCATGAAATGACTTCAACTAACACTTAGAAATCATTGATCAGATTGATTTTGGGTTTATAGGTCCAGCTAGGGATTGGCCAAACATCTATAAGGTCAGTGTCCTCTAAGAAATTTTCACGTGGCTTATATTGTGGGTGGTCCAGGTAAGATTCTTATATTGTGGGTGGTCAGGTAAGATTTACATTGGGTACGTGATTCAGTCAAAATCAATCACTTTCATGCTATTGTTACTAACATCTTGGAAAGAATGAGAAATTTTTTGAAGTGGCCAGCGATCATTGGCCCAATCATATTGCACCAGGTACACAAGGGTTAACCTAGCCTAACATCATGCCCCTACACTTTTGTGTACCTGGCGCAGTATGATTGGGTGCATGACTGCCGCTTCAAAATTTTCTCAAAAAAGAACGATCACATCTCTTTCAATAAAATATAAACCTGGCCAAAAATAACTAAGCCAATCTCCCTCATGGGTTGGGACCATTGTTTTGGTGTGGATGATCTCCTTACCATATAGATCACTCCTACAAAAAATCAGTACATTCTGAAATTTCTAACCCAATCAAATGTAGTTTTGGTAAAATAGACGGTCCTAATTCTTCAACTTCTAAACCAGTCTTCGAATACCAAAATGATATAAATTTTTGTGAGGATGATCTGCTCACTATAGAGACTGTCCACACCAAAAATCATCTGGCCATGTGGACATTCAATAAATGCTTTCATAGATTTAGTTGAATCGTGAAAGGGTCCTGATGTAACAAGGTATACCTGAGATCTTTTCAAATGCGGAAGTGGCATTTTTGTAGTCCCCAATTCCATTTGGGCCCACTGACTGTATGGATGTTTAGACCACCCCTTAGTAGACATTCATACCAAAAATCAGCTTGTTTGATGATTTTTAGCCATTGATTTTACTACTAAAAACAATGGTTGCATTCAGTGGCTATAAGAACGCCTTAAAAAGTGATAAAATCTAATGGTTATAGATTACCAATCAGGGTGATTTTTGGTGTGTATATCCACCAAGGGGTGGGATAAACATCCATGTGGTCGGTGGGCCCAGATGACAGTGGTGAATAGCAAAAATCGTGCTTTCGCATTTGAAAAAGTTTCCGGCATACCTTATTGCATCTTTTTCCAATGTGAAAGCACCCTACAAAGTAGAAAAATTCAAAAAATGAAAGAAGCAATGTTTGTCAATCTTAAGAATTTGAGGGTCATATTAGGAATAAGAATTTTTCAATAATAAAAAAAAAGAGCATTAAATGAATTGCAAGGTGACATGTGCTTCCAGGGGCGACTGTGTACTTTGACACCAAAAAGACGAGAGAGCCACTTCTATGTGAATAGTTTAAAGAACACAAACAAAAAAAAAAAAAACATGGAGTATTTTTGGGATATAGGGGTTCAACGTGAGGCGCGCGAGAATGGCTTTCCTTGCCTTTGTCCATAAGTAGAATAGATTAACAATTGTAAAATCCCGTAGGTTTACTCTTTTAATAAGTAATTTGAATATCTCTTTTCTTTTTCTTTTTCTTTTTCTTTTTACTAGGGGGTTAAGTCACGTGCAACGCACACCTTACACGTGGTAGCACCTTACACGCGTAGCATTCTTAGAGATCACTGACTGTATGTATGGCCCATCCCTAGGTGGACCTACATGCAAAAAAATCAGCCTGGTTAGTGATTTCTAAGCATTCGATTGGAGTTATTTTCATGGGTTGATTTTCAACCATAGTTTTTGAGTGTTATTGTGGGGGTACTCAAATCCAAAGGATAGAAATCATTAATCAGGCTGATTTTTTGCATGTAAGTCCACCTAGAGATGGGCCAAACATCCATACGATTAGTGTCTTGTAAGTGGTACTTTCATTTTTTTGCATGCACAGATCACTGACTGTATGGACGTTTGGCCCATCCCTAGGTGGATCCACATGCAAAAAATCAGCGTGATTGGTGATTTCCAAGCATTTGATTGGAGTCTTTTTCATGAGTTGATTTTTAACCATAGATTTTGAGCGTTTCGGGGTCCTTAGATCCAAAGTCTAGAAATCACTAATCAGGCTGTTTTTTTTTTTGTCATGTAAGTTCACCTAAACATGGACCAAACATCCGTACGATCAGTGACATGTACGTTGGCACAGGTTGATTTTTTGGCATGCTGTCAAAGAGTAAAAATTCTAGGGTCGTGATGTAACAGGGTATACCTGAGATCTTTTCAATTGCGGAAGCAGCATTTTTGGTAGTCACTGCTACCATCTGGGCCCACAGACGGCATGGATGTTTAGCCCACCCCTTAATAAACAGTCGTACCAAAAATCAGCTTGTTTGATGATGTTTAGCTGTTGGTTTTAGTACAAAAATAATGATTGCATTCAACGGCTATATGAACGCCTTAAAAAGTACTAAAATCTAATGGTTATAGAATACCAATCAGGGTGATCTTTGGTTTGTATATCCATCAAGAGGTGGGATAAACATCCATGCGGTCAGTGGGTCTAGATGACAGCGGTAAATAACCAAAATGGTGCTTCCGCATTTGAAACAGTTTCAGGCATACCTTGTTACATCTTTTTCCAAACTTGTATCACACCGTTATGACAGATGCTTCTGTCACAATGAAAATCATAGGCCACGTGGCCAACTCTGCTCGACCAATGCATACTTTAAAGTATGCGACATTGACAGCACCGTCAATACACATTGGAAAAACGTGTTTTTATATTTTCAAAGTTGGGATCCGAGAACCCCCGTTTTTGACAAGCACTTCTCGGGCGTGGATTCCGAGAATGGACTCGCTGGTTTTGATTTGGCAAAAGTGAATGCCAGCTAAGCACTATCAACCACCGTTGGATTCTCAGAATCCCCGTCCGAAGTGGTTGTCAAAAAGTTGTGCGCCGATCCGAACCCTCCCTTTGAAGTTAAACATTTTTGAAATGGTCGGGCTCCGTGGACATATCTAAAATGACAGGTGAACAGGGACACAATATAAGCCACGTGGCACACTCTTACAGGATGCTGACCGTATGGATGTTTGTCCTATCCCATGGTGGATGTACAAACCTAAAATCAGCCTGATTAGTGATCTATAAGTGTTGGATCTTTGTACCTATAATACTACTCAAATTCCCACAGTTGAGATCAGCCCATGAAAATAAGTCCAATCCAAAGCCTATAAATCTCTAATCAGACTGAGTTTTGGTTTGTAGGTTCACCATGGGATAGGACAATCATCCATACGGTCAGAATCCTCTAAGATTGTGCTACGTGGCTTATATTGTGTCCCTGTACAGATACCTCTCATTTTAGATCTGCAACGGAGCCCGACCCTTTTTGAAAACAGTGAAATGACCGTTTTCAAGGGGATCCGGCATACCGTAGATATCCACCGTACAATTGGGTAGCGTGAGTTGGTAGGGACCATTGACATAGAACACAAACTCATCGATCACCGTTACAATCAATCTATAGGCCACCTCTTATGGTGCTTGATTGATGATATATTGAAGAGTTGCTGCCACTGGTTGCATCTTACATGGACCATAATACAAGTTACAAACCATGCCAACCAGATATCGACCATTCCATGTCCCATGAAAAATGTAGATGCGTGTAATGTAAGTGAAAATGGGCTATAAATGCATGTGGGCCCAATGCATTATTGAGGCCTTCAGCCTTCTAATCTTTTGGGCCCACCACATCCTTAAAATTTATGCCATAAACCATCTGTTTTTTGTCAACACCTTGTCAGCCCCTAACAATGGTCTGTGGGTAATCCCTAAAGAATTTTTGGCACCTGAACCAAACCGGTCCCACATCCATTACATCATCAATCCTTTCATTATCAGCTTACCACCAAAACCATGTTTTGTTCCTTCTATGTCTACCTCCTTTGGACCCCATACAATACTAGGATCAATTTTAATAGATGGTACTTGCAAAAAATATTTCAATCCCGACCATCGAACCTGCTGCAGGAGTGTTGATCTTACATTTATGAACGTCAACTACCAACTATAGACTACTACTATGTGTTGGAGAAGAAGAAGCTTGTGGTATATAGACTACTACTATGTGTTGGAGAAGAAGAAGCTTGTGGTATGGTGATGCTTACATGAGTCTCTCATGGATGGATGGATGGATGGATGATGAGAGAGAGAGGGGGGTAGGGATTATGAAAAAGTAAGTGTGAACAAGGGAAGGCAATTTGGAGAAATTTTTGGGCGAGCTTCTCGTGATGAAACCCATACGTTTCTTTTCTTTCCTTTCTCTTTTGGCTCTACCTTTTCAACTTGCAAGCAATGTCACTCCCCTTATACAACCTTGGCTGTCTCTTAAGTCTAAGCTCAGCCATTACATTGCCTGCAAGGAATATTTCTTGCTTTATGGCGTGTCATAATGGATGTGGATTTGCTTTGAAGCCTCCTCCTCAACCCTTTGCTGCTGCTGCTGCTGCTCTCTCTCTCTCTCTCTCTCTCTCTCTCTCTCTCTCTCTCTCTCTCTCTCTCTCTCTCTCTCTCTCTCTCTCTCTCTCTCTCTCTCTTTTTAGGGTATTTTAGTACTACATCCTGCGAAATATGCAAATTAGTAAGACCTCCATCATACTTTGCCAAATTAGTAATAGCTTCTTAATCATTAGTCAACGCGTTGAACCACTCAGAAACGTGACACGTCTGTGAACCCATTGATCAACTTAAAA
The DNA here is from genome assembly GCA_035048495.1 of Euptelea pleiosperma. NCBI lineage: Eukaryota > Viridiplantae > Streptophyta > Magnoliopsida > Ranunculales > Eupteleaceae > Euptelea > Euptelea pleiosperma. The sequence continues at coordinate 7,188,310 of CM068544.1, forward strand.
ATACCATAATACCCCCTAAACCTCGCAATTTTCGTCTTGTATTCCTCTTACAACACAAAAAAAAAGTGTCTTTTGAGGGTATTTGGTCTTTTCAATAAAATCTCAGTGGTTGGGCATGATTTGTTTTGTGTGGATCAACAATGTTGACCGATAGTCATGGAGTCTCTATTAATTTCACAATGTCATACATGGGTGTCTTACTAAAATGCATTTTAATTTCTTCTTCAACCTATATTGCAATATTTTTTAGCTGGATGTTGGGACACGTGGAACACATGCAAGGTATGAGATCTATTTCATTATTGTAGACAAGCAGACAATTTTCTGATTGTTCAAAGAATGAGATAGATTGAACAGTTTTCTAGCATATGGATCTATATGTCCTCAGAGGATAAATTGTATTTTATTAAGGCTCCGTTTGGTTCACGGAAAATTCAGATTCTGATTTTTTTTTTCCAGGTCATAGCTTTTCTTGGAAAAGTCATAACCTACAAAAAAAAAAAATATATGCGTTTGGCAATGACAATTAAAAACTCAAAATTTTTCCAAAAATAATGATTATAGCTTGGTGATGTGGCTATTGAAGAGTGAGGGTAGTTTTGTCAATAGATAGTCAAAATTTTGAATTCGATTCGAATCCGTATTCAAAAAATTAGATATTATCTAAAAATTTTGGATATCAGATTCAAATACTAATGTATTGGATTTGATAATATCAAATTCAATATAATATATTATATTATATTTATCACATTAAATAATATTTATCGGATATGCGATAAGTTAATCAAATTCAATATCAGATATTTTTTGAATTCGGATTGGGATATACTTATATTCGATCCGAATAGTATCTTTTGACTGCCCCAAGTGAGGGGAAGCTCGAGCAAATTATGCCATATCGAAATATGAGGAGAGAATGAATGATTTCTCTCCTACGAATGTGCCGATAAGGTACTCCGCCATGTCTTGTGGCCACGCATTCTTGTGCGGCGTCGAAAGAGAGGGATGATCACGAAGAATGTTACCTAGATGGAAAGAGATGGTTAGGAAGGAGTTGGCATTGTCAATGTCATTAAGTCCAACCCGGTCGACCTAACGGTTGAACCAATGACCCAGTAAACCGGTCCATTGACCAGTCCGGGTTTGAAAACATTACTTATGGTATCAGGCCTCATGGTAAAAAAAAAAATTGCGGTGCAACTTCAGAAAATCAACGGACCGCCTTTAAATCGGTATGTTAGTTTTCCTACTTTATTTTTCACAAATCTCTTCTTATTCCGGAGTTTTTTTTCCTAGAACGAACCAAACAAGCATTTCGGTAATTTACAGGAAAACATGGCCTCCAGAATTTATATTTTCCACGAACCAAACGCAGCAGAGAATATTTTTTTCTAGTGAGCTTTTTACTTCTTCCCTCAACATTTGACAGTGTTTGATGAAAATGCCCCAACTTAACATTCCTATCTTTTCAAAAGTCAAATGTGAAATGAGATCTTTTTTTTTTCGAAAAAATGAGGTCATTTCCGAGGTTTAAAAAGGGCTGTTATAACCGTATAATGGACTGGGGGTGTTACCATGTTTTCCGTTATAACGAATTGTAACGCTCAGGGGCAAAACGGAAAAAAATGGCGCTGGAATTCAAATTTTGGATTTTGAATTTCAAAACCGGTTTACAAAATTTTCCAGAAAATAATGGTCATTATTTTCATTATAATGGCCGCCATTATAATGAAAATAACGACCATTATTTTCTGGGCGTTTGAATGATACATAACGTAACGGGGAGGTTCGAATCCGTTATAACAGCCGTTATTTCTGTTATAAAGACCGTTTTTTAAACCATGGTCATTTCTACCAAATGTTAACTATAGAGTTCTAATAGAAAATATTTAGTTGGATAAATATTATCTTGGCTAAATATCTATACACATGACAATATTAGCTGCAAGTTTGGTCCCTATATTAACTACATATCTTACCTCATTTTTTCTCAACTTGTGTAGGTCCCACGTATCAAATAACTCAAAAATGAGTTTGGAGAAAATGGAACCCACATATTAGGTCCATGGCCCAAATAATTTCATTTTTTAGGGCTTTTTCGCTTTACTCCCTTTATTGATGCAATATGCATCTCACCCAATATTTTTAAAATATGTCTCCCCTTTGACCATGGTCAACATCGTTGACCATAGACGGTCTTCAGATGGACATCCCAATATTTTTTAAATAACTATAATGACCTTGGGTGAGACGCAAATATTTTAAAAACATTGGGTGCGATGCAAATTTCATAAATAAAGTAAGGAGGACAAGCAAAAAAGGATTGTGAGCTCAACCTTTTTTTGAGGATTGCGAACTATAAAAGGAACTCACCTTCACAGGTTGTTAAGCACGCTACCCTCATCAATGATGACGAGGGACCACAATATGAGCCACGTGTCACATTCATAGAGGTCACTAACCGTATGGATGTTGGGCTCATCGCTAGGTGGAGCTACATACCAAATATCAGCCTGATTAGTGATTTCAAACCATTGGATCTTTGTACCCCAAATAATGTTCAAATTCTACGAATAAAATCAACCAAGAAAATGACTAATCCAATGCTTAAAAAGTAACAATCAGATTAATTTTTGGTCTGTAGGTCCACCTACGGTTGGGCCAAAAGTAAATGAAAAAAGGTTTTGAGCTCACAATCCTCGAGAAAAAAAAAAAAAATCCTCGAAAAGATCTTTTGCTTGTCCCCCTTACTTTATCGATACAATTTACATCGCACCCCAAGGTCATTAGTCATTTAAAAAATATTGGGATGTTCATCCGAAGACCGTCTATGGCCAACATGGTCAAAGGGTGAGACACAAATATTTTGAAAACATTGGGTGAGATGCAAATTGCATCAATAAAGTAAGGGGTAAAGCAAAAAAGCCCTTTTTTTATAAATCGATAGATCAGATTATATCTAGGTGTTGCACGTGTTTAATTTTCAACATAGGTTATCACTTCCGCTTATTATACAAATTTTCTAATATATGTGTTACGGATGTGAGAGTATCAATATTAGATGCGAATGGTTCGCTGCACTTGTCTTGGATTCACGTCTTTGATCCAGGGAAAATGTGCAACCAAACAAGTAGCAAATTGCATTTGCACGCACAAATATTTTAGTTTCCCACAAAAAGGGCTTTCTAAATAGACCCTTAATAAATTTGAACGTATATGCCTCGCATATTCATTCATCATCATTGTCAATATTATTACTTATCTATATAACAAAACATAGTAGTTGTCTTCCCCTCTTATAGGCTTCATATATCCAGGGGCCCATATCAACCCTTACATAAAATAAAATTTAGACGGTTAGATTAATTCAGGGAAATTGTCTCCCCACTTATACCCCTCTTATCGGCTTCAAAGAGGATGGCCAAGATCTTATCCCCCAAATGGACTATGGATCTCAACCACTCACACCCGATTTTGGGAAATGCTTTGTAGGGGAGTGCCGAGGGCACGTGCCACCCACTATACATCTATATAACAAAACAGAGAAGTCACTTATCCCCCCTCTTATCGGCTTCACAAAGGATGGTCGAGATCTTATCACCCCAAATGGATGGTGGATCTAAGCCACTTACACCCGATTTTGGCAAACGCTTTGTCGGAGAGTGCTGTGGGCACGGGCCACCTACTAGTCTATACTATTATAAAGCAACAACCAGGGTTGCCACTCATGTGACACAATTAAAGGCCGCAAAACCTTCCCTCATTAAATGTCCCTCCACAGTTCAGATTGTATAGCATGCGGACGTCCGGACAATAGTATAAGCCACATGGCACATTCTTAGAGACCAAATACCGTATTGATGTTTGTCTCATCCCTAGGTGGAGCTATATACCAAATATTAGCCTGATTAGTGATTTCAAACCTTTGGATCCAAGTACCGTAAATAATGCTCAAAATCTGTGGTTAAAATCAATCCATAAAAATGACTCTAATCAAATCCTTAAAAATCACTAATCAGGCTGATTTTTTGCATGTAGGCCCACCTAGGAATGGGCCAAACATCAATTCGGTTAGTGATCTCTATGAGTGTGCCACGTGTAAGGTGCACATGCATCGCACGTGGCATTCCCTTAGTAGTAATAAACCAAGTCCACCATTGCAAAAATATAATGAAATAGACCTAGATTTCAAGAATTAAAGGAACTGAGACAAAGAAAGAGAGAATATTTAAAAATTGATAGTCTACGTGCATTTGAATAAAGTTTTCTATAGTCTTCCAGAAAGAAGAAAACATTTACTTCTTTCTTGAGAAGATATTCTCCTTTTTTGTAACTTTACTTCATAAGAATGTAAAATATTCACCTCTTTTTGCTGAGACATGCTTTAGTAACATTCATGATAGCTTATAAAAAAAAAATCTAAGATAATCTCCTCTTTAGTGACATCTCTATCAGACACATGCTATGCTATCAGTGTTTGAAAACTCAAAACAACTCGATTCGAGTAATATAGTAATATTTTATACATATATTAATATTAATATATATAAATATCAAATTTTACAACTTTTTATAAGTAGTATTTATAAAACTAGGTTGAGTTTCAGCTGAATATGAGAGGTTTCGAGAAACTCACCAAGTTAACTCATAACGTAGTTATAAAGCGACGCACTTAGTGTGTCGTTTATCTAAGAAAACGACACACCAAATTGCATCGTATATTTGATTCGAGTTTATGTCTAGTCAACTCGAAATTCAGCCATGTCGAGTCATGAAAGTAGGTATTTTCTGCGTCGTTGGTTACGGAAACCCTAATCTCAACAAATTTGTAATTATCCGAGACTTTTAACCTGTAAAATGGGCAATTTTGCACAGTGGCTCATGTCGGATGTCGATCCGCACTCGGGGTTAAGGCATGTATATTAAAGAATGATTATAACGGGGAGTTGCCAGATATGGTAGAGAGTTGAGAATGATGAAAGTAGATTTTCAAAACTTCATTGAATTTAGAAAGTGCTAATGATATCAAAATAAGAACACATACACAATTCCAACTTTATTCATCCACTTGAAATGTTCCTTACAAATCCAAATATCGATAACTAACAATTATCTAAAAAGTGATGTAAAGACTAACTTAGAAAGCATGTAAAATTTAGAGAGAGAAAATGGAGATGTAGAGAGAGAAATAATGAGAAAATAGAAAATGGTAGAGAAATCTAGAGAGAGAGAGAGGTCCTAGATAGAGAAAAAGAAATTAAGGGATGAAACCTACCATATGGTCTTACCAAGAAGTGGAGATTGATCGGCAAAAAGAATCTGTCTATGGGTGATGATGCTCTGGCCATTGATTCACAGATGATTTTCTTGACTGGTGATCGAGAGCAAGCAGGGGCAAAAGATGATGGTCTCCATTAACGACGACATCAAGTTAGTGGAGCAGCATGGAGAGAGGTAGACGTGATGGAGAAGATGTCCTCAATTGCCGTTAGGAGTTTCAGATCGCTGCTGATCATTGAGAGGAGGTAGCTACACCTGCCATTAGAAGAAGTTTGCTTGGATTGGGGTGGCAGCAGCAACATTCGATGTTCGATGGTGGTGTTTTCTGGCCAAGGGCGAGATGATGAAGAAGGTGACGTTGCAGGGAACCAGTCCGATTGGAGAAGAATATGGAGAGAAGACGGCCCTCAGGAGGAGTCCGTGAAGTGCAGCAGGGAGGGACCTTGCTGGTATGAGAGAAAGTTTGGGAGAAATATTAGAGAGATGGGTGTGGAAGAAGAGAGAGTAGCCGATTTTAACGGTGTTCGCCGGAGCTCCGGTGATCTTTCTTTTATTTTTATTTTTATTTTTTGTTTTGAAGGTTCAGACCTGCAACTCAATATTGCAGGTCGTGGAGGAGGAAAGGGCAGCAGCAAGGAGAGTGATGTCCGTGTGGAGCACGGAAGGAAGATGATGGTTGCTGGTGGTGATTACAAGTTGCCGGTCAGAGTTGCAGGTTGGTGCGTGAAGACGATATCCAGGCCGCTTCTTGTGGTGTTGTTGTTTAGAGAGGCCACGCACCAAGACGTGGAGGCAGCAGGTTGGTGGTGCAGGGGTTACTGACGTTGCAGGCTGGAGTTGCAGGCTGCAACTCCGGTAGCCAACGTGAAGAAGATGAAGAAGAGGAATAACGAGAAAGAAGAAAGGAGGAGGAAGATGGGGCCAAAAACGAGGGGAAGAGTAAAGGGGAAGGAGAGGAGAAGATTTGAGGGGGATTAGGGTTCGAACGAACCCTTCTCCCTCCTCTTATAAAGCTCCCTATTTCCATTAATGGAAATAGGGTATTTTTGAAATAAAATTTTTTTTTTTTTTTTTTTTTTAAGTAAAATGCTACTTTTTTATGGGGAATCTCCCCAATTAGTGGACCCCCCATTTAATTAAAATTATTTTGAAATTCGCGGGGTCCACTAACTGGTCGGACAGCGGGTCGATGAAGATGGGCCCGGCTATTGGCCCGTATGGATTGATGATGTCTATCGTCTCACAAGATGATGTGACGGGCATTCTGAAGGCGATCGGATGGATGGTGACTTGATTGGGACCCAGATTGGTAGATCGACGGATCTAGAGAGATCCAACGGTCCGATTGAAGATCCAACGGTCCGATGGAAGATCCAACGGTCAGAAAGCTAAGGGAGATGAGATAGAGCCGATGGGCAGGAGTTCTGGGGTTAGGTCAGTAGATTCGAGGACCGAGAGATGAAGAGAGAGAGAGAATAAGAAGAGATGAGAGAAAAAGTATCAAAAAAAATGGAAAAAAGCACTGGCGGAGGGTCTGGAACCCTGGTCTTCACTGTGACCATCCTCAAGCTTCTCCAGTAGAGTCGACTATCATTCTTTGCTGACTCATGTGGCTTTAAACACTTTGGTCTGTCTCTTGGTCATTGGCTCTCCTGCTCTCTTCGTTCTTTGGGCCGACTTTTTGGTCCTCATAGTTGGCCCATATCTTTTAGTCATAGCATGTGGGCTCTTTAAGCTTTGATAATGGGCTTTCCTGATCGATGTGGGCTAGCAAGTCTCGAGAAATGTCCCATCGGGGTTTCCTGCGACAGAAGAAGCGCGTAATGAGACTCTATCAGAATGACTACATGTCTAGACTTCCGAAAATGTGTTTAATGCATGCAAATATACCATTTCGTCCAGAAAAGTGTGTTCTACGCAACACAAGAGACTCTTACGTAGAAAAGTGGATAATTAGAGCAGTTTTACGTAGGAGAGTGCGATAACGCTAATAGGATAAGTGCTTAAAATAAGCACTTTTGAGCGAATATCAAGTCAACTCAGCCAAATTTCAAGTTGACTTGGTGAGTTTTAAAACACTGTGCTATATATTGGCTGGCCCAAATCATAGTATAGAAGCCCACCTGACCGTCAAAAAAGGCCCATGCTTAAGCCCACTGGTTGAATTTCTTATCCCAAGCCAAATCTAAAAGCGGGCTGAAGCTTAAAGTGTCAAGCCCCGAATCCAGATATCCAAAGACGATCCAAAAACCCATAGATCAACCCGTACTCAAACTTAGATGTGATTTATGGAAGTTCCCTAAGGTGAGTGATCCAATTATACTACTAAGGTTCATTCCGAAACTCACAAGTACGAAAGAATCTAAGTGTAGAAGTAACCCTAAAATGATTCTACACGATTGTTTAATTATTAGAGTTAGATTAAGTTTACATAATCGATTAGGTTATTGTTCAATCTACGTGAGGTTCATTGAATTAGTTAGAGTTAATCGAAAACTTCTAAGTCAAGTCTAAGGTAACCTATACGGTCAACTCGGTCTAGGTATAAGATAGCCCAGTTGACTCGGTCAAGTCGCAAAATTTGACTAAGGTAAAACAAGACAACACAGCACTATTATGACCATATCTCGTTCATTAAAAAGAATATGCGAACGGACCATACATTCCCAGAAAGATCTCGTAGAGATCTTCGAATAATCATCTACATCAATCTTAAAAAAGATCATCTTCCCTCCCGAAAATGATACACAACACAGAACTTCAAAATTGGATTTTCTACTCTACTGTCAGTGTTTTTAACATGACGGATAGCACATGTGGAATTTTTTTGATTCCATCAACTGTTCTGAAAATCTATCTCACAGAACTTCAAAAATGTCACTGTTGGGAAATTTCTGAAAATGCCATCTTCCTATCCGAAATTGCATTGCAAAACATGGCTTCAAATTTGTCAAATTCGAGCCATTGCTGACCTACCATCAGTGTTCGACCATAACTTTTAACACATGTTGAATTTTCAGAAATCGTAAATATTATCGGAAAGCTAACTCACAGCACTACTAAAATTCCTGGCCCAAAATTCAAAAAGGTCATCTATCTGACCGAAATTGGATTACAAGAAAGAACTTCGAATCTGGCAGATTTGCACTACAATTAGTATTTTGATCATATCTTACTGTGTAGATCGCAGCACAGCTGACCATCATTTCGAGGATTATTGAGGCTCAAACTTTAGATTCAGAACTTGAGACGATTAGGACTAAGATCACCAACGACACACTACTAAATGGTTGGACATTTCAGACAGACAACAACGTTCAATCAATATGAAGTATTTAATTTATTATTTGATTTTATTATTGCTATAGTTAAGATATTCTAATGGCTTATGAAACTTTTCCACAAGCATGTTTTAAATCCAACTCATCTTTCTCACATCTCTATATCATAGCGTTTTTATAGTTTAATTTGTTCCACAATATTGCTATCCTAACCCGAGTTTGGATACAGTACCCACTTACTGTTTACTGTCAAGTTTACAGGATTAAAGAAAATGATCAAAATATATTGTTGATTTTAGGGTTTCCGAACCAACGACCGAAAATACCTACTTTCAACCTCGGTAACTATGAAAGGACCTGACCATCTAGATTTCAATTCTTATGAAAGATGTAGTCTAGAATTATATATAAGTACTTTTGACCAGGGAGAAACTCTTTCCTCGGGATGCTATTGTCGTTAACCCACTTCATCTTTGACATATTGTAAGCATCATTTCTTAATCCATCCAATTCATTGAGTTGCAGTTTCCTCTCCTCGCCTATAGAGTCTAAGTCAAAGTTAAGTTTTTTAATGGCCCATAGGGCACGTGTTCTAACTCGACAAGGAGGTGACATGGTTTCCCAAGAACCATCCGATACGAAGACATATTCAAACGAGTCTTGAAGGCGGTACAGTAGGCCCGAAGAGAGTCTGTAAGATGGGCAGACCAAACTTTACGAGTAGTATTAACTCTATTCTCTAGGCTTTGCTTGATCTGACGATTTGAGACCTTGACCTGACAATTGGTTTGAGGATGATAAGTTGGGGCTACCTTGTGGGTGACCCCGTACATTTCATTAGTTGCTCGAAGATCCTATTGCAGAAATGTGTACCCCCATCACTGATGATAGCTTTGGGGGCGCCGAATCTTGCGAAAATGTATTTCTTAAGAAATCTAACCACAACTCTATGGTCATTGGCTTTGGTGGGAATAGCCTCTATCCATTTAAAAACATAATCAACAGCAAGAAGGATATACTAGAAACCGTGAGAGATAGGAAATGGTCACATGAAGTCAATACCCCAAATATCAAAAATTATCAACCTGAATAGGTGTAAGGGGCATCTCTTTGAGAAATACGGCCTAGATGATGACAATTCGAACATCCCTTACAGTAGACATGAGCATCTCGAAAAAGAGACGGCCAGTAGAATCCGGATTGCAACACTTTCTCTCTAGTCTTCTTTGTGCTGAAATAACCACCACAGGACTGATCATGCAAGAGGAGAGAACATTCAACTGCTCAGACTTGGGACACATAGACGAATGAGTTAGTCTGGACAATTCTTATAGATATAAGGGTTGTCCCACGAGTAATATATCATCTTGACCAAGAATCGACTTTTGTCCTGTTTTGACTAGTGGGAGGGAATGGCTTCAGTAACAAAGCAATTGACAATGTCAGCATACCAAGGAGAGTTAGAGATCGTGAACAATTGTTCGTCAGGAAAGGTCTCGACGATGGGCAAAGGTTCAAAAGTTGACTCTACAGTTAATCTAAATAAATATTCAGCGACCACATTTTCAGTACCTTTCTTGTCTCTAATTTTCAGGTCGAATTCTTATAACAAGAGAATCCATCTAATCAACTTAAGTTTGGTGCCCTTCTTGGACGAGATATCTCAAAGCCGCATGATCAGTGTAGACAATGACCTTCGTAGCAAACAGATACGGTCTAAATTTATCCAAGGCAAACACTACTACCAATAGCTCTTTCTCGGTGGTGGAATAATTTAGCTAAGCAAAATTGAGAGTCTTACTCGCATAGTAGATGACATGCGGCAGCTTCTTGACTCTTTGTCTGAGCACTACTCCAAGTGCATAATCTGATGCATCGCACATCACTTCGAAATGAAGATTCCAATCGGAAGGATGGATGATAGGAGTAGAGGTGAGCTCTGATTTCAAGCGCTCAAATGCAGTCACACACTCAATGTTGAAATCAAAGGGGATATCTTTAGGTAAAAAAAATACTCAGTGGACGAGCGATCTGAGAGAAATCCTTGATAAATCTCCAACATTTGATCGATAAAGAGAAGTGGAAAGTGGTCGTTCCTAGTGTTGGTGTTGAGTTTTCTGTAATCAATACATACTCTCCACCCTTTCTTTAAACTTTGAGTGACCATCTTATGTTTCTTATTTTCAACCACTGTGAACCATGCTTTCTTTTGCACTCCATGAATAAGACTTACCCACTTGCTATCCAAAATTGGATAAATTATGCTTGCGTCCAACAGTTTGAGAATTTCATCCCCGACAACTTCCTTCAGAATTGGGTTTAGACCTCTGATGCTTCCTCAAAGTCTTGGAATCATCTTCCAAATATATATGGTGTTGGCAGACTGAAGGGTCTATCCCACGAATATCGTCTATTGTCCATCCAATAGTAGATTTATGCTTCTTCAGCAGCTCAAGAAGCTGCTCTTGTTGGATCTCTCAAATAGCGATTGTGATGATGACTGGGTATGTTTCCTCTGGGCCAAGATAAGCATAGGTGAGCTTGGAAGGAATAGGTTTAAGCTCTAGCTTAGGAGCAGAAGAATTGGAAGATTCATTCTCAGTAGACACTGATAGAATGGAAGTTGGTTCTCTTTCTATGATAAAAAGAGGCTTGCATTCATTGATCGGAGTTGACTATAGCAAATCATTGATTTTAGATATGACTATCTCTGATTGGAAGTCAACCCCAAAGTGTTCTAAACACTGACGTAGAATATCTTCGGGAAAGTCCGAAGTTAAACTCTCAACGGCACAGTTCTTCAATCAAATCAAAATCGACATTTTGTTGCATTAATCGAAAAATGTTGACCTCAACCTTGATGTTTCCGAAAGTGATCGACATGTTCCCGTCCCTACACCCTATGTGAGCATTAGCAGTGGCTAGGAAAGGTCTACCTATGATGACTGGGATCCTAATGTCTAGATACGATTCAGTGTCGAGAATGATGAAATCGACTGGGTGAGTAAAAGTCTGCTACTTTCACTAGGACATCCTCAATGATTCCTCTAAGAATTTTTATGATCTAGTCCACAAGCGTCAATGTGACCCTAATAGGATTCATGTCATTTAACCCTAATTGTTGATAGACATAGTAAGGTAGGAGATTCACGCTGGCTCCTAAGTTTAGCAAGGCATTGCAAGTGAAATCATTCCATATTCAGCACTATTATGGCAGAGGACGAGACCACCGATTTAATCTTGTTTAATTTGTTAGATTGACTGGGCTGGTTTGTGTTCCTACTTCACGAGCAGCTGACCAACAAAAGGCTAAGGATGCCCCACTAATAAACTCAGTGTACCCCTACCTATGGCTATGTCTAAAAATAGGGACCCGCGCTCGTGGACTTATTGGACTCGGAAATTGATGGAGTCACTGAATTGTGAATGTCTTATGAATACCGATCTAGAATTTTGGGCTTTAAAAAGTTGGTTCTTTTTATTAGATTGATCTCGAGAACACACAAGCTAAAGTGATGAGGTGAGTGATTAAATCCTACCAGTTTTAATTATAAAGTTGGGTTGTGCTTTCTCTATTTAGGGTTAATTACGTACATCCACACAGTTCAGAAATATTTGTATGAAATCAAATAAACACACGCCACAATTCAAATAATCACCCAGGTATCGCTTTCCAAAGCGAGGTTTAGAAATATCACCTACCCGTGGGCTATGCCATGGGGTCTCCTATGTGACGTAGGGAGAGGTATCCAATGTGTTTGGGCCCTTCTCCTCCTAAGCAAGCTTCCACTCCCTACTCACGATTTAGATTGCAACCCTATAAAAGAAAGTTAGGTCACAATGGTCTAGGTTTAGAAATATTGGAAGGTCATTGCCTTTTAGGGTTGCACGCAATAACCAATTAATTAGGCAGGATTTAATTTAGAAAGTTCTATTTAAGAGATTTGATTAAAAATGTCAAAACCCTAATAATATCTTTCTACTTTAATTAATTTCAAATTACGGTAATAATTCAAAATTAGAAGCTCCCCAAAGGTTGAAATTTGCTATTTTTGAATTTTCCCAAATTTGGAAACCTTCTAATTTCAAATTTTGAAATCCGACACAAATAGAAATTCCCCAAAAAGAGGAATTTTGTTAAATAATGTACTATTCCCAACTTTAGATTCAGATTTTGGAGGACATGCTTAGGGCAGGCGCTTTAGACCTCGGAGAAAGGTGGAGTGAGCAACTACAGTACATTAGTGGAGTTTGCTTACAACAACAGCTTTCGGGCGAGCAATGGCATGACACCGTTCGAGGCGTTGTACGATAGACCTTGCAAATCAGCCTTATGTTGGGCGGAGGTTGGAAAACACACATTGTCAGGACAGAAGATAGTCTAGGAGACCACGGCTAAGGTAAAAATCATTAGAGACCAATTGTTAGCAGTTCAGGTTCGATAGAAGAGTTACGCAGACAAACGCTAAAGACCACTAGAGTTTCAGATAGGCGAAAAGTCTTCTTAAAGGTAACTCCACGGAAGGGAGCCATACGCTACAAGTTGCTTACTAGTTAGCTCTTTCACCATAGCTTGCAGGTATACAAGACGTATTTCACGTATTGATGTTCGAAGATACAAGCCGAATCTGACACACGTCATCAATTGGCGGGAGCTACACTTGCGATAGGACGCGGCATACGAGGAGAGCCAACGCGCATTTTAGATATCGAGGGCCAGATAATACACCCTAAGACTATCAGATTAGTTAAGGTAGCTTGGCAGCATCACAGTTTAGATGAGGCCACTTGGGAGTTGGCATCTAAGATGCACAAGAAGTACCTAGATCTATTCCTCGGTGAGTTTTCTTTAATTTTGAGAACTAAATTTTTTTCAAGTGGGGTAGGTTGTACCAAGGTTTAAAGGAGGTTGTTTTAACGGTTAAACGGACTGGGGGCGTTACCGTTTAAGCGGTTTAAATGGCTGTTAAAACGAATTGAAACGGCCAGGGGCAAAAATGGAAAAAAAATGGGAAAAATGGAATTTAACAAAAATAAACAGATTTTAATGGGTTTTAACGATTTTAACGGATTTAACGGGGAAAAACGGAAAAAATGGCGCTGAAATTCAAATTTTGAAATTTGAAAAAAAAAAAAAATGGAATTTAACAGATTTTAACGGAAATTAAACGGATTTAACGGCCATTTTTTTCACAAAATTTTCAGAATTAAACGGCTGTTTAACGGCCATTAAAACAAAAAAAGGGCCGTTTTTTTCAAAACAGATAAAACGTGTTTAAACGGTTTTAACGGAAACGGGCTTGGGGCATTACCGTTAAACGGCCGTTAAAATCGTTTAAACGGCCATTTTTAAAACCATGGGTTGTAATATACTTAACTTTGATTAAGGGTATTATGGTAAATTCACCTTATAAGAAAAAGCTGAACCTTTTTAAGACTTCTGTTATTATTTGTATAGTTAAATCTCATATTTGAGTGTGTAGGTTCCATTTGGTTTCATTCCGACAACTTTGAAAAATTAGGATTTTGTGGACCTTAGTGCCCATTTCAACTTTTCGAGAAAGACTCAACTGTTGTAGAGGACTTATTCTTGGCCCAGGTGACATTCCTAAACTTTTATAATAAAAATTATTTTGTGGGCCCGGGACACCAAAAATATTTCTAAACTAACCTTAGCTTACCCAAAAATTTTAGAACCTTCCCTGAGATAAAAACCCTAGCGGGAGATTTCGGGAGATTTAGACAAAATAGTATTTTCATAATTTTTTAATTTTCCCACAACTTATATTTTAAAAAATATATTTTAATTATTTAATATAAGTATGACCCGTATATCAAATTTCTAATCAATTCGAGAAAAGTTGATACTTTTCCGAGACTTTACACACCTTTCAAGATTTTGTGTACTTAGATTATTCTATATAAATTATGTGTGTGTGACATGTCAATACCTTGTTGTATAAACTTTTAAATTATATAATATAATTTATTTAAATTAATGAATGATTGTTGTATATTATTATATCATAATATATAGTATGAGACTCGTTATCCTTTGTGGGAACTCTCCCCCTTTTTTCAAATTCAAACCCTTCCCCCTTAATATATAACCACGGCAACCCAAAAGGAAGCTTCCCACAGTGAAAATTGTTGAACTCTAAAAGGAGCCCCATATTTGATCGATTCTCTCTTCATTTGAGCCTCAATTAAAATTCAACACTTTTCACAATTAAAGAAGTGAGAAAGCTCCAATAAACCTTCATCCGAAACTCGATCGCACTTGAGCTAAAAGATAAAATTGAAAGGGGACATCGAGTTGAATAACACTCTAAGGAGAGCTCTATCCGACTATTTTTAGAGTTTACAAATTTTCAATCTTCACTTAAAGAACCGAAGAAAATGTGAATAGATCTAACCATATTGTTATTCTTCCATTATTGTTATGTTAAGTTGTGTTAGATTAATTATTTTACAATGATGATTGGTGGCTTATCTTGAATCATATTTGGATGATTTTGTGTTGATTATTATGGATGGAGTATGATTTGCTAAATGATAATGATATGTAATCTTGGAAATCAGTCATGGCTCTTTTGAGAAGACTCATGAGACCAATACACTCATAGGGATCCACGCAGGAACCACATGAGGGGTTCGGCCATGGTGGAATCCCGCAAGAAGATCGTACGACCTACTCACTTGGTGAAAAACTTATTGATTTGGAATATGATGTTACATCACATGGTTTACTTTTTCGGTTAATGCACTTTGCATTGTGGCATATTTTGGGTGAGATGTGTATTGAAGTGATTAAGGGTGTGAGCCTACTAGGTGCCCATGGTTACTTTTAGAAGGGGAGGCCCTAATGGGGGTCCTATTATAATTAAGAAAGGCTCGAAGCTCTACGGTGAAAAACTCTAGACTTTTATTCCTGTGTGGAAAGGAGATAGAGACACCAGTGAGATGGTTGAGTAAATGGTGGGCGAGAGAATTTCTCATGCACGTTACCGGGTTCATCATATTATTATTGTGGTTATGATTGTGTTTCATGTGCTTAGCATTATCTATCAATTTTGGTTAATATAAAATACATGTCGGACTACTTGTGGAACATTAATTCACGGCGTTTGCGATATTTGCCAATATATCTTAATTTGACCCGATGATGTCTATGACGACTTGGAGGATTGAATAGATTCAGGATTGGATGATCTATATGATAACGGTTATTAGGATGTTTACATAGAGGATGGCTAACTAGCCCTAGACTGATTTTGAAAACTTTACATGCCTTGTTTACTTGGTGTTTTAAACAAGTTTATTCTGGCTTAATTTTTTTTAAGTTTGGCATCGCTATATTTTATAACATAATTGATTCTTTGTGAACAAGATTGAGTTGATTTTATGATATGATTATTCTATATCTTTTTAGTGTTTATGAGAAAGTATTAAATATTAAAAAGACTGCCTTAGCATAACCCTATTTGGATTGGTTGCGTATTGGGTCCAAGAGACTTAGTTACCGAAATGCAACACGAGACGATAACTTGTTTTGCTAACTTGTGTGATATTTCTGATACCTATATTGGCATAATTGGTTTCTGATAAGTAGGAATGATTCGAAGCCCTATGAGTTAACTTTCAGCAGCAATCGACGGATTTAACACATTCAATCTACACAATAAGATGTGATCAAAATACTGACTGTAGTTCGAATCTGTTAGATTTGAAGTTGTCTTAGAGTCCGATTTCGAGCAAGTCGATAATCTTTTTGGACCTTCGGCCAGAGGAACTTTTCATAGTGCTGTGAGTTAGAGACACCAGTAGGTCAAAAAATCCAATTTAGAGGTTCTATGTTGGGAAGCATTTTCAAGAGGAAAGATTTTTTCTATGATCGATGCAGAAAATTTATTCGAAGATACCTACGAGACCTTTCAAGAAATGGATAGGTCATTCACATATTCTTTCATAACGAAGTAAACAACACATATAAAGTTAAGGCATTCTTTTTAATATGTATAGGGCAAATTTAGTAGGTTATGTTAAGGCGTTCTTTTTAATATTTACAATGCAAATTTAGTGGGTTATGCTGAGACCTACTACATGACAAATTTAATGGGTTTCAAAATGAACCTTAGTAGTCTAATTGACCTAATTGAACCCCTAAAAAACATTCATAGATCACATCTGGATTTGGGTACTGGTCGATCCACGGATTTTCAGATCGTATATGGATATCCGAATTCAAGGCGTGACAATATGACTTGCCTAATTCCCTTACGTATTCCCGTTTATCCGAAAGTACCCTTTAGGACCATTGCTGCTCATGATCACCAATGAATTTCATATTGATATAAAACTAAGGGCGTGTTTTATTGCACAAAAATTTTCCCGAGAAAATACATCTGGGAAAAATGTCTTAAATGGCTGATTGATTGCAACTAAGAACACATTTCAATCATATAAGAAAATAAAGGCGTATTTTCAGGTGGAATTGAATTCTGCGCTTAGTAGGAAAAATTATCCAAATTTAAATGGTTTGGTAGGGAAAATTATACAGATTTAAAATGGCCATCTAACAATGGACAGTTGTCTTTTCACAAGGAAATTGCAATTCTCCCAATTGGCAACCAAACACGCCCTAAGAGACCATGAAAGTTATAATATGATTCAACACGTATCGATCGAAACAACCCATCTCTCTCTCTCTAACATCCTACACGTAGCTGTTGGCTGGCCCAAACAATACTATAGAAGCCAACTGAACCGTCAAAAAAAGGCCTAGATTCAAGCCTACAAGCTGAATTTCTTATCCCAAGCCCAATCCAAATGCGGACTGAATCTTAAAGCCCATCAGTCAATTTCGAAATTGACTGATTTTTGGTGATGATGATGATCTTGGTAAGGAAAACTCATGAAGGGTTGGATTGTCCAACATGATCTCAATGTTGGCCCAACCGTAGGGCGTAAGAATCAGGTGAGAAATTGGTGTAGCTCTAAACGGATGCTTAACATGTTTAAATAACCTAATGTTTAATGTGTTGATTTTGGACTACGTTTCCGTCCCACATAAACAGAACAATACAAAAAAAACACTAGGAAACGTGCACTGATATTTTAAGAAATAAAAAAACAAGCTTCCGAGCAATTCTAAGAGAAGACGAGTACAAACAGAAAATTGGGAGAAAGAAAATAAAAATAAAAAATAAAAATAAAAAGATAAGTAATTGAAAGTCAGAAATAATATAAGTAAACAAGAAGATTAATAAATGTTTCACAAAAAATTATTGTCCAATTTTTACAATATCAAATAATTGGAATTAATGTCTTCGAGGCCTAAACAAAGGTTTACATGGGGCCGTTATAATGGTACAAGGGACTGGGGACGTTACCAGTTTTTCTGTTATAACAGCCATTATAATAAATTGTAATGCTCGGGCAAAAACAGAAAATAATGGAAAAAACAACGCTGAAATTCAAATTTTAAATGAAATTTATAATGGAAAATAAGAAAAATAATGGGCTTTTTTAATAAGTTTTCTCAGAAAATAACTTCCTTTATTTTTGTTATAACGACCATTGTTTTCATGAAAAAAAAAAAGCCATTATTTTCTGAGCATTAAAATGGTTCATAACGAAATGGAGTAGGTCCAAATCCATTGTAATAGCTGTTATTTGTTATAACGGCCATTTTTTTAAACCATGGTCTAACCTATAAGAACCCCCCTCAGGGAGGGTTTGGTTAGAGAAGATGATGGAAGGGATTTCCGGTACTTGCACCTCTCTGTCCAGGGACACGGAATAAAGCTTAATGAAATGAGACCCCAAACATATATGTAACAATTGTGGATGCCCTGTCCCATTCTCAATTTGTGCAAGGAGTGCTTCCAGCCAAACTCCCCATCATGGTATTGTTCCCTTAAATTCAATTTCCTGACTACATCCATTATTACTTTTTTTCTAAGATAAAGAAACTAGAAAAACTTAAAAAAAAAAGGGAATTAAAGGTTAGCAATTCGGTATCATATTATTAAGCAGAAAACAGTCCAAATAGGTCGAGATGACCTACAAATTAAAGGACAGCCTAACCTGCAACCCAAAGTTGAAGCAAGAGCTCTAAATTATCTAAAAAATTTAAAGACTTGTCAAAGGATCCGAGGTCATGCCGTCGTCATGCGATCACATTCATCTCTTTTTCTCTCTCTTTATGTTTATACTAAAATTGGCAATATTTTGGAAGCTAAATTCATGGTTGCATGCTACAAGAATCACCTCCAAGATCTCATGCCACTCATCTTTTCGTGGTCATGCACGTCTCATTTTGTGTCACAAGTGGGACAAATTTTTTTTTTTTTTTTCTTTAAGGAAAAAATAATTCAAAGCACCTTGAAACCATGAAAGATATTTCTTTCATGCTTCAACTGTCACTAAAATAATAGGCCCTCTTGGAAGTTGGATTAATTTTCATTAATTCCCATATTGGGCAGGAACGATTCAATAATGCTGACGTGTATTAGGTCAATTACCCACTCGGGTGGGCCCACTCACAAGCACCATTAGATCATGATCAGACCGTTGTGAACGATGTAGAGACTACATACACTGATTATCATTGTATTTACTTCTTTGGGTACCCGAATAACCAACCTATTAATTTGAACCCGATTACTTTTGTTGGGGTCCGAATTCTGCTTTTGTTGGGGTCCGAATTTGAACCCAATTAGGTCAATTAAACAAATATAACAGCGTCCATTTTCTCTGAGATAAATCATGGACCATAGTGCATGCATCTGCTGGGTAAAATATTAATATATTAACATCATTAAGCCTATCGGCCTTATAAACCCATCTTTGAATATACAGCATCTACAAGAAAAAAGTATTACAGACAATCAAATAAACAATATGCTGCTTCTCAAACAAATTTTTATTAAAACTAAAACAAAGACATCATTTTTTTGGTGGAAACACAGAACAAGCTCCCACCGTAAAAGAAAATAATCAAGGATGCATTTTTTGGTATTGAAATAATCAAGGGTGCGTATTGCAAGTTGTGTATCACTCACATGGACCTTCTCTCGATCTGTCGAGAAATATCTCTGTGATGTGAGATCTCCATAATCAGCTATGCATCTCTAGTTAAGACACCGCAATCTGCCATTACAGCCACAAAGTACAACTGTGAGCCATGAGATAGAAAACACACCCGGCTTTTCACAACAGCAAGTAATTATAAATATGATTGCAGGACAGAGGGAGTTAGCTTGTAAACCCTTCCACCTACACAATAAGATCCAGAAGAACCCAATAATGGCATATGATCAAGGGGGGTGATAAATTTGAATGGGAAAAAAAGCTGAATTGGGATATGAATGTCTCCACCCACTCATCCCTTCCGTTATTTACACCAGATAGATCACACTAACAACCCATAAAGATAAATTACAGAGATTCTATTTTAACACCTTTAATAACAGCATAAACCCATCCTTAAAACCATATAGTACTGGAAGATTGTGATAAGAACGAAAACTTTTGCTCAAAGACGATCCTTGCTTTGTCCTACGAATATTGGTCCTTGGATTGTGTGCGTCTTCTGTAACAGATTAGTTCACATGAGTTACCTTCACAAGACGATAACTGAAGAGGCCCAAAGCCTCCAGCTTCAGTAGTGAAGAACAGAGAAAGACATACAAATTATGCACCATCATTTTCAGGTTCTCAAGAGCAGAACAGTCTAGAAAATAAGTAGCCATGACAGCCCTGCACTGTGTCAAGCAAAGGAGCTGTCTGGCATGCTTCCTCAATGGGGCGATCCATCCATTTCTTCGGCAACATGAGCAATCTGATGCTGCAACGCAGAGGCACCCAAGGGTCCAATCAAATTCAGCCTCGTTGCAGCAGAAATAACATCTCTCAATGTTATAAACATGTAAGCCCTCTGACTAATCCCACTATCGAACCCAAGAAGGCCGCATATAAGCCCAAAAACAGGGGCGTGGTGGAAAGAAACAGTTCCAGAACCAAGTAAGGTATCTCTCATTATTTTGAGAGATGGAACTTCTAAAAACACTGATGCAGCTATCCTTAGAAGTGCCGACCCTTGGGAAATGGATGCCTTTCTACTTACTTCATTTGTTAGTGTTGCTTCCAATGTTTTATCAAGTTTGGACCACGTGCTCATGTCGGGGGATTTGGTTGCTGTATACACAAAAGGAAGAAGTAGGCTTCCAGTGTTCTCCAACAAATGGATAACATAGGTTTTAAGATCTTCAGGCCCTGAGATGATGCGAGCTTGGATAGCAGCCTCAAGACCAAAAGAATGAGCAAACCCTCCTGTGGGAAGAATGGAATCAAGCAGTTGCCATTGGCTCCAAAGTAGAAGATAATCTGCAGATGCTGGATACCCATTCCTTTTGTCTATTTCCATATCACACTCCATTGGAAGAACTCAATTACTCTTGGCACTAACAAATTATGAGGTATGTCAAATAACAGAAAAGGAAACTTGTATATCAATCCAAATACATGACCAAGAAAAAATAGTTCAGCAGATCAAAGGCAACGATTTAGTAGATTGTATGGATGGTTTATCACCAGAATAGTGCTACATGTACTGTACATGCAGGGTCAACCAGTCCAGAACTAGAGATCCCTGCATCAGAAATGGACCCGGTCGGATGATCTTAACCATCTGAACGATCAACGTTTTCTGGAATGTTTGCCATATTCTTTCAAACCTCCAAAGACTGTGATGTAGATTGGATGGTTAGGGTCTTCTGATCAGTTTGCTCTTCCGCAAAGGTGATCACTTTGATGGAGCCATCAAATGGGGATTCAACCATTCTGCATGTTCGTAATATGTGCCGCTGTGCTGTTGGTAGACTATCCTTACAAGCTACCAAACATTTACCATAAATTTCCTCAGCATGCATCTCCAATTATAGAATAGGGTGAAACTCCTGAAAGTTCATTACAAGCACATCAAACCAACGGCTGGTAGCATCAAGAACCACCTAGAAAAAATAAAATGCCACAGAAAGTTCAAATGAAATTACACTCTTAAGGAAGCTTCGTTTCCTTTTTATGGTTAGATGTTCTAGTCTAGCACAGAACACAGGACTTTTAATCACTCGGATTAGCTAATACCCATTCAATTATGATGGAAAGGACCTGGGCCCACCTTGTTTAATCACAATGAACCAAAGTTCGTGTAGGTTTGATGTGCACTAGAATACCATAATGGCTAAGGCATAGACTACATTATTTAAAGTGCATCCCTCTTTCTCATATCCCTGTGACGGGTTAGGAGTTGAGAGATATATAAATTGCTAAAGGAGGTACCTCCCACTCCTGCTAATATTGCATAGCCCTATCCTAATTGCTTTGAAGAAGAGAGATGAAGACTCCAATCTCCACTGAGGTTATAGAAAACCTCAGCACCAAGGAGGACGTATTGAGCTTCTAGAGCCTGGAACAAATGCCCGATATCACCATGTCAACAGGTACATTGTTTTTTTTATCTATGTTGTTGATTGAGATGATGCTCTAACATGTGTAATGTATAAATACTGGACTATGGGAGCATGTTTATCATTGTACTAAAAGCAGGCTCAATATCTGACAATAGCATCACACTAGGAGAGCATTACCTAGCAGACTCCAGAAGCAATCCAAGTCCGCTGAAGGTTTATGAAATGAAACTCATATGTGAACTTTGTTTTTCTTTCTGGTGGCATCAAGCATAGTGATAGGCCACGACACTAGCAACTATAACATTTATATGATATAAGATGAGATTCATATGGAAGCCCTAAAACTAAAGCATTTATGCGTTGCCACAGTCGAACAACAGGGAAGCAGTCAAGGATGGATCATGACCTACATATCTAATAAGATTTTCTTGGAACGTTTGTGCAAATATGTATTTGTGAGTTGTGACCCTTCTCACCATTGAAAAAGGGGTGCTTTTTGGTAAAATGGGCATGTGACTGCCCTTTCAACGGTGAGAAAGATGCACCAGTGCAAGAAAAACACTAGAATACCTGGCATTTGGCTACTTCCCCAATTTTTTTTCTACATTTTTCTCTCACCAAATTATAAAACCTAATAGAAAGAAAAAGAACTCTCAAAGTTATCCTTTTCAGTATTCAAAACCTTTAATATAATTTTTACTTATCAAAAAAAAAAAAACCTAGGACCACAGATTCTAACCTCAAAGTTGTGTCATCTAAGGATGGAATTTTTGAGTCAAAACTGCACAAAAGAAACTGAAAAATAGAGAGAAAAACCTTATACAAATTAAAATATGACACGGTACACCTTAAAGTACATCTAGAATTTGACTATTACAGAATGCCCATTTCTCAAATCTAAACTAGTGCATGACTGAGAGCCACAATGCAATGAGCCCACTTAAGTGACCTCTTACATCAAAATCAATGTGATTGGATGATCTGAACAATCCGATCCTTTCCATTACTTTGTGAGATGGAGAAAATCTTGCGCATGGTTCGGAAATAATATCCACAGATAGGATGATTGCTATCAAATAACAATTCTTATTTGAAGGTTATCAAATAACAATTCTTAGTGTTGAACTTGATAGCTAAGAAAATGTCACACGAAAGATCTTCTTAAAGCCTATTCAATTCATGTCTCACAAATTTTCCGCATGGACCAAACTTGGAAGAATGACAGTTTCCTTGTATCATCCTCAGAGACAAAAGAATAATCTTTAACATTCACTACAACCTTTCAAATTCCTGTTGGGTGCTTGAAAAAACCAAAATTAAGACTATCAAACAGCATTTTATACATATGTGTGTGTGTGTGTTGAACTTCAAAGCTAATTTTTTATCCGACAAGGAATCATGTTCCCATTGAGTTCGACTCGAGTTTATGCATTCACTTGATTGAAGGTGCCTATTAGTTTTCTGATGCACCACCACAAATATTGCTCAAAGTAAAGTTTCTGTTTTGTCATCCTCGTTTAGATTTCGAGACATGAAACTAAGGCCATGCTTGGTATCGCCGCAAATATTTGTTTGCAAACATTTACAACATATTTTTTGCATTTCTAGGTGCTTGGTTGCACCCCACAATTATTTACGTAGGTAAATATTTTCCGTGAGTCCATATTTTTTACGATTTGAGCTGCTAATGTTTGCAGCCAAAAATGGCCACAAACATTCACTTTTTGGCTTGAACTTCCTTGAAATATATATAATATTTGGCCCCTAGATGAAGAGTAAAAATCACTCACCGCCCGTGATGACTGTCCAAAATATGTGCCAGGTGGTATATTTTTAGAAGACGTTGATCGTATGGATGTTTGGTCCAAGTTTTAAAGGGGGCTGTTATAATGGTATAACGGACTAGGGGCGTTACCGTTTTTCTGTTATAACGAATTGTAACGCTCAGGGGTAGAAACGAAAAATAATGAGAAAATAACATAAATAACGGAAAAAATGGCGCTGGAATTCAAATTTTGAAATTTCAATTTTAATCTTCGAAAACAAAAAAAATAACGGAAATTAACAAAAAATAACGGAAATAATGGACTTTTTTTTCACAAAAAAAAAATCCAGAATTCATTAAAATGGAAAAATAACGGAAAATAACTGCCGTTATTTTTATAATGTTTTAACGGTTCATAACATAACAGGGGAGGTCTGAATCCGTTATAATGGCCGTTTTTTAAAACCATGGTTTAGTCAATCCCTAGATGGGCCTACAAACCAAAAATCAGCCTAATTAGTGATTTCAAATCTTTGGAGGGTCGGGCTCGGGGAACCCCCATTTTAGCGTACCCACATAGAAGATGAATCAATGGTTGTTTTTTGGTGGATGATCTCCTCACCGTATAGATCACCCCAACAAAAAATCAGCCCATTCTGAATTTCTAACCCCATCAAATGTGGGCTTTCAAGTTACATGGTAAGAATCGATGGTCCATAATTCTTCTGCTTCTAAACCAGTCTATGAATATCAGAATGATTTGAATTTTTGTGAGGATAATCTCCTCACCATAGAGATCATCCTCACCAAAAATCAGCCATTGATTCATATTCTATGTGGCCCTGTGGGTATGCCAAAATGGGTGTTAAAAATGGGGGTAAAAAATGGGTGTCCCTCGAGCCCGACCCATCTTTGGATACTAGTATCCAAATAATGGCAAATAATGGTCAATAATGCTTAAATTCAACGGTTAAAATCAATCCTTGAAAATGACCCCAATACAACACTTAGATGCTCAAATTCAACGGTTAAAATCAATCCATGAAATCCGTTAATCAGGTTGATTTTTGATTTGTTGATCCACTTAGGGTTGGCCAAACATCCATTCAGTCAGCATCCTCCACAAATGTGCCACGTGGCTTGTATTGTGGGCCGTTATAGGGGGCAATCATTGTGGAGGGTCAACAAAGTTATATTCCTAGATAGACATCTAGACCAAAAAAATAACATGATTAGTGATTTCTAAAAGTTGTATTGGAGTCATTTTCGTTATTGATTTTTAACCGTGGAATTTGGCATTATTTGGGGTACAAAGATCCAAAGGTTTGAAATCACTAATCAGGCTGATTTTTAGTTTGTAGGTTTACTTAGGGATTGGCCAAATATCTATACGGTCAGTGTCCCTCTAAAGTATTCCCCGTACTCAAATTGTGGGTGGTCAGCAAAGTTCTACTCAGACTAAAAGATCATTGGGTTCCCGCCCAAAATCAACTTACCTCGACCATCTCATGATTCTCATACATTTGTTCCGTTGTGATTGTTCGTAGGTGATCTCCATCTCCAATTTTGGATTCATCAAATACTCGAAAAATATTTGCATTGCACCCTCCACCCAAGCGGTGGAAAGTATTTGCAACTGATTTTACGGGTTAATACCAAGCAACAGAAAATGTTTGAAGCTGTAAACATTTACAAAGCAAATATTTGCATCCTACAAATATTTATTGGATACCAAGCAGGGCCTAAATCAAACAGTCAAGCACAATCAAGATAAAACTTCAAAAACAAAAATCGAACAAAGCAAAAACGTTGAATCCATAAGGGATTCAAAGAAAACTAAGAAAAAACAAAAATAACAAATTCATTTTTTCAAAAAAAAATAGATTCAGAGAAAGAAAAGAAAAGATGCACAAGCAGATCTGTGAGCATGAACTTGAGAGGGCAGACCCATGACCATGAGGGAAAAAATAAAGAGATATTAAAACCATAGGAAGGAGAGCGGAGAGAGAGGGAGGGAGAAAGAGAGAGAAGACGCACCTGTGTCTGAAGAGCTTGGAGATCGCAGCGGCAACAGCTGGTTAGGAACCCACCGAAGAGAAGAGGAAGAAGAGGTAAATTGTTGTTGATTAGGGTTGGGAGCGCATATTTGCACACCCCATTCCCTATCCCAGTGAACTCTTAGTCGGGGCACACCCCACAAAGAGAGATAGAGCTCTATAAAACTGGACTGACCAGTGACTGTCACTGACCACCCACAAAATGAGCCAAATAGCACATTTTGAGAGGACACTGAGTGTATAAATGTTTGGCCAATCTCTAGGTGGACCTACAAACCAAAAATCAACTTGATTAGTGATTTCCAAGCATTGGATTGGAGCCATTTTCATGGGTTGATTTAACCGTGGGAATTTGAGCATTATCGACCATTATTTTGGGGTACAAGATAAAAAAGTTTGAAATCATTCATCAGGCTGAATTTTTGCTTGTAGGTCCACCTAGGGATTTGTCATCTGTAGGTCAGTGTCTTCTAAATACATGCCAGGTGGCTCATTTTGTGGGCGGTCGGTGATGGTCACCGGTCAGCCAAGTTTTACAGAGAGATGTCTCCTTTTGGGGTGTGCAAATATGAGCTCCCTCTTCCCCCACCTTCTTTTTGTTTCTTTAGGAAAAAGATGTAACACGGTATACCTCACGTCAACCACCATTTTGGGGACAAATCTAGTATGCAACGATTTAGATACTTAAAAGTATGCAAAATATTGACAGTACTGTTGGATGTCCCTTGAAAAATGTGTTATTTCAATGTTTTAAAAAAATATTTTATAAATTAAAAACACGTTTTTCAATGAGCATTCAATGGTGGATACAATGTTTGCATACTAGATTTGTCCCCATTTTTGTTACTCACCACTGCTATCTGGGCCCACTAACGGCATGGATGTTTAGCCCACTCAAGAGGATATACACACAAAAAATAACCATGATTGGTAATCTCTAACCATTAGATTTTAGTACTTTTTAATGCGGTTGGATTCAACCATTTTTAAGACGTGATTATAGCCGTTGGGCCACTAACCGCATGGATGTTTAGCCCACCTCTTGATGGATATACAAACCAAAAATCACCCTGATTGGTAATCTCTAACCATTAGATTTTAGTACTTTTTAAGGCGTGATTATAGCCATTGGATTCAACCATTTTTAGTACTAAAACCAATGTCTAAAAATCATCAAACAAACTGATTTTTTATATGAATGTCTACTAAGGGGTGAGCTAAACATCCATGCGGTTAGTGGACCCAGACGGCAACAATGAGTAACAAAAATCGTGCTTCCGCCAAAAGGCGTGAGGCATACTTTGTTACATCAAGGCCATTTCTTTTGCAACACAACCTAACCAATATGGTCCTGCATAGCCTCCAAAATGCCATGTGGCACACTATTCTAGTCCCACTAACCCCATTAATGTTTGACCCACCCCCCGGTGGACATACACACAAAATCAGTGTGATTGGTGATTTCTATCCCTGGGATTGAAGTTCCTAAAAAAGTGCTGCAACTCTAACGGCTATGAAATATCAAGTAAAAATGCTCAAGTCCAATGGTTAGAAATCACCAATCACACTAATTTTTGGTACATAGGTCAACCAAGGGGTGTGCCAAACATTAATTGGTTGGTGGGTACATAGGTCCATCTAATATTGTAATTACATAGGTGTGGGTACCATAATTTTCACACGAATCTCAAGGACTAATGTGCACATATCTCGAGGTGTGCATCCCTCGAGGATATTTCAAATGGTGCATTGTTTATAACGTACACTCATCCCGGGAACTCATCCCGGCAACTGAAGCATCTTATCCCAGGAACTCAAGCATCTCATCCCGGGAACTCATCTCGGCAACTCCAACCTCATCCTAGCAACTCCAACATCTCATCCCCGAGAACTCATCCTGGCAACTCTAACATCTCATCCCGAGAACTCATCTTGACAACTCAAGCATCTCATCTCAGGAACTCATCCCGGCAACTCCAGCACTTCATCCCGGCAACTCATCCTGGCAACTCCAACATCTTATCCTGGGAATTCATCCCGACAACTCCAACATCTCATCCTGGGAACTCATCCCGGCAACTCCAACATCTTATCCCGACAACTCCAACATCTCATCCTGGGAACTCATCCCAGCAACTCCAACATCTTATCCCGGCAACTCCGACATCTCATCCCGAGAACTTATCTTGGCAACTCAAACATCTCATCCCGGGAACTCATCCCGGCAACTCCAGCATCTCATCTCAGGAACTCATCCCGGCAACTCCAGCATCTCATCTCAAGAACTCATCCCGGCAACTTCAGCATCTCATTCGGGGAACTCATCTTGGCAACTCCAATATCGCATCCCGTGAACTCATCTTGGCAACTCAAACATCTCATCCTAGGAACTCATCCTGGCAACTCAAGCATCTCATCCCGACAACTCCAACATCTCATCCCGGGAACTCATCCTGGCAACTCCAACATCTCATCCCGAAAACTCATCTTGATAACTCAAGCATCTCATCCCAAGAACTCATCTCGGCAACTCCAACATCTAATCCCGAGATCTCATCTTGGCAACTCAAGCATCTCATCCCGACAACTCCAGCATCTCATCCTGACAACTCATCCCGGCAACTTCAATATCTCATCCCGGGAACTCATCTTGGCAACTCAAGCATCTCAACCCGGGAACTCATCCCGACAACTCCAGCATCTCATCCCGGGAACTTATCCGTGCAACTCCAACATCTCATCCCGGGAACTCATCTTGGCAACTCAAGCATCTCATCTTGGGAACTCATCCCGACAACTCCAACATCTCATCGCGGGAACTCATCCCGGCAACTCTAGCATCTCATCCTGAGAACTCAACCCGACAACTCCCAACATCTCAACCCAACAACTCCAAGCATCTCATCCCGACATTGTCGACGGGATCGACATTCAACTCATCCCAACAGGTTTAGTTATCATACTTAGCGGGAATGACGTTCAACACATCCCTACAAGGTCAGACGGCCTACTTGACGGGAGTAATGTTTATCTCATCCTGACAAGGTCAAGTGACACGCTTGACAGGAAGGATATTTAAGCACATCCCAGCAAGATCAAACGGTTTACTCGGCGGGAGTGACATTTATATCATCCCGACAAGATCAGCAGCATACTTGACGAGAATGGACTTCTATCCATTCCGAGAAGTATACAGAATTCTCCAAACGAGATAAGTATTCTAAACTATAATACAGTTAGTTGCTTACCTATCCATGGAATGTTAGCCACGTGGCTGTTAGTTTGACTATTACGCAGCTCCCACGTTCTCCTATTCAAATATCTGCCATGAGGAATGCCACCTCAGTCATTTCATATATAACTAAATAGGGGCAATTAGGATATAACAGGAAGAGACAGTTTCATAATAGAATCTCTTTAGATCATAACTGACTAACAAGGAGTAGACACGTGGAAGGTGAGTCACACCAGTTCTGGGGGTATAACTACATGACCCTCAGAATTAAGAAGGAGATCTTGCTCTCCAGATCCAGATAGCCTAAACTCTTAAACATTTTACTATTTTCCTGAACCTTGTTACAAATCCTAAACTAACTTGAGCGTCGGAGTATTGTCAACAGGTACAACCACATCTCATCTGGAGATCATCCTATCCTTCGCGGAGGAGAAAGCGGTTTCATCATGAAGCACCGGCGCCGTCCGATCATCATCAAGATACAGATCGTCTGACCTCAAAGATTGTGTAGGTTAGATCAAATATTTTTCCCCCACAATAGGGCACCAATACTGAAAGTAGGATTTTTCCGTCGTTGAGAGAAGAACCCTAACTTCAACACATTTGTAATTTTTATCCGATTATCCTGCAAAATTGATAGATTTGTATAGGGATTCGTGTCGGATGTCGATCCGCACTCGGGATTAGTCGGATTAGCGCGAATAAGAACAAAAACTGACGGACCATCACAAGAAATAATAGATAAAAACAAACTTCATCATTCATTAATCAAAATGTCCTTACAATATTTGAATTAGCAACAGTCAAAGCCAGACTAAAAGAAAACATTCTAGAGAGAGAAAAATATAAGGAGAATAGGTAGAGAGAGAAAATGAGAGAGATAGAAAGTGGAGAAAATAGGGAGAGAAACTAATGAGGAGAAGAGAGAGAGAGAGAGAACTCACTCTTTAGAAACTTACCTTGGCCAGTCGATCTTTGATGGAGGTGACTCTCTAGAGGTTCAACAGGTCGAAGGGGACACGTGAGATGGTGGAGAAAATAGCATGAAGAACATGTCTGACCAGCAAGGGGAAACTCTCGGCCACGTTAGATACGTGATTGTTGATCCATCCAAAGAGAGGAGCAGTGCAACTGGGGTTTTCCCAGCGTGGATTAGTAGGCCAGCAAGCCGTGGACTGGTGGTGGAAGGATTGCGGCAAGATCTGTGAGTTGCCGAGAATGATGATGCAGGCCGTCGTCGTCCAGCAGTCTTTAATGGTGGAGAATATGGTGCTGTTGCACCCTACCAGGTGGAACGTGAAGGAGATGAAAGTGGCGGTGTTGGGTGGAGAAGGAAGAGAATCATAGGTCTGCAACTCTCAACCGAAGTTGTAGGCGGAGATTTCAACTGTAAGCGGTGGTGGAGGCGCACAGATGGTGATGATGACCGTGCATGCACGGTGTTGCAGCAGGTGGGGGCAGTTTTAATGGTGGTTTGGAGATGGTGGAAAGACAGACCTGCGACTCATCGTTGCAGATCAGTCTTGATAGAAGAAATGGAGGGAGACCTCGTGGAGGACCTGCTGGAGCATGGATAGCACCAGTGTTCACCGGAGTTGCAGGCGTTAATGGCGGTGAGAAAAAAAAACCAGTCCGGCGTGTGAAGGATGACGGTGGTGGAAGTGAACGGTGCAGGTAGTGATGGATGGTGCTGCTCGCCTTTGCAGACGCAGGAAGAGAGAGGAATAGACGAAGAAGAATGGAGGGAGACGGAGAAAAGGAGGTGGTCCAGGAGGAGCTCGCCGAAAAAGATGAACCTGTCCGGCGAGCTTTAAGATGAAGACGAAGTAGAGCAAGAAGAGGAGGAGCAAGGGAAGGAGAAGAAGAAGAAGAAGAAAACGAAGAGGAAGAAGAAGGATAGGAGGAGAGGGGGGGGGAAGAACGTGCTGGAGGTGGTGTGTGAAAACGACGACCGGAGTTGCTGTCTGCAACTCCGGCGACGGTGCAGACGAAGAAGAAGACGAAGAAGACGAAGATGAGGAGGAAGAGGAGAAGAAGAAGAAGAAGAAGAAGAAGAAGAAGAAGAAGAAGAAGAAGAAGAAGAAATAGAAGAAGAAGAAATAGAAGAAGAAGAAGACGGTCCGCCCACTCGCCGGAAGAATCCGCCGGAAGAGAGAAGAGGGCCAGAGGGAGGAAGAAAGAAGAGGGAAAGAGGGAGAGGGATTAGGGTTCGAACGAACCCTTCTCCCTCCTCTTATAAAGCTCCCTATTTCCATTAATGGAAATAGGGTATTTTTTGAAAATAAAAAATATTTTTTTTTTTTTTTTTTTTAAAGTAAAAATCTACTTTTCTATGGGGAATCTCCCCAATTAGTGGACCCCCCATTTAATTAAAATTATTTTGAAATTCGCGGGGTCCACTAACTGGTCGGACAGCGGGTCGATGAAGATGGGCCCGGCTATTGGCCCACATGGACTGATGATGTCCATCGTCTCACAAGATGATGTGATAGACATTCTGATGGCGATCGGATGGATGGTGACTTGATTGGGACTCAGATTGGTGGATCGACGGATCTAGAGAGATCCAACGGTCCGATTGAAGATCCAACGGTCCGATGGAAGATCCAACGGTCAGAAAGCTAAGGGAGATGAGATAGAGCTGATGGGCAGGAGTTCTGGGGTTAGGTCAGTAGATTCGAGGACCGAGAGATGAAGAGAGAGAGAGAATAAGGAGAGATGAGAGAAAAAGTATCAAAAAAATAGAAAAAAGCACTGGCGGAGGGTCTGGAACCCTGGTCTTCACTGTGACCATCCTCACGCTTCTCCAGTAGAGTCGACTATCATTCTTTGCTGACTCATGTGGCTTTAAACGCTTTGGTCCGTCTCTTGGTCATTGGCTCTCCTGCTCTCTTCGTTATTTGGGCCGGCTTTTTGGTCCTCTGATTCAGCCCATATTTGGCCCATATCTTCTAGTCATAGCATGTGGGCTCTTTAAGCTTTGATAATGGGCTCTCATGATCGATTTGGGCCCACAAGTCTCGAGAATCGTCCCATCGGGGTTTCCTGCGACAGAAGAAGCGCGTAATGAGACTTTATCAGAACGGCTTAATATCTAGACTTCCAAAAATGTGTTTAATGCATGCAAATATACCATTTCGTCCAGAAAAGTGTGTTCTACGCAATAGAAGAGACTCTTACGTAGAAAAGTAGATAAATAGAGTATTTTAACGTGGGAGAATGCAATAACGCTAACAGGATAATTGCTTAAAATAAGCACTTTTGAGCGAATATCAAATACTATCACGGTCCTAGGCTCCTAGCCAAAATGGGGATGGTAGTGGAAGGTCAATGTGGTTGTAACATTTCTACTTTTTGTACTTATCTACTTAAAGACAGAATGCCCTTGCGATGCACGTGCACCTTACACATGGTAGCACCTTACATGTGTCACTCTTAGAGATCACTGGCCAATCGATGTTTGGCCCATTCCTAAGTGGACCTGCATCTAAAAAATCAGCCTGGTTAGTGATTTTAAGAATTTGATTGGAGTGGTTTTCATTGTTTGATTATTTAATCGTAGATTTCAAGCATTATTTGGGGTATTCAGATCCAAAGGTTTGAAATCGCTAATCATCCTGATAATTGGTATATAGGTCCACATAGGGATGAGACAAACATCCATACGGTTAGTGATCTCTAAGAGTGTGCCACATGGCTTATATTATGTTCCCTCGTGGAGGTCGACCATACCCCCAGGTTTTGACTTCTGGGCAAGATTTTTGCTTTAAAGTAGAGTGGCCTTTAATTGTCACATGGGTGGCAACCCCGGTTGTTGCTTTATAATAGTATATAGATATTTTAGATGTAATCAACTTAATTTAAAGTTATTTGATGACTATAATCATTTAAATATATTATTATTGCTATTTTTTAGTTGACCGACTATTAGATATGAGAAAAAAATTTATCCTTGGACGTTTGATCCTTGGCATACTTGGACCAACATTAAGCGCTACCTGTCCTCGGGTTAAGGTAGTGCTTAACCTGAGGTTACTTTTTTTTTTTTTTTTTGTAAGCCAATTTCAGCTCATTTCTCTTTTCTAACACTTTCCAAAATTTGTAAGTCAATGAACTTTCTCGCTAAGCAAGCATGGCCACCGCCTGATCCGTAAGTCCATTGCTCCCAACGCCCTCTCCCATCTCCTCTCCTCCACCACTATTCTTCCTTCGCTAGAGAAGCAAGGGCGATTCGATGAAGCCAAAACCCTATTTGCAGAATCGATTCAGAGTTTAGGGTTTTGAGAGTGAGACTTTGCTTTCTTCTACTGCGATTTGATGAACTCCTACTCTAAGCAAAGCTTGAAGCAAGGGGTTTCGATTTTTATGCTCATCTGAAACAACTTCTCATTGGTTTTCATCTTCTCATGTGAATCGACGAGCTTACGGATCGGTGATCAATGGCATGTTTGTTGGATCTACCTCATGATGCCGAGAAAGTGGTGGAAGAGATGATAATTGTAGTATTCAAGCCCTCTGTGTTCGATTTTAGATCAATCGTCCTTGGGTACGGGATGTCAAAATTGTTCAGGGAGATCAGAAAAGTTCTCGTTGAAATGGAGAATTCGGGTTACACTTTGGATACAATCTGCCCATCGTTCTTTCTTCATATGGAGCCATTAAAAAATCGGTTTGACAGGATTCTATTTTATTTTTACTAGATAGGATATAAGAAAAACATGGTCTTTATTTTGTTTGAAAATCCCAAATGCAGAAAAATCTTTTTGTTTTTCTTGTTTTATTTCAACTGGGGTTGTCTCCAAATGTTGTTAGTTTAGATTCTTAAGTTGTAAATTTGTTAAGAACCTAAATGCAAGAGGAGGGTTTGTTTATTGGGGTTGTTTGAGATATATATCATAGTGAGTTTTAGAAGTGGACTGAAGATGACTATAGCTCTGGATGTGCACAGTTTTAGAATTGAGGATATGGTATGGAGTGCCCCAATAATGGCTTATTGTTTAACTTTGGGGTCTGATTGAGAAACTGTGTTCATCATGCCTTATTCTGAAATTCATCAAAATGCTAAAGGGAAGCTTGAATCAACCCAAACAAAGAAGACTAATTGGTCGGCAGATCAACCCAAACTATAGTTCAAATCTGCTCATAAGTTGTTATTACGTTTTTCTTTTTTCGATTGGGGTGGTTTTGAAGCAGTGACCCCAAATATTTGAGGGTTTGGGACTATGGACTTTGTTTTGAATAATTTGTCCTCATTGAGGACTGCAGGCCGCATGGGTTTGGATCAAGATTATGAGATATTACGTTGGTTGAATTATCCCCTTTACAATTCTTTGCAACAAGATGGTTTTTCGGAATTCTTCTCTGAATTATCCGGGGCTCTTTTGAATGCTCTCTCTGAGTAGACTAATTTTATACCCATTTACAAGAACAGTGGTTATGAATCATTTTCAGTGTGGCTAAGTGATAGACGTACACACACACACACACTATCACTCTTGTGCCCAGGTCACTAAGACGTCTGAAATGAATCATTTGTTGTAAACCTGATTAGGTCTTTGTACCCATGAGATGTATATTATTCGTCACAGAAGAATACTACAGTTAATAAAATTTCGTAGCAAGAACATTGATATGAAGAAGCAAGGAAGCGTCAATAAAATTTTCTAACAATAGCATTAATCTGAGTAGGAGTAGTAAAAAAATGTTTTGATTTGAGCTCTCAAAACATCTTGTTCCTCTCTTAATAACTCTCTCGCCATGGTATTACATGAATCCCAGCCAACACCAGGCCAGCATTAACATCTCTCTCCTTCCATTGCTCAGCATGCAGTGTGCTCTCAAGTTCGCTTGACCGGCAAGGTATGGCAATTTCACTCTCATGCAGCTTCTTTATCTTTGCCACCCCCAGATGGTCCTAGAGTTGATGGTTTTAGAAATTCAAGCCTACGTGCAGGATCATGTGATATAGGCGATGCTAATTGTATATTTGTAAAAGCTTGCTGCTGAGACAACAAATCAATAAATCCCCGCACAAATAGTTATAATTATATATTATTGTCTTTCTATTTAATTTACTTGACGAGAAAATAATGAAAAATACTTGCCTGATTAAATTGAGTGCTACCAGTAATATGATGTGATGTAGGATGTTCAATAGGCAAAACTAATCCCTACATAATTGTTACAGGTTGTTAAGGAACTTTTTCAAAACTGACAATTGGACCAATAATTTTTAATTATTGTAAACTAATAACAGACCTGTGTACAAAAATATGGATTAATGTATGACATTACCGACGTGTGTGTAGGTCCCAATTGTCCACAAGGAAGAATCGACATGCTCAATGGTCTAGTTTGGCGATACGAAACCCCTTGGAATGCAGAAGACCCTAGATATCCATTGACATTTAATGGGAGAATCCCTCCCTACCAGAAAGGTGGGCCACTCCACTGACTTGATATTTGTCCAAATGATGCCACTGATCCCTATATGTGTATGTTCATAATTAGTAACATGTTAAAAGTTAAAAAACAATTATCAACAAAAATTAAAATAATAAAGTTCATGCATATTTAAAGATTCACCTCAATGGAGTGTATCATGGTCAGGGGTCCCACGGGTAGTCTAGAAGGAATTTCTATCTTTCTATCAGAACACCACTATTCTCCAATCTAGTCGCTGCATGAGATATCAACATTATTAAAATAATAACATGGTACAATGGTATTATGTAATTAATTTAATTTCAATACTAACCGGTTACTTCACCTGTATGTTGTGATTTAGCTTTTTTTTTTCTTTTTGCCTTTTCAAACACACCCTTGATTCTACCACTGATTTGACCCATAGCTTTCTTACGTGGTAGGTCCTGCAACACTATATTTGTACTTGAATGATTTGTAGCATTCTCTTCATCTAAGTTATCATGATTGATAGAATGAACATCCTTTGAAACCTCGGTCTGAACAAGATGATTCATCGAAAAAGAATCTAATTTTTTTACCACTTGCATTAATTCATACTTAGCTATTGAAGCTAATTTCTTTGTTCTTGCACCCATTACGGCTAGAGTTTGGGCTATGTTGGACAACTCACTATATCTTATAGACAAAAAGGGGTCTAAATCAATTTTTATTGATTCTCCACAAACGTCAAATACGATACTAACTTTTGCATCCATTGTCCACCTTTTCAAATAGTACTGAGATTGTAGATCAACGACATTTAAATCACGAAATAATTTTAATGCATGTGCACAAAGTTTTCCTGTGAATTCAAATCTCTTATAACTACATTTTACCATGTCATCTACAGGGCATAGGTAACATTGCGAATCCTATTACCATTATATGATGATACCTTGTATGTTTGCATTGTCCCATTATCACTATCAAGTTGTATACGCAAATCTATAATCTTTAATATCTTTTCTTAGAATTCATTAAAATGTTTTTTGGTGTATATCTCTGATGCTCGTTGTTCTACTTCCCACGTAGTAAACATATTTGGTTTTGTTTGCCTTGATCGGTTATCTTCAAGTATCTCATTATCGCGTTGATTACTCACTGCTTTGACATATTGTTCCACAAACTCTCGCAGGATCAATAATCTTTTAAAATACTTCTTTAAATAACTGTTTATACTTTCACTTTTTTGGGTAGTTGTCATACCCGCACAAAAATGCCCACACCCATAAACTTGTGCCAATTTCTCATGCACCTGGTACAAAGCTAGCAGCAATTCATTTTCTACCAATCCATACTTCTGAAGCAAATCTTCAGTCTTTGTTGTAAATGCAACTCCTGAAGTCCGATGCAAAATAATAAAATTTATTAAACACATGAGACATGTGCTTCATGGCATTTTGAAAAGTATGCCACAAATATAGACAATGATGCGTATTTGGAAATACAATTTTAATTGCATTCGCCATTGAAGTAGTTTGATCTGTAAAAATTGTCTTTTGATGTCTTTCTCTCATTGCATCTAAAAATGTTTCAAACAACCATATGAACGATTATGTGGTTTCATCATGCAACAACCCACAACCAAAGAAGATAGTCTGACCATGATTGTTCACTCCAACAATTGGTACAAATGTCATATCATAGCTGTTCGTCTTGTATGTTGTGTCAAAGCATACAACATTACCAAAAAAGTTATAATCTATCCTTGACCCAGCATCACTCCAAAAATAATTGATTATTTGATTGTTGTCGTTTACTCGTATCAATTAAAAGAATGAACTATTTTCTTTTTTATATCCTTTTAAAATAATCTAAAAGAAGTTGTGCATATCCTTTCTTTAAAAACTCAGTGCGCCTTCTTTATACAAAATTATCACAATCTATTCGTGTGAAATTGAGATTTTGAGACCCTCCGGCTTCTTTACGCATATATGAAAAGATTTCACTTGATCCTATTCATAAAGATCGCATATTATTGATCAA
Source organism: Euptelea pleiosperma (assembly GCA_035048495.1). Taxonomy (NCBI): domain Eukaryota; kingdom Viridiplantae; phylum Streptophyta; class Magnoliopsida; order Ranunculales; family Eupteleaceae; genus Euptelea; species Euptelea pleiosperma. Next base: position 7,225,857 of record CM068544.1, read on the forward strand.
ACTAGATTTGGCTTGTTCAATATTTCGATGTGACCTCAATAGATGCACTTGAGATTGAGGTACGAGCTCATGGTTGTGTTGTTCTTCAAACTCTACGACGACATATTTTTCATCATTTCCTAATTGAATAGCCATCCGTGCTTTGCATCCTATTCATATTACTGCTCTTTTTTTTTTTACTTCCAATTGAATGTTTTTTCTTGAAACCTTCATAAGAACAACAAAACAAACTTTTACTGACTTTTTCATTTATTTTACTTGTATATTTCCATTATTTCCTTATATAGCAGACCTCGCATATGAATTGTAAAATTCAAATCCTTCATCTTCTGTATTGAAGCTCATGCTCTGTGTTTGTAATTTAGTCTCACTGCTCTCCACACATTAAAATATTCTATCCAATAACCATTCATGCCTCACTTGAATCTTCTTAAAAAATTTGCTATGTTATTTCTCTTAGATATTCTTTACCTTGGCTCTTAATCTTGTAATACCATTTAAACAAACACTGCATATAAATGATAAACATTTATGACAATAATGAAATGCGTAAACAATAAACAATAAGAAACCAGTATATCACGACAATTGCAGTGTATAACTATTAATTTTTACAATCCAACAACAACATATTCACAATCCTAATAACACAATATTTTCAGATTATGGAGGAAATTTCAGCACAAATGTCAAAGAAAATATGATATTTTGATATGGTCCGATATCCGAAATTTCAATATATTAACTTTTTTAGATGATCAAATCATTATATTAACTAGACTAAACATCAAATAGACCAAGATCTAGTTTCAGGTCTTAATCTCTTCGGCGTCATATAGTGGTTTTCTAAAAAAGAAAGGAATTTCCAGAAATTCTTTATTTGTGCAAGTGTTTGGTAATGAAGCACAGTTTGAGACATCATTCTTCTTCTCCTATCCACTGTCGTAAAAATAATATGATAAATGACTAGTGATCTTCTGGTTTTAAAATTAATTTATGGGATATCTAAGGCCCTTCAATTGGATTGATTTAGGATTGAATCTTCGTACCCCTTTGCGTTTGCACCAGGTGGATGGTGGATGAAAAGTGGAAGCATGAGATGCATTCTGCATGGCATTACCAAATACTGCCCCTATCTTAGAAGCCTTTACTAGTGTAATTTTTTTATAAAAATCTAACTCATTGTAGTAATGTACTATTTTCATAATAAAACTGTGATGATGGACCATAGTAACGAGCCACGTGGTATACTATTAGAGGACGATGACGGTATGGATGTTCGGCTAGTCCCTCGGTGGACTGGTACACAAACAATCAGCTTGATTAGTGATTTCTTACCGATTCTATTGAAGTTATTTTCGTGGGTTGATTTTAACGGTAGGAATTTGAGCATTATTGAGCTGAGCGCTATTTGGGTGCAAAAATCCAAAGGTTGTAAATCACTAATACTAATCAGGCTGATTTTTTGTTTGTAGGTCCACCGAGGGACTGGACAAACATCCATACGGGTGCCACGTGGCTTGTATTGAGTGCTGTGACCGGCTTCCGTCACAACATCTTGTGACACAAGTTTTACTAAGGTATTTCTAGATTCACTAAATTTAATATGTACCACTTTAATGTGAACCACTCGATATAGAACAATACACGCAGACTTGCTCAGACATTCTTAAATTTGGCCTCCTCCATATGTCCTGGGCACTGAGGTCCAAACCAAAACCATGCAATAAATTGGATGGCTGGCGTCATCAAATTAGTTTAGGTTTTTTTTATTTTTTCATCAGAAGATCTCAAGAAAGTTTTTGATCATGTAACTTTTTGATCCTGTCATCCTGCCACTTGTGGTTAAGCGCCACCTGTCCTGTGGTTAAGGTGGTCTTTAACTGTAGAGAATTTTTTTTTTTAGCGGTGGGATTTTTGAAGCCGTGATCCTGCCGCCAAATCATTGGCGCATGATTGCTGCTTCAGACATCACCGCTTCAAAAATTCTCTCAACTGTAGTTGCCTTTTCTCTCCACGACAGGTGGTGCTTAACTACCACTGGATCAAAAAATTTCTGTCACGACACAATACGAGCCACGTGGCACACTTTTAGTGGATGCTGACCGTATGGATGTTTGGCAAGTCCCTGTGTGGACCTAAATCAGCTTGATTAGTCATTTAGAACCTTTGGATCTTTGCACCCAAATAACGCTCAATAGCTCAAATTTCTACAGCTAAAATCAACCCATGAAAATAACTTCAATCGAATCGCTTAGGAATCACTAATCAGGCTGATTTTTTGTTTAGAGGTCCACCGAAGGACTGGCCAAACATTCATACGGTTAGCGTCCACTAAGAGTGTGCCACATGGCTTGTATTGTGTTGTGACAGAAGCATCTGCCACAACGTTGTGACAGAAGTTTTACTCAGAGATTTCTTATGAGGGACCCATCGAATTGTAGTAATTATAGTCGACTCTTCACAGCCATGTCATCATCCCATGTGGCAGACATGACAGCCATGTCAGCAATGCCCAATATAGAAAGTCCTACTATTACAAAATTAAAACTTTAGCACCTACTAATATCTACTAAAGATACCAAATTAAATTTTTATATAAACTCTCCTTAGCTCCCTCCTACTCCTTGCTCTTCTTTTACTCTCTGGAGTTTTGTGACCATGGCTACAAAATTTTTCGTCCCTGAGTTCTACGCTTATTTGTTCTTCACCACATTCATCATCTTATCAAGCAGCATCACCACCAATTCCACTTCCACCACCACCTCCGTTGAATCCCGCCGCTTCGTCGTCGAACTCATCCACCACGACTCCCCCCGGTCTCCATTCTATAACCCCAACATCTCTTGATACGATCTATTCAAGTCGGCATTACAAACCTCCATTGCTCGCCATGCCTATATAAGTTCCAAGCAAAGAAATAATACTTCTCCTGATGTATACCGAGGCGAAGTGATTCCCGATACCAACGGCGCAGAGTTCCTCTCAAAGCTATCGATTGGAACTCCTCCAGTTGAGATCTTCAATATCCTCGACACTGGTAGCAGTCTATTATGGACTCAATGCAACCCTTGTTTGCAGTGCTACAATCAACCCGGACCGATATTTGATCGTAGCAAGTCGTCGACATATGCGAACTTACTATGCGAATCTCCATACTGCAATGCTCTCCCATTAAAGGATTGTCAATCCAACAATCGGTGCAGTTATAGTTACTCTTACGCCGACGGTTCTTATAGCAAAGGTATCCTTGCGACGGATGTCCTTACTTTGAAATCCTCGGATGGAAATTTAACCACCATTAACAACGTGGTGTTTGGTTGTGGAAACAAAAATCGTAATACCGCTCCAGGAAACGAAGCTGGAATACTAGGCCTTGCATCTCGTAATTTCTCATTGGTATTGCAACTTCGTTCTTTTACTGAACCAAAATTCTCCTATTGCATTGGCAACCTCAGTGATCCCACCTCCACAGGTCATCTAGTCCTTGGTGAAGGGGCATTTATCGACGGCTACACGACACCGATAACAATAGGACCCGGCGGGTACTATTTTCTCAACCTTGAAGATATTAGTGTTGGGTCACGAAAGCTTCATATCGAGCCAGGAACATTCGAATTGAAGCCGGACGGCCGGGGAGGCATGGTCATAGACAGTGGTTCGACGTTCACACGTCTAACGCTAAGCGGGTATAATATCCTAAAGAGGGAATTGTACTCTGAGCTCATTTTGTATGAGAGAGATGGGATTCCTGATCCTCAACGTCTACGTAGAATGTGCTTTTCTGGGAGGGCGAATAGGGATTTGGATGGGTTTCCTACTGTGACGTTTCATTTTAAATGGGGTGCAGATATGGTTTTGGAGAAGGGGAGCATTTTTGTGCAAGTGAAAGAAGAGGTCTTTTGCACTGCTTTCTTGCCTGGTGATTTTGATTCCTTGACCGTAATTGGAAATATGGCTCAGCAGTTTCATAATGTTGGCTATGACCTTGTGAACATGGAACTTTCTTTGGAGATAATCGACTGCTCAGTGTTCTAGCACTAGTATTCTCAAGACTTTAGGTTGGGTGGAGATTGATTTTTTTTTTGTAGGAAACCCATTCACAATATGGAGATATAGAGATTCTATTCTGTTTTATATATTTCTAAAAATAGTAGATGCTAGTCAGAAATTTTTTATTACATTGTTGCAATGTTTCCATTTTCAATATCTAATATAGTGATAAAGCGGTGTTTGTCATGAAGATCAAGGTTTTTATTTTTATTTTTTTAAGGTTATTAATGACGTAGCACTAGCGGAAGCGTGAAGTTAATCATGGAAGTGAACTGGGAAGAAGAACAACGTTTTCAACCTAAAACAAACCTTGAATCCATAGGAAAAATAGTAAAAGAAGACTTAAAATAATAACTTCGTTGATTCTTTCGTCCAACTACAACCCTCTTAAATAGGGCAAATTAGTAAAGAGACTTAGAAACTTGTTAACAGTTTAAAACTGCTAAAATAAGAAGAAAAAAAAGACAAAAAAAATAGAAATTCCTACTAAGACTAGATTGGATAGTCACAGATCTTAAAAACATGTCAGAATAGAAGGAGAGTGATTCTGAGTTCCACGACTCAAGTTATTGCCAAAATGAAATTATAAAAAATAGCCAAAATGCCGTTTTGACCCACTAAACAATGTAATTTAGTGAAAATTGGGCGTACAACATGAGCGAAGCTAATGACTTTCGAAGATCTCTTCGTTTCCTTTCAAAGAAGTCCGACCCCGCGCATTTCCGACACTAAAAATAATTACGTTAATGTCTATTATGTCATTTTTAGTGTTTCTTTAGCGTTAATACACATTACATCCTTTTAGCACTGTTTGAACTTTTGACAGTCCAAACGCTCCATGAATTCTTCTACTATGTGTTCTACATCAATTAAAGTAACACCCGCTGAAATTTGAAAGTAATTAGTAAGACCCCCTTATACTTTCAAACTTGAGGATTACCGGCCTTGACGACCAGTACCTATTTTAACTGTGGTTGACTTAAGTTAAAATGAACTTGAATCACATGTCGTTAGCATTATACTTACAATATTATGATCCTTTCATAGGTGTATTAATAGGCGCATGATGCATGTCACGTTTTAACTTTAATCGTTAGTCAAATGATGGTTACACTAGGTCACGGGAGGTAATCCTAGAGTGGGTATTATTAATTACTTTCAAATTTCAGGGGGCGGGGGTGTGGTTTACTCCAATACCCTTTTTTTATTGTCTGTTTCGATATACCTTGCCTCACTTTAGTATACGGGAAAAAATAGTGAAATAAAGAGATTTTATTCTGTTTTATATACTAGTGGGTAGCCCGTGCCCCACAGCACTCCCGGACAAAAGCTTTTGCAAAAATCAGGTGTGAGTGGCTGAGATCCACCGTTCAGTTGGGGGATAACATCTCAGCCTTTCTTTATTGAAGCCTATAAGAGGCGGTATAAATGGCGGGGAGAAAACCGCTATCACTTGTTATATAGATTTCTAAAGACAATTGGATTGTCTAGGGTACGTATAGACCGAAATGACTCGGGTGAGTCAACTCAGTGACCAACTCAATCAAGACAATGTGAATAACTAGATGAAATTGAGTTGTCTTAGCCAAGTCTATGCATTTCCATGTCTTGGCCAAGACTTAAAACCATGGTAATTGTTTAGCTCTCTAGTGCTCACAAGTTTGATGATTTGGATCAACCAATTGGGTTGACTTTGGGGTTCCTGTATTATGGGAGATCGAGCAATGATATATGTTCCCATTCGAGGAAAAAGCGATTTAACCTTTCTCTTAGGCTGTGTTTGATTGTACGAAAAATTTTCTCGAGAAAATACATCTGGGATATGCCTTAAATGACTGATTGATTGCAACTGAGAACACATATTTCAATCATGTGAGAAAATAAAGGTGTATTTTCAGGTGGAAATGAATTCTCACCTATCTGGATGGGAAATGAATCCCGGGCTTAGTAGGAAAAATTATCCAAATTCAAATGACTTGTTAGAGAAAATTATACAGATTTATACTGGCTATCTAGCAATGGACAGTTGTGTTTTCTTAGGGAAAATGCAATTTTTCCACTTCGTAATCAAACACGGCCTTAGTGGTTTTGCCTCATTCCATTAGGATGTGTTTGATTGCCAAGTGGGAATTTGAAAATTTTTCCTACTAAGCCTGGAATTCATTTCCCATCCAGATAGGTGAGAATTCATTTCCACCTGAAAATACACCTTTATTTTCTCAAATAATTGAAAAATGTGTTCTCAGTTGCAATCAATCAACCATTTATGGCATTCCCCATATATATATTTTCTCAGAAAAATTTTCTGTACAATCAAACACGCCATTATAGGAAATGCCATAAATGAATTGCACAGAAATTTTTCCCGTGAAAATATATATGGGAAATGCCATAAATGGTTAATTGATTATAACTGAGAACACATTTTTCAATAATTTGAGAAAATAAAGGTGTATTTATTATGTGATTAACTTTATTTTAATAAAAAAAATTTTTGTAAACGTTAGATGTGGCTTGATGATGTGGCACTAAGAGAATGAACTTAATAACGTGGCACTCTTAGAATAGAGAATGTCACGTGAGCATTACGTGGAGGAGAGAGAAGATGAACCGATATATAGATAAACTCAAAAAAGAATAAAATAACAAAACTTGTCTATCTTTAGACCCATTGTAATGATAATAACGGTAACCTTTATCCCACTACGACGTTATAACTGTCCCTTTTAAACCTCAGTACGTGTCATATATAATGGCATCGTCACATCGTTATGAGTTTTGAAGAAATTAGAACCGTCTGATATTAGACTCTGACCATCATAGAGGTATTGGTTGGGATAAGGCATGTGATGATGATGATATGTGATGATGATGATGACCGTGACCACTCCAACCAGTTATTGAGTGGTCTAGATTGAAAAATTGGTGGGGACACATTCACAGTTGATAGACCGCAGATTGACGAAAGTATTTTCTTTAACGTAGAAGGATATTCTGGTCATAAAGAACTTGTTTCCACCGAGAGGATCGGATATCAGCGGATCAGCCAGTGAAACGGTGTTTTTTGGGCAAAGACCAAAGACCAGAGCCGGTAATTCGTTTATACCGAGAAGAACGGGAGAGACCGGTTGACTGGCCCAAAAATGACCATTAATGGGAAACGGGCACACAAATCATGGGAGAAGGTGGGGTTCACTTCCCACCCTTTAAAGGGAGGCGCGGGCCCACTGAAGTGGGTTCTCAGGCGTGGTCTTCTTGGTGTTTCGGTGACGGATTGATTTCTCTCGCGCTCTCTTTGCTGCTCGTTTCCCTGAATGCCTCACCAGTGTTCAGGGTCTCAGGGTCTCTCTCTCTCTCTCTCTCTCTCTCTCCTAACGTGAGCAAATGCATGTTATTGTAGGGTCGTGATAGAACAAGGTATGCCTGAAACTTTTTGGCATGCGGAAGCATGATTTTTGTTACTCACCACTGCCATCTGGGCCCACTGATCGCATGGATGTTTAGCCTACCCCTTGGTAGACATTCATACCAAAAATCAGTTTCTTTGATGATTTTTGGCTATTGGTTTTAGTATTCAAAATTAAGGGTTGAATTCAATGGTTAGAATCATACCTTTTAAAAAGTACTAAAATCTAATGGCTAGAGATTACCAATCTGGATTATTTTTGGTATTTATATCCACAAAGGGGTGGGCTGAATATCTATGCGGTCAGTGGGCCCAGATTCAGCGTTGAATATCAAAAGCACTCCAAAATGTTTCAGGTATACCTTGTTAAAACTTTTTCCTTTATTGTATAAAGTTAGTTTTTTAATCTCTCTCTTTTTAAAACACATTAACAAAATATATACATTTATATCTGCAGTGGTTTATTGTCCGACTCGGGTTGGTTGGGTTGCCCAAAGCCTCAGCCTGAGCCCAACTGTCGGGCTCGGATTGAACCAGCCCAAGTCCAAGTTGCACCTCGATGCAACGAGGTGGTTAATGACAACCGTTAATAAAATCATGTTCTTCTCACTTATTAATTCATTTTTTCTTTGGAGTTTTTTTTGTAGGAATTTGTGAAGATCTTGAAGAGGAGGCGTGAGGGACTATTAGGTTGGTTGATAATTGTGTTATTATTTATTTTCTTTAATTTTGTTTTTTTGGGTATATGCATTTGGTACCAAATTACCTTACAGACCACTGGATTAATAATCGGGTCAGGACCCGGGTAATCCGTATCCGGTATGCAAGTTCTCTTCTTTTACCCGATATGATATCCCATGAACTGATGTAGATTGAATTCAGTTTTGCTCAACAATGCTGAGCTTCAACCTTGTTTTTAATTTTTGAAATTTAAATTCTTTTCTAAAAACATGATTGTCATGCTTACACGTCGGATGCTGATATGCTGAGTTTGAAGCTCAGTGCTGTTGAGAAAACGAGCTCCGATCTAGATTTAGGACCATCATTAAGTTTGCGTGCAAAACATTTGCATTATTTGCGTGTTCTTGGTGGCGCAACATCCAACAAATATTTGCATTAGACCCAATCATTTTTTGTCAAAATGTAGTCTAATGTTTGCATAAAAAAAGTGGCTGCAAACAATAAGCAAATAACTCTCTCATCCTCCTTGATCTCCGACGACGGCTCTCCCCCTCCCCTCCCCAACCATACTAATATTTTCCCAACATGCCCTGCTTGTTATCATGTATCTTGTTTGCAAGAAAATGTTTGTTTGCAAATATCTGTTGGGAAAATATTCATATGGCTCGGGAGGGGAGTGTTGTTCGAGGAGACCTAGCTAGGAGGATGAGAGGGTCATTTGCCTATTGTTTGTAGCTGTTTGCAGCCATTTTTTGGCTGCAAACATTAGACTGGCCACTTTTTGGCAACAAATGATTGGGTCTAATGCAAATATTTGTTGGATGTTGCACCACCAAGCACATGCAAATGCCACAAACATTTGCATGCAAATTTGCTAGCAAGCATGGCCACGATTTGCCTACAAACATTTTCCTGCAAGTTAATTATAGACAAGATATTGAGAAAAAAATGCAGACAAATGCGAAACATTATTTTTTATTTTCTTCTTTGCCAAATTTTCAAATGACAACCCCAAATTATACTTGAACTTTACGAGTACCGGACTTTTTGTTGTATCCCGAATTGCTCGCTATGGACCTGACAAATAATTGCGTCGGGTCTAGTATTATATTGGTATCCTACACGTGTGCACACACACAACACCGTTCCTGTGCTAACTACGTACAAGGATTGAAATTTCGTTTTCGAACTGGGTTTCAGTCCAGGTCGAAACCGAAATTTTGTGTGAAATCTTGAAATTTTGCTGAAATCATGAAAAAATTTTGGGAAAATTTTAAGAAATCTTCTCTCTTTATCTCTCCATAATCTCCAAGATAAGAGAATCTTAATTTGTGGCTTAAAATAAGAAAGAAGGCCGATTTCTCTCCTCATCAACCCATAATAAGGAATAGAAGGGAGGGCCAAAATTTATGGGATTTCGGTTTCGGTCACCCTCGAAACCAACGGCCGAAATTTCGGGGTTCATGGCTAACTAACATACCTGTCACCATTAAATTCTGACTTTGAACTAACAACATAAACCAGTTCTCACAATTTACTTGTTACAATTGCAGGTGTATTCTACATTTACTCAAGGTTCTGTTGATTTTAAGCTTGCAGACTTGTGATTATGGCTAATCTCCCCATGAAAACTCATGTTTGTGGGTTCCTTTGAGAGACATTTTCTTGGGCACATGTGCATTTTGCACCCGCATGAGAATCCCTCAAATGGCTGTAGCTGTAAATCACCACCATGGATTCAAGCCGTTTGTGGGTACCCAGAGATGCAAACTCGGTTCCTTCACACAACTAGACTCGGGCCTTTTCCAACTCATTCCAACCAAACTCGCTCACAGAAGCTTGTCAACACCTTGCCTAACCCTTACAAACAAGGTAGAGGATGAGGCTCATGACATTGGCCCAAGGGTTGAGATTGTTGGGGGTCGTGGGGCTCCAGGAATCCGTGCCCTTGTAGTTGAAGCTGCTATAGCTATGGCATCTGGTGTCGATCCAATTCCGGCACCGAGTGGACTCGGCGGTGCCTACTACTTGCGCAATCGCAATGGCAATAACATTGCTGTCGCAAAACCCATTGACGAGGAGCCATTAGCCATGAACAACCCAAAAGGCTATACAGGTCCGTGGTCTTTTGCGACTTTTTTCTTTTGCATCGGTGTGAGTCCGTGGACGTACCTCGATCTTGAGGGAACCATGTAAATCTCTGTGTCAGTGTGTTTGCATCTTCGTGTTGTTTATTCTTAATTTCTTCCAATACTACACAGGTCGGACCCTAGGCCAGCCAGGTTTGAAATGTTCGGTTCGAGTCGGTGAGACGGGGGTTCGTGAGGTGGCTGCTTACCTCCTTGATCACAATGGCTTTGCAGGTGTGCCCCCAACCGCACTCGTCAAAATTTCACACGTCGCGTTCCATGTGAACCATTCAGCAGGTAAAGCAGCACCCGTACTGCCTAAGATTGCCTCACTTCAGCGTTTCGTGGATCATGACCTTGATGCAGGTGATCTTGGGCCATCTGGGTTCTCCGTGTCTTCCGTTCATCGGATCGGAATTCTTGATATAAGACTCCTTAACCTTGATAGGCATGCTGGAAACATCCTTGTGAAGAAACACAAGCATGAAAACAATGGCGTTTATAATGGTTATGTGAGTGAAAGCTATGTTGTTGGGGTTGCTGAGCTCGTTCCTATAGATCACGGGCTTTGCTTACCCGAATTGCTCGACGATCCTTATTTTGAATGGCTACACTGGCCACAGGCTTCTGTGCCCTTCTCAGAATCGGAAGTCGAGTATATATGCAGGTTAGATCCATTAAAGGACGCAGAACTCCTACGAACCGAGTTACCTTCATTGAGAGAATCGTCTATCCGAGTTCTTGTGTTATGCACCATTTTTTTGAAGTGTGCTGTCAATGCTGGCCTTTGTCTTGCTGACATTGGCGACATGATGACCCGGGAGTTCTGCGGTACAGAACAAGGCCCAAGTGTATTAGAAACCCTCTGTACAAAAGTTAAGGTTAGCATGAATAACATATTCGAGGATGATCAAAGTGAGGAAGAGAATGAGGAAGAGACTGATATGTTTGAGTTGGATATAGAGAGTGAAAATAGTAGCTGTGCAGATGTTTTGGATCTCCCTCGACTCCTTCAGAGCCGTTCGGGGATGAGTAAGCCACCGAAAATTCCGATTAAGTTTTTATCTTCACAATCGATGAGTGAATTCCCCCACAAGATCTTGTTTCCATTACGCAAGGAAAATGACAATGACGATGACCATGAACATAACAAGGAAGCTGGTTACGATGAGAACGGAAACAGTGATGAGGATGGTGGTGAAAATCACAAACTGGGTGGTTTGACAAAGAGTGTGAGCTTCTCAGTAACAAAGTATAACAATGAAACTGGGGGCATTTCGTTTAGAAGCATGACTGAAGAAGAATGGGGATTGTTCATAGAGAGTTTTGAGAAACTTCTGCCCAAGGCTTTTGAGAGTAGGAAGAGCATGGGACTGAAGCAAAGGTTGGGAACTTCATGCAAGTTTTGAGAAAAAAGCTTGGAGACAAAGGTAAAGCTAAAGAGTACCTATCAAAAAAAAAAAAAAACCTAAAGCTAAAGAGTGAAGGATTAACATTTTGAATTTGTTGTATTTAAGTGTACATTAATTATTGACTTATATACTTGGGTAGACTAATAGAAAATTGATCTTAGTGTAGGAGAGACAGATAAATACCCTCATTTACCTTTTTCTTTTGTATAATTATAAAGATTCCTTAGGGTACAGTGGTGGGTATTTTTTTTTTCCTTTTCTTTCTTCTTCCTTGTAGAGTATAGAGTAAGATTTCATGGCTTTTTTAAGATTTGTAAAAGTGAATGTAATCACAACTTCACATTGTTCTTCTCATGTGAAGTGCAATCCTTTACTTCTTATGCCTTTCTTATGTATTTAATATAAAAGTGTTCTCTCTCTCTCTCTCTTCTCTGTCTCTCTCTCTCTCCCAACTCTAGATCATAATTGAAATTAGTTATGTTCATCAAATTTTGCTCTCCTCTTATGGACATTCATTCATTAATCATTAGGTCAATGTCCAAAAGTATTCGAAGCACCTTCCACAATTGATTGTAGGGTTGAGGGTGCTTTTGCATTTTTCATTTCGTTGGGCAAGGTTCCAAGCTAGATGATTATTGTTGGAGTATTTTTATTTTAATTGATTTTTTAATCAATTTTAAATTAAAATAAATAAAATAAGAATGGATGTGTGGTTGTGGGAAGTTGAAATCTCAACCACTTAGCTAATTAATTTAACTCATTGACCTCAATTTATTAAGAGAACTTGTAAAAAGAATAGTCCCTTTAACTCAAGCTTCTGGGAACATTCCCACTTTGCCTAGGAAAAGAAAAGCAAAGAGAATTATAAGCTACCCTCTCACATTATATAGTATATAACTTAATAAATCCACACACATTTATCTAATGGCATGTGGGAAATGGTGAGAGGAACTTTGGATTTTCTCTTATGGTTCATTAGAAAATGAGTTTCTCATGAAAATTTACTTTTTCAATTGTTTAATGTGTGTGTAGGAGTTTTAATAAGAAAATGAAACCTAGGAGATTTGTGACAAATTAGGGAGTTTCTTTTTTTGATAGAGAGTAAGAATCCCTTATGTGCAAATCATTGTTTATTCTACTTTGGGGAGAAAGTGGGTGGAACCCACTAGGGAGTTATTGGGAGAGATTTTTGGGGGAAGGGAGACTTCATCCAACCCAAAATTTGTTGGAAGCTTGTGCAGGGAGTTAGGGTTTTGAAAGAAATCATAGCATCCCTTATTATTTAAAAACACCTCATAATTTTTTAAACCCTAGAACTCGAGTTGTACATGCATATATTCCTTACAACAAGCCTAAATGCCATAAACAAACAAGATATTTTATGTATAGATGCATGGTCGAAGTTTTCAAAATATCAAAATTGCCCCTTTATTGTTAAATTACACTAATACTCATGAATAGAAGCTCATGGTAATATTACAAGAGAAGAGAGAGAGAGAGAGAGAGAGAGAGAGAGAGTTGTAATGAAAGAATAAAACTTAGGGATGAACAACTTAGGGATAAAACTTTAAGTAAAAATAAAAAATAACTTAAGTGAGAAATTAATTAATTGAAAAGGAGAAGTTTTGATAATGAAAAATGAATAACATGTGAGATTTAAAAAATTAATTTGGTGAATTTAGGGAGTTTCTTTTTTCAGAGGAAGTAGGACTTTCTTAAATGAAACTGCTGGCTACTTTGGGAGGAGAGTGAGCGGATCCCTCTAGGGAATTATTGGGAGAGATTTTTGGGGTAAGGGAGACTCCAATCATTGTGAGCTTGAAAGTTTTGAAAGGAAATCCTAGCCTCCCTTATTTATTATTTAAAAATACCTCATACTTTTCTAAACCCTAGTCACTTGTATTTTAAGAGATTTTTCTAGAGGAAGAAGAATAAAGAAGAGGAGCTTGAATACCTTCATTTAGACATCTTTCTTACTAAAAATGCAAGTTCTCTTTCATTCTCTGATTCTATAGTGAGTTTTTCTTGAACACGTATGCTTTCTACATGTTTTCATCATGTTAACCTTTACATGTTTTTCATTAACATTATGCTTTGAAAGAATTTTATTTACGGGAATATGAAACTTAATTTAACCATGATGTGATTTTTTGTCATAAATGGTGATTACATGATATAGAAAAAATGAACCCCAGAATATTGCTTGAATAAAAGGCTTGTAGAGTAAGAAGGGCTTAATATCATTGGGTGAAAGACCCTAAAGAGTAAGAAGGGACTGAATTTTCCTTGGGGGCAAGACTCTAAATTCAATTGGGTCATTATGGTGACATTTAGAAAGTTTAGTTGATTTGGTGGACAAATCGAGCCCTAGAACTCGAGTTGTACATGCATTCTCTATTTTTCACGTATGAATTTTTTCTTATGATAGTTGATCTTCATGTGAAAAAGGTTTTCCTTCTTGTTTAATTTCATTTTTTGGATGCATCCTCCATAATCTCAAGAACATTGTGTTAAATCTGTTAGGAGCTCTCTTGCTCATTATGTGATTGTTACATTTTTTTTATTGATTAGAGATCGAAGAATATGGAATCTAACTCGTGGACTGAAAGTTTACAAGTTTAATTGTTTACTTTAATTGAATGAAGTAATAAGTGTATTTGAGAATAATTTAATAACAATTTAGTATATATTTATTACCATGGGAATGATTTGGGAGAGAGTAGGTTATTACCAACTATTTTCGGGATTAATTAAATTACTTCTAAAAAATTCATGCTATAAAATTTCTTATTTTATCTTTTTTTAGAATTTATTTATTGCTTAATATTGTAGTATTGAACATCGTATCGAGATTGTCATTCTTTGCATGGTCTCAGTATAATATTTAGTATGTATTCCATAGGCCTTGGTTTAATTAGAGACTTATTTTAAAATTTTCTAATAGCGAGATCTACCTTTTTGAAAATTTTGACATTTTTAGGAGACCATTGGTATTTTCCCTACGTGTTACCAGGGTGCTTGTGCAGTCAACAAAATGCCTTATAATAGTAAAGTCTTCATTGGAACCATTATTTCAGGGAAAAATTAATAAGATAAAAGAATGTTGTCATTTTTCCCCGATCCTATTTCATAATTGTTTTCAAATAAAATTAGTTTCACAATATTTTGAAATATATTTAATTTGATATGATTTTTCTAGTGAAGCATATATAAGCAATTTTCTGTAAAGGTCTGTTCATGGCATGATTTGGAGAATTAACTAAACAATGCTACTTGTCTGAAGAGTCACTAAGATGTCATTTGGTAAAACTTTTTCTTAGACCTTAAATCTGAATGAACTAAAATTAAGTGATTTTGGTGATTAAGTGGTGTTTCGTAAACAACTTAATTTCAACACTTATCACCAAAACTACTTAAATTAAGTGAAAAGTAAAAAATCACCCTCCCTTCACTTATTGCGGTAAGTAAAAGCATCTTTTTGAAAGATTCTAAGATTCTCTTTTAATATCGATAATGTCCTTTTCTTAAAGCTTTCTCTTTTAAAAACTTACGAAAGTGTCCTAATAAATATTTTAAAATATCCATGATGTCGTTAACTTAATTTTAAAACTTAAGACATTTACCAAACAATACAAATCAGTCATAAGTCATTAAGCTATCAAACCTTAAGCACTTTAAGCTTTTAGATCTAATAACTTATTTACCAAACGCCACCCAAGTCTATTGTTAGTATGTTAGAATATAACTGTTATTTTATGGATGAAGTGATTCTAGTAATATTTTTACCTTATTTTATGTAAAAATCATTTTCAGTTTACTTTCAAGAATATTCAACTTTATTCAATTCCAATGGTAATTAAATTTACTATGATTTTTAGACTGTAAACATACTTGGACTATTTTCTATTATATATCCAAGAACAACAATCTATATTGGACTAGTCATTTTATGTAAGCACTAGTAAGTTTTGGTCTTTTTAACACTTTTCTTAAATTTTAATCTGAGTATAGTATTAGAAAATTTAGTGCCATTTAATTTGGAATTATATTTCCTGAGTTATAACTTTTTTTAGCGATGATGTATCGTTCTGTCCAAACAGCAAGCTCACGATTTTTTACTAAATTTAATGAGCTAAATTTATTTAATTAATCTAATTTTTGTAAGGGAATTTTTGACATATCCCCTATGTTGACTTTAAAATTAAACGTATCCCCCATAATTTGAAAAAGTTGATATACCCCCATGTGACCTAGTCTAACGTCTAAGACCGGCAGTTGACTCACATTGACTAATATTTTTTTCCTAAAAGGACATAAATGCCCATTTCTTCAACCTTAGAACAAAGATATGTGGATTTGAGTTAAAACCCTAACCCCAAATCAAATGGCTGTGGTGGATAGACGACCATGAGATTATAGTGGATTGATTACCCATCACCGACAACCAACCTACTAGAGTCTCAAGGCCGGCCGTCCACCACTTCGACAAGCAACTCTAGATTTACAAATAAACAATAATGCCTTGAGAGAGAATGACAATTCATGATGTTATTGAGCGGTAATTGAAAGAACATTCAAAGAAGGATCTCAACTCTTAAAGTCTCATTCTTTTGTTTTTTTTTTCTTCTTAAAAGCATTCATTAGGAAAACTGATAATTGCCTAAAAGTATATAATTATCATCTTCTCATTCTTTTGTTTTTTTTTTCTTCTTAAAAGCATTCATTAGGAAAACTGATAATTGCCTAAAAGTATATAATTATCATCTTTAAAATAGGCATTATCGAGTCCTGGTGACCTACATGCAGAGCTATTTTGATTAAGATTCTAATTACGTGTATTTTCTCTTGTAGGACCACTTTTGGCCTAATTCTCGAGATCTGAAGGCCATCAAGAAGCCTAGATCACATCCATCAACATTAATGATCATCATGATGATCAAGACCAAGTATTCCGATGAGATCTAGATCAACGATAACAAGGCCCGAGGAGGACAATCACCACATAAGGGCCCAATTGAAGACAAAAGGTCAAAATGAGGAACGCATCAAGCCCACGATCATAAGAGATCAAGCCCAATCAAAGTCATCATCAGCTTGATCAAGATCAAGGGTAGACATCGCGTATGAGCTATTTAATTAAGACAAGGGCATGAGAGTGTAACTAATCCAAAAGAGAGGGGCAAAGTTGTAATACCAAATATCACATTTATGAGATAATCTTTTCTCTCTCCTCCCAACTTTTCCTCCACAATTCTCAACGTATGTGGCATAATCTCCCATTATTTTATTTTTTTTAAATTTATTATTCTTCTTTTATTCTCCCTTTATTCTCTTTTCTTCTTTTCCTTTATCATAAATCTTTGTTATTAATCTCCTTCTTTTTTGTCATAATATCTTTTTGAAATCATTTTCATGTTTCCTTATTTTCATACCACCTCACTTGACCTATAAAAAGCACCCCTATTCTCTCATTTGGGTGCTTAGAGCTCTCTCTCTCCATCTATTAATTTTTCTATTTCTCTATAATTGGCCAAGAAGAACTGGGCTTTATTGATCAAAGGTGATAAAAAGAAGTGGTGTAGCATTTAACAAATAAGATTTTTATTATATTCATCTCTTCTTGTTTCAATAAAATGGTTGGCTAATTCTCCTACTAGTGTTGAGGATTTCGCCGAAGTAAGTATTTAATTTTTAGATTATTTTTCTAGTTTATTAATTCCTACAACATGATTATAAAGTCTATTTTTATATAGTTTTTTATTACATGTTCTTCGAAGCATTGACACGTTATGCTTAGATTATTATCTTTGATGGTGTGTGCTTGAAGTTGACATGTAATCATTAAACGTGTTTTATTTTAGAAAAAAATATCATTCTCAAAGGTTGAATCTTCCGAATCAAGAATATTGAATTATTCATGATTTGAGAGAAAAAAATGAGAAAATAAATTAGAGATAGTAATTTATTAATTATATATATTTAGTTTTAATCCAATACCCTAGTTTTCTCTTTATTTGTTTATTCCACTATCTGAAATTAGGGTTTTTCCGCGTCGTTGGTTACGAAAACCCTAAAGTTCAACAATATTTATAATTTCTCCGATTTGGTTCACTTAATCTGCAAAAATGTAGACTTGCACAGTGGCTCGTGTCGGATGTCGTCCGCACTTGGGGTTAGGGCAAATCAAGAACAATAATAACAAAAATTGCTTAGAACAATGAGTGATGGAAATGTGAGAATGATGGAGTGATAATCGAACTTTAAAACATTCTTTTAGTGAGATTTTTATCAGCTAATTTACGAAAAGAGAATGAAACACAATGAATAAATGAATTATCAAAATAAATTTATTAATTAATCGAAGTATTACATAACTCAAATAAAAACAAATGCTAACGAAGAAAGCAATTAAATGAGAGTGATAGAGAGAGAAATTGAAGAAAAGTAGAGAGAGAAAGTAAGAAATTAGAGAGGAAATCAAAGAAGAGAGAGAAAGTATAGGAATGAGAGAGAAAGTCAACACTCACCTTGAAAGTTGACCAGAGGAGATGCATGCAAGTGGGAAGATGATGGGCAACAATACCTTTTCTTTTGGATAGACCGAACTATGGTTGGGGCGTTCAAGCTTGCTGGTGGAAGAAGGTTGCTTATGCACATGGAAGACATGGTGGAGCTTTGTCCGTTTGATGAAGGGGTGCTATCCACGAAGACAAGATGTGGAGAAGATAGGTGGTAGCAACAATGCAAGGCAACAAGAGGAGGGACTGCAACTTGAATTGCAGCACTACAGGTTTGTGCTCTTAAGAGCAACACCGTGGTGGATGTGGAGGAGAAGTAGCAGCACTTGCTCAAGAAAACCAGAGTTGAAGGTTCGTGGTGCTGATGGTGCTGTGCACGTCCAAAGCTTGAAGCATGGATGATTGGGTTGCACTTGCAGGTGATGGCAGTGGAGACGTTGCTGTCCGTGAGAATAAGAAGACGTGAAGTAGTTGCAGCCCCTTCTTGGAGAAGATGAAGTGGCAGCAAGGAGTTGTTGCTGGACTGCACAGTGAGTGGAGAAGAAGACAACAACAGAGGTGCTCCTTTGTGAAGTTGCTGATTCGGTGATGAGGAAGACCAGTGCATAGTGTTGGAGGTGATGGAGATGAACTGCAAATCTGCAAGAGATCCCGTAGGATGGAAGTTGGATGTCGTGTTGTCGCCTAGATAGTGGTCAATGATTGAACTCGCTTGTGAGGAGCAGCAACGTGGAAAATCGGTATGAGCAACCGGTGTTAATGGTGAAGAGCAATGGTTTGGGATTTTTTGGCGATGTTACAGGTTTCTTTAATGGAAGAATGGAGGCCAATACCTTGCAGACGTTTGGGTGGAGAGGTGAAAGAGGACTTTGAAACTAGGTTTTTTCCGCATCGTTGGTTACGGAAATCCTAATTCCAACTCATTTGTAATTTATCCGAGATTTCTTGCAAAATTAAGCGATTCTTTGTACGGTGGAAGTATGTCGGATGTCGATCCGCACTCGGGGTTAGCTTGCACAATTCAAGGACATAAAATGATGAATTTTAGCTAAAAATTTGAGGAGATAATTGATGGAGGGGTGAGAATGGTGAAGCGAATTAAAACATGCTTAGTGATTTTTTTTAGAGAGAGAAATTTCCACGACCTATGAGAAGATGCAACTACACTTTGCGAAGTTTACATTCATTGAAAATTAAGCAATTACTACAATATTGGAATCAAAACAAGCAACACAAAAATCAAACTAAACGGCTAATCTAGAGAGTTTTAGAGAGAGAAACAAAAGATGAAGTGATTAGGTAGAGAGAGAAAGTTGAGAAATAGATAAGTAAATTAAGAAAATTTAATAGAGAAAGAAATAAATTCTTCATTGATTCAAACAAGTGCTTACATGAAAACAATTTCATATTGAGACAATTAAATAACCACAAGCTAAACTAAGAAGAGAGGAGATAGAGATGGGTTTTCAACGAACTAGAGAGAGAAGGTTCTTACTATAGTTGCGAGAGTTGGAGAAATTAGTGAGGAGCCGATTGATGAGCCCAAAACTGCTGGAGATGGATCGATTATGGACTGACAACCTAAAGTGGTTGTAGGCCGTTGATTAGCAGGTAGAGGGGTTGCTTCAATGGAGACGCTTCCAAGTTGCAGGTTGAATCGGCAATGGTTTGGTGGAGGCGATAATGTGGACTGGGGGCTGCTATGCGTGGAGATGAAACGGTGGAGAATAGCAACGGAGGAGGTGGCTTCAACCGGTGGTTGCTGTGGAGAGACACAGCAACGTGGAAGGTGCAGCGGTGTGGAGAGGGATTGAGAGGGGATAGAGATGGGAGATGGGGCGATCTTACCTTCCCTTTTTTTTTCTTTTCTTTTTGGTCTTCTTTCTCAGATGAAGACTACTTGAATGGGCTGGAGTTGCAGGTTGCAACGATGGAGCATGGAGGATGAATGCCCGGAGAAGAAGCTGACGGCCTGTATGTGTCGCAGGCCGTGATATGGAGGGTAAGGTTTTCTTCTTCTATTCTTTTTTTTTTCTCTTTTTTTTTGTTTTTGGGAGAGAATTTGGAGGAAGAGGCAGGGACAGCTTGGGTTTTTGTTGGGGGCGGACTGGCGTTGGGAGGATCACCGGTGACTGAAGTGGAGAACCAGCTCCATCCAGCCGGTTTCAATGGTGGAGAAGGGGAGAACTAGTGGTGAAAACTGCAAGAGGAGCAGCAACAACAGCAACAACAGCAGGGTGGAGGGGGAGAGCCAGGCAGCAATGGAGGTATTGTACTCTCCTCCTCCTTCCTCTCTTCTCTTCTTCTCTTTTTTCTTTATTTTTTTTCTGGTTTTCTTTATTTATTTATTTTTTTTTGAAGGAATGGTGGAGGGGATGAGAAAGCCTAACGGCTTGGAGAGGGCGAGAGCCAAGTGATGGACGGCTAGGGTTTTCTTAATGAAGAGAAGTGGTTGAGGAACGTGGTGAAGAGGATGGGAGAAGAGAAGAGTAGGGTTTGGGCTAACCCTTTTGTATGGGAACCGTAGAAACCCACGGTTTCTAATTTTGAAAACTTCTCTCTCCCTCCTTCAAAAGGTGTTTTTTTTTTCTTTTTTCTTTTGAAATTTTAAAAACATCTTTCCTTTATTTGGAAAATAGACTTTTCAAAAAATATTTTTGTTTCCAAAAGTTTTCCTCTCACTATTCATTTCTAGTTAGAATCTAGCCCATTTAAAATATTTACCAATAAAATCTAATATTTCTTTCCAAAAACTCAACTTTCTAAAAATCTCCCTCCTAATGTTCTTTCTCAAAATTCTCCTTATTTTCCAAAACTTTCTTCTGAAAAAAAATTTAGAATGTAATGTGGGCCATCCATCTTCTCAATAATCGTGATCACATTGGCCAACACTACGGACCATGACCGTAGGATATAAATTTATGAGAAGGATGGCCGTCCGATTCTAAGATTGCGAGATGGATGATCGGATGATATGGAGGATGATCTGATGATGATCAGACGGTCGAGATGGATGATGATGATCAGACAGTGGAGATCGACCAAGGTAGGCCGTAGGATTGAGTGATTGCGAAGGTAGAGAGGATCAGATGATTCAGATTTGAGAGAGGAGAGATGATGAGGTTTAGAGAGAGGAGAGAGAAAATATTACAAAATAAAGAGAGAAATGCCAACAGAGGGTCTTGAACCCTGGTCTTTGACTTGGTCTTCTACATGTTTTACCAACTGGGCAATTCTTTGACTTGTGCTAGTTGGTCAAGCTTTAATCTCCTTGGTCTCTTCTTTAAGGGCTTGTTTCTCCTTCTCTCTTGATTTTCTCTCAGGCTTTTCTGACTCTTTGGCTCTTCCCGTCTTTCGCCTATATCTTCTCATCCTCAGCCTGTTGGCTCTTAAGCTTTGAACTCAGGTTCTGAAAGTTGATTGTGGACCTGCATTCCATCAAAATTGCCTAATTAGTGCTCCTGCGATAAAAAAATTCGCGTAATGAGAATGGCTTCGCGTGTGGGTCAAATAAATACGTATGAATGCATGCGAATATACCATTTTAACCAAAAAAGTGTGTTCTATGTAATGAGAGAAACTCTTACGTAGAAATATTGATAAAAAGGTAATTTTACGTAAGAGAGTGTGATAACGCTAGAAGGATAATTGCTTAAAATAAGCACTTTTGAGTGAATATCAGACTGTGAGATAGTGGTCCGACTGGTGCTTCACCGGAGTTGCAGGTCGCCTGAGTTGGGAAGACGACCTGTTGGTGGTGATCGAGGTAGTGACGTTGTGCAACTAAGTTGCTGATCGTTGGAAGAGCAACAACAGAGGAGCATACGTTGTTGTCCTACCACTCTATTTGAGGGTGGAAGGAGGTGCTAACAGTGGCCGGAATGTGAGAAGATGGTGGCGATGATGGTGAAACCAGTGGCACCTTGCAGCATAGTGGCGTGGTGGCTTGGGATTTCAGACCTGCAAACACTACCAGATCTTGAAGAGGGCACGAGGTTAGTCGTGAGAGGGGACAACCACCAAGATTGGCTTTTTAACCGGATTGTAAGTGATGGCCGGAGTTGCTGACATGCAACTCCGGTAAGACAAAAGGAAGAAGAAGAAAAAAAGAAGAAGGTGGGGAAGATAAGGAGAAGAAGATGGAGATGAAGGAGAGGGGCGAATGAATGGTGTGCACTGTGGAAACCTGAAGCTGTAGGTAAGTCCAGCAGCCTTGCAGCTTGTGAAAACGTGGGTGGCAGACGTGGTCCTACAATGGAGAATAGTCCATCGGCTAGGAGATGATGGAACGGCTCAAGTTGTAGAAGAAGAAGAAGAAGAAGATGTTCTTGAACAATTTTGCCGAGCTTTCGCCAGAATCAATGGAGGACGGTGGTGTGATTTTCGCTGGAGAAGACGAAGGTGATGCTTGGTGGAGATATGTTGTTGCCTAAGAGGATGTGGGAGAGAGAAGATAGAAGCTAGAGGGAGGGAACTGAACAAGCCAAAGAGATCCAAGATCTCTTATAGGCTTTGATTTATTTGCTGTTAAAAAGGGAACCGTTGGATTTAGAGAGATCCAACGGTTGGGAATATGTTAGTTAGATGAGATAGATGGGGGAGAGAAGAATCGATCAAGTGAGACCGATTCTCTCTTCTGTTGCAAGTGAGCATGGGCATGGGTAGGCGGGCTAATGGGCCAGATGGATATGGGTATGGGCTCAAGGATAAGTGGGCTAATGGGCTAGATGGATATGGGCCTCTTGCGAGGCTATAATCAACCATTTGAGGCACTTCTCTTCACTCCAACGATGGAGATCGGTTGGGTGATAGGATGGATGATCGAATGATCGGTGGCACGATCGGATGGTCGGATCCGTAGGATGGATAGATCAGATGGTGATCGAATGGTGGATTTGATAGATACTGATGATAGGTCAAGGAGAGAGAGTCGGTCAAAGCTAGGAGAGAGAAAATGTCAGAAAATACAGGAAAATGAGCTGGCAGAGGGTCTAGAACCCTGATCTTCACTGTCTCCCTCCTCACGCTTCACTAGTAGAGCAAACCATCATTTCTTGTTGATTCATGCGGCTTTAAATGCTTTAGTCCGTCTCCTGGTCATTGGCTCTCCTACTCTCTTCGTTCTTTGGGCCGGCTCTTCGGTCCTCTTGTTCAGCCCATATTAGGCCCATATCTTCTAAACATAGCATGTTTGGCTCTTTAAGATTTGATGATAGGCTTTTATGGTTTATCGTGGGCCCGTCAATCCTTGAGAATCGCCCGATAGGGTCTCCTACAAATGAAAAAGCGCGTAATGAGATTCAACTAAAACAACTTGATACTGGACTATCCAAAATGCGTATATTTCATGCAAATAGTCAATTTTCGTCTAAAGAATGCATTCTACGCAACAGAAGAAACTCTTACGTAGAAAAGTCGACGAAAAGATAAGTTTTACGTAGGAGAATGCGACATCGCTATAAGGATAATGGCTTAAAATAAGCACTTTTGAGCGAATATCACTATCTTTAATTGATTTTACTTCATTTTAATTCAAGTTAGTAAATTAGTGCAAATTTCATCTTATCTCTACAGAGACTTTTTATCCTAGTTTATTTATTAATTTTTGGTTTGGAATAGATTTTCAACAAGTCCTTGTGGGTTCGACTCTTACTTGCCTTTGTATTAATCGTATTCTTGTTGCAAGTATTATATAAAATTGTTGATCGATTGGGATTTAAACGACTACTTCATTAAAATCCTAAAAATCCCGGTCGTCAAAAACATGGTTCTGCAGAGTAGTATAAACTTTGAGTTTGGATTATCGGAACGGATAAGTTCTCAAGTACAGCCTTTGCATCTTTCCAACTTACTTGCTATTGTCCACAACGACTTTTTTTTTTTTTGTTTAGTTTGCAAAAGATAGAGTTCCATGCAGCCTCAATTTGCATCTTTCCAACTCATCTGCTATTAGATTCCCACCCAAGATCTTTGGTTCTTCATGTTAGATCCCCATCTTCATTGATCGATTGTCTTTGACATTGCTGAAAGACACTAGAAAAATCTCAATTACCCACTTCTTCTCCAACAAAACCCCAATTGCAATTCAATCCCCATCATCACCAATGTTGATGGTTTGATCTGTTTATGTAGTATTTTTTGTGACTTTGTCATGCCAGAATCAGAGCTGCATGCCGTGAAATATTTTTGTTCAAAGGTTGAAGAAAGGGCATTTTTGTCATTTTAAAAAATAATTGTTAGTCGATATGAGTCTATGAAAGTCTTAAGCATTAGACCAGGTCATAGGGGGGTACGTCAGTTTTTTCAAATTGTTGGGGAGGGGGGGGGGGTGTTATGTCTAATTTCAAATATAACATAGGGTTAATTATGTCAAAAAATCCCTTTTTGTAAAAATGATTATTCAACCTATTCTATATCCCTGGATCCTAGGTCATGGGTTGGGTCATGGATCTCGGGATTCTAAGTGCACAAGTGGTAAAAACTTTTCTCCCACCTCCCATGGATAGCCCGCCTATTGATGTTTGATGTTATCATTCTGAAGCATTGATGTGCTCTCATTCAAAATTCCACATTTGTTGGATTGTAATTATGATTAAATTTAAAAAAAAACACTTGTTTTCTTTTGCACAATGCTCTTCAAACATTTAATCAACTGCAATGGGATGATGCTACATGGAAGAGCTATGACACTTGAAAATGAAGAAATCTCATGGAAAATTAGGGAACAAGAATGATGAGAGAAAATTTTACTAAAGAAAAGTTTTGCAGCATAACTACAGGGATGTTCCACATATAGAATCCCAAGAAGGTAATTGTATCATATTTGTCAATATATGTAGTACGGTTTGTTAAATTGATTAGTTGCTACCATGCACAAAAAACACACTTTAAGATCTATCTCTCTGAATAAAATCGTACAAAACCATATATATATATATAGGGCGATACAGCAATGCTTTGTGCCATGCATTAAAATTTACTTCATAAATAAAAAAGGAAATAACTCTCTTGTAATAAACAAGGGTTTGTGCTTAGAGAGAGAGAGAGAGAGAGAGATCCATCTGTCTCTCAGATTTGTGTGTGAGGGACATATCAAAAATGTAACTCAGATCTTTGAGAGAGAGAGAGAGAGACGTGGGTGGGAAAGCGGGGTTAAAGATCTCTCTCACAGATCTGAGAGAGAAATCGAAGAATGGTGTGCTTTGTACAAATGTGATGATAGAGTGAGAGAGAGCTAGAGACATGCACTTGTCGCCGGAGAAGAGGCTGAAGAGTGTCGAAAAGGAAGACTAAGAGGAAGTAGGAGCTCATGTTCATCCAAGATGGGATGGGCAATTTCTTATCAAACTCATTATTTTTAGGGTATTTTAATATGATCGGGCTTCCGTGATTGACCTTTTATGACAGGCTCATGGGACAAGCCTTGTCGGACATGGATTTCGAGAATCCAATGGTTGTGATAGTGTTGAGCTGGCATTCACTTTTTGCCAAAGCAAACCACCGTTGGATTCTCGAAATCCACACCTTGAAGGCCTGTCCTGTGAGCCTATCATAAAAGGTTGGTCATGGGAGTAGTGGCGGAGCCAGGATTTTGTTCAAGGGTGGGCAATATTGTACAAATTTTGTTTCAGGGTAGGCAAAAGGGTGCTTTGAAGGAAAAAAAGAATTTCTTACTGAACTTTTAATCCTGGCTCCGCCACTGCATGGGAGCTTGTGCCATTTTAATAACACACCTGAAATTTGAAAATAATTAGTAATACATCTTATACTTTCAAACTTTAGGATTACCCTCCTTGACCTACTCTAACAATGCTCAAAACGTGCATCTTCTTCCAAGACACCATAAAGACATGCTATGGCCCATAGTATAGAAAACCTGTTTTCCATAAAGGGTTGGGATCTGCGGACCTAAATTTTTGGACATAAATTTTCACCAAAAATCTCGTCCGCGGGAATCCAAAGGTGGTTGCATTGTTGAGCTGACATCACTTTTGCCAAAGCAAAGTCACTGTTGGATTCTCGTCAACACCCGAGAGCTTCCGTGAAAATTTAGGTCCTCGGAACCTGTTCTTTCCATAAAACCAGAGTCCATTTTTTAGGAAACGTGTTTTCTACAAAACATAGTCCCCCCAACGGGTGCGATCTGATTTCTCAACAGGTGGAAAATGTGTTGCAAGCTTTAGGAAGTAGATCTGATTTGTCTTTTCCTACCTAATGTTTCTCGTTTCTTGCACACGTTTTCCACGGCAATACTTGGAAGTTAATTAGCAATAACAGCAAACTCGTGTGCAAAACGTTTATTGCATTAGTGATAATGGTCGGGATAGTTTGACATACTTTTTTGACACTCGACACATGATCATGGCCCTTATATCTAATCGGGATAAACAGGATTGGCCATTGACACCCTTAGTTACACCCTCCGCATCCCAACAGTGGATCTCAAACCTCCATTCAGTGTCGGATTCTGGATCTAAAGTTCGGTGGATGAGCTTTCTCCCAAGAAGCCCAATGTGATGGGCTTCTTAAAGCCCACTTAAATACCAAGCGGATATTCCTTATTACCAATGATTGAAGAGAGAAAGGCGAGTAGAACATTGCTGACCAGCCACAATATGGGCCACGTGGCACATTCTTATAGGATAATGACTGTATGGATGTTTGGCCAATACCTAGGTGGACCTACAAACCAAATATCAACATGATTAGTGATTTCGAACCTTTGGATCTTTGTACCCCGAAATAATGGTAAAAACTGCTCAAATTCCACGGTTAAAGAGCAACCCATCAAAATGACTTCAATCCAACGCTTACAATGAACTAATCAGGTTTAAATTTTGGTCTGTAGAGTCTATCTACGGTTGGGCCGAACATCCGTACGGTCATCGTCCGCTAAGAATGTCTCACGTAGCTCAAATTATGGGAGGTCAGTAACGTTGCTGACCGTCGACGGTCAGCGAAGTTCTACTCGAGAAAGACTCGCCCAAAAAAAAAATAGGAAGAAGAGAAAGACAAAATCTCCCCAAAAGATTGATTCCTTTGTTCTCCTTTCAAATGTAAACTCAGAAAGCAAAATTGCCTGAGAAGCTCCTCCACCTCCTACCTTCAATTCTGCACCAACCCCATGTACTAGCCCTATACATGGCTTCTTCCCAATTCCTCTGTAACCACCTTTATCTTTCCTGTAATGGAAGAAAACCGAGTAATCTCTGCAGACAAAGCAATCTCTCTGCATTTTGGAGACATGGGTATAGTAATTTCCATCAAAAGCTCCAATTCCAAACAACCCCTTTTGTCAGAGCCATGGCTTCTGATTCCAGAACTGGCAGAAAACAAGTAGAGGTATGTTTGAAGTACAGTTTTTGTATTTTAGTTCATTTTCTTTCCTTGCCTGCTTGTTGTGTGAATATTCCAAACTTTTTGTTGGTTTTAGATAGTGTATGATCCAGATGAAAGGATAAACAGGTTGGCAGATGAAGTGGATAAGGACGCTAACCTTTCAAGGCTCACTCTGTTTTCACCTTGCAAGGTAATCATTGCCCTCCTTTTTTTCCTTTTATGGTTTTGAATTATTTTAATGGGCATTAATAAACTGAAGATGAATATGGTATCTCCTGGACTGCAGATTAATGTTTTCTTGAGAATAACCAGTAAGAGGGAAGATGGGTTTCATGATTTGGCTTCTCTCTTCCATGTAAGTTCATCCGCCTAACACCTTTATTTATTTATTTATTTTTTCCTCTTGGCAAAACTTAAACATGAGTTCTTGAATTGAGTCTTGGAAAAAAAAAACCCTCTTGTTTGATGTAAACACATGGGACTTCAAGAGTTCAATAATGCTTGAGTTTACTTTTATCTTTGTTGTTCCTTCCTTCCCCCTTCCCCCTTCCTTGCACTTTCAGTTATTACCAACATATAGTATTATCAATATCGTACTTCATATCAGTGACCCACAAAAACGATATGTAATGATAAATGTCGCATCGTATTGTATGGGAATTAGAATAAATTATGATTAGTTTCCCCTATGTATCTTATCTTACTTTCGAGAAAACAATACATATTATCCTTTAATTTACAATTCATATCAATATATAATATCATGACCAACCCCTTTTACGTCCTACAGGTAATAAGTCTAGGAGATAAAATTAAGTTCTCTTTATCACCGATGAAAAACAAAGATCGTCTTTCGACCAATGTGCCGGGAGTCCCACTTGATGAAAGAAATTTGGTAAGTTGCAGTTTCAGTATTTGGTACTTGTTTTGATCTTTTGTTCATTCTTGAAAGTTTATGCTTTTGAAACCTCCCTTTGCAGATTATTAAAGCACTTAACCTTTACAGGAAAAAGACCGGTAGTGAAAACTTCTTCTGGGTAAAAGCAAAGTAGATTGAATGTTTTTTTGGTAACCTTCAGAAATGTATCCATCTATGTTAGAGGAAGGTCGCTTCTTGAAACTGGTTTTGACTTTATTGTCTGTTTATAAATGTGGGCAGATTCATCTTGACAAAAGAGTGCCTACTGGTGCCGGTCTTGGTGGTGGAAGTAGTAATGCTGCAACTGCATTATGGGCGGCTAATCAGTTCAGCGGTTGTCTTGTCTCTGAAAAGGAACTTCAAGAATGGTCAAGTGAGATCGGTTCAGACGTTCCTTTCTTTTTCTCTCACGGAGCAGCCTATTGTACCGGTAGAGGTGAGGTATGTTTAGGGTTAATAAAAATGCCTCTCAAAGTTAGACTATTCTTTGAATTTCATGTTCTTTCCATGCTTAATGGCTGCACAAGATAGTCATGCACTATAGTCTAATACTTTTAAAATGTATAATTGAATATTTCATATATCATGAGACAATTTCATACTTCAAATCCTGTATCGTAGGCTCTAGCACTATTTTTTTTTGATAAGTAGCTCTAGCACTATCCCAGAACAACTTTGATGAATTGTGTTTTTCTTCCTTTGAGAACCATTGGTTTGAGTTGAATTAGATTGACTAGGTTGGCCTTGGCCACTAGGAGTCAGACTCAGGTGGAGAACGTGCAGTAGGCTTTCTTATTTGTGAAACGTAAGATGAAATTTTATCAAGAATGAAATGTAGAAGAAACGAGGAAGCATTAGAAGAACATATTCTGTATACATGGATTC
The DNA here is from genome assembly GCA_035048495.1 of Euptelea pleiosperma. Taxonomy (NCBI): domain Eukaryota; kingdom Viridiplantae; phylum Streptophyta; class Magnoliopsida; order Ranunculales; family Eupteleaceae; genus Euptelea; species Euptelea pleiosperma. Next base: position 7,255,199 of record CM068544.1, read on the forward strand.
TGTCTTTGAACCATCTTAAACATGTACTCATCCTTTCTAATAAAAGTGAGACTGTTTCTACTAGCCAGTGCTTTATTTGATCTTAGTCTGATATGTTGGATCTTGTTTCTTTTTAACTACGGGAGGGGCATCTTATTATGTTTTCTTTCTTGATGATTACTCTTGCATTACTTGGAGTTATTTAATGCGTTATAGATCTAAGCTATTACAATACATTGACTTCTGCAAAAGGATTCATACTCAATTATCTACCAGAATTAGAGTATTTGACTTTGTTGCTGGCAGAGAATATGCTTCCTCTGCATATCGTGAGTTCTTTGAATCCTAGGAACCATTCCGCAGTTATGTACCCAAGCACTTCAGAAGAAGCCACTCTGCTTCCTCTCATATCCTATCTTGTCCTATAAGTTTCAGGAAGAAGCCAATCTTGTCCTATGAATTTCAGGAAGAAGCTATCTTACCACTGTCTATCTGATTAGTGGGATTCCTTCTCCTTTTCTCTATTGTCTCTCTCCTTTTGAGCATGTGTTCTCCACTCCCCTTGACTACTCTGAGGTACAGTTGTTTGTGTGTGATTTGGTCTTTTACCAAAATATGAACTTCACAAACTCCCTGCATGTTCCACTCCTCTTGACTACTCTGGGTTAAATTTGTTTTGGTACACTTGCTTTGTTATTTTACCAAAATATATGAGCTTTCTGCATGCTCTGCCAGTCTTTTTTGGTTATGACATTAAGCATAAAGGTTATTATTTTTATGATCCTAATGCTCATTGTCTTAGGATCTGATGTGTCTTTTCCTGGGTAGGTCATTTTTTTGGTCTTTTTTACCCTCCTCAGTGTCCATTGATCTCCTGTAATAGGTATTTTATCTTTTATTGATTTTCTGGTGATTGTCAGTATTTATATTGCGCTGATCTTTCTCTATTGTTCCTATTCAAGTTCCTGTCTTTGAGGGTTGTGCATGCTTCCCAAGTCTACCAAAGGTTGTAGTTACAAACAAGTCTCTTTCCCTGTTATCAGTGCTTGGTCATGCTATTTGGGGTGTTGATTTCGCACCAACTTTTATTTAATTGGCCTCTGTGAGATCATTGCCACCTAATCCATATGAGTTTGTTTCCACTGATCTATGATACCCAACTACTGCAACATGCCCATTCTCATTGTCTTAGGATCGTCATGTGTCTGTTCTTGGATAAGTTCGTTTTCTTTTTGTCTTTTTACCCTCGTGGCCCCATCATTAATCTCCTGTAATAAGGATTTATACTTTCTTGATTTTCTTATGATTGTCAGTATTTATATAACACTAATCCTATCTTTGAGGGCCGTGCATGCCTCCCAATTCTACAATCTACAGTAGGCAGTAGGCACAAACGAGTCTCTTCCCCTATTATCAGTGCTTGGTCATGCTACCTTAGGTGTTGATTTTGCACCCAGTTCATGTTATTTTCCTCCGTGAGATCATTGCCCCCCTAATCCATATAAGATGATTGCTTGGATCCGATAATCACTTTGCTGACAGGCCTCTTAAGCTTAATATTAAGGTTTGGCCCACAAATGGAGAGCCTCCTTCATTTGACTGACTAGCATCAATTGGATGGAAGTCTTGTTTATCTAAGTTTATTGTACACATGATTAATTAGTTTGTCTCAGATCCTTGGCTTGTTGTCCTTCACATTACTTGTTATTTGCGAGGCTCCCCATCTCGTATTTTATTGTTGCCTCCATCCTCTCTATTGTAGTTTTTTCTGCTTACACCAATGCTGACTGGGCCAGCGATGTCAGTCGATTGGGTTCTGCATTTTGTGTCCTTTGGGTGTTTCTCTCATCTCCTAGAAGAGTAAGAAGAAAAAGAATTGTCACCTGTTTGATTGCGGAACAAAAAATCTTGCTATGGCACCTGCTGTTTCAGAGATCTTTGCTTCTTGCTGACCTTTTCTTCCACATGTCCTCAGCTATCCACTATATGGTGATAACAAGAGTGCAATTTTGATTGCAAGCAGTTAGATTGTTTCAGGAATATAAAACATTGTCTCCTTTTTTCTGCCGAAGCCAAATACCTTGCTGTGGCACATGCCGTTTCAGAGATCATGCGGCTTCACGTGCTTCGTACTGACCTCGTTGTCTACATATCCTTAGACCCATCAAATGGTGATAACAAAATGCAGTTGGATTGCGAGCAACTAGATGTTTCTGGGACGTACAAAATGTGTTGAGGTTGATTGCCATTTTATTCATCTCACCACGTACTAGGCTGCAGTTGTCACTTCCACATGTCTCATCTGCTCTTTGTGAATATCTGCATGATATATCTGTTTAATTTTCTTTCGATCAAAGTTTCAATGGTTAATCAGCACGTGACTACGGGGAGGTGAGTGTTGACTGAATGATTTCACTGTAGTATATTGTCTTTGCAGGGGTAGTTTAGTGTTGTCCTCCTATGTAATTATTTTTTTATATACCAATCAGTATCTTAATTAATACAATTGAAACCTTTTGGTTTCTCTCATTTTTCAATGGTTCCTCTAGCAAAGGGTGACATCTCCTAATGTTCTAAAATGGTTGAGCCTCCGCTTCATTAAAACACTGCCAACCAATAGGCCTGGATAAGTCTGTAAGGTCTCACCTTTGCAAAAAGAGCACGAGGAATCCTTTTGTATCATGTACCTCAAATTATAACGGCGTTTAGCAACCAACATTTAATTGAAATGATATTAGTGGATAATATGTATTGAATTGGCGGAATGAGTGATAAGTAGTATGGGCTCTTTATGGTACTTGTGTTGTGTAGTGTACATTCTTATCAAATCCAGACAGATCAATTTTTGCATCCTACCTAAGAGATCTCGTGGCCCCAATCAATCATTTGCATTCTTTCAGAAGCATTTCCAACAGTCTCCAAAGAAGTCCTTTATTGAATGGTTATCACCATCGGTCTCGAAGGAAGTCCATTATTAGACAGTTACCAATTGGGTATGGTCTAGAGATTTCCTAGGTTTGGTTCATTGAGACTGGGTATGCCGGAACCCTGCATATGCACCACAACAGAGACATTTTCAGATCCAAATGGACTCCTTGATGTCTGCCAAATGCATTAATAGGTTTTATTCTTGGCCGTGGAGGGCTATAAGATGCCTTGGAGCTACTCTCCAGAATTTTGGAAGGTTCTCTTTTTGAAAAGTTGCTCACCCTTGGAGGGGGTCAAATAAAGCTACTGACCATTTAGCAAATATTCTGGGTTCCATCTCTTCATCTATTTTGTGCTTTGGTATCTTTTTTAATGAGCTTATATGTTATCTATGTGATGTTGCTAGAGGATGTAACTGTTGTTGTTTGAGGTTGTCACCAATATGCTAGAGAGAGTGGAGGTTATGGGGAGAATGAAGAGATTAGGGTTTGAGAGAGAATGGGGAGATTGAAGTGAATATTCATTCTCACATAAGTGATATATATAAGTTGGGGAAACCCCTTCTACAAATAAAGGAGAAATTGTGTGGGTCAAGTGGGGGCCCACCACTTACCCACTAACATAAAGAAGGATTTTAGGTTATGTGGGTGGGCCCTCCACTTAACCTCTATACAATAGAAAATAATCCTCATGTGGGGTAGTGGGACGCAGCCCACTAAGTGTACCCCCACGTGGTTTTCAAGAATCCAACAGTAACCGCAGAATCTAATTATCTTTTTGCATGGTAATATATCTACAGTGGTCCTGCCTACCCCAGTTTACGCACCAACAAAAAGAACAAGAGTACAATAGAGAGCCTACAGTATCGGTATTGAAATAGAATCGCACCATTCCTACTATATTGTAGTATATTGTATTATAATTATGAGTGTCATGAGTACCATTTCAGAAATTATGATCAACTTTGTAAATATAAATCACTAAATTAGTTGCATGGTTTTATTGCACCCTCATTATGTGTATTTACAATCATTCTGCACAAGAAGTTGTCAGATAATGTTTAACCATGGATGAGGAAAGTACTCTCGAGTCTAGACATAATTCAAGAAAACCTGTTGGGGTGCTCATCATCCTGTTTATAGAGGCATCCATTTCAATAACCTTGCAATGGGGTTGATTTAACTGTGACTGCCAGAAAAAGTATGGTACTCTTGACTATGCTGAATAAGGAATTTTGAAGCATAAGAAAGTTGACCTCTAGAATTTGGCTATGTTATATCCAGGTTGTTCAAGATATTCCGCCTCCAATACCCTTGGACATGCCAATGGTTCTTATAAAGCCCCAACAAGCATGCCCCACGGCTGAAGTTTACAAGGCACTGCCAATTCACTCAGTAAACTTATTTTTACTTCCATTTGTTTTAATTGCTCAAGGATCATTGTTTCTGAGACCAGTTTTGATTTGCGCAGCACCTTCGGTTGGATCAAACAAGTGGGGTTGACCCTTTAACCTTGTTGGAGAAGATATCAGAGAAGGGAATATCTCAAGATGTTTGTATCAATGATTTGGGTATGAGTAACGTCACGAGGATATACTCATCTTTTCTTTTCTTCTGGGTCGGTTCAGACATCCACCGATCTGTTGCTTAATAGTATGATTTTTGCAGAGTCTCCTGCTTTTGAAGTCCTCCCGTCTCTGAAAAAGTTGAAACAACGCGTCCTTGCTGCTAGTCGTGGAGAGTATGATGCTGTCTTCATGTCAGGAAGGTAACATAGACACTGCTGCACCATTTCTAATTTTCTATCAAACACTATTTGTTAACATTCTTAATTTCCAATTATGGTAGTGAGAAAACATTTGAAGAGACACGCTTTAATGGAAGATATGGCCTTTAGATTGAATGCAATGGCAGAATTGTTTTTTTGTAGCCAGCCCCATTAGGATAAGGCAGCTGTGATGATGATGCTGATAATTTCCAATTGAGCACAGCTCTTAATTTTATAACATTTATGAGTTCTTCAACCATTTGCTGTTCAGGTTACAAAAAAAAAAAAAACCATTTGCTGTTCTTCTCATAGTTGATGACATTGATTGCTATTGCACTTTGATCATGCAATTGCTATGGAACATTCAATTACATGTCAAACACTGAGAACCGTGGGTGCACTGATCTACTTCTGTACCATATTTTGGATTTCCCTATTCATATTAATTTATTTATTTTTTTGATAAGTTATTCATATTATGAAATATTAATGTATTTTGTTACCTAAGTATCTTTTCGGTAATTTTTTTTTGATAAGTATAACTATCATTAAAAAAGGCAATAGCCAAAACGATTACAGATAATGCAGCTTAGAAGGTCGAGATGATCGAGATGACCTATTAAGACTACTTCAAAGCAAAAGAGCACTACTAGAAGCAAAGGTATTTACAAAGAGTCATGACTCTCGCGAACACAGCATGTCTCAACGGAAGACGAAGTCTTTGAAGAAAATCCCTCTACACTCCAGAAATATCTTAGACCACAAAAGGAAACTCCCCTTTATGGAAAGGACGATTGAAGCCAAATCTTCGTTCTTTCCTTATAAAAATTTCTGGTTTCTCTCCTTCCAAAGACCCCAACCAATGAGTACGCCCTCTAGATGAGAATGCATGGGAATGCTAGTTGAGAAAAAGTAAGACCAAACCTCCATAGCTATGTCGCAATGTAGCAGAATGTGGTTAACTGATTCTCCATTGTGCTTGCACATCGAGCAATAATCGATCATAATGATCCCTCTAGATCTCAGATGGTCCACTGTCAAGATTTTCTCCAATGAGGCCTCTCATATAAAGCATGCAACCTTAGTCGGGATTTTGGAACTCCAGACCAAAGAGATGGGGAATCTAATACCACCTAGAAAATGTAAAGCCTCATAAAATGAGCTAACTGAAATACTATCTTCTTTGGTCTCGATCCATACACGTTTATCTTGATCTGAAGGCACTAGATGGACATCTTGCAAACGGCCAAGCAAACTAGCTAAGGGCTTGATCTCCCAATCATTAAGGTTTTGTCTGAATCCAAAGTTCCATCCCATTGGCTCTCTTTCCCCAATAACACAGTCTTTGATAGACCAAGACTTCCTCTCAGATAGAGAATAAAGAACTGGATAATCAACCTTAAAAGCAGCTTCACTGCACCAAGTATCTTCCCAAAATTTAATCCTAATTCTTGATCTCACGCCAAAACGAATGCCTCTAGAAAAAACTCCGGAAATCTTCAAGATGCCCCTCCAAACACTACAACCATACGGGAAACGGGCCACTTCACTTATTCACCCAAATATCATCATCTCATACTTACCCGCTATAACTCTCATCCAAAGACTAATAATCTCCATCCCAAACGTCCATATCCACTTGCCCAAAAGAGCTTAGTTCATAACTCTTATACTCTTGATCCCCAAACATCGTTTATCCTTCGGTTTACAGACAGTTTTCCAATCCACTAGATGAAATTTGTGTGAATCCACCTTCTCATTCCACATAAAGTCCATCGTGATCTTTTCTATGACAAGAGCCACACTACGCACAACCATAAATAGGGACATAATAAATAGGCAAACTGGAAAGAGTGCTTTTGATCAATACTAATCTATTCCCTTTAGAAGGATTTCTTGCTTTCCACAAAGCTAATTTCCTCTTGAAGCACTCAATCACTAGATCCCAAATAGCCTTGGATCTGTAATTAGCCCCCAACGAGAGACCCAACTACATAGTTGGAAACCGCTCGATGTTGCAACGCAGAATGCCCGCCAGAACATAAATGTTCACCACTCCACCCACTCTACCACTCCATACGCCTTGCTCTTAGCCAAGTTGACATGCAATCCTGACATAACTTCAAAACAACACAGGAGACCTTTGAGGAATTTGATCTGGGCAACGAGGGACCAAGAAACACAAGGGTGTCATTTGCGAACTGAAGATGAGAACAATCGGGGCTCCTAAGACAGCCGCAAAACCCTCCAACTCACCGATGCCCACCACTCTAGATATCATTCTTCCCAATGCCTTTGTCACTATAATGAATAAGAATGCAATCGATCCCCCTATCTCAAACCCCTAGAGTTCTAAAAGTAACCAAAAAGGGAACCGTTCACTAAAATGGAAAAGGAAGCAGGTGAAATACATTTTCTAATCCACGGCCTCCACTTCTCACCAAAACCCATCCTAAGCATCATATAGTCCAGGAACCTCCAATCCATATGGTCGTAAGCGTTTTTCATATCAATCTTACAGACAATCCCCGGCTCCCCCAACTTTATTCTGGAGTCTATGCACTCATTAGCTATAAGAACCTCATCTAGAATTTTTCGGCCCCTTGTGAACGCCTCTTGAGTTGGCGAGGTGACCGTATCCAACACCATACGAATCCTAATGGCAAGTAGGGTTGCAACTCGGGCGGGTTGGGGGTCAACCCTAGCCCAACCCAATCGTAAAGGCTAGGCTATGGACCCTAACCCAACCCAACCCAAGGTCGGGTCTAGATTTTCCAACCCTAGCCCAACCCTATCAGGTTAGTCGGGTTAGTCAATTTCTCAATTTTTTTTTATTGGTTGGAAAGATTGTTATTTTTTTTCATATTAAAATAATTTATTGGTCAATACAATAACCGTTATGCTAACCATTAAATAATAGCTTCATATCCAACACCTTATGAAAGAAAACATGATATTTTCATAATAAGGGAAAAGTTCATTAACTCAAATTCATGATAAAAGTTACTAAAGAAATAATAAAAAACAATTGTCAAAGAAAACACGATATTTTCAATATCAACCGATCACATAAAATACTAAAATGTAGTTTTAAGGACATTTTGTAATCTCACACAAGGTTTGTAGTTTGCAAAGGACAAACATCCATGGGCTGCTGCATTTGCCAAAATGTAGTGTGGATGTTTGTTGGTATACTAATACATATATCTAGTTTGTATGTCGGGTTGGGCTGAGCTTCAACCCTAGCCCAACCTGATTTGATCGGGTTACCAAAAATCTAGCCCGACCCTGACCCTGACCCCGACTCCGACCCCGACCCAGGTTCTGAAAGGGCTAACCCAACCCAACCCTAATGTCGGGTTCAACCCGTCGGGCTCAAGTTGAGCCCACCCAAGTTGTAGCCCTAGTGGCAAGCATTTTGGCAATAATCTTTTACACACTACTCAACAAACTGAAAGGTTTGTAATTGGTAATATCTTCCGCCTCTTGTTTATTTGGAATCATTGCTACAAAAGTACTATTGAACGTGTAGTCAAAGTACCCCTCCTAAAATTCTAACACCACTGTGAAGTCTGCCCCAACAATCTCCCAACATTGCTTAAAGAACGCTATTGTAAAACCATCCAGGCCCGAGGCGTTATCTCCATCCAATTCAGAAATGGAGCTAAGAATCTCTCCCTCCTCAAAGGGTCTTTCTATGCTTTCCCTATCCTCAACACTAATCTGATTGAAGGGAAGTCCATCCAAGGAAGGTCTATAAGTAGATGTTGCGAATAAAGATTGGAATAAAACCCCACCGCTCCTTTCCTTATGCTATCCTCATTTTTCATTCAAGTATCTCGAATCTTGAGGTGAGCTACATGATTATGTCTTCTGTGAGCATTAGCCATCTTATGAAAAAACTTGATATTGTTATCTCCTTTCACCCACCTGACTCTGGATTTCTATTTCCAACTAATTTCCTCCATCTTCATCGACTGTTGTTATTCCGCTTTCAGATTGCTTCTCCTCAATTGATCCTCCATAGACAGAGGGTCTATCGCTTCCTTCCTATCAAGTAAAGAGATCTCCTCAAGCAAAAGGCCTTTCCGGCTCTTGATTCCACAACTTGATCATTTCTTTGATAGCTTTAAGCTTGCACCTAAAGACTACCTCTGCCCTACTAGTGAACGAAAAAGATCTCCACCACTCTTCCACCCTATCTTTGAATTTGGGATTAAGAAACCACATGTTCTCAAACCAGAAAGAGCACGGACGAGAGCTAAAAGCTCCACAGTCTAACATCAAAGGGGTATGGTCCGAAGCCGGTCTAGGGATTGCCACCAAGGACACACAATGGAATTGGTCCTCCCAACTGGAGCAAACTAGGAATTTGTCCAATTTTCATAGTGTTGGATTGTCTTGGTTATTAGACCACGTAAAAGAGTCCCCTCCCATTGGAAGGTCCATCAAACAATTTGAGCATATGATGTTAGTCAGGTTAATGGAGTTTAGGAACTGCCCTCTCTCTCTTTATTCATCTGCCTTGAGGTTCTTAGGATGGAATATCATGTTTATTTTATTTTATTTTGCTTTGGTTAAGTATAGCTTCAGTACCAAAGAAAAAAGGTCACGTCAGGTATATTCCTCACAGTTCCAAACATGCATTGATATGTTATGCTTTTGAATTGGCGTGCGCTGTATAGCTTGGGTACCAAAGAAAACATTCATGTTGCATAATCGATCTTGGATTAAGACAATGTGCGTTTATTTGCTCTATCTTGTGCATTATCTCACTTTCCTGTTCTTTACAAGCATGCTTTTATTCTGATATTTCTTCAATATACTTCATACAGTGGAAGCACCATCGTTGGAATCGGTTCTCCAGATCCCCCACAATTCCTTTATGACGATGATGAATACCAGGATGTGTTTTTATCAGGTAAGCCTCAAATAGTATATCCATGTTACCCCTATCCAATATACTTCTGGTAAATTGCACTTTTAGGTCACTCTGATTCCATTTTATAGTACGATCCTAAACTAATTGCAGTAGCCATGAAGTAGGCAGAGGTTCCTTCAACTTGTTTTGAAGGATAGTAAGGGATTCCAATCACTTCATCACGACATTCCTGTCAACTTTTAGGACACTAGAATTTCTTCCTGCCAATTCTTCTGAGTCCTGTGAGGTTTCTTTAACTTGTTTTGAAGTTCAATCACTTCATCACATCATTCCTGTCAACTTTTAGGACACTAGAATTTTTTCCTGCTAATTCTTCTGAGAGTTCAATGAGTCTTGTGTAGCATGAGGTTCTGCATAGAAGGGCTCTATTCCAAGGGGTTCTGACATATTTAAGTATGAAGTGGTCTAGACTCTAGACAAGGCCTTTCAAAATTCTAAAGCTATGACCTGTTCTCCCTAGACGACCAACTTGAAAACATCCCTTCAGGAGCTTGGGTACAGTCTGAGAGGTCATGCCGTGGTTTCTCCCAGAGTATCAATATTCATCAGTGGATCCCATCAAAGATGTTGTGGTGGAAACATCGGTAGAATTGGCAAAAATTGACCGACTATTACTTTCAAGTATAGCAATTATTAAATGCATGGTTTAGAGAAAATGTTGCAATGGCTATTATTTTGAAAAAAAATACCATTTTGACCTTTTTGACCATGATGTGATCCGTTATAATGATCATAATGGTAACGTTATACGTTTGTTTGTTTCTTTTGTTACAATGTTATAACAGACATTGAAACCTTGGTTAAATTCATGAACAAGACAATGTCTCATAACACCCTGTTTCAAAGCTTGGCTATGCTACCCGGACACTTCAAAATGGATGCTTTACCGTGTCGGACACTTCATTTTTAACTGTAAATGCTGTGTCCATGACGTGTCCTGGCCATGTCTCAACCGTACCTGATTAACATAGGAGCTTGGATACTCATTCATGGATCGTTTGTACCACTCAAGCATAGCCCCAGGTTTTTAGTTGCAACATATGAAGTCTGCGAACAACCCTACCATATTTCTACTTGTGGAAGTGGAAAAAATGATTAACCACTGTTTGCTTTCATAATAATGTTTGACAATGCACTACTGCAGAGGCATGCTTTCTCACTCGTGGAGAGAACCAGTGGTACACAGAACCCGGTTCAACAATGAGTTCTTGCGATTCACCCGCAGATCTTTCTTCGACAGTTGAGTAATCCATTCTCTTGTGAAAGGTAAATTAGAAATTGTATCATACATTTGAGATCCACCTTAAACTAACAATTACTGTGTTCTCTTTGATAAATCCAAATTTGGCTCTGAACATTCTTTTGCATATTCTCTACTTCCGGGCTATGGCAAAATTTATCGATTGTTTTGGTAAAGAAAATCCACATTCATCTTTATCGTTTCCCGAATGGGTTATAAATATAAAATTATCGACTGCAAGAAAATTAACCCGCAAGCATCACTGAGAAGCACAATGTTGAGGTTTTGTCCTAGCTTACAGACCAAAAAATTGCATTTTATCAGATATTTATTTTCCCGTGTTTAGCAATTTTGCATATTTGGATGCGTCACAGGTCTCCCCCTTCCAGGATGGACCATTTTGAGCTGCAAGGTTTTAAATGGTCTGTTTTAACTTTACAATGGTCACTTAATGTTACCGTTGTGACCGTTATAGCAGGTCGTGTCAGTCACATCTGAGTCAGAAAAATGGTCTGAATATTATTTTATTATTATTTTTTTCAAAATATTCTTGGCAAAAAAATGTTTTTTTTTTTTTAAATAACGGTCGATTATTTCTGTTATAATGGTCATCATAACACTCAAGGTTTTAAATGGTACGTTATAATGTCCCAGAATATTACCATTATAACAATTATAAAGGGCCACTTCAGTCACATCCGAGTAAAAATAAACGGTCTGAATATTATTTTATTATTGTTATTAACATTTTATTATTAAACAGTAAAAATGTTTTTTTTTTTCAAAACTAATGGTGGGTATTTCCATTATAACAGCTGTTATAACACTTTTTTTTTTTTTTTTTTCATATTTGGGAGTTATTTTTCGAAATAAAGTAACAGGGCTGCTGTGTTGCTGTTATTTTCCATGTTAATGCTAAGCCTGTTTTTTTTTGGATTTGGGCATTATTTTTTAAAATAACACAACGGGTGGGGCTTGCGTTACCATTGTAACAACCATCATTTTTCTTATAAAATTATTTTCTTTATAAATGCCATTTTAAAGACCACGGTGAACAGCGTTGAAAATTCTGTTATTGTCTGTTAGACAAGCGAAAATATACTTTATCCCTTCGACTTATACATGATAAAGGCGATTTTACCTGCTCTTCTATGTATGAGAAAAAAGAAGTTAACGATACATGAAATACAGAAAGGTAAAATGGATTTTCTGTCACATAATTTGAGATTGTCTATTTCCAATCTAAACGTTGGTGCAAATATAGATTTTTAACTATGTTCGTGGCCTGTTGCGGTAGCGGCAGGGCAGAAATATCTGCAAACCAATATGTGGATTCCATGTCCAACCAAGTTAATCCTAGCTGTACACGTGTTAGTAAACTTCATCCATACATGAATTAACATATTCAACGCCCAAGCACGTGACCGGGCTTTTTTGTTTCTTTATTTACCGACCCGTTAAGCTAATTGTATGGGACCCAATTAGCATAGTGCTTCAATTCTTTTGTTAATAATATCATGGTAAGATTTCATGACAGTTACAGGTATCTCACTAAATTGGCAACACAAAAAAGTAACTTATTGACTTTTATAAGCTAAAAAATTAGTATGGATGTGTTTCATATTTTAACTTTTGAAAAGTTAAAAACTAACTTAAGACTGAAGCTAACTTTTTTTAGCTTTTTAACTTCTAAGAGAAATTACTTCTCAAATATTAGAACTCCCGACGCTTTTAACTTCTATGACTTTTTGGAGGTCAGAAATCAACTAATAACTTCTACTACAAGTAGATGTGCTTTTACTTCTCGTTCATAAACGCCCCATAAGAATTACTTCAACAAGGAAACATATTTACGATGGAAGAATAGATTCTAATCACGACCGGACACCAAGTAAAAGACTTCCTAATACATGATTAACACCAGCAGGAGTCCAATTCTTTTCAAACTTAGACTCTCCCTGACCAGACAGAACAATATTATGGACTTTCTTCCTAGGAGGCAGCTCAGATATAATGGTAACTCTCCAATCAGAGCCTAGTCTTTTTCAGAATAGGACTCTAATTTTGTAAATTAAAGTCATGAGCAAAGGTATGATCATCATAATTTCTCACCCTATATCTTTTGGCATTGTCTATAGAAAATCTTATCCCAACCTTAACAATCTCAGTTCAGAAGAGGAGGGAGTGTGGAGATGCATCTACAACAATAGGTGTGGTTATGCAAACCCTAAGTATCCAAGACCTACTAAAGGTAATGGAGAAATTGAGGAAAAAAGTAGTATGAGTAGAAGAAATACGTTGATGAGTCCAGGAAGTAGAACGAACCTCTTCGCTGACGACAAGAGGCACATAGCAGAAGTTAATCTTGACCAGCAGAACATTGGTTGGTGAGATGAAGAATTTGCTGACTTTGGCCTAGAAAATCCTCCCCACAAAGAGAGGATGCAACAAACTGAACCACCACAAAATTCTTATGTTAATCAGAAGAAAGATGTTCCCCTTGTTCCTTCTGAACAAATTGTTGTCGATTCTACAACATATCTCCTCAAACCGACCTACAAGGAGATAGCTGACATAATGAAGAAGCACAAGGAAGAGATGGCTGAGATCATGGCAACAAGTTAGCAGAAGTCTATGGATAAAATGACGCTAATAGACACTCGTGCTTATAGAGGTTCGCCCATTGTTGCCAATATCTAGAATAATGAAGCACCAAAGAAGTTCATAGTACCCAGATTCTCCTCTTACAACAATGATCCCGTCTATCATATCTTGCATTACCAAAAGATAACGGCCTTATGGGAGAATGATGACCCCCTCTAGTTCTACCAACTTCTGAAAGTCTTGGTTGTCAATTCCATGAACTTTTAGTTCTTCTATAAATTATATCGCTAAGTTAGAAGTTTGCTGAAGACTGAAGCATCGAAGATCAAGTGGACTTCATCAAATCAAAGAATATTTAAAGTTGAAGAAAAACAATCCAAGTGTTCAAGCTCAACTAAAGATAGTGTCAAGCTCAACCATGAAGATTTGAAGCAAATGATCAAAAGTACGTTCTCACTCTACGAACGTTCAACTATCAAGAATCTCGTGTTGCGGATATTTGCGTACATTTAAGGGTACACCGTGCGTTGCCAACGGATCAAATTTAACCCTAGATGTCTCCCGGTTCTTTTGGTATCGTTTGGAACATTTTTTAATGACATAGGATAGTAATAATAAATTATTTGGGATTTTTCGGAGAAGGTCTGCGAGGACCGGCCGACCGGTCAAAAGGTGTGGTCGACCGGACCCTTTAGCATGGATATTTTTGGGTTCTGACCTGATGGGTCGACTTGCCAAATTGTGCGGCCGACCGAAGTCCGGTCGACCGGTCAATTTGTGCGGTATACCCCACCCTTTTCGGATCTTGTTTTGACTCAATCTTTTATGTGATTTTAGGTGCACTCTAGTCATTCCTGCGGCTATTTTAGGTCCATTTCTCTTGAGAGGGTATAGCCTTATTTAATGGAGCCTTTACCCTCCATTAGAGATAACCTAATCAATCTCTCTAACTCCCATCCTTTGATTATCATCTTATGAGTTTAGAGATTTGAAATTTGAGAGAGCTTCACCTGAACAACTCTAGTTCATTATTTGTGAATGCTTTAATGGTTTGAGACATTACAAGCTTATTATTTCCTGCAATCATCTTCTTCAAAGAAGATGATCTTTGTTGACAGAGTGTCTCTGTGGAGAATTCTTCTTCAAGGATTCACTATTATATCGAATTCGTCAAAAGATAAGTATCTCCTAAAACAAATCTTTTAGAGTGAATTCAATTTCTATCAAACTTAATTATTAGTGATTGGTGGATGAGTAAGTATTCATCTAAATGAGTTGAGGATTGTAGATCCATGATAAGTATTTCTCTAAAAGATTACTGGCCTAAGCTGACTTTCTAGGTGAGCGAGAAGCGATTCTCGTTAGATTTAGACTAAGTATTATCTTAGTTGGTTGATTATTTATTTCGATTGGAAATGTTGTAATGCATGATTGAAATAATATAATACTACTCGTGGTGAGTATTGAACAGTGGGCATAGGTGCGGAGTCACCAAATCACTATAAATCTGTGTCTCTTGTGATTGTAAATGTTTGCATATCGTGTATCAGATTTATCTATTTCTATATTTTGTGGATCATAAATTATGTTGATTGTTTGATCCTTTTTCACCTTGTGTGATCATTAATATTTTAATCCATAAAGAATCCACAGAAAATTTAATTAAAAAGTAGTCATATTCACCCCCTTTTAGGACTTTACGTGGTAATTAAAAGAGAATTTCATTTAGAGCATAAGTAATTTTGTAAAGGCTTAACAACTCAATTGTGATCCTTAGTTCCCTTTGAATAACCATGAGTCAAGATGGATTCTCTGTGTCTAGACCTCTTCTATTCAACGGTATTAATTATGCCTACTAGAAGGCTAGAATGAGGATTTTCTTGAAATCTTTTGATGAACGGATTTGGGAATCAATGAAATTGGGATGGACATCCCCTACTGTTGGTGAGCTAACTACCACTATTATCGAGGCTAAAATAGAATGGAATGCTGGAGATAAGGAAGCATACACGTACAATAATCGCACATTAAATGCAATACACTATGCTTTATCTTCAAAAGAGTTTAAGAGAATTATTGTTTGTGAGACTTCAAAACAAGCATGGGACATTTTGGAAATGATCCATGAAGGAACAAACTCTGTTAAAGTGTTTAAACTTCAAATGCTCACTACATAGTTTGAAATCATAAAGATGAACGATGATGAAAGCTTCACTGACTTCTATACTAAATTGAGTGAAATAATTAATTCTATGTGGGGTCTTGGTGAAGCTATTTCAGAACAAAAAATTGTTAGAAAAATTCTAAGGTAAACTTTACCTGACAGGTTTCACCCTAAAATAACAGCTATTGAAGAAAGTAAACATATTGATCTAAGAAAATTCGAAGAACTAATAGGATCAATTCAAACATTTGAACTGAAACTTTATGCACTTAAGAAAAATGATTAGCTCTAAAAACTTCTAAGAAGCAATTAAGAGAAGAAACTGACTCTGATGAGTCTAATAACATTGATGAAGAAGTTGCCTTTTTTGCTAAAAAATTTAGAAAGTTTTTCAAAAATAAGATAAGAAAAATTTCATACAAAGGAATTTGAAATCTTTTGAAAACTTTGATAAATACAAAAAGGGAGAGAACAACAAAGATGAAATACAATGTTATAAATACAGGGGGTTTGGTCATATCTCTACTGACTGTCCTAACAATGTTAAGAAAGGAAAAAACTAAAGCTATGAAGGTTGTTGCTTGGGACATGAATAGTCAGGAATCCGATACGGAAACGAATACATCCAGTGATAACGGAGAATCATCTAATGTTAAAGCTTTAATGACTATTGCTAATCTTAATTGTCACTCTAAAAATATTAAAATTGATAATAAAACTGACTTAAGTGATGATGAAGGTAAATAAAACATTCAGAATGCTTTTAACAATTTGTATAAAGAAAGCTTAAATTTGGCAAAATTCTGTGATATCTTGAAAAAGGAAAATACTGAATTATGTTGTGAAAATGTTTTACTAAAAATTGAATTAGAAAATCTATGTCAAACATTGAAGGATAAAGAAAATGCAGTAACACAAACTTTGAGCAAAGAACAAGAACTTGAAGATAAAATTAAAAAATTAAGTCTTGAAAGAGATGAACTTGAAGTCAAGAATTAATGCAACCTTAATCAGAAATATTACACAAGAAAATTATAGACTTGAAAATCTACTGACCATGGAAAAAGTAAACAATGATAAGAGAGGACTTGGATACAATAAAAAGGCTTCTAAAAATTTAAGCTATAAAACAATATTTGTAAAACCTACTATGGAATCAAACCAAAATGAACAAACCAAAAAATTGAATAGCATTTGTCATTATTGTAGACATTCTAGACATAAGAACTATAACTGCCTTGTCCTTAAAAAGAAGTTAGAGTTTCTAAAAAAAAAAAAAAAGAATTTGAGAGAATAAAAAATCTATAAATTTTGGAAGAAAACATAAAACAAAAAGAATTATTTAAAAAGGTAGCTGAATTGAATCCTAATGCTAGAGCCATAAAAGAAAAAATCAATAACTCTCTATCCAAACAAGAAAATCAATGAGAAATTTCTAGTAAAAAGATGGAATAAAAAAGTTGTTGAAAAATGTTTGGTTATTCATACCACTTTAATTGCAAATGAAACATTTAAGTGGTATTTGGATAGTGGATGCTCCAGACATACGGTTGGAGAGAGATTTCATTTTTGTTTTTTTGATAAATGCCTTAATGGTGATGTAATATTTAGTGATGGTATGCTAAGATAATTGGTAGAGGGAATATTCAAGGTCTAGGGATACGTAAGATAGAGAATGTGCTATGTTTGGATGGTCTAAAACACAGTGAGAAATGTTTGTCTATTCTTAAGATTAGAAGTGATAATGGTGGAGAATTTGATAATCACAAGTTTGTTGAGTATTATGAGGAGAATGGGATTAAACATGAATTTTCAGCAGCTAAGACACCCCAGCAAAATGGTGTAGCTGAGAGGAGAAACAGAACTCTTGAGGAAATGTGAAGAGTTATGCTTACTAACAAAGATCTTACAAGAAATTTGTGGGCTGAAGTAGTAAATATTGCATGCTATATGATCATTCGTGTTTATTTAAGGACTGAAACCTTGCAGTCAGCTTATGAAATTTGAAATGGAGTCAAGCCAAATGTAAAGTATTTCAGAGTCTTTGGTAGTAAATGCTACATCAGAGACAAAATCTTAGAAAATTTGACTCTAAAAGTGATGAATGTATTTTTTTTAAGATATTATACCAGGAGTAGAGCCTAAAGGATTTTCAATAAAAGAATCTTAATTATAGAAGAATCAGTAAATGTTGTTATTAATGATGAAATATTAAATATGGTTAATAATCTAGATGATTGTGAAGAACCTAACAATTTGGAAAAAGTTGAACCTACTATCCACACCCAAGATGATTCTAACGAATATAAATTCATTAACGATCATCCTAATTCAGAGATTATTGGAAACAATGATAGTGGTGTGCGTACTAGGAGACAGTTCGAAAATATATCCAGTCATTTATGCTTTACCTCTAAATTTGAACTAAAGAATGTTAAAGAAGCTTTTGTAGATGAACACTGGATAAATGTTATAAAAGAAGAGTTAAATCAATTTAAGAGGAATGACGTGTGGTTTCTAACCCCTAGACCTTTGAATAAAAATGTGATAGGAACTAAATGAATATATAAGAATAAACTTGATGATAATAAAGTAATAACTAGAAACAAAGCCAGATTGGTGGGTCAAGGATATTCTTAAGTTGAAGGCATTGATTTTGATTAGACATTTGCCCCGGTAGCTAGACTAGAATATATTAGGATTCTCTTAGCATTAGCATATGTTTTAAAATTTAAACTCTATCAAATGGATGTTAAGAGTGCATTCCTAAATGAAATTTTGGAAGAAAAAGTTTACATAGAGAAACCGAAGGGATTTGAAGATCCGCATAAGAGTAATCCTGTTTATAGACTTAAGAAAGTCTTATATGGGTTAAAACAAGCACCAAGAGCTTGGTATGAAAGATTAACTCAATTTCTGTTGAAAAATAGATTCACAAGAGGAATAGTTGATAAAATACTATTTATCAAGAAATAGATAATGGAGTTTTAATATCCCAGATATATGTTGATGATATTTTCTTTGGCTCAACCACTGAAAAATATGCTTTAGAATTTGCTCAAGCTATGAAATCTGAATTTGAAATGAGCATGAAAGGTGAACTAAATTTCTTTCTCGGGCTTCAAGTTAAAGAATTAGAAAATGAGATCTTTCTTTCCCAATCTAAATATTCTAAAAAATTAATTAAGAAATTTGGCCTAGAATTATCAAAATCTTCACACACTCTTATGAGCACTAGCATTAAACTTACAAAAGATTTAATTGGAAAATCAGTGGATCAGACGCTCTACAGGAGCATGATTGGAAGTCTTCTCTATCTTACTGCGAGCAGACCCAACATTGCCTTTAGTGTAGGAGCTTGTGCTAGGTATCAATCTGATCTGAAAGAATCTCATCTCTCGACTGTTGAAAGAATTATTAAATATGTCAATGGTACGATTGAATACGGTCTCTGGTATCATCTTGAGACTAACAGTGAAATTGCTGGTTATTCTGATGCCGACTAGGCAAGAAATGCTGATGATCGGAAGAGCACCAGTGGTGGGTGTTTTTATATTGAAAATTGTTTGGTAGCTTGGTAGTATAGTAAGTGAAACAAGGTTTTTTCGGTCGTTGGATTCGAAAACCCTTGGCTCAACAAAATTTGTAATTAATTCAGTTTAATTCCTACAAAATATGCAATTCTTTGCACAGTGAAAATGTCGGATATTGTCCGCACTCGGGGTTATGGCATGCAGAACAATGAAACATCAAATGACAAAAAATGCTACGAGAATTTATCGAATGATGAGAGGGGTGGAAATCGATTTTAAACATTAATTTTGGAGAAATCATTAAACAACTAATAACATGGATGGAAATAGAACGAACAACCACTAATTAAATTGCCACACATGTCTTATTAAAATAGAAAATTCTTACACTGCATTAATCAAGAAACAAACTTACAAAGCATTAAGAAAAAGAGAACTAGCAAAATCTAGAGAGAGAACTAGAGAGAAACAAGAGGATGAGAGACAAAGTGGTAGAGAGAGAAATAGAACTAAAGAGAGAGAGATGAGATTTGAGAGAGATAGAGAGAGAACGTAGAAAGAGAGTCTAGAGAGAGAAAACTAAGGAGAGAGAAAGTGGAATAGTGTTAGAGAGAGATAAGAATGCCATTGACCAACTTACTGAGATCGGCCATGATGACGGAGTTGGGTCGGAGATGCGATCTCAATGGAAATGCTTTGAGATTGTAGATCGGATGAAACTGCCAAGAGGATGGCTAGTGGTAAAGGTGGTGGTGCACTATGGTGTGACAGCAAAGGAGAAAAATAATTGGCCGTGGGTGATATTGATTTCGGTAAGACGGAGGGGGTTGTTGTTGTACCTTAACAGTTCGTGAAGAAGACTTCGTGGAGATGAAGAGTAGACCTTACCATGGTAGATTTGCTGGAGGAGATGAAGAAGCACCAGCAGGTGATGCGGTGGAGTGCAGCGTGTGGTATTGTAGGCCGTGTATCAAAGAGTGGAGTTGTTGTCCGGCAATGAAAATTCGGCCAAAAGTTGCAGGTGTGTCCAATGAAATGGGAGCATCAAGGAGGCTGAGAGGAGACCACGCGGAGGTGGTATTTCGACCAGGAGCGTGATAAGGGTAGAGGTGAAGACAAACTAGTCCGGTGAGAGGGACCTACACATTGTGAGTTTTCTTGCTGTGCTTACCGGTGGAGAGGACATGCAGCAAGGTTGCTGTCTTTGTTGATAGTGTGCAGCGGCAGTAGCTCGTGGTGGTGTGAGAGAAGGATGGAGTGCAGGGTTGAGGTGTGAAGATGGTGGGAGGCGAGGTGCTCCAATGGAGGGGCGGACCAAATCAGGGAGAGGAGCCTAACTACTTCATCTTCCCTTCTCTTCTTCTTATCCTTTTATTTCCTGGTATTTCTCCTTTGGGTGTGGACGACTGGGAGATGAGAGGGAAAGAGATCCCTTTAGGGTATCGTAGGTTCTCCCTTAAATAAGGCTGGATGTTTTTGCCCTCAAAAGAGCTAGACGTCCAGCCAGTTATTCTCCTCCTTATTTAAATTTTGTTTATTTTTTTTTAAATCTTTCTTTTGAAATCCACCTTTTCTTTATCAAGAATTTAAAACCTTCTATTTTAGGTTGTTGCCACCTCCTCTATGAAAGTTCTCCAACAATTCCCTTTTTTCCTTGGAAATCTTGGCATTTATCACCCCTTGCAAAATCAGTCCATTCTTCACACTCTTTAAGGATATTCCCAAATAAGTTTCTTTCCAAAAATCCCTTTTGTAAAAAAGTATCTCTTCAAAGTGTTTTGGAAATATGGATTTAAAAACGTTTTAACTCTTTTGAATACTATAATTTTTAAAAATCTTATGTTCCCAAAATAATGTCACTCTTTTGAAAATCAAAAAATGCCATATAACCATATCTCCTTGAGATCCCAACCCTCCGATTTATTTCCAAATAATGCCCTTAAATCTGCCATGTGGCATTGGCCATATCTTTTCTGAGAAAGTGTGGTGAGATTTGAGTGAGACGTGGGCTACCTCTTGAAATTGTTTGATCGATGGATGATCTACTGACGATCAGACGGTAGACTAGGATGGCGATGATCGGATGGATCGAGTGATTGTGAAGGGAGAGAGGATCAAATGATTGAGATTTGAGAGTAGAGAGACAATGAGGGTTTAGAGAGAGGAGAGAAATTATTACAAATTAAAATAAAGAGAAAATGCTAGTAGAGAGTCTTGAACCCTGGTTTTTGACTTGGTCGTCTGTATACTTCACCAACTGAGCAAGCTTTCTTCTTATGTTAATTGATTGAGCTTTATTCTCCTTAATCTCTTTTCGGGGTGCTTGGCTCTCCTTCTCTCTTGATCTTCTCTCAGGCTTTTCTGATTCTCTAGCTCTTCCCGTAGTTGGCCTACATCTTCTTATCCTCAGCTTGTTGACTCTTGAGTTTTGATTATAGGTTCTGGAGGTTGATTGTGGGCCCGCATTCCATCGAAATTGTCCACTTATGTTTCATACGATAGAAAAGCATGTACTGAGGCTTAATCAAGATGGCTTTGCATGTAGACCTCCGAAAATGCGTTTAATTCATGCGAATAGTCGATTTCCTCAAAAAAGTATGTTCTATGCAATGGTAGAAACTCTTACGTAGAATTGTTAATAAAAATCAAAGTTTTGCGTACGAGAATGTGACAACACTAAGAAGATAATTGCTTAAAATAAACACTTTTGAACGAATATCAATAAGAAATAAAATTCTATATCTTTATTGCCTGCTGAAGCAGAATACATTGCCGCTGGCATTTGCTGTGCCTAGTTAATTTGGATGAAAGAAATGATTTTTGATTATGGAATTGACCAAGGAATTATGAATTTATTTTGCAATACAACGAGTGTTATTTGTATTTCTAAAAATCCTGTACATCATTCTAGAATCAAGCACATTGATATTCAACATCATTTTATTTGAGAGCTGGTTGAAGAACATATAATTTCATTAGAGCATGTGAATGCAGAAATTCAACTTGCAGATATTTTGACAAATCCTTAGATTTGCTCAGATTTGAATATCTGAGAAAGTCTATCGGAGTTTGCCCCCTTGATTAATTTCGTGTGGTACTAACTAAAATGATTGACGCCATATTGAATATCTTATCTTCATTTATTTTTAGTTAGTATAATTATCTAATCATTCAAAATGTTGGTTAGCTAATTTATTGTGAATTTGGAGTTGCTATTGTTGGTTGAATTCTTTGCGTGATGATATTTGGTACCATATCATATTGGGTATACAATTTCGTTGGTGATATTATTGTTTGGTTATTTGTTGATTTATGGGGGATTTTGGACTTTTGGAATTGGCATTTATGAAATCTAGCCGACTGAAGAAAATGTCCGGCTGACCGATGAAATGTCAGAGGTCCTTGGGTTTTTGAAAATGATTTTTGCGAAGTTGGGTCAACCGAAGAAAAATTATTTTTCAAAATGGGTTTTTGAAATTATTTTTGCAGAGACAGGCCGACCGACCAAAATGTCCGATTACATTTTGACCGGTTGACTGCGCCTCGCACCCGAACCTCTATTCAGTTTCGCGGGTGGGTCGACCCATGTCTAGTCAGCCGCCCTTGGTTATAAAAGGTCTCATGTCATTTTTGGGTCATTTGAAACTCTTGGAACCCTAGAAATCTCCTTTGGAGCCTCCCTATTCCTAATTGAGAAACCTCTTAGCCCCCAAATCTAATCTCTTTCTAGAGATTTCTACTCTCACCTTTACCCAAATTTTTATTGAAATTTTTTTGGTTTTCTCTCAATGGCACCTAAAGGGAAAAGAATAAGAGGTGAATCTTCTTCTAATGATCCTTATCCTCTTAGCCTTTTCATCAATCCTATGGCTAGTGTTAGCTTCATGAAAACATTTGTGAAAAGAGCAGTTGCTGTCGAGTGTGGGGTAATTGAGAAAGAAGTTGTTATGACTGGGGCACCAAATCTTCTAGCTTTGGTAGGTTGGTCTAAACTCCTTTCTATTTCTGGTGTTGCTTATCTTGAATTAGTCAGGATGTTTTATTGCAATTTGCATAATCATGATCCAGAAGGTCCCTACCTCTATTCAGAAGTTAGGGGACTTAAGATCAAGATCACTCTTTCTTTGATCTCTACAATTTCTAATCCCCCTCGTGTCCCTAATGGAGGTGTTTTCCCCCATTTCTTGTCTCTTAAAAACAAAAAGGCTATTTCTAAAGCCATTTGCGGGAAGGTAGTTTAGTGGAATACTGATTTGGCAATTCTGGAATTACTTCCCTTGTATCACTTGTTAGGATTGATTTTTTTTGTATAATTTGGTCCCGAAGGCAGGACATCGTAGTGAGATCGGACTCTATATTCAGTACATTTTGTATTGCCTTTCGAAAGGCACTCGTCTTTGTGGTCCTTCGATTATCTTTAATCTGATTTTGGGTATTATTGATATTGAAAATCGAAAACGTTCCTTGTCGTTTGGTATTTTGGTTTCAAAAACCCTGCATCAAATCTCTCACATTAATCAAGCCACCTTTAGCAAGATGTTCGTAGGTGACTCTTCTGCTTATGCCGCGACTTCAGGCACACGTCGTTCTTCTGTCTTTGCATCTATTGCAGATCTTTCGTCTAAGTTGGACAATCTTTGCTCTTTGATCGATAAATTTTCTCGATGTCAGCAGCGTATAACTACATTCTTTAGGTCTCAGTATCATGACTTCCCAGAGTCGTCACCAGAGGAGACCATAGTACCGATAACAGTTGAAGATGAAGATGAAGATGAAGACGAAGAAGAAGAAGAAGAAGACGAAGAAGATGCAGATGCTGATGATAATGAGGATGATGATGATGATGGAGACGACTACGATGAGAAGTAGAGCACGTTTGCTCTTTGCTTAGATCAGTAATACATTTTCTTTTGGGATGTATTATTTGACACTATTGGTCTATACTATTTGATACTATACTTTGATATTTTTGTGGTTATGATGGTCAGTACTTGTGACCATGGGTATCTAGACATCGTGGTTATTTGGGTCAGCACTGATGACCATATTTCTATCTGTTTGATGATATTTTGCTTTATAATGCATATTTTTTATCATCTCAGATTGAAATTCTTTTCCTTTGTCAATGTATGACAAAAATGGGGAGAAATGAATTATAGTTGGTTACATGTTTGATATTATATAGTTGACTTTGGTGTATAAATGATAAATCTTGGTTCTTGATATCTTTTGGGTTTATTAGACTAATTTACTGAGGAGTTTTTGGTATTATTAGACTAATGTACTAATGTCATGTTTTTGTCTAAGATTATTTTGTCAAGTTGATTATTTTGTAGCAACAAGTTACAGAAATTTTGGGACTATTTGCAAACCTCTGTGCTACTCCCTTGAC
The DNA here is from genome assembly GCA_035048495.1 of Euptelea pleiosperma. Taxonomy (NCBI): domain Eukaryota; kingdom Viridiplantae; phylum Streptophyta; class Magnoliopsida; order Ranunculales; family Eupteleaceae; genus Euptelea; species Euptelea pleiosperma. The sequence continues at coordinate 7,279,748 of CM068544.1, forward strand.
TTTCCTTTGATCATTTAATTGTTGGGTGGTTTTTGTACTTATGGGGAGTTCTTAATTATTTAGGCAAAAATTGTAATATAATCGATAGTTATTTATTTTTGTCTTGGCATTGACAAAGGGGGACATTGAAAAGTCTCAGTTGTCAATCACAGGAACTTTTAGTTCTTTTATAAATTATATCGCTAAGTTAGAAGTTTACTGAAGACTGAAGCATTAAAGATCAAATGGACTTCATCAAATCAAAGAAGATTTAAAGCTGAAGAAAATTAAAATAACCCAAGTGTCAAGCTTAACTAAAGATTGTGTCAAGCTCAACCATGAAGATTTGAAGCAAATGATCAAAAGTACATTCTTACTCTACGAATGTTCGACTATCAAGAATCTCATATTGCAGATATTTGTGTACATCTAAGGGTACACCACGCGTTGCCAGCGGATCAAATTTAACCCTAGATGTCTCCCAGTTCTTTTGGTATCGTTTGGAAGCTTTCCTAATGACATAGGATAGTAATAATAAATTGTTTGAGATTTTTCGGAGAAGGTCTGCGAGGACTGTACCGGCCGACCGGTCAAAAGGTGCGGTCTCAACATGGATATTTTTAAGTTCTGACCTGATGGGCCGACCTGCCAAATTGTGCGACAGACCGAAGTCCGGTCGACTGGTCAATTTGTGCGGTCGACCCCCTTTCTGGATCTCGTTTTGACTCAATCTTTTGGACGATTTCAGGCGCACTCTAGTCGTTCCAAAGGCTATTTTAGGTTCGTTTCTTGAGAGGGTATATCCTTATATAATAGAGCCCTTACCCTCCATTAGAGATAACCCAATCAAGCTATCTCTCTAACTCCCATCCTTAGATTATCATCTTGTGAGTTTAGAGATTTAAAATTTGAGAGAGCTTCACCTAAGCAACTCTAGTTCATTATTTGTGAAGGCTATAATTGTTTGAGATACTACAAGCTCATTGTTTCATACAAATATCTTCTTCAAAGAAGAGGATCTTCCTTGGCAGAGTGTCTCTATGGCAAATTCTTCTTCAAAGATTCACAATTATATCGAATTTGTCAAAAGGTAAGTATCTCTTAAAACAAACCTTTTAGAGTGAATTCAATTTTTATCAAACTTGATTATTAGTTATTTGTGGATGAGTAAGTACTCATTTAATTGAGTTGATGATTGTAGATCCATGAGAAGAGTATTTCCTTAAAAGACTACTGGCCTAGGCTGACTCTCTAGGTGAGCGAGCTGCGATTCTCATTAGATTTAAACTAAGTGTTATCTTAGTTTGTTGATATTTATTTCGATTGGAAATGTTGTAATGCATGATTAAAATAATATAATACTACTCGTGGTGAGTGTGAATATCGTATTTTTCGGCCAACGAGATGATGACACATATCATTGGTCTAGCACGTGCGAAGTTCGAAACATTGACATCTGGCATCTTGAAGCACGCATGAATAAATGTGCCAAAGGGATTTGCAGAGATAGCTATCAACCCCTTTTCAGTCGCAAGTCACTTACAAACAGATGGAGCCACGTATCAGATAAGACGTCCGAGGAACTTGCATATCGGGATAGGTTAGTAACGAAATGTATTGAAGATTCTGTCATGCCCCGGACCCGGGCACCCGGATCCGACCCGAATGCCTGAAAAACGATCCGTTTACCCAAGATTCAGGGTGATAAAAATAAAAAAATAAAATATTCCGAAATAATTTTTAAAAATTACCACAATTCATAATAGATCAAAATAAAAATCTTTTGTAAATATGTTTTGGCTAAAACTTCTATTTGATAAGCTTTTTTAATTAACTTTTCAGAATTTTTGCAGATAGGCGTAAAATTTTTCAAAAAATATAATTTCAATAAAAATTTTTTTTATTAATTCTCTATTATTAAAAAATTATTTTCAGTATATTTTGTGAAGGTACTTTGCCCAAAAATACTATTTACTATTTTATTTTAACAAAATTTCACTCTCAACTAGCCCTATCGAGTTTTATTGAAAAATAATAGAATTTGATTTATGGTAAAAACACTACATGCGGGTCAGATTATATATTTTATTGAAACACAAATAATAAAAAAAGTACTAAATCAATTAATTCGGGTTCCAAATAGACCAATAAAATTAAGATTCAATTTATTACAATCATAAAACCAAAATAAATAAAAAACTAGGCATCTTCAATGAACTCTTCAATATTCTTTGGTACGCCGACTTTTAGTCCATCATTTCTCTTATCCCAAAATAATCTAAAAAATATTATCGGTTGAACTGTGAGCTTATGAAAGTCCAATAAGATTTAATCATTACATCATATCTATAACAGTTCTATCAATCAATAGTTCATACGCAGAGTATAAGTATGGAACAAGAATAACAAGTATTTAAAAATAAATAATGATCAAAAATTAATATTGAAATGCAACCAACAACCCACCATGGGTCTCCTTCTTCTTCCCACACCGGGAGTAGCTCAACCAAGAACTCTTCTAAAGGGGTTTAGGGTTTTGCACTCAAAGGCTTCAGGCCTTTATTGCTTAACAATTTCCAACCATTGGGATCAATCTCACACTTCAAAAATATATGTAATTTAATATTTAACTATTCAATAGATCTCTAAAATTCCAATACATTCGAGTGCAATATATATACAAAGAGTATAACCAAAATTAATTAATCAAAAAATCATAGAAGAGTGTACTTATTTGTTATTACTTTATCTTAGATTTGAGAGAAATGAAAATGTGTAGTATATTTCTTTGATTGTTGTCGGATGAAGTCATTCTTCTAGTATGTTATGCTTCGGGGTCTCATCAATATTTTTTCTCAATGGATAATATCAAATGGTGATACGCTATGATGTTTCTAAGGGTTCGAAGGTTCTTCAAGTTCTTCTTTAATGGAGGTGTTTCAATGGAGGAAGAGGGAGAGAAAGATGAGAGAAATCTTAGAGTAATTTTTAAAAATGATCATAATTCATAATAGATCAAAATAAAAATCTTTTGTAAAGATGTTTTAGCTAAAACTTTTATTTGATAGGTTTTTTGAATTAACTTTTCAGAATTTTAGCGGATAGGCGTAAAAATTTTCAAAAAATATAATTTTTATAAAAAATTATTTTATTATTCTCTACTATTAAAAAATTATTTTAAGCATCTTTTGTGAAGGCATTTTGCCCAAAAATATCATTTACTATTTTATTTTAATAAATTTTCACTCTCAACTAGCTCTATCGAGTTTTGTCGAAAAAGAATAGAATTTGATTTATGGTAGAAACACTACATGTGGGTCAGATTATACATGTTATTGAAACGCAAATAATAAAATAGAAGTACTAAATCAATTAATTCGGGTTCAAAATAGACCAATAAAGTTAAGATTCAATTTATTACAATCATAAAATTAAAATAAATAAATAAAATTAGGCGTCTTCAATGAACGCTTCAATATTCTTTGGTACACCATCTTTTAGTCCATCGTTTCTCCTATCCCAAAATAATCTGAAAATATTATCGATTGAACTTTGAAAAATAGAAACGTATAGTATATTTCTTTGATTGTTGTCGGATGAAGTAATTCTTCTAGTATGTTATGTTTCAGGGTCTCATCAATATTTTTTTCTCAATAAAGTTCTTCTTTAATAGAGGTGCTTCAATGGAGGAAGATGAAGAGAAAGATGAGAAAAATATTAGAGTATTTTGGGTTTGTAAGAGTTCCCAAGCTTCCAATGCTTTATTAAATAGGTTTATGAAGTAGGGTTTTTAATTTTAAGTTATTTTCGTTACTTTAAAAGGGGTGAATTTTATAACTCAATAAAAGGTTTATTTTAAAATGGATATGAACTAAAAATGAGCCTAAGGCCTATGGGTATTAAGTAAGTTTCATTTAAGATTATTATTAAGCCCAAAAGACCTTTAAATTGATCTTACGAGCCCATTTAACAAGTATAACTCATTAATTATTTATTACGACTATGCCACTCATAGACCACAATAGAGATATAGTTAATTATCATTGAAAATAAATTGTAGAAAAAAAAAATTAAGGAGTCAAATTCAACTTTTTATAATTAATTTACTCAAAAATCAATAAACAAAAGTTTAGGGTATTATAGAATTCAACAATAAATTTGTCGATAAGACATTCAATCTTTCTTGACAAATTATTTATTATATACGACGGGATTGACATTCAACCCATCCCGACAATTTCAACATCATACCTGAACGGGATTGACAGTCAACTCATCCCGACAAGTTCAACATCATACTTAACTGGCTTAGCATTCAAACCATCCCAACAAGTTCAACATTATACTTGGAGGTCAAGGTAATCAACCCTTCTCGCCAATATCTACATCATATACATAACGGGTGAAGCTTTCTTCCTCTCTCGACAAGTAACGACATCAGAACTTATTTGAACATATCCCAACCAATGGATCAATTACACACTGAGCATCTACTTAGAAGTGCCACTTGACAGTAGATTTGGTCATTATTATATTCCCGCCACTTTCTTTTATTCAAAGTATTTGCCACATAAGCTGTCATGTAAGTTATTTCAGATCTAACTGAATGAGAGAAGTTTAGATCCAACATGAAGAAGTTGTATCTAACAGATTCTTCCTAAATTGGATCTGACCAACAAGACGTGGACACATATGAGGTGAGTCATGCCATTTTTTATTCTATAAATATATTGTGTCCAGAACTGAGAAAATGATTTTGATCACTCGATTTAATATTAACAAGACTCTCTTGATAATTCTTTTTGCTTGAGTAATCGATCTAGAATAGATACTAGATACTGACTTGAGCGTCGGAGTATTGTCAACAGGTGCACCACCGCCTTCCCTGAAGAGATCATCTCGTCAGTAGCAGTAAGAAGATCAGAATCGTAAGAGCTTCGAATTCTATCTACCTTGTAAATCTACCTCGAGATAGGAATCATATTAACCTTGAAGATTATGTGGGATAAGATCATATATTTTTCCCCACAGTGAGTATTGGACACTGGACGTAGGTGCGGAGTCACCAAACCACTATAAATCTGTCTCTTGTGATTGTGAATGTTTGCATATCTTATCCCAGATTTACCCATTTTTATATTTTATGGATGATTAATTATGTTGATTGTTTGATCCTTTTCTGCTCTGCGTGATCATTAATTTTTAATCCATAAGAATCCACAGAGAATTTAAAAAATAGTCCTATTCACCCCCCTCTAGGACTTTACATGGTAGTTAAAAGGGAATTTCAACTTCCACCAAGGACAATAAACAAATTCTCAGATCTCAACAAGCTCTTTATTCAGCATTATTCTTGTAACAAGAAGTAGAAGGACGTGGACTCTCTTTTCAACATGAAATGGGTAGATGGAGAATCAATCCGAGATTTTCGAAAGTGATTTAAAGTCGAGATGTTACAAGTCAAAAATTATGATGACATATCGATTGTTACCACCTTCTAGAAAGCTATGTAGCCTAACTTCAAGCTCTATGAGTCACTGACAAAGTTTCATCCCGAGTTAGTGGAGGATCATATAATCAAAGTCGAGACATATGCTAAGCTCGTAGATGATGCACGTAGTAGAGCCTCTAAGCCTTAACAAATTCATGAATGAGTCGAAAACCCTCTCATTGATAAGAATAAGGGAAGAAAATTTGGGAAACATCCACCTCTTTCAGATGCGGATAGAGATATTAGCCACTACGGAGGGTCCTAAAGATGAGGTTGGGTTTGGAACATCATCTGTCACAGTTGGATGGCTGAGAACACACCTCATTCGGTTCCCTCTTGCTTCCGTGGGTGAAGGAAACCTATTACAGGACTTCCGAAGAAGCTGAGGGATTTGACCCCTTCGAACACTAGTATTGAATGGATTTTTGAACGTATCCGGAATGAGCCATATCTTAAGTGGTTGGCCCCTTTGAAACCTGAGAATGAGAAATTCCACGGCAAAGGTAAATTTTGTGCATGGGCATATGACTAGTAGTTGTAGGAGTCTGTAGCATCAAGTCCAAGATTTGATAGAGAGAGGTTATCTGAAGCAGTACATATCCAACCAAGGTAATTATATCCATGCCCAGAGTGCTCCCCCGATTCAAGTTGTTGGTGTTCAAAGGCAGAATGAAGATAGGTCTCCTCAAGCCCACATCATTACAGTTATTCATGACTGACCTTGGGATATGTCTAAGAAGGAAGAAAGTAGCAATATTGTAACAAGTGAAGAAGACCAAGCTTCTACAACGCGTCTACCAAGTCTTCCCCCAACCAACGAAGGTCAACGAGTCAGAATTTGAGGAAGATCAATTTCGTGATCTCTCATCACTTTCACCGAGAAAGACCTGTAGGGCATCCAATGCCCTCATAACGACACATTGGTGATAAATGCTCAAAATTGGAGCATGAGACATCCAACGCATACTGGTGGACACAAGAAGCTCGGATGACATATTGTTCAACTCGACCTTCCAGAAAATGGGCCTAGGAGAAAACGCCCTCTCTCCCACGCACTCCCCATTGGTCGATTTCATTGGTCAACAGACGCTAGTCTTGGGAGAAATTACGTTCCCAGTAGCAGTTGAGCTTGTAATTAAGCTTGACCACTTTATGGTGGTTAATGCCCAGTCTCCGTACAACATGATCCTTGTAGATCTTGGATACACAAGATGAAAGCAATCCTTTCCTCACATATCAACTGATTCGGTTCCCTACAGATGAAGGAATCATGCAAATAAGAGGCAATTAGATAACCTCAAAATGGTGTTATGCTTTACCCATTCATGTTACAACTTCAATGTGCACACTCATAAAGAAGAGAAGAAATACAATACTATATTCCTCAAGGTGTAATGATAATGAATGATACATGAAAAATCCCTAGACATTGAAATCATGAGTAACAATATAAGTGAGTCTTAACTAGAATGAAGTGGTTGTACACCAACTAGGGAGAGATCTCCTCAAAGATAAGATAATGGAGAATAGAGAAATTAGATTCATCTTCCTCAAGGTATTTTGGATTTAAAGTGCAAAACTAGAGTGCTCTAGGTAGTGGGTGCAATATGTGAATCCTAAGTATCAAAGATCAAAAGCTACAAACTGCCTCACAAAGATGTAAATGAAAATACCTCTTTTAGATTCATTGATTTGAAAATAGCAACTACAAAACATAAACTTAAGACAAAAATAAGAAATGTAGAAAATAAAACTTACATGAAGTCATAAAACATGGTGTACATCTTCAAAAAGTCACAAAGAAGAGAGGGAATGGTCATCCTCTTTTACCCTAGCTAAAGGTTTAGCCAAACATATATGGTATTGGCAAAAGAAGACATAAGTAAAGAAGAAAAAGAAGGAGAAGATGAGAAAGGAGACTTGTTAGATTTGGCCTAGAAGAATGAGGGAGAGGGGAATGGTCTATTACATGAGTTGAGTTCCTTTATATAAGCAAGGACCAAGACAAACTTTTTCTCACTTATTGGATGTGGGACTAAACATTACTAACCTTAATAGACCATATACCCACCCTAATAACTAATGACCATTCACTTGATTATCTTTCTTCCATCTTCTTTTGTCTTTATTTCCTTGGACCTATAGCTTTGTTAATAGGCTTTAATCACCATTTAGGCCTTGTTTGGATAGTTTCTTCATCATGAAGCTCCAAAAAGTGTACCATGATCTTCAAGCTTTTGAAGATGATCCTCCTATATGATGCTCCATGCCTCTACATTATCCCGAAATCATAGAGATACTCGTAATATGAGAGACAATAGAGGGAAGTTTTGAAGATGATATTACTTTATATGTAATTTAGGATTTTTACATGTGATAATACTAATAATGCCTCAGATAAAAAGGATAATTTGGACATAAAATATGCATAATCAATTCACACAATTGACACATCAGGCTACCAATAAGGATACAAAAGAGGTTCCTTATTGGTCTCCCAATTCAGTGATAGCCAACTAATAACAATTATAGAAAACTCCTCACCACTATCAGGCCGACCTAGAGGGTAGAGGAGATCTTCCTTCAGATGACCAAATTCTTTCAGTAAATCTTGGAGAATACTGACCCACGAAAAATATATGTGGCTACGCACCTATTTGCAAAAGAGAAGATAAAATTGGTTGCTTTCTTTAAATCACATTGATACATATTTGCTTGGTCTTTTTACGATATGCTAGGCATTAATTGATCCTAGTGTTTCATGTCATGAATTAAAGGTGGCTCCACTATATCCTCTTGTATGCAAAAAACCAATAAGGATAGCACTAGAGTGCCAATAAGCAATCAACAAGCTATTGGAAGTCAGCTTCATTAAGGAAGTACAATACCTAGAGTAGATTGCTAATATCATGGCAGTACTGAAGAAGAATGAAAAATTCATGGTCTATAATGATTTTACAAATCTTAGTAAGGGATGCTCGAAGGACAGCTTTTTGATGCCAAAGATTGATCAGCTTATCGAGGGCATTGTGGGTCACGAATTCATGTCCTTTATGGATGTATATTCTGGGTTAATCAGATCCCTCTTTATGAAGCCGACCAATAGAAGAGAGCATTAGTCATTGATTAACGTTTGTACTGCAATTAAGTAATGCTTTTTAGATCAAAGAATGACGGGATAATTTACCAAAGATTGGTCAACGAAATTTTCAATGGAAGTATTTTGATGACATACTTGTAGGGGTGTCAATCCGGCCCTCTTGTAAGGGGCCCCGGCCCTTTTATTGCCCTAAAAAGATGGCTTTTTTTTTAGGGATGGGTTGGGCCCAAAAATGTAAGGCTCTTCTAAATAAGGGCCGGGCTAGGGTCACACTCAAGGGAGCCCGACCCTACGCAGCCCTTAGCAAATCATCCCTATTATATTTATTTTTTTAATTTATATTCTATAAAACAATGCACATAGTGCATCTTTTTTATAAAATGACACACTAAGTACATGGTATATCAAAACTAAATTAAGTTGTCTTTTTTTAAATAAAAAATAGGTTGTTCTAAGGTCACTTGCCGTTCGACACTTAAAAGTGTCCAACTGTTAATGAGAGTTCCAAGCTACCTAGGGAATCAAACCCTTTTTTGAAAAACAAAACATACAAAAGAAAGGGGGGAAACCGGTTGGCATGGTCTCTCGATTTAATTAGGTACACATGTCACAACGTTATTGGTGTTGGACACTACAATTATCCTAAGAAAGATACAATTTTGGACAATTTCCATAAGATTGAGCCATTCCAAAATTATGACTGGCATAAAATCATTCTTATTTTGAAAAATTTAAGAACGGTTCAAAATCATTCCAAAATAATTTTTTTTCTAGTGTAAATTTATAATATATCATTTATTTTATCTAGGTTTTTAAAAAGACTAAAAGGTATCATTTACAAACCTTAATGGTTCACCCTTGTAATTAAAAAAATTATGATCATTCGTTGAAAAATCTATATAAATTAAACCAAGGAAACACGTTACCAAGTCAAGTGCATTATTAAAGCATCTATTTTTTTTACTAAAAAAATTATATTTTTTAATACTTTCTTCAAGGCCCTGGCCCTACCTTGACCTAGCCCTAGCCCTTGAGGGTAGGGTTAGGGCCTAGATGGTTCAAACCCTCTGAGGGCTAGGGCCGGGCGAGGGCCTCACCTTTATAAGTGAGGGTAGGGCTAGGGTCGAGCTAGGCCCTACCTTGGACTGGCCCTTTGACAGTCCTACATACTTGTTAAGAGTATGTACATAGCCAACCATCTTTGTCATCTGGAGGAGGCATTTGATAGGTAGACATTATCGAATAAAGCTCAATCTGGTTAAATGTGCTTTAGTGTTTTTACTGGAAAGTTCCTCAATTATTTAATCACCCACAACTTCGTCTCCCTTTTCTCACTTAAGTGTCGAAGTGTTTTTGCAGGTACCACCTTGCGTCCAACCAACGGAGGAGCCTCTTTTCCCGTTCGGGCCAAGCTATTGAATATTGTGGAAACCATAAATTCACCCCACAAATGTAACATTATCAATTCAAACACCGCACACTACATTAAATGTGCATCCAAGACGCCTACCTAGAAATCATAAACGTTATACTCTCGATATGCTAGTTAGGTTCCCTAGCCACCGTGACCTGTGGGCCCACCGACCTGTTAATTTAATACCTAATTAGCATGGTACTTTAATTCTTTCGTTACTAATATTTTAGTAAGATTCTACAAGAGTTTCAGGTATCTTACCAAATTCTTAAGGATCTCATTGAATCCACTTCAACAAGGAAACCCATTTACGTGGGAAGAATAGACTTTTTTTATAATTATAAATTTCATTAAAGAGGCAAAAGCCAAACAAAACAAACAGATTAGCTAAGGAGGTCGAGGTGACCTACAATAGACAGATACAAGATAAAAATAAAAACAATAGATAGTAATCTACCTTCAAACATCCTTAGAACAAAGAATGTCCTAGCAAAATACAAAGTCCTCGAACCCTTTGGACAGAGGAAAAGCATCCCTTTAATATTGAGAACGATTGAGGCCAGGTCTCCATATTTGTGTTAAAAAATTCATTGATTTCTGTCCTTCCAGATACCCCGAGCTATCACAAAGGGAAACATCCTCCATAGAATATGACCTCTAGTCGAAAACGCTTTAGTTTGCCAACTAATGACAGGCTCCATAAATGAGACCGGCATCACCCAATACATTCCCAACTCCAAAAAAAAGACCATATCTCCCTGGCTACTACGCAATGTAGCATTAAATGATTAACAGATTCCCCATGTTGCTTGCTCATCAAACAATAATCTATAATCATAAAGCCTGTAATGATCAGGTGATCCACTGTCAATATTTTCTCGAAAGAAGTCAACCAAACAAAGAACACGATCTTCATCGGAACTTTCAAATGCCAAACAAACCAAACTGGAAAGCAGATGCCGGGAAATCTTTCCATACCTCATAGAACGAATGAATTGAGAACAAACCACCCTTTGTCCATATCTATACCCACTTGTCTTGAACGAAAGGTTGCAAATGAACATCGTTCAACCGATAAAGCAGTCTAGTTAGAGGCTTTATAGACTGCTTTATCTCCCAATCATTGAGATCCGACTAAATCTGAAATTCCAGCCCATAACCTTCCCCCCCCCCCCTCCCATCAGCACAATCCTGAACCGACCAAGTCTTTCTCTCAGATAGAGAAAATAGTTCTAGAAACTCCATTTGGAATGAAGCTTCTCCACAATAAGCATATCCTTCCAAAAACTAATTCTCTCTCCTGAACCAACTCCAAATCAAATACCTTTCAAAAATTCCATCGATGTCTTCGTGATGCTCCTCCACACACTACACCCATACACTTCGAGCCATTCTACTTTCCCATCCATATAGATACTCTCCATATTTACCCGCGGTTACCTTGCACCAGAAACTTGAGTTCTCCCTCTCAAACCTCCATAGCCATTTATCCAGGAGTGCCTTATTCATGATCTTAATGTTTTTGATACCCAACCCTCATTTATCCTTAGACTTACAAACTAACCTCCATGCTACCAAATATGCCTTTTTAGAGTCCACCCTATCATGCCGCAAGAAGTCCCTCATTAGTTTCTCCAAAATACGTATGATACTACAAGGGATCAAGAACTAAGACATATAGTAAATAGTTAAGTTGGAGAGGACACTTTTGATCAGAACCATTTTTACACCTTTAGAAATATATCTCGCCTTCCATAAAGCTAACCGCCTCTCGAATCTCTTTATCATCAGATCTTATATAGACTTGGATCTATAAGATGCCCCTAATGGAAGACCCAAATAAGTACTTGGCAAACTCTCAATTCTACACCCAAGGATATTAGCCAAATCTGAAATGTTCTCCACCTCGCCCACCCCATACACTTTGCTTTTAACCAAATTCACACGCAGCCCCGATACTACTTCGAAATAACATAATTAGCCTTTGAGAAATATGACCCGTGAGACAGAGGGATCAACGAGGATTAGAGTATCATATGCAAATTGTAGGTGTGAAATAGCAAGGACTCCCCGAGCTGCCTCAAAACCCTCAAGCTCTCTGATACTCACTACTCTAGAAATCATGATTCCTAAAGCTTCCACCACCACAATAAATAGAAAATGGGATAAAGGATCTCCCCCACCTCAGCCCCCTAGAACTCTAAAAAAAATCGGCTGGAGATCCATTCACCAAAATAGAAACTGAAGCAGACAAAAATGCATTTCCAAATCCACAACCTCCACTTATCACTAAAGCCCATCTTCAGTAACATAGTTTAGGAATCTCCAATCCACATGATCATTAGCCTTTTCCATGTCGATTTTACAAATAATTCCCGATTCCCCTTCTTAATTCTGGAATCAACACACTCATTCACAATGAGAATCTTGTCTAATATCTAACCTCCCCGAACAAAAGCCCCTTGGTTTGGTGCTATAACCGACGAAAGTACCACACGAATCCTCAAAGCATCTTGGTTATAATCTTGTACACATTTCCCACCAAACTTATGGCATAAAATCTGTAATATCCTCTACCTCTTGCTTCTTAGGAATCATAGCTATGAATGTACAATTGAATTTGTAGTCCAAGTACTCCTAAAATTCAATCACTATTTTCATAAAATTCGTCTCAATAACATCCCAACCATGCTTAAAGAATGCTATAGAAAAACCATCCGGGCCTGGCCTTTGTCACTTGCCAATTTAGAAATAGCACAAAGAACATCTTCCTCCTCAAAAGGTCTCTTTAAGTGCTCCCTATCCTCGAGACTGACCTGATCAAAAGAGAGACCATCTAGCAACAATCTATAAGAAGGAGATTCAGAATAGAGATATGAATAGAAGCCTACCACCCCTTCCCTAATCCTCTCCTCATCCTTTAGCTAGTTTCCTTAGATTTTGAGATGAGCTACATGATTGTGTCTTCTGTGAGCACTCACCATTTTATGAAAGAATTTGGTGTTATTATCTCCCTCTTTCAACCACCTAATTTTGGATTTCTACTTCCAACTGATTTCCTCCATCTTTACTGTCTGTTGGTACTCAGCTTTCAAATTAATTCTCCTTGTTTTCTCTTCTATAGATATATAAAGGTTCTACTTCCTCCTAATCAATCAAGGACATCTCTTCAAGCAAAAGACCCTTTTTTTTTATCAATTCTCCCAAATTCCTCCCGATTCCATAACTTAATCCTTTCCATGAGCGCTTTAAGCTTAAATTTGAAGACAAACCCCGCCTTTCCTGTAAAAGAGGACTTCCACCACTCATCCACCTTGTCCTTGAATTTTGGGTTCAATAACCACATATTCTCAAAACGGAAGGGAATAGGCCACGAGTTAAAGCCCCCACAATCCAAAAGTAAAGGACTATGGTCTAAGACAGGTCTAGGGATTGCCACCAATGAAACACCATGGAAATGATCCTCCCAACGAGAAGAGACTAAAAATCGACCGAGTCTACATAAAGTAGGATCTTCTTGGTTATTAGACCAAGTGAACATGCCCCCACCCATAGGAAGGTTCATCGAACAATTTCTATTAATGAAATTGTTGAAATCTCTAATGCTCTTAGTCACTATCCCCCCTACACTCTTCTCATGCGCAAACCGGATAATGTTAAAATCCCCACCAATACACCACGACTCATCCCATAGGCCCACAATATCATCAATCTCTTTCCAAAACTGCCCCTGAAGATAACCCACTGACGGCCCATAAACCCCCGAAAGAATCCAGTAAAACTGATCTCCCACACATTTACAACGAATAGTAATCGAAAAAGCCCCATCCAAAACTTTGGCCACTTCTAAGAACTTTTAATCCCAAATAATCACAACCCCTCCCGAGGTACCAATCGTTGGAAGGTCTTGCCACCCATAATCCGAAAAACCACATAGCTCCCTAATAAGAGCTTCATTTATGTTTTCTATTTTCGTTTCTTGAAGCACTACTATGCTAGCTCCCCATCTCTGAATCATGCTTTTTACTACCACCCTCTTATCCTTATTACCCAATCTTCGAACATTCCATGACATAATTTTTAGCTTCATTTGTCACTACTAATCTTTATGCCTCTTCTGCAGCTGCCATAGACCAATCGGACACTGATTAGGGTTACTTCCTAATAACGGATTAACACTAATAGCAGTCCAATTCCTTTCAGAATTAGACTCCCTGACTAGGCAGAACACTACTAGAGACTTTCGATGACGAGTTAGTTCAAATAATGATAAGTCTCCAAAAAATGTCCATTCATTCTCAGAATAGGACTCTTCTCCAATTCAATAAATAAAGGCCACGGTATGATCATCACAACTTCAGTCATAGAAATGAATCCTTCCAATGAAGTTTCCAAAGACGCCCGAAGAGAAGCAAGTTTGCAGGCCACTTATCAGGCATCTGTATAAGAAATATCATCTTTTGGCCCTTTTAAATCATTAAGCTGGATTCAACTCAGACCATTGTTTAGAGTATCATCTGATACTGATACGTATCCATCTTATTCAGAAAACACTACGAGACGTCTAAGTGAATAAAAGGTGAACGAGACTTGGGTCAGCCTATAAAAAGATGATTAAACTTGTAAAATGATAGGTCATGGACAATGCATGATCAACAATCTCATGAGCTATTTTTGCTCCAAATATGGTAAACGGAGATACCAAGTAACGAGCATATGCATATATCTGGGTTACACTTGGACTAAATGGTGAGATTTGTTACACTTTCTATTTGATTTTTGTATCTTACAACTTGTAAATTTTTTGGTATTATTTTTGCGTATCAGTTCATCAGTTGGTGCCTATTGTCGTAACGGTTAGGAATAGTTTAAAACCATGTGTCGACCCATGGTAAGGCAAAAGAGAACTGGAACAAGCACCCTGGGACTCCTAGATTCTCTCTCACTTGGTTAAGCAGCAACAACCAATCAACCATCAACAAGACATTCATTATAAGAAGAACCAAAACCAACAACAAATCCAACCATTTTATAGTCTTTTTTTTTCCTTTTTTTTTTCCCAATCTTTTAAAGTTGCCCCTCATCCTACAGTGGGGGGGAAGTAACAAACTCCCTAGGTATGCTGAAGATGTCCTTCCCAGCAAAAGGGGACGTCCACTCATGTGATCCTGCAGAATATGATGCTGACGATGTGTCTGGCGCCACTCCCTCTTGCAACCCCGCAATGCACCCACCATTTGAACTCACTGACCTCATTGTTGGATTTGTGCCTGCCAAATTTGTTGATGACCGCGAGTCATACATCCGACTGTTCTTCATGAATGATGCAAACCCCAGCCATAACCCATTTGGCCTCGAGGATGAGTTTGATTCCAAGGTCCAGTCTATGTTGGTGTAATCGCACTGTGGCATTGAGCCCCCTGTATTCCAGTCCACCGGTGAAGAAGAGCCGGATGCTCCTGCTGAGTTCATCCCTGAGAATAGCCCCAGAGAGGATGGGACAGCAAGCGACGATGAAGATGTTCCTGTTGTGTTCCACGAACCCCCCCAGCCAGCCGCAGGAGAATCAACTGGGCTTGACACAACGGGTTGATAATGAGGTTGGTGGTAAAACTGCTGCGAGCTAAGATTGCTAGGGTTCAGGCTTGTACTTTGAATGTGCTGTAGACCCCCATTTGACTTCATGATTTCGATGCCTGCAACACTGTTTGGGTACCATCCAGCTGTTCCCTGAGAGGAGGCACTGATGCTTGTGGTCGGCAGGTTCTGCTTTGCATTGATGGATTGTGGACGCTGCATCATGATCACTGGCTCCCTCAGCGCTCCTGTTTGAAAGTTTTTAACTTCACTTCCAACAACATATCGAGCCTCCACCTTTGCTGGTGGAGGTGCAGCTTGCAAAGGTGATGCAAAAGAATACGAAACGGAAGGACTTGATCCTGCACTCAGCCACCTCTTCTCTGCTGATGTTGCCACTTGTGGCTTTGCCCACTCTGGTTTTTGTTCAATTCTCCTCAAAGACTGCAAGTTTCTGTTTGCAGACTCTGAAGATGCCACCACCGTAGCTGCTGCTTTAGTGTAGTTGAAATCCTTTTCATCCCCCCTTCTCTGTTGTATTGTAACTGAAGCAGTAGTCTTTGCTTGTAGTCTCATTGGGTTCTGAGCAACGGAGACTACTAGCTTACCACAATTGATTGCTGGCGGATCACCAGTTTCTTCTGGCTTTGGGGGAGAAGTAGGTGGTTCCTGCTTCTGTGTGCTTAAGGTCTCAGCTGCCCTCTCCAAATCACCTTCACTTGATACGATTGCTCTTTCAACCTCCTGCCTTGAGCACCTGTACCTTGTCTCCATCTCTGCAATCCTAGATAGCTCTTCAGTTATATCAATTTTCAAGTTACCCCCACCATCAAGGGTAGAATCATTCTGCTCAGCTGCATCTTCACCTCCCTCGAATAGCCATGCGACTGATTCCTCTATCCTACCTTCATTCAATATGAGGGCCATTGTTGACCGCTCGGAAGAGAAACCCATTGCCACAAGCTGCTGAGCAAGCGCTTCCAGTTTTCTGGACATGAGGTAGCCACTACACCGCTCATGTAACTCCTGGGCCCGCTTCTCCCTCTGACGCTGGTGCTTCCTTTCATTTTTCTGCCGGATCTTGTCACGCTTATCATTAATAGAACCAGGTATAGCCTCCTGTCGGGCATTACTACTGGATGTTTTCTCTTTTTGATCTTCTGATTCGCCAGAGCAACTATCATTGTTGGAAACTGAATCATATTCAGCCCCTGTCCCAAGTGAACTAGTAGAATGCTCGTCTGTCTCATCTATATTTTGGAACCTACCATTATTGTGGGGAGGCGGGGAAGAGGCAGTTGGTGCTGTTTCCAAGGTATGGAACGTTCCCAAAAGTGGATTGTATGCACTTGCCGGGATGCCACTTGCTGTGCTACAATTTGCAGAAGGCTTGGAAGAAGCCTTCTGCTGTTCCTTTGCAGCCCTAGCAGATGACTTGTCCTTGGCCTTGGATCTGGGCATTGGAGACATTTCTCTGAATTCCAATAGCTGCAATATTCCTGCAATATACAAGATGAACATATAATGACGTTCTTGAGAAACAGTACCAGTAAATCAAAAGCATATACAGCAGATCGTATGTGTGAACTATGTGGATAGAATCTAAATGAATGAAATTTGAAGACAAGCAACATCGATGGTACAATGTATCCATTTTAAGATCTGTTCACTTTATTTGTTGAGGTGGAAACATCACATCACATGTGAATAACCATTCCCAAACGTATATGAAGATTGAACAAAAAATCAGAAACATACTACTATTGAAAAATTTAATTTGCCGAACAATATCAGGAAATTAAATGATATAGGGTATGAACAACCCATATGAGAAACTAATTGCAAAAAGGAATGAGAAAATATGAAAAACTTCCTACTTTCTATCGTCAAATATCCTTCAGGAATGAATAACTTTTGAGTTTCTACTTATTCCAAACAAGAATATTGAAGTTAACAAGTTCGGGCAAAATGTCGCAACATATCCTCCCTCCTTCGAGGGGAGGTAGGAAGATCTGCCAAACGTCAACACCAAGGGATTTTTGTTTTTTTGGTCAAAATTTTTTGTTGACTGTCGGGTTTTGTTCTTTGAAGACTTTGTCTTTCGTTGGGACCTTTAGTGCTCTAGAGAGGGAATTACTGTATGATCGGAGTTAGCTCCTGTTTTGCTTTTTTACTTTGAGGATGTTTTGATTTGATGGTTATCTCGACCTCTAAGCATACTTTTTGTAACCTATTGGCTATTCGGCCCTTTATAAAATTTTGAATTTCTACTTATTCCAAACAAGAATATTTAAGTTAACAAGTTCAGGTAAAATGCCACAACATATCGTATACTAAATGGAAATAAACTTACAAGTATCAACCCATCCAAATAAGAAAAAACCATGCAGCAATTAGAAAACAAAATAATGAAACAGACGGAATAGAAATAAAGGGAGAAACAAACTACACTCAATCAAAGAAATCTCAGGAAAGCACAATGCTGTTCCTACCAATTGCTTAAATTGAATCACACTAACACCAAGTCCATGCATCAAGAAGTCCACAATGAACTCAATAAGAACGAAAACCTAGTCCTTTAATGGTACAAAAGTGTTGATGAATCCCAACACAGTTTGTTCTAACCAATCAAATTCCACTTACCCAAATCGCAATCGCTCAGTGTCTGCAATTCGGTAGGGGAAAAGTAATATACATTGTTGGGGAAAGGCCTGATAAGGACAACCTAGAGGTTGTCTATCAGATGGGAAGTTTAGCTTGGCACATCAGCAATCCAGTCCTAAAAAATCCGCACTACAGTGAAGAGTTCTGTAGTGTCGCACTAGAAATCCTTCATAATACAACCTAACATGTTTTCCAGCGTAGCGAACCATTAACACCAACTGTTGAGCAAATCAAATGATCTAAGAAATATGTCCAAATAATTTTTGAATCAAAATATATACTCGGAGTTTAACCACAACACCTAGAACCACAAACAAACCCTAATCAAAACCAATTTTGATTTTCCGACATTTTAATGATTAACAGACCGCCTGCCACATCTTGTTTTGCAGACTGCAAGAAAAATCAAACATATATAACGCAAAAAAAAACCCCTAAAATTCCAGAACAAGGAGTCTTGTCCATATCACCAGGTATACTATAATCATCTTTCAACTATCATAGAAAACCCTAAACGAATCACCAATCATCGTACGTAAGAGATCTCTAAAACGAAACCAATCGAGAGAATAAAACACAGAAACAAGAAAATCGGATCCGAATTTCAACCTGTAAAGCACTATGTCGAGAAACGAATCGAAATCCTTAACAGATCCACAACAAAAACACACAACCAAGAACAAGATCACGAATATCTCACCGATTCACGCTCAATCAAATACATCGAAAACGAGAAAAAGCAGGTTTCCAGATTCAGACCGAGAGAGAAAAGAAATGGGAGAATCCGGGAACTTACCTGTTTACACAAGAGCCGATCGATTGTTGAATCTTGCTTCAACGACAATCAGAAGATGTGAGATGGAGATTGTGAGGATGAAAAATCGAATCGACCGAATTAGGGTTCTGGCGATTGAATCTCACCCTCTATCGTTCTTTCGTTTCTCTCTCTAATTTTCTGGGGTTTGATTTTTTTATTAAAATAATAATTTTCTCTCTCTATGTGCGTGAAGCTAACATTGTGTCCGAATTAAATGGGTTTTCAGGTCCGTGTTTTTACCTAAAAATGGATGGGCCCTTCGGACCGCACCGAATGGGGAAGTCGCCGAGAAAATGCTATTCAAATCCCGGGAGTTTCGTATACGTATCGACTTTTGCACCCATCTCTAGGTCATCCTACGGTGTGGATCAAAAGAGAACACTATCATGGCTACTCCCATGGTTTTAAAAATGACCGTTTAAACGGTAATGCCCCAAGCCCGTTTCCGTTAAAATCGTTTAAACACGTTTTGACGCTTTGAATTTAACGGCCGTTAAAATCATTTTAACAGCCGCTTAATTCTGAAAAATTTTGTTAAAAAAAAAAAAATGACCGTTAAGATCTGTTAAATATATATATATATATATATATATATATATATATATATATATATATATATATTTTAAATTTGAAAATTTGAATTTCAAAGCCACTTTTTCCGTTTATTTTCCGTTAAATTTTGTTAAATTCTATTTTTTTCCATTGTTGCCTCTGGCCGTTTCAATCTGTTTTAATGCCCGTTTTAACGGTAATGCCCCAGTCCGTTAAACCGTTAAAACGGCCTCCTTTAAACCTTGGCTACCCCAGCCAAACCCTAGACAGACATAACTCTAAATGCTGTGTTGGTGCCACATCAGGAGAACATCTTCCTTAGATCCAAGCCATTGATGGTCTTTGTAATTCGCAATTTCGCACCAAACCATCCAACAAACGTCCTCCTCTTGAGGGGGACCAACAATATCACTAGTTGGTGGCACTTGCGTTCCACGTGAGTGATTATAGGGGTATTTTTGGAAGAAGTAGCAAAATAAGAAAGTTTAAGGGTCGGTTTGGTTTGCAGGTGCGCAGTGGTTTGCATGCGCAAGTGAATACGCTTGCAAATGAATGTGCTTGCACACTTCTTTATGGGTTCACACATTTAGACATGCAAAATAAAGAAATTCAGGTGTATTACACGTGTATGTGTATTGTTATACCCTTACACAAAAACATATCAAATTTGCCACTCCAACATATTAAAGGACAAGGTGGACCCGACACACACACCAAGCCAAGTCCCACACACATCAAGATAGTCCCCACGACTTATATGTCGGTCCCACCATATAGAGGTGGGTGTCACAAAACTTGGGTTTGAAAGCAATAGTCACACATGGGTAAGCTACTATGTGTGTAGGTCCCATATATGAGTTGTGGGACCCACCTTGGTATTTAATGTATGGAGCCCATATAATAGGTACATGCTTTGTGTGTATACTAATACACGTGTATGTGCAATTGAATTTTTTTAATTTGCACACTTAGGCTCTGCTTGGTATCCAGTAAATATTTGTAGGATGCAAATATTTACCTCTACAAATATTTGCTTTGTAAATGTTTACAGCTTCAAACATTTTCTGTTGCTTGGTATTAATCCGTAAAATCAGTTGCAAATACTTTCCACCGCTTGGGTGGAGGGTGCAATGCAAATATTTTTTGAGTATTTGATGAATCCAAAATAGGAGATGGAGATCACCTACGAACAATGTCAATGAATTGGATGATCTTAACCAATCAAACAACGGAACAAATGGATGAGAATCATGAGATGGTACGGTCCAAGCAAGTTGATTTTGGGCAGGAACCCAATGTTCGGTTGGTCCAAGTAGAACGTACTGACCGCCCACAATTTGGCCAATCCCTAAGTGGACCTACAAACTAAAAATCAGCCTGATTATTGATTTCAAACCTTGGGATCTTTGTACCCCAAATAATGCCAAATTCCACAGTTAAAAATCAACTAATGAAAATGACAGCAATACAACTTTTAGAAATCACTAATCATGTTATTTTTTTGGTCTAGATGTCTATCTAAGAGTATAACTTTGCTGACCCTCCACAATGATTGCCCCCTATAACCGCCCACAATATGCCACGTAGCACATTTGTGGAGGATGCTGATTGTATGGATGTTTGGCCAATCCCTAAGTGGATCAACAAATCAAAAATCAACCTGATTAACGGATTTCATGGATTGATTTTAACCGTTGAATTTGAGCATCTAAGTGTTGGATTGGAGTCATTTTCATGGATTGATTTTAACCATTGAATTTAAGCATTATTGACTATTATTTGCCATTATTTGGGTACTAGTATCCAGAGATGGGTCGGGCTCGAGTGACACCCATTTTGGCTTACCCACATAGAAGATGAATCAATGGCTGATTTTTTGTGAGGATGATCTCTATGGTGAGGAGATTATCCTCACAAAAACTCAAATCATTCTGATATTTATAGGCTGGTTTAGAAGCTGAAGAATTATGGGCCGTCGATTCTTACCATATAACTTGAAAACCCACATTTGATGGGGTTAGAAATTCAGAATGGGCTGATTTTTTGTTGAGTTGATCTATATGGTGAGGAGATCTTCCACGCCAAAAATCAGCCATTGATTCGTCTTCTACGTTGGTACGCTAAAATGGGGGTTCCTCGAGCCCGACCCTCCAAAGATTTGAAATCACTAATTAGGCTGATTTTGGGTTTGTAGGCCCATCTAGGGATTGACCAAACCATGGTTTAAAAAACGGCCGTTATAACGATTCAGACCTCCCCCGTTACGTTATAAACAGTTTTAAAAATAATGGCCGTTATTTTTCTATTTTAACGAAAATAACAACCGTTATTTTCTGGATTTTTTTGTGAAAAAAGTCCGTTATTTTTGTTATTTTTTTGTTTTTAAAAATTAAAATTAAAATTTCAAAATTTAAATTTCAGCGCCAATTTTTCCGTTATTTATGTTATTTTCTTATTATTTTTCGTTTTTACCCCTGAGCTTACAATTCGTTATAATGGAAAAACGTTAACGCCCCCAGTCCGTTATACCATTATAACGGCCCCCTTTAAAACTTGGACCAAACATCCATACGATCAGTGTCTTCTAAACGTATACCACCGGCACATATTGTGGGCAGTCATCACGGGCGGTGAGTGACTTTTACTCTTGGCCAAATATGATATATATTTTAGGAAGTTCAAGCCAAAAAGTGAATGTTTGCGGCCAAAAATGGCTGCAAACATTAGCAGCTCAAATCGTAAAAAATATGGACTCACGAAAAATATTTACCTACGTAAATAATTGCGGGGTGCAACCAAGCACCTAGAAATGTAAAATACATGTTGCAAATGTTTGCAAACAAATATTTGCGATGATACCAAGTAGGGCCTTAGTTGCGTAAATGATTGCACAAGGGGTAAGATGGAATTTTATTTGCTAAAGAGGATGCGCAATGGTTTACGCGCGTGCAAGCAAATAGTCAAATGCATATGTGTGAAATATTCCCTTAGCTAACCTAGAGATGAGTGAATATGTATTTTAAAATTAAGTGCTTTAAACTATCAACCAAACTCAAATTACTGGATAAGGTAGGTTGTTCTTGTATGCATTTATTTTGTGATTTATATGATTGAATATCACAATCGAATAGGTCGAATATATCTCAAAGATATATTGTCTCTAAGTCGTTTGCTTTATTCTAAATAGAGTGCGGAAGATAAATCAACAACCATAACACATGCAATTTTTAGTGTGGAAACTTTAGCCAAGGAAAACTACAGGACTGGTAAAGTATTGTAAAGAATATTTTCATATTCTAGTTTGACAAAGATTCCGTGTAACAAAATATTCATGTAATCTTACCTACGAGCACCAGTGTAGTGTGAAGATATCGTGGTGCGCATACTTCGTTGACTACGTGAAGACTAGAAGACAAAGACAGCAAGGACACGGTTGACGACATGAGTCATTTGAGCAACTACCTATTTGTCGGTTATAGATTGTGTATGCTCGATTAGGAAGGTAAATGACTCAGTAACCATAGGAATAGGTTTAAAATTAATAAAATATAATGGTCAGACCTAGTCAATGGACAGACCCGAGTTTAAGTCAATATTATTGACTTTTGGAAAAGTCCGATCGATTGTAGACCTCTGTGAAATCAATTGGACTCTATAAGACATAACTTAATTGAAGCCCAATCGATTGGAGACCTCTGTTGGAGTTTATGGGACAGAAACTTATTTAAGTTCGATCGATTAGACTATGTACAATCGATTGGATTTACGAAGGAAAAACCCATCCATACAAGACCAATCGATTGGATCCAAAGTAAAATCGATTGGACTTAGCCCAATCGATTGGACCCAGAGTACAATCGATTGGACTTCACATGGATTGAGTCATTTTCAGATCCGAAATTCTAGTCTCCACTTATTCCCCTTTATAAAAAAGACTCTGGGCTACGAATTTTATAAATACACTTCTACACTTTAAAATACTTTATTTATCAAGAGTGTCCATTCAAAGAGCAAAAAGCCTTTAGTTCTCATGAATATCTTGTGAGCTTTTTTCTTCTAGATCAAAGCTAAAAGCTTGATATCTTACTCAGCTTAGCTCTTCCGCATAGATACTTGACTTAGTAGCTTGAGAGTACTAGTGCGTCTCAACACTATTTGAGTGACTTAGGGTTCAGGGTATACTGAATCCTTCACCTTCTGGAAAGGCTGGAGAGTTGAGAATTAAGATCAGATTGTCTGATCGAAGGCAGGTTTGGGGTGTATCAAACTGAACAAGCGGATAAGGCTTCTTGGCTTAGAGGGCGTGCGTAGATTCGTAGCGTTGATTCAGAGGAAGTGAACGCATCGGCAGTAGGTCTTGGTTAAGGTTGAAAATTGCATTTGCAACGATGCTGCGTAGGTAATCTTTGTTTTGTCTAACTTTCCAGTTGGTGATACTTTCCGTCTGGACGTGGCCCCGTGGTTTTCTTTGGCTAAGGTTTCTACGCTAAAACTCTTTGTCTTGTCGATGTTCGATTGTTGTTATGCTAAATCTATTTATTAGATCAAATGACGAAAAGACAATATACCACGGAGGTATATTTGATATGAGTCGGTTGAGATAATCTTTTTATTAATCAACTAAGGCATGCGAGTTTATCACCTTACCTTGACCAGTAATCTTGTGATAGGTTAGATTAATTTTTGAATAATCTAATCACCCCTCCATTTTAGGTATTTCTAATTAAAAAGAACGGACCGGTTATTTTTCAATTGGTATCAGAGCTGGTTATTATATTAAAAGTTTAATCACCTGAATTTAGATTCCTACAAAATCAGTCCATTTTCGTTAATTTATCAAAATGCAAAGAGAATATGGAAACACATCTAGACCTCTATTGTTTGATGGAGAAGACTATGCTATTGGAAGGTAAAGATGATGGCTTTTCTAAAGTCTATTGACGAAAGAGTCTGGATGGCTATAGTGGATGGTTGGTCACTACCCACAATGATCGTAGGAGATAAAACTATTCTTAAACCTAAAGTCGACTGGAGCAAAGAGAACATTGATTAGTGTTGTCTGAATAGCAAATGGCTGAATGCTATTTTTAATACGGTAGACAAGAATGAGTTTCGTAGAATCTCTACTTGCACTTTGGCTAAAGAGGCATGGGACATTCTCAAGGTTACCCATAAAGAAATGCCAACAGTCAAAATATCTAAACTACAAATGCTAACAACTAAATTCGAATGGAGGAGAATGATACATTCACTGAGTTCTATGCCAAACTCAGTGATATTGTAAACTCTGCCCATAATTTGGGTGAGAGCATCCCTGAACATAAAGTGGTTAGGAAGATTTTGCGATCCTTACTTGATAGGTTTCAGGCTAAGGTGACTGCTATTGAGGAGAGCAAGGATGTTGACTTCCTCAAAATTGATGAGCTGGTTGGGTCTCTCTAGACTTACGAGATGAATTTGAGACAACCAAAGAAATCAAAGGGTATAGCCCTTAAAGTTTCTAAAGTTCAGGACTTAGAGTCAGATGTTGACTCTGAAGTAGTAATGACACTATTTGTCAAGAAGTTTAAAAAAAAATTTCGTTCTAAAAATGATAAATTCAAGAATTATAAACCTTTTGATAAATCTAAAGAATATGCCAGACCTCATAAAAGAGGTAGCAAAAGTGAAAGAACCTCAAGGGAAAGTCGCTCAAGAGAACACCAATGTTTTAAATGCCAGAGGTTTGGTCACTTTGCTAACATTTGCCCGAACAAAGAAATAAAGGAAAGGCCAAAGCCTTTAATGCCACATGGGATGAAGAGTCAGAAGATCATTTTGATGACTCTAATAGTAATGAAAAGACTGATAAGTATACAGCTTTTGTTGCTCGGTTTGATAGTCCCTATGGATCTCATGGAGAATCCAAGAAAAATGATGATGAAAGTTCGGAAGACTCTTACAATGGGGACACGAATGACTCGGCAGTTGGTGTGAAAGAACTGTACGAGGAATCCATAAAATTCATAAAGACAAATAAAGTCTTATCTGACAGAGTTAAATATCTTGACTCTGAAAATGAAGCCTTATTAATTGACACTGAAAAAATTAATAGTGTAAATTTTGGATTTAGAACAAGAGAATGAGTCTCTGTTAAAAAGAAACAGGTCACTGGAATGTGAATTTGAAACTTGTACGGCACACAAGGAATCCTTTGCGAATGAGCTTCTCAAAACTAAAAGGGATATACCAGGATTCTTGTCTAGCTCTGCAAAGCTTGATGAGATTTTACGAATGGGAAAAGTTTATGGAAACAAATATGGTTTACGGTACAAACTCAATGAAGACAAAGATGGTTTAGGTTACAAACTCAATGAAGACAAAGCGTCTACTTCCAAGATGATTTTTGTTAAAGCAAAAGCTATCCCCACTCCGATCATTGATCAAGTCAAAATTGTCAAAAGCAATCGCCTTTGTGTGTATTGCAAAAATTTTGATAATGTAATCAGAGACTGTCATAAACTGTGAAGTTGACACCAAAATTCCTTTAAAAAAGAGGTGAACTCGACTTAGAATGTGAAGAGTCAAAAACTTCCTATAAAGACACATTATGAGCTAAATAAATTGGATGTGTTGTCTAGGAAGATGAAAGACCTAATCGAAAGGTCTAGAGCTTTGATCTAAGGGATTGAGTCTCTTGAGAGAGATAAACATCCTCCGAGTTCTACAACTCAAAAGAGAAGTGATCCTAAGAGAAATATCAAATCCACAAAAATCACATCTGTATGGGTAAGAAATGATTCTCTAAAGGGAAATGTTCTGAATCGTTCTATCTCTGAGCAATGAGCTCTTCATTCCTTCTTGATTTCCATTCTTATTCTTTGTGGAGGGATATTTTTTTTTCTTTTTTTTTCTATTTTTCTTTGCTTTAAAAAAAATTAAAATTTTTTAGAAAAATCAAAAGATTCAGTGTTAAGAAGAATGTTAAAGGTGTTAATTATTGTAAATTTTGATGAACAGTAATTTTGAGAACATTCAAAAACCAGGACTTAACATTATTAATAAAGTTTTGCTAATCTCAGTATTATATATTTTGATTATTATGATTGGTCAACTTTACTAGTTTGTATTAGGTGATTATTGATACAGTATATCTAATATATCTTCACATGCGCACTGATTATTACTGGTGGGTACGGATTGATAGAGGTATGAGATCTTATATTATTGGAATTAGTAATAAATCTCTACTGACTATAATTTCAAGTTAGTAGTGTCCATGCCTTCAGTAGTTTTGAAACTTCAAAACATTTAACTGTTGGCTTCCCAATTTGAGAGTTCATATATTGGAAAGGGCTACCTCCAAAAATTAAAGTGAAAGCCATCTGTATGGCCCTGTTTGAAATTGAAGTCTGAGTCTTACTACTGTAGAAAAGGGCTACCTACGGGGAGTGTGAAAGCTACCACATTTAAAAAAAGTAAAAAATAGTCAATTTGTTAGAAAAATTCTTATCCATTAGCAAATACACTTGTATAAGAGCGTATGTGAGAACCCAATGAGCTCTAATGAGGATTTTATGGCCCGGATACAAGATACCTCTAGATTCTGATTTATATGAGAAATAATTATTGAAATCTATCATGTACCACAATTAAAATCAGATTACTTACACTTGATGATATTACTGTTGATATTTGAATTTATGATTACTAATGGTTTGTGACTTGCACTAAATTCTAAAGAGTTGATATTATTGATGAAATAAAATTGAACAAATCGTTTAGTTAATTTTTTTAAATAACTCATTTTTAGTGCCTATCAAGATTGATTCATGATTTGAAATTTAACATTTTTTTTAATATTATTATCTTGATTTATCATCTTTAAATGGAATTAAACGGATTTTAACGAAAAAAATTGGGCTGAAATTCAAATTTTGAAATTTGAAAATTAAAGAAATTTAACGAAAATTAAATGGATTTTAACGAAATTAAACGGATTTAACGGCCATTTTTTCACAAAATTTTTCAGAATTAAACGGCTGTTTAAACGATTTTAATGGCCATTAAAACAAAAAAAAATGACCGTTTTTTTCAAAACCACTAAAACGTGTTTAAACGGAAATGGGCTTGGGGCGTTACCGTTTAAACAGCCGTTTTTAAAACCATGGTCATAACCATCTGAAACTGACAATTAAAGAGAAATTACTGGATAATAAGTTTTTTTAATTGGATGGTGGGATCCTTAAATGGGCTGCCTTCAGGACTATGGGCTTTCCTAGCCAGCGGTTGGATGGTCAAGAGCTGCATGCATGTAATTTATAGCTAGCATGACATGTCCCTTTTAGTGTGTAAGCAAGGATTTTCTTGCCACATGGAGGAATGATGTGACCAACCTGGACATTCCATCTGGTAGAAGCAATGGGGATGGGTAGGCCGAAGCAATTCTAACCATGGTTTTAAAAACGGCCGTTTAAACGGTAAAGCCCCAAGCCCATTTCCGTTAAAACTGTTTAAACACGTTTTATCGTTTTTTAATAAAACGGCCGTTAGAATCGTTTAAACAGCCGTTTAATTCTAAAAAATTTTGTGAAAAAAATAGCCGATTAATCCGTTAAAATCCGTTTAATTTCCGTTAACTTCTATTTTTTTAATTTTTAAATTTCAAAATTTGAATTTCAGCACCATTTTTTTCATTTTTGTTCCATTAAAATCCGTTTAATTCCATTTTTGGCCCTGTCCGTTTCAATCGGTTTAAACGGTAACGCCCTCAGTCCGTTTAACCGTTAAAACGGCCTCCTTTAAACCTTGATTCTAACTACTAGGCTAGTAAGTTGTGAGGTAGGTAAGCTCGCAGGCGAGTAAACCGTCCCTTCGCTGCGGTGTGAGCAAAGCCACCCGATCAGAGCCCATAGTATGAGCCACGTGGAAAACTTGTGTACGTGTATGGGTAAAAAAAATGACAACTTGTGTGTGTCATCCATCCATATTGACAATAATTGTTTGCAGCATCATCGTGACAACTTGAAACATTAATACCTTCCACTGAGTTCCACAACTCTTTTGGCAATATTGGCCCATTTCAATATATCCACATCAAATAGCAAGAACGCATTCAAATATCCTCCAAAACTGTAAGGGGTATTTTCAGACGGTACACGTGCTCTCTTAAAATGACGATACGTGTCCCATAATACTTTGACCGAATGTCTGACTTGTGCACAACGACGATTTGGCCGACGTGATAATAAGGAATGCTTGGCCGACGTTATAACGGATAACAATAAATGGCTAGCCGACTGTATTTGGTTGGCCGACTAAAGTACAATGTTGGGTTGGCCGACCTTATATTGATGAAGACTTGGCCAACTAGACCGATCCGTACACAATGAAAGGTTGGCCGTCTTGGGAATGAGGAAGTGTTGGTCGAATGGGACATGATGAAGGTCTGGCCAATTAAGCCGATTACCCTTATATCACAGCTAGTCGGCCAAATGGAAAGCAGAACCTGAGTAATGAACGGGAAACAGCTACCTATTGTACTTCCCCAGCAAAACACGATTTACAACAGGTCACATATAAGACGGAGATGTCCAGATTGATTGGTACGACCCCTATCGTGCTCCTGGACACGTAAGGGGACACATCCTATAAATAGAAAGCTACAATAAGTGGAAAAGCAAGCAATCTGGGGGAAGGGGGTGGAAGGAAAGATTGGAGGCTTTCTAGAAAGAATTCTGACTTAAACATCGGAGGCTCTACAGTGGATTTCCCACCAACGGAGTTGTTTTGCAGGTAGCGTCGGACGTGTCGGACGAGAAGGCGGGCTAGCCGGTAAGCTTATCATATCACACGGGAGTAGAGATGATCATCTCGAGTTAGACATTTGCTCAGTCGGCGGATCAGGCGGATTTGGGGGATATCTGATCTAGTGCGTATTTCAAAGGGGGTGTGGAATTTTTCCCTTATAAAAACCTTCACTAAATCACCTCCTTTTGTGTTCAACTCTCACTCATGCCCATTTCTGACCCTTCTGGTAGTCGTATTCTCGGTCGGAATCTTTTTTCTGACCATCTGGGAGTCATATTCTCGGTCGTGGATTCCGAGAATCCAACAGTGGTTGATATGCATTACTTTTTGCAGCACTATCAACCACCGTTGGATTTTCGTGAAATCCACGGCCAAGAACACAACTCTCGAGAGGGGGCAGAAAAAGGGGACTCCTGAGCCTAAACCATATTGAGAAAAGGGTTTCTTAAGCCAATCGATATTATACCACTGCACACACTTAAACTTAGGAATGTTGACGCACACACTCTCACATCTTGGATAAGATCGGTACCCAATTTATTATTAGAGCCTAGCCTAGTTTGGTTATTAGTTGCTCTCCTTTTACACTCTATTTTCAGTTGTATAGCTTCTTGAGGGGTTAGGCAACCACGTCCCCCCCTCGCTACGTGTATTTTTTTTTTCATTTTCATTCAATAAATTCCCCTCCCCCGTGTAGG
Source organism: Euptelea pleiosperma (assembly GCA_035048495.1). Lineage (NCBI taxonomy): Eukaryota > Viridiplantae > Streptophyta > Magnoliopsida > Ranunculales > Eupteleaceae > Euptelea > Euptelea pleiosperma. The sequence continues at coordinate 7,309,829 of CM068544.1, forward strand.
TTCATCCAAAAAAATAAAAAAATTATCCATTTTTCCATAACCAACGGATATTGTTAATAGTTTTCAAGAATCTAAAGCTTATTAGAGAAAATTTGTCGGGTTCGGTAAGATTGTGTATCGATTACACACAAAAAAATAATCAGAGATTGTGTATCAGTACGAGATAGCTAGGTTAGACCTGTAAATTAAGTAGATCATCATAAAGGGCACCTCGTGGATTGCAAGTTTGATGAGATGAAATCATATATACCTTCTTCTTCCTGATTTTAGCCAATCAAAATAACAAGAATTCCCTTATTTTCATGTGGAAATAGCACATACATTGATACATATTATTCTCTCTATCACTCTTCCCCACACTAACTTTGCCTTGCCTATCTTCTAAGAAGATGGTTTACCTCCTACTGAAGAATCACAATAATTCCAAACCACGGCACCCCTTTGGGATAAAATAGATGCATAGGGTCTATATTGGGCTATTGAACTAAGAGAAGTAATCAATGCATCATGGCAACTTTTTCCCATTTCTACAAGCTTGTTGCAACAAGGGTCACCAACTACCGCCGTCGTATTGAACAAAGTAGAGAAGATCTCTTCCTTGCACTATGGGGTTATCCCCTTTACAAATAGTCATAATATCCTTCAGTAGGTTCGGGTGGTGGTGCTACAACTGCGAATGCAAGCTGAGGTGTAACCAACTCTGTGCCAATGGCTAAGAACAAGACCACCATCATCGAGAAACCAGTGAACCTTGCCATGTCGCATTGTAGAAAAGGAAAAAATGAGAAAATAATGCTTTCAACATTAAGAGAAACCAATGAACCTTGCCATGTCGCATTGTAGAAGAGCAAATAGTTCATGAATATTATGTGTTTCAACACTTAAAATCTTGAACGTTAAAGAATTGGGATTAAGCTAGTAACGATCCTTGTTCCCTATTTGCTTAATTTTTAGGGTCGAACATAACCACCTAAAGACCTATTCAGTGTGTTCGAACACAACCAATACCTGAAATAAACCCTAGAATATAGGTGTGCTTAACCTAATTCATATATCATATACTCTATGATAAATAATGCAATAACAACTAAATAGTCATGCATCATAATGCTTTACATGATTCATAGTCATCTTAAAGAATAATCATATTCTCATACATATAACAATTATTGCATGATTCTTAATTAATCTAAATAATGAACATTCTTGATAAAGATACTCAAAACTATCATTGATTATTTACAAATCATCCATGAGAAACATGCCTTCAGGACTCCCCAAGAATTAGGCTAATAGACAATCAATTACACCTTTAAAACAAAACTTGGGTGCACTACAATCGATTGGACCGAGGGTCCGATCGATCAAACGCCAGAACGAAACTTGTTCAATATTTTTCATTCGATCGATCGGCTTCCGATCTGATTGATAACAGACAGAATTTCTAGATTTTAGCACGTGGGCACATAAAACTTAAAACTTACAAAATTCGCCAATAAATTCACCGATGTCAAAAAATACAAATATACATGTTTTGGAAACTAGATCCCACATAGATTCAATAAGAAATACTTAGAAAAATCAGTCCCCAAGGCTCCTCGAGCTTGAGCGGATGACTTCTATATCCTCTGTGTTTTCTCTTATCTTCCCCCACAAGATATATAAAATACCAACTTTACCCCCATTTGTTTCTCTATATAAGAAACCCCTTTTTATTTCTACTCATCCCCTCTAAAATTCAAAACCGCTAGAGAACGGGAGAAAGCAAAAGAGAATATTGAAAAAGTAAAAGGAGAATACCTGAAAGATTCTAGGGTTGTATTCTAAATCTTGTAACATTGGGAACTTTTGAGTAAAACAATCAATGGAAGAATCAATGGATGTATGTATTTGAATTCTTTTTAATCGACAAAATCATTCTAATATCATTTTCGAAAGCATTATAGCAAGAATTTCTAGTAATCTCGCTAAAATGATACATTGGGTTTTTTTTTCTCGTACAGTCTCGGTCATGGTCTTTGAATTGATTATTCGGACTGCTAAGTCTGGACAATCATTCACTGTTCGGACTTAACAGCCTGAAGAGTGAAGCATTATTCGAACTTAACAGTCGAACAACGACGAGTGCCTGCGGAACGAGAGGTTCCTCCACTCTCCGGCTACCAACAACAACGGAAAAAGAAGGCGATAGGTGACGTTAGAGAGAAAATGGGGATGGTGGTGTGGTGAGGGTGGATGGAGAGAAGAAGTGCGACGTAAGGCGATTTCACCGAAATCACAAAATCCTTCCAAATTTATAATACCCTGAACTTTCGTTCTAGGGTATTATAGTAAATTCACCTAATAATGAAAACTTGAAACCTTTTTCAGACTTCTATTATTAATTTTATGGTTTAATATCATTGTTGAGTATGTATGTTTAATTTGATTTCATTTTAACAACTTTAAAAAACCTGTTATTTTTGAAACTTGCTCTTTAGGGCTAAATTCCTGCTAAAAATATTGAACTATACCTTATAGGGGACTTTTTCTTGCCCCAACTAACATTCCAGAACTTCTATAAAAAAAAATATTTGTTGGCCCAAGACACCAAAAATATTCTTATTTTATCCTTACCAACTTACCTGTGAAATTTGGAACCTTTCTATAACATGAAAACTCTAGTCGAAGATTTTGGGAGATTTTGAAAAAAATAGTATTTTTATAATTTTTAAACTTTCCTACCATTCTTATATTTTTAAAAATAATATTTAATTATATTTTAGTTATTTAATAGGCGTGTGGGACCCGTGAATCACTTTCGACTCATTCCGAGATCAGCTTAACACTTTTTCGAGGCTTTGAACTTTTTTATGATTTTTATGTATTTAGACTACTTTTTGTGATATATATGTCAATACCTCGATATATCAACTTTTAAATTATATAATATAGTTTAATTGAATTAATTTATGATTATTTATGTTATGATTGTTGGGTGGGCCCGTATAGCCAATCTAGATGTCTTTTGGGCTTAATAATATTCTTAAATAAAGTCTATTGATGTATATGGGCTTTGGGCCCATTTCTAATCTATTAGTAATGTAAAATATAAGTTTTAGAGGGTTGAAAAAGTCATCCCTTTGATAATTACGAATTTTACTAATATAGAAATCCTAATTCTTCCCTAAACCTATTTATGAAAACTCTAAAACTTTAGAAGCTTTCACAAACTCAACTCCGCTCCATTAAACCTTCATCTGGGCACCGATCGCACTCGAGCAAGAATAGAGAATTGACGGGGACTCCGATTTGAAGAACATACTCCGAGGAGAGGATGATCCGATGACTTTTAAATTTGAAGAAACTTTTGATTTTCATTAAAGTTCAAGAAACCTTGAGGTAAGTGTGTTTGATCCACCCTATACTTGTTTTTCTTCAAGATTTTATTTTTCTTTCATTAGATAATGATTGATACTCATTATAAATTAATTTCAACAATATTTATTTTTTTCTTATTGGGTTTATCTTTATTTTGGACCATCATGATGGGTTTGGCCATGGTCAATTTTGTACCTATAACGGATGACTATGTTCTTTATCATTTTCGTTATATTTTTATGATTTCAATATTTTTATAATTATTTTTTTTAAATACCTCTATGAATCTATTTTCCAAAACCGTTTAGTTTGTGTTTTTCTAATTTATATATATTTAATTATAATTTTTCTAAGTTGTTGGACTTTACAAAATAACCCAGAATTTTAGATTTTACACGGTCCAATTCACTTGAGATTTCGATCTATATTTTTAATCTAAATATTTTTTTAATTATTTTTCATAGATATCTCTATCAATCTAGTTTCTAGAACATTTGAGTTTGTATTTTTCTGATTTGTATTGATTAAGTTATGATTTTTCAAATGTGTTGGACTTTTCTATAAAATCTAGAATTTCAGATTTTATACTGTCCACTTCACTTGAGATTTTGATCTATATTTTTAGTCTAAATATTTTTCTAATTATTTTTCACAGATACCTTTATCAATCTAATTTCTAGAACCTTTGAGGTTGTATTTTTTTGATTTGTATTGATTAAGTTATGATTTTTTAAATATGCTGGACTTTTCTATAAAACCTAAAATTTTAGATTTTGTCTAGTTCACTTAATTAAGGGTTTAGACCTATATTTTGAATTTGAATATTTTCTATTTATTTTTTCTAAAAACTTCTGTGAATCTAGTTTTTAAATCTATTGAGTTTATATTTTTCTAATTATTATTTATTTAGTTATGATTTTTACAAGAAACTATATTTTTTATGAACTACCTATTTCTTAGATTTTGGACGATTAATGGCCTTGGGAACCCTTAGTGGTTCGGTCATGACTTATTAACTATTAAGGGGTTAGCCCTTGTTGTTTGATTAAACCCTAGATGGTTGGCCTATACTTATATGCATGGGGATCCCATCCATGTGTCTTGGATCTCTCATAGGGTTCGGCCAAGTGTCTTGGATCCCTCTTTAGGGTTCGACCTTGTGTCATGGATCCCTCATAGGGTTCGACCATGGTGTGTTGGATTCTCTTGCGATTTTCACTTATATTATTCATCGATGTTGATCGTGATCTTCGGTGATTGTTACATGTTATTCATGTTTAACCCTAATTCGTTCCCATATTATCACTTTTGATGATAATGTTTCATTTTATATTTTATTTAAATGTTAAATACATGTGTGCTTATGTCATGTAACCCTAGTACATCTTGTTGTCATATCATGATCATCACGTCATTTCATATAAGGGGTGCATAAGAGAACGGGGTTGAAGTATATTATATACGTTTATATTGGTTTTATCAATTAATCAGAGTTCGGTACCCTAGGGTGAAAGGCCACAGACGTTATTATATCCTGTAGATGGGTCGATGAGACCGCTCCCAGTGCGGGAAGGAGATGGAGACCCTATGTGGTTATGGGTACTAGTTGCATTGACATCCCGTACTCACTTGCATTCACCCTCATATTCATGTCATCCTTATTATATGATTGAGATGCATACATTGGTTAAAAACTTGTATAGTATGATATCATACTATGCACACTGATGTATTACTGGGCCTCGGCTCACGGTGCTACACCAATATCATTTTCAGATTTTGAGGAGTTAGCTACGTGTGATGATTTTGAAACAGAAGACTCCGGTGTACTCGAGGAGATTGGCGAGGCTTGGGAGTCGATCCTACACTTTAGAAGACTTTATTTTGATTGTTCTAAACATTACTTATTTATTTTTATGGGAATGTAGTCCTTTGATTGAGAGCATGTTCTCACCTCCTTCTCTCCACATTTAGTTGATTGATTGAATTATTTGAATTATAAATTATTTGAATTAATTATTTTCTACATCTTTTCTTCTTTTACTTAGTGGATTTTCGAATGAACCTTAGTAGTCTAATTGACCTAATTGGACCACTAGGGGACATTCATGGATCACCTCTGGGTTCGGGTACGGGTCGATCCACAGATTTTTGGGTCATATCTGGGTATCCGGATTCGGGGCGTAACAAAATTACCCTTTCATGTTTATCATTTTGGAGGGAGTGGGGGTGATAAGAGATTTCAATGGGCCCACGGGCCAATTAGAAAATTTCATAAATTGTGGAGGGAAAATAAGAGAAAGGGGGGAGAGGAGAAATTGACGGGGTATCGAAAATTCCCCTAAAATAAAATGTCATAAAATTATAGTTAGCCAAAGGAAGACAATATATTAAACGGAGCTCCCAACGAGGATCGAACTCGCGACCTTTTGCTTACGAAGCGAAAGCACTACAAACTTGAGCGGATGTCATTGTTAAAAAAGGTAAAGTTTAGGGGACCAATGAAATGAAGACTTAGTGCTCAACCCACCCTGTTTTCCTAGTAGGTTCCACCATAGTTAGTGTCATTGTTAAAAAAGGTAAAGTGTGAAGGGACCAATGAAATAAATAATTAGTGCTCAATAGGGGTGTCAATTTTACCCGTTTCACCTGAACCGACCTGGGACTGAAAACACCGATTCCTGTTCCGGTTTCACATTTTTGAGAACCAATTAAAAAAGAACCAGAGTCGGAACTTAACCGAAAATAATGGTTCTGGTTCTGGATAGTTTAATATGGAACCGGAACCGAACCGATATATAAATAGTGTTAAAATTCTCATATTATCATGATTGGACCCAATATACCCAGAACCGGAGCCGGCAGAAACTACATAATAGGTTCCGGGTCCATCATTTTGAGAACCGGAACTGTTAAGGATCGGAACCGATAAGAACCAAAACTATTAATTAGTTCCTATTCTGGCCATCTTAGGAACCGACCCGTTGACACCCCTAGTGCTCGAACAACCCTGTTTTCCTAGTAGGTTCCCACCATAGTTAGTAAGTCCGCTTATTATTCATGTACTGTACATAAATTTTTTGAAATTTTGGAACTACAATTTATACGGGCGAACTTTTCCAAGATTCTAAAAAGGGTGGCATTATTTGCACACACCTTTTTTTGAGTGACACCCACTTCTTATCTGCACATACCCAAAGTTGTGTGGAAAAAAAAAAATAATAATACCGAACGAAGAGGAACTTACTACCACCGTCCTCTTCTTCTTCACCACCACCACCACCCCCTCCCTCCCTCTCTCTCTCTTACCTGGTGGTGGGCAGCGGCCTCCTCCTCTTCTTATCCGGGCAGCCTCTTCTTCCTCTTCTTCTCCGGGCGGCCTCCTCCTCCTCCTCTTCTTATTCTTCTTCCTCTCTCTCTCTCTCTCTCTCTCTCTCTCTCTCTCTCTCTCTCCTTAAAAAAAAAGAAAAAAATTGCCCCGCATCGGTAACACAAGGTAGACATTTGGCGGAATTTTTTTTTTTAAGGAAGAGGGAGGGGGAGAAAGAGATCTTTCCCTCCCTCCTTTTCCTTCTCTCTCTCTCTCTCTCCCTTCCTCCCTCCCTCTCCCTCTCCCTATCTCTCTCTCCTTAAAAAGAAACTACTGTTAAATTCTGTTTTTTTCTTTAATTTTCAAATTTTGAATTTTGAATTGCAGTGCCATTTTTTCCATTTTTGCCCCTGGCCGTTTCAATCTGTTTTAACGTCCGTTTTAAGGGTTTTAACGGTAACGCCCCCAGTTCGTTAAAACCGTTAAAATGGCCTCCTTTAAACCTTGGTTCTCACGGGTCGGTCTAGTATCCATCATTGAATGCTCATTGAAAATTGTGTTTATAATTTATAAAATATTTTTTTTGAAAACATTGAAATAACACATTTTTCAAGGGACATCCAACCGTACTGAGTATGCAAACATTGTATCCATCATTGAATGCTCATTGAAAAGCGTATTTTTAATTTATAAAATATTTTTTTTTGAAAATGGTTGCATAGTAAATTTGTCCGGTTCTCACTATTACCAACCATACACAAGAAGGATGTGAGCATGAGCTGTCCATGAAGATCTTAGCAAATGAATCCTCATTAAGAAAGAATGCTGAAGAATCTACAAGTGTAGATGAGGAGCATGAGCTGTCTGTTTTGGTCAAAGATCCTCATTAAGAAAGAGTCCTGTGAAGAAAGATTTCCTCCAAAACTCAAGAGTCCACAAATAGTAAGAACATATTGTGCATACAAAGGAGGATTTGTCTCCTCATAGTAAAAGAATTGCAACGGTCAGATCCTTTCCTCTCTTGTTGAAAGAGATTTTATCTCATTTCCATCTAAAATCTTCCTTCCATGTATAAATCCCCTTTCCATGTAAAACAGGCATACACATTGTTCATATAAAGAAATCAATACAGAGACTTCTCCTCACCTTGAGAAGAAGAATCAAATCATTTCTTATATTTCTATTGAAGTTTTTATGGTATCAGAGCAGGCCACAAATCGACCGTGGTAGTTCGATTAATCTCTCTCTCTCTCAAGTCTTGCATCTTCTTTTTACAGTCGCTACATATGGATCATGCAAATAGGTATGCCTACCCTTCTCAACTTAATGTTGGCAATTTTGTTTCAATCAAGTTAAAGCAAACCAACTATCTGTTGTGGAAAACACAAATGTTGGGTCTTATTGAAAGTCGAGACTTAAAGGGTTTCATCGATGATGAAATCCTCCAACCACCACGACAAATTCAATCAGAAGATGGAAAAACTGTTGTCAATAAAGATTATGGTTCTTGGATAAAATCTGATCGATTATTACGTGGTTGGATAACCGGAACTCTCTCTGAGGAGGTTCTTGGACTTGCTGTTGGATTGGAAACATCTGCAGATGTGTGGAAAGCTTTAGAGGAAGCATTTGCACAATCATCTCAAACTAGGGAATTTCAGCTTGAAACTGAAATTCCAATTGGTCCTAATCATTTGTCATTGAAAAATGTTCTATTAGTTCCCAACATGAAAAAAATTTACTCTCTGTTAGTCAGCTCACAACAGATTTTCCATATATTTTTGAATTCTCATCAGCTGGTTTTGTGATTAAGGATCGGAGGACAAGCAAGATTCTGGGATCAGGGAATAAAAAAGGCGGCTTGTATGCTTTGGAGGCTCCACACGAAGCTTATTTCTCAACGAGGTTTCACACAACCTCAGAGGACATTTGGCACAAACGCTTGGGCCATCCACAACAATCCGTAGTTACTTTTTTAAGTCGTAATAAGTTAATTAAAGTCGATAGTTGGAATAAACCACGTACTATCTGCGAACCTTGTCAACTGGGTAAAAGTTGTCTTCTTCTATTTTATAAGTACAAGCACTTTCTCCAAAGAACCCATATTTAAAATTCACTCTGATTTATGGGGACCAGCACCTATTGCTTCTTTTCAACGTTTTAAGTATTACTTTGTGTTTGTTGATGATCGCACACGATATACATGGATCTATCCATTAAAAAGAAAGAGTGATTTTTATTTGTGTTTTCTACAATTTCAAAAATTTGTAGAAAATCGTTTTGAAAAGAAAATCAAGATTTTTCAATCAGACGGTGGAGGCGAGTTTAATGAAACTAAATTTCAAAATCATCTCCAGAATTGTGGGATCCTACATCAATTGTCATGTCCTAGAACACCAGATACATCAATTGTCATGTCCTAGAACACCAGAATTGTGGGATCCTACATCAATTATAAAGGATACCGGTGCCTACATCCGCCTACCAATCGTGTCTATACTTCACGACATGTGGTGTTTGATGAAAACACATTTCCATACACTAATCCAAATTCCTTATTTGCACATGCTGAATTTCAAGGGGAAATTACGTCTTTTCTAGATGAAATGCCAGATGACGTTACTATAGATCCTATCGTCGATTCACAAAGTCCGTTTCCTCAAACAGGTCCAGTTGATCACCCACCCAGTGTGGAAATTTCTACTAATCCATCACATATTACAGAAGTTCCGATACCACCATCTCCTATTCACGATGTATCACCGCTAGAGGATGTACAACCCCGATCTATTCGGGAACCAGATATGGTAATAACAACACCAACTCACATTAATGAAACATCTCCCGTTGTACCAGTTGAACTTCCGTCCACCTCCCTGGTAGCACCAGTTACTGTTCCACAACATATGGAGTTGAACACTCATCCTATGCTTACTAGAGGAAAATCTCGCGCTGGCTTCACCAGCCTTATTTCTATGACTGAGAATATTCCTGTTGAACCTAAAACCATTAAGACTGCTCTTCATCATCCAGGGTGGCTTGAAGCAATGCAAGAAGAACTTCTAGCCCTTCATCAAAATTTTACTTGGGATCTTGTCCCACGTCCATCCGATGGCAATGTGGTAGGGTGTCGTTGGGTTTTCAAAACCAAGCTCAAGCAAGATGGTAGTGTGGAACGTTTAAAGGCCCGATTAGTGGCCAAAGGCTTTAATCAGATTGAGGGTATTGATTTTGCCGAGACATTTAGTCCTGTTATTAAAACCGCAACAATTCGCCTAATTCTTTCCATTGCAACCATGAAGGGTTGGTCCATCCGTCAACTTGATGTCAAAAATACTTTTTTGCATGGTCATCTCCGTGAAACTGTTTATATGGAGCAACCCCCAAGATTTCTTGATGCATCATGACCCACTCATGTTTGTAAGTTAAAACGAGCTCTTTATGGTCTAAAATAGGCTCCCCGAGCCTGGTTTGATCGCTTTAGTCATTATTTACTGAGCTTAGGATTTTATTGCAGTACAGCTGATTCATCCCTATTTGTTACCACTAATTCTCGTGGCATTATCTTTCTTCTCCTATATGTTGATGATATGATCGTTACTGGTGATAATTTAGATTATCTGCATTAGTTTATTGATTGTCGTAATCAGGAATTCGCAATGAAAGACTTAGGCCCTCTACACTACTTTCTCGGCATTAAAGTCCACACCACTAATGATGGCCTTTTTCTCTGTCAAACCAAATATGCCAAAGATTTGCTCACAAGGGCCAAAATGCTTGACAGTAAATCAACCTCAACCCCAATGGCTACAAAATCACACACCCTTATTTCTACAGATTTATTTCCGGATCCGCACTACTATCGTAGCATTGTTGGCGGTTTGCAATATCTTACTATGACTCGCCCTGACTTATCTTATTCGGTTAATTTTGTACGTCAACACATACAGAGTCCTACTATTGGTCACTACCAAGCCGTCAAAAGAATCCTTCGTTATGTATCTGGTACTCAATATTTTGGTATTTGCATTCTCTCTCAAAGCACCATGGACTTATATGCATTCTCGGATGTCGATTGGGCTGGATGCCTAGTTACACGATGGTCAACTAGTGGATTTTGCACCTTTCTAGGCTCCAATTGCATCTCATGGAGCGCCAAAAAGCAATCGACAGTGGCTCGATCTAGTACTGAGGCCGAGTATCGGTCTATGGCTTCTACTGCGGCCGAACTCACTTGGTTATCTTACCTTTTGCGTGATCTACAAGTTCGTCTTCGTTCTCCTCCAACTTTATTTTGTGACAATCTCAGTGCCTTGCATATGTCCGTCACTCCCGTATTTCATGCTCGGACTAAACATGTTGAATTGGATTACCACTTTGTTCGAGAAAAAGTTGCACTTGGCACTCTCATCACTCGTTATGTTTCATCCGAAGATCAACTTGCTGATATTTTTACAAAACCATTGGCCAAGGGACAACCACCACAGTTACTATGGCACCAAAGTCCTTAATAATTGATTTTTGGGTGTCAAATCAAACACGGTTGCATCCAAACAGTTCTGCATTAGAAACCGAAAAAAAGGGTATTTTAGCAACACCACCCTGTGATTCAAAAGTAATTTGTAGTACCCCTTTAAACTTTCAAACTTTAGGATTACCCCCCTTGACCTAGTTTAATGGTGGTTGACTTATGTTAAAACGGACTTTAATCACACGCGTTTAGCATGGTACTTGTGATATTATAATCCTTTCATGGGTGTATTAACCAGCGCATGATGCATGTCAAGTTTAAACGTTAGTCAAATGATGATTAAACTAGGTCAAGGGGGGTAATCCTAAAGTCTGAAAGTATAAGGAGGTACTAAAAATTACTTTCAAATTTCGGGGGGGTGTTACTAAAATACCAAAAAAAAAAAGACAAGAAAAGAATCTTTGATAAAGTAGTGGCTGATAAAGGTGTAGTGCAAGAAAGCAAATAGTAGGACTCACCATGAATGACCTCTAAAATTTCTCCCTTTCATACTCTACTTCATGCTCTGCGCAACAGACTTTCCTTCTAAGTTTCAGACATAGTTTTGGTTTGGAAAGAAAAGGGAAGCTCAGAAGTTGAGGCATTGAGTTCTGATTAATCTTCTTTCTCGGATCAGGTATGTGCTAAGCCTTTATTTGTATATTTGTTTAGCAATTTAATAATTTTCAAATTCCCTTTCTAGAAGTTCTTTATGTGAATCATTTAATTTTGTTTTTTAAATTATCTATATAAAAAAAATATTGTTTTTGATCCATATGACTCCGATTAGCTGTTTGTAACCATCCGATCTGTTTTTAAGTTTTGAATGATAAGTAAAAATTTGGTTGATGGTTTAAAAAACCATGGATCCAAGGCCAAATCTCGGATTGGACTTGATCTGAATTTCTAATTCAAGACCTGAACCGCATAGATGTTTAGCCCACACCTTGGTGGATATATCATACTAAAAATCAGTCTGTTTAGTTTTCTGTAGCCATAGATTTTAGCACTTCTTTAGGATTAATTCTAGTCGTTGGATTCTAGAATTTTTTTTTGCATATTTTTTGGGTATTTAATCTATCGGTAAGAAATTAATTATCAATCAGACTGATTTTCGGTATGTAGGGCCATGAGAGCCCTCTACATCCACTGCATCCAAAGTCCTCTGCATCTAAATTTTTTCCTAGAGTGTATGTGTTATGAGAGGTGGGAGGGGGAATGGTTTTGGTCCTCTGAAGTAATGGTTAGAAATCACCAATCAGGCTGATTTTTGGTGTGTGGGGCCACCAAAGAAGTGGGCAGGCATAATGTGCAACATGGCATTTTGGAGGAAGAACTTTAAACCTTGAAGTTAGGATAAAAGTAAACTTCTTCTCCAATATAACATCCTTTATCCTAAATAAATGCCTCGGCTACAATCTTTATTTTAGATAGCGTTCGAGCTTTGTTTCTCCAATTATTAACTATTCATAAAAGGTATATTGTATTCATGTTTGTGACAGTAAGCTCATTAATGGAGAATTTCATTCAGCCGGTCTGTGGACTTGTGGAATGTCTATCGGTTCCCTTCGTTCGACAAATCAGCTATCTCAAAAACCTTAAAGCAAATTTTGAGAAGCTCAACAATGAAGCACGAGATCTCTATACCAGGAGGGAGGATGTGAACATAGAGATAAATAGAGATACGATGTCAAAAATGTCGTCGAATGAATGTAAAGCTTGGCTCAAAAAGGTGGAGTCGATTGAAAAACAAGTGATGGAGATAGATGCTGAATTCAAAGCAAATAAGAGACGCCTTAGTGGGTGGTGCCCCGACATTCTGTCGCACAGGAAGCTAGGAAAACGTATAACGACTATGATGCATGATATCAGTACACTCAAGGAAGAAGTGGTGGTTGATGCACCATTGCAGATAGTTGAGAGAACACCTACACCGACAATAGAGAGGCAAACATCAGCTGATCTCACTGTACAAAGGATTCTGAGATGCATAAGAGATGATGGAATTCAAAAGATCGGCGTGTGGGGATTGGGTGGGGTTGGTAAGACGACGGTAATGAAAAGTTTGAACAACCTACCTGAAATAACCCAAATGTTTCAAATTGGAATTTGGGTAACTGTGTCAAAAGAAGGGGATGCCAGGAAGGTGCAGAATGAAATTGCGGATCGAGCACTGAGGGAAGTGCCGATGAATGCTAAATCTGATGATCGAGTGGCAAGGAAGTTATTTCAAAAGTTGGAAACCATGAAGTATTTGCTACTTTTGGATGATGTATGGAGTGTGGTAAATTTGGAAGAGGTAGGAGTCCCTATCCCAAGCAGAGAAAACGGTTGCAAGATTGTACTGACAAGTTGATTCCGGGATGTTTGTAACAAAATGGATACTGATGAAGAGATAAAGGTCCATGTATTGTCTAAAGAAGAGGCATGGAACTTGTTTCGACAAAAAGTTGGTGAAGTTGTGGACTCAACAAGCATAAAACCCTTGGCTAAAGATGTGGTTGACGAGTGTCGCGGTCTGCCTCTTGTTATTGTTGTAATAGGAGGGTCCTTGAGGAAGGAAAACAATGTTCATGTGTGGAGAAATATACGCGAGGAGTTGAGATCAGCTACATTTGGGATTGGTGATATGGAAGAGTCAGTGTTTAAACCGTTGAAGTTTAGTTATGAACGTTTAAGGGATGAAAATGTAAAGAATTGCTTTTTGTATTGTGCATTATTCCCTGAAGACGAAAGGATCTCGGTACGTCAATTGATAGATTATTGGAGGGCAGAGGGGTTCATTGATGGTGTGCAAAATTTAGACAAGGCATATGATAAAGGGCATATTATATTGAAGGATCTTATAGATGCATCTTTGTTGGAGGGAACTGAGTACAAATCCACCAAGTATGTGACGATGCATGATGTGATTAGAGATCTAGCATTGAGAATCACATCTCCATCAAAGGGAGACTATTGTAGATTTTTGGTAAAAGCGGGTGTAGGAATAGAGTGCCCAAAGGAGGAGGAATGGGAACAAGTTGAGAGGATTTCATTGATGAGTAATGAATTACGTAGTTTGCCACAGAGTCCCAGATGCAACTCGCTCTCGACTTTATTGTTGTAGAACAATAAGAATTTGTTCATAATCCCCAAGTCATTCTTTGAGCACATGCATAACCTTCAAGTTCTAGACCAATCAAACACATGTATAAATATTCAACCATCGTCTCTATCTAACCTAGTAAGCCTTCGAGGCTTATATGTAGTAAATTGTATCAATTTACACAGTCTACCATCCGAAGTAGGTGACCTCAAGAGACTTGAAGTGCTTCATGTTGGTTGTGACAAATTTGCCGGGTTTATATACTTGCCTGTTGAGGTTAGCCAACTGACTCACCTTAGGAGCTTGCAAGTGAAATTTGGTGAAGATGATGAACAAGAAGAGTTAGGGAAGAGGATGCTTTCCAATGGAATGCTATCAAGTCTATCTCTATTGGAGGACTTGAGACTAGGGGGGATACAAAGCCGTTTTGCAAAAAAGGAGCGGAATGAGATTGCAGGTGTTTCTATGGTAGAGGAGGTGTGCACCTTAAAACATTTAACTAGTCTTGAATTTAAATTCCCAAGAGTGGAGTATTTGGATCATTTTCTCAAAAGAAGTTGTTCGTGGAAGAATTCAGTACTTCAAAGCATTCTGCCTTACAGTCGGTCACAGCAACATTCAATATGGATCATACAAGCAGCTCATGTGGGATACATATCACGGTCCTCATGAAGACATGCAAGAATTGATTTGGGAAGGGGGTGATGACATACCTAGTGCAATCATAGAAGTACTCAATCAAGCTTGTGGTTTCTGGTTGAAGTATCATAAGACTGTTCAAAAATTGTCAGACTTTGGCATTGAAAACATGAATGGGCTTCACATCTGTTTTGTCCAAAACTGCAACGCATTGGAGACTATCATAGATGGAAATGTTAATGCTTTACCAAACTTAGAAACAATGGTGTTATATGCTCTGCGGAATTTGAGGAGCATTTGGAAGGGGCCAGTGCCGCCACCACAAAACTTCACTGCCTTAACACGGTTGAATCTGCTGAAATGTCCAAAGCTGAGATATATCTTCTCTCGGGGCATCATTCAACATATCTCAAATCTAAAAAAGCTTTATGTCAGGGAATGTGAAGAAATTGAAGAGATAGTGAATGAAGAAGAGATTACAGTCGTCGACGATGATGACTGGAGAGTTTGGAACTTCATTCTCTGCCTAAACTCGTCAGAATTTGCAAAGCAGTTTCACTGCCTTGGCCATCGTTGGAAATAATTTCAATTAGAAGATGCCCAAATCTGAAGAGTCTCCCTTTGAGCGTCGTCGACGGTGCATCAGCTCTGAAGAAGATCGAAGGTGATAGAGAATGGTGGGAAGCATTGGAATGGGTAGATGATGACACTAAACAACAATTCCAATCTCTCTTCCATTGGCGGTGATGAGTAGGGTTTCCATTGCTTGGGTCCGCCATGTTATGTATGTATATATGTATCCACTCAGAATATCATGTGTCATGTATGTGGACGCTAATATATGTATGTGGACGCATGTGTTCTGACGGGTTCTATTTCCACGACGGTTGAGGCGGAAAAATCTTTGTTCCCATACCCTACCAAAATATGCCACATTGACAACTCTTTCTGACCCACTGGCCTATCAATGTTTTGCCGACCCTTTGTTGGACCTGCGCAACATAGATCAACTTGATTGGTAATTCCTGACGGTTGGATTCAAGCATGTATTTTTCACCATGGGCTTCGAATCTACACATGGGCCTGTTCATGCAGCCCATGATGAAAAATACTCAAATCCAACGGTTCAAAATCATCGACCATGCTATTTTCTGATGTGTAGGTCCATCAGTGGGTGGCCAGACATTTATGGGATCAGTGGGCCCAAAAGATTGCGCTGAGTAAAACCATCTTTTTTTTGTTGATCGAGAATACACTTATCCCTTTGGATCTTTGAAGTCGGATTTGAATTTTTACATTGTGATGATTGGATGCAAGTGCAAGTATGTCCTGAATTTTGAATATTATGAACTTCCAAGGTTTTGTTTCAATGCATCCAAGATCCAGTTGGCACTATTTTGAATCTGTACCTGGTGGTCTCCAATCCAGATCCAGATCGGTCCGATCCAGAACAGGATTGCCCATCTCGCCCGAGACGGTGTGAAAATCCTTTGTATAATAGGGAACTCGGGCGAACCAGAGCATGGTTTGGATCGTATCGGAGGGCTCCGATCCCGATCCAGATCGCCCGATCCAGTCCGGGATCGGCAGAGACTTTGAACCATGACTGCAAACCAAGCACATGTCCAAGAGAATCATCAAACAGCCTTTGGATATCCTTTGACTACTTCATCAATCACATTGGCATATGGATGGCACATGAGCTGCACCACCGACTCAAAATCTGATGGTGTTTGAATTGTTTTTTCGCACCTATTAAGTGCTTCAATGCTTTTTGGTGGGTATGGACTGGACTTCAACCTGTGATCTCAAATGCTAGGATCAAAACCATGATATTCATGGTGCTTGAATTCACTAAGGCTGTGTTTGGTTCACGGAAAATATGGATTCTGGAGACCATATTTTCCCACAAATTTTCAAAATGCTCGTATGTTTGGTCCAAATGTTATACAAAGCAAGGTTTAAAGGGGACTGTTATAATGGTATAATGGACTTGGGGCGTTACCGTTTTTCCGTTATAACAGCCCGTTATAACATAAAAAACGCTCAGTGGCAAAAAAGGAAAAAATGGGAAAAAAAATGGAAAATAACCGAAATAACAGGAAAATACGGAAAAAATGGCGCTGAAATTTGAATTTTCAAATTTCAAAAATGGAAAATAACGGGAAAAAATAAAAATAATGGCCTTTTTTTCACAAAATTTTCCAAAAAATAACGGTTGTTATAACGGGAAAATAACGGCCGTTTTTCATTATAATGGCCATTATTTTTTGGGCGTTTTAATGGTCCATAACATAACGGGGTACGTCCGAATCCCTTATAATGGCCATTATTTTCGTTATAACGGCCATTTTTTAAACCTTGATACAAAGACCATTTCTAGCTATAAATACTGCAAATTTCCGAAATGCTTGTTGGTTTGGTCCAAGTGTTCTACAAAGACCATTTCTAGTTATAAATGCTGGATCAAATGAAACACATCCACCCACATCAATCATAGGCCATTTCTAGGGTATCCAAACACCATAAACTTTTTTTTTTTTCGGAAAAAATTTGAGTCTTTTATTGTCAATGCCTAATGCCGCCCAATATTTGTTTTGTGTAAGTTATGACTTTTTCAAGAAAAAGCATGACCCGGAGAAAAAGAACCTGGAACCTGATTTTTCCGCGTACCAAACACAACATGCATGAACAGGAAAGATCTCAATGCTGGGCCGGCCTTGGCTGAGGTCTGCCCAAGCCTGGCTTTGTTGTGGGTTCAAACAGATCAGGACCAAGCCTGTTCAGATAATGGGAATAATGGGCCGGGCCAACAGATTTGGGTCAGGTCTAAGTGTACTTTTGTTAAAACTTAGCCTACATCCATCCCGTTCATCTACTGGGCTTGTAAATCCAGCCTAATTAACCCTGGGTCCATATTTTGTTGGGCCAAAATGCTTATCAGGCCAGCCTGGCACTCTTTAGGTGTTAAGTTTGAAACAAGGTTTAAAGGGGACCTTTATAACGGTATAACGGACTGGGGCCGTTACCGGTTTTTCCATTATAACGAAAAAACGTTCAGGGAAAAAAATGGGAAAAAATGGAAAAAAATGGAAATAACGGGAAAAAAAAGGAAAAAATGGTGCCGAAATTCAAATTTTGAATTTTAAAATTTGAATTTCAAATTTTCAAAAATAGAAAATAACATAATATAATGGAAAATAATGGAAAAAATGAAAATAAGGGCCATTTTTTTTTCACAATATTTTTCAGAAAATAGCGGTCGTTATTTTCGTTATAACGGAAAAATAACAGCCTATATTTTTTGGGCGTTTTAACAGTCCATAACGTAACGGGGTAGGTCCGAATCCGTTATAACGGCCATTTTTTAAACCTTGGTTTGAAATACCTCCATATATATGAATAAGCATATTGTAGCCCATATAGGATTAGCAGGAATCACTGCCAGCTAGCTAATCTAAAGGATACTCACACCCAATCGTCATTAATGTGACCCACACAAAACGGATCTAATAATTTTGCTTCTTTATTTCATCAATGCACGCAAACCATTACACGAGCAGTTGTTTGTGCATGCAATGGTTTGCACACCCACATTATTTTCTTACGTTTGGTTCGCACTAACTTTGCATACGCAAATTTTAAAATTTACGCACTTCATATTTACCACCATTTGGTTCGCGTGCATTTGCAAATAGAAAATTTTCAAATTTAATTGCATATGAACATGTATTACGACATGCTCATTTAGGAAAGCACAAAATATGTGAGCCCCGTGTATTAAAAGAACAAGATAGGTCTCACAAAAGTCTCAAACACGTGTGGGACTCACCTTCTTTTCAAACAAAATTACCGGTAGGACATTATTTTCTTTGTTTTTTTTTCATTCTTTGTTCAATTCAGCAACGTTGATGATAGACCACTATAAGCCATGTGGCACACTGTTAAAGTGCATGGACCGCATAAATGTTTGGCCCTAGGAGGATGTACAGACCAAAACATTGGCCTCATTAGTGATTTAACCATTGAATTGGAGTTATTTTCATGAATTAATTTCAACCGTGGGATTCGATCATTATTTGGGGTGTTAGATCCAAATGTTAGAAATCACCCATCATGCTAATATTTGGTATGTAGGTGCACCTAGTGATGGGTCAAACATCCATACAATCAATCGTCTCTCAGAGTATGCCACGTGGTTCATACCATGGCTTTAAAAACAATCGTTATAACGGATTAGGACTCCCCCGTTATCTTATCTACCCTAAAATGCTCAAAAAATGACGGCCGTTATTTTTCCCTTATAACAAAAACAGTGACCATTATTTTCTAAAAAAATTTGTGAAAAAAGGCTGTTATTTCCCTTATGTTTTTGTTTTTGAAATTCAAATATGAAATTTGAAATTTTGAATTTCAGTGCCACTTTTTCGTTATTTCCGTTATTTAGGGAACGATAAGGTTTGATATGAGAAAATTTTCGTTTTTGTACCTTATGCAATTTTTTGCACAAGGAGATTGTGTAAACGATGTTCAAGGAGTGAGATAGGTTTTTAATTGCTAAAGAGGGTGAGCATTCATTTGCCCATGCACATGTGCAAATCGCTGAATGCAAGCGTTCCAAACATGCATGGAAAATTATTGCACGTGTAAACCTATTTGCACACCCGATTTGCACGTGTTCCAAACACACCTTACGTATACTAAAAGAACAGTTGACACGTAAAGCACCTTATAAATCAATTTTAGCCCATGGTATAAATCAATTAATCTATTATTTGTCAAATGGTCTCAAAAAAATGTAAATTATAGCTATTAAGAATATCTTTCATCACTTTTGCCATATATTAGATCAATTAACATCAAGTGTGTGTGAAAGTAGAGTTTTTCCGCGTCGTTGGATTCGAAAACCCTAATTTCAACATGATTTAGGGTAAAAGTAAACTTTTTCGGTTACAATCTTTATTTTAGAAAATGTTCGAGCTTTGTTTCTCCAGTTATTAACTAATCATACAAGGTATATTGTATTCATATTTGTGACAGTAAGCACATTAATGGAGAATTTCATTCAGCCAATCTGTGGACTTGTGGAATGTCTATCGGTTCCCTTCGTTCGACAAATCAGCTATCTCAAAAACCTTAAAGAAAATTTTGAGAAGCTCAACAATGAAGCACAAGATCTCTATACCAGGAGGGAGGATGTGAACATAGAGATAAGTAGAGATACGATGTCAAAAATGCCGTCGAATGAATGTAAAGCCTGGCTCAAAAAGGTGGAGTCGATTGAAAAGTAAATGAAGGAGATAGAAGCGGAATTCAAAGCAAATAAGAGATGCCTTAGTGGGTGGTGCCCTGACATTTTGTCGTGCAGGAAGCTAGGAAAACGTATAATGACTATGATGCATGATATCACTACACTCAAGGAAGCATCTGCTATCAAGGGAGAAGTGGTGGTTGATGCACCATTACAGATAGTTGAGAGAACACCTACACCAACAATAGAGAGCCAAACATCAACTGATCTCATTGTAGAAACGATTTTGAGATGCATAAGAGATGATGGAATTCAAAAGATTGGCGTGTGGGGAATGGGTGGGGTTGGTAAGACGACGGTAATGAAGAGTTTGAACAACCTACCAGAAATAACCCAAATGTTTCAAATTGTAATTTGGGTCACAGTGTCAAAGGAAGGGGATGCCAGGAAGGTGCAGAATGAAATTGCGGATCGAGTACTGAGGGAAGTGCCGACAAAAGCTAGAAACCATGAAGTATTTGCTACTTTTGGATCATGTGTGGAGTGTGGTAAATTTGGAAGAGGTAGGAGTCCCTGTCCCAAGCAGAGAAAATGGTTGCAAGATTGTACTGACAAGTCGATTCCGGGATGTTTGTAACAAAATGGATACTGATGAAGAGATCAAGGGCGATGTTTTGTCTAAAGAAGAGGCACAGAACTTGTTTCGATGAAAAGTTGGTGAAGTTGTGGACTCACCAAGCATAAAACCCTTGGCTAAAGATGTAGTTGACGAGTGTCGCGGTCTGCCTCTTGTTATTGTTGTAATAGGAGGGTCCTTGAGGAAGGAAAACAATGTTAATGTGTGGAGAAATATACGCGAGGAGTTGAGATCAGCTACATTTGGGATTGGTGATATGGAAGAGTCAGTGTTTAAACCATTGAAGTTTAGTTATGAGCGTTTAAGGGATGAAAATATAAAGAATTGCTTTTTGTATTGTGCATTGTTCCCTGAAGACACAAAGATCTGGGTACATCGATTGATAGGTTATTGGAGGGCAGAGGGGTTCATTGATGGTGTGCAAACTTTAGACAAGGCATATGATAAAGGGCATACTATATTGAAGGATCTTATAGATGCATCTTTGTTGGAGGGAACTGAGTACGAATCCACCAAGTATGTGACGATGCATGATGTGATTAGAGATCTAGCGTTGAGAATCACATCTCCATCAAAGGGAGACTATTGTAGATTTTTGGTAAGAGCTGGTGTAGGAATAAAGGAGTGCCCAAAGGAGGAGGAATGGGAACAAGTTGAGAGGATTTCATTGATGAGTAATGACTTACACAGTTTGCCAGAGAGTCTCAGATGCACCTCGCTCTCGACTTTATTGCTACAGGACAATAGGAATTTGTTCACAATCCCCGAGTCATTCTTTGAGCACATGCATAATCTTCAAGTTCTGGACCTATCAAACACTAAAATAAATATGCTACCATCGTCTTTATCTAACCTAGTAAGCCTTCGAGCCTTATATTTAGTAAATTGTGTCCAGTTACATACTCTACCATCCGAAGTAGGTGCTCTCAAAAGACTTGAAATGCTTCATCTTGGTGGCAGCAGATTAACCAGGTTTGCATACTTGCCTGTTGAGGTTAGCCAGCTGAATCGTCTTAGGAGTTTGCGAGTGGCATTTGGTGATGATGATGAACAAGAAGAGTTAGGGATGAGGATGCTTTCCAATGGGAATCTATCAAGTCTATCTCTATTGGAGGACTTGAGACTAGGGGGGATACAAAGCCGTTTTGCAAAAAAGGAGTGGAATGAGATTGCAGGTGTTTCTATGGTAGAGGAGCTGTGCACCTTGAAACATTTAACTAGTCTTGAATTTGAATTCACAAGAGTGGAGTATTTGGATCATTTTCTAAAAAGAAGTTGTTTGTGGAAGGATCAGTACTTCAAAGAATTCTCCCTTTCAGTCAGTCACAGCAACATTCAAAACGGATCACTCGAGCAGGTCATGCGGGATACATATCACGATCATCATGAAGACATGCAAGAATTTATTTGGGAAGGGGGTGATGACATACCTAGTGCATCACAGAAGTACTCAATCAAGCTTGTGGTTTCTGGTTGAAGGATCATAAGACTGTTCAAAAATTGTCAGACTTTGGCATTGAAAACATGAATGGGCTTCACTTCTGTTTTGTCCAAAACTGCAACGCATTGGAGACTATCATAGATGGAAATGTTAATGCTTTACCAAACTTAAAAAACATGGTGTTATATGCTCTGGCGTATTTGAGGAACATTTGGAATTGCCTGTGCAGCCACCACAAAGCTTCACTGCCTTAACACGGTTATATCTGCGGAATTTGCCAAAGCTGAGATATATCTTCTCTCGGGCAATGTGAAGAAATTGAAGAGATAGTGAATGAAGAAGAGTTACAGTCGTCGACGATGATGACAAACATATCGTTTTCTTCCCAAGACTGGAGAGTTTGGGACTTCATTCTCTGCCTAAACTCGTCAGAATTTGCGAAGCAGTTTCACTGCCTTGGCCATCACTGAAAAAGATTTTTAGTAATTGAAGAGATAGCAAATTGAAGAGATAGCAAAAAGATTTTTAGTAATTGAAGAGATAGCAAAGATTTTTAGTAGATGATAGCAAGTGTAATTGAAGAGAAAGTCTGAGACACTCCTGGATACCATCCTAGAGAGATCGTTCGAAACTTCTTTTGAGGATATGGCATTCCCATATTTTACAAACAAATCTGGCGGGGTAAAGAGGTTGCAAAGGAAGAAATTCATGGGGTTGCGATAGATTCATACAAACGGCTCTCATGATTTTGTCAAAGGATAATGGAGTCAAACCTAAGAAGTGTGGCACACATGATCGAAACTGAAGACTCTAGATTCAAGCAACTTTTTGTTGCATTTCATGCGTCACTATAAGGATTCAGAACGGGTTGTCGACCCATATTGTTCATTGATAGAAAATTCTTGAAATCTACGTACAAAAGAACCTTGCTTGCTGCAACTGCGAAAGAACCTGGTAACGGTAAATTCCATGTCACCTTTGCAATTGTTGGTTCAGAGACTTCTGAGAATTGGAAGTGGTTTCTTACCAGCCTGAAGGAAGCCCTCAATTATAACAAAGATATAATATTTGTGTCAGATAGGAATCCTAACATCCTTCGCGCTGTAGAAGAGGTTTATGGAAATATTCTACATGCACATTGCTCTCATCGTTTGTTAGAGAACTACTTGATGTTTTTGAAGGGATTTCAGTTGTTTGTAAAAGTAAAGACATTCTTGAAAGATGCTCTTAGGTGAATTGCATACTCAAAGTTAGAGATGGACTAGAAGAAGGCATTGGATGATATTCAAAGAGTTTTATCCGAAGCACATGATTAGGTGTTAGCGCAAGCTCTTGAGCATTGGGCCAATATGAAGATCTAATAGGGCTAGAAACATGGGATTTGAGAGTCCTTGGCTGATGTTTATTTTATTTTATTTTTTGGTATTTGAAAGAAAAATGACTAATTTTTTAATTAATTTGTATTTATGTTAATATTTTAAATAAAATAGACCTCAATGAAGGTTTTTGCCTTCAGCCTCAACTTGTATCAAGACTGCCCTTGGAGTAATGGTGGGGGTAGTGGAGGGGAATGGGTCCTAGGTCAAAGGTTAGGTATTGAGGGTGATCAAGGATTCGCGCACGTACTAGACAACAAACATAACTAAAGTAGTGAGACTAAGGCCCTGCTTGGTTCGCTATACTTGAGTGCATTTTGCACTTTAGTGCAAATATAGCGACTTGCGTTGTAATCAGTTACAATGCAAGTCACTTACAATTGTTTGGTTCACTCCCTGTAAATAGATGGGAACGAAGTTTAATTGATTGGTTGGTAGTGCATTGCAAAAGAATGCAATGGATTATTTTATTTCTTGATTTTATAAAAAAAAATGCATAGTAAAATTATTATGGGAAATTCTATTTGCACCCCACAAATTCCAAAAGCACCCACTTTGGACGACTGTGTAGCCCACAGCCAGCCCAGCCCCCACGGTACTGAGCTACCGTGGAGCCTAATTAAACAGAGAGAGAGAGAGAGAGAGAGAGAGAGAGAGAGGTGGTGAGGGAGAGAGAGAGAAGTAGGGAGAGGTGGTGAGGGAGAGAGAGAGAAGTTGGGAGAGGTGGAGAGGGAGAGACGAAGAGGGTTCGGGTGCTCATTTTTTTTTTGGTCTGAGGGCATTTTCGCCCAAAAGTCCAAATATGTGGGTGCTTTTGGAATTTGTGGGGGTGCAAATAGAATTTTCCAATTATTATTGTTATCATGCTTTTATTATGGAAAATTTAATAAATGAAAATAAATTTAAATGTATTTACGAAAACAAAAATAACTTTCTGACATTTACAAAAAAAGTAACGAAACGCCCTTTGAAATGGCGTCTCTGCATGACAAAAATTAAAGCCGAAAAAAAGGCTAACAATGCTACTTGCCAAAAATTAAAGCTGAAAAAGGCTGACAAACACCCTTTTAAAGGGCGTCTGTACTTAACAGACTCCCTTTAAAAGGGCATTTGCCCATAGAGGCATAAAACTTCTGTCACGATACAAGCCACGTGGCACACTCTTAGTGGATGCTGACCGTATGGATGTTTGGCCACTCACTAGATGGACCTACACCAAAAATAAACATCATCAGTGGTTTATAAGCGTTAGATTGAAGTTATTTTCATGGGTTGATTTTAACCGTAGGAATTTGAGCATTATTTGAGTGCAAAGATCCAAAGGTTGTAAATTATTGCAAATCCACCTAGGGACTGGCCAAACATCCATATGACCAGCGTCCACTAAGAGTGTGACACATGGCTCATATTGTGACAGAAGTTTTATGCCTCTATGGGCAAATGCCCTTTTAAAGGGCGTCTGTCAGCTTTTTTCAGCTTTAATTTTTGTCATACAGAGACGCCCTTTCAAAGGGCGTTTAGTTACTTTTTTTGTAAATGTCAGAAAGTTATTTTTGTTTTTGCAAATACATTTAAATTGATTTTCGTTTATGAAATTTTTCATTTTTATTATTTTTTGGAGGGGAAAGCTTGGTGTTAGGCGACCCCGACCAACTATATCAAAAAAAATTAAAAACTAAAAAAAAATAATAATAAAAAATAATCACAATTATTATTACAAAAAATTACATAAACAAAAATAAACTTTAATGTATTTACAAAAACAAAAAAACTTTTTAAATTTACAAAAAAAGTAACTAAACTTTTCTCAAAGTCAAATCTGACATTGACAAACACCATTTAAAAGAGCGCCTGTCACGAGAAAACACTCTTTCAAAGAACGTTTTCACTTGACAGACGCTCGTGATCTGTCACTTCACTCTCTCTCCTTCTAAACCCCTCTCCCGCCATTTCTCCTCTTTCTCCGGTCGCTCCTCTCCATATAGATCACCCCTACAAAAAATCAGGCCATTCTGAAATTTCTAACCCCGTCAAATGTGGTTTTCAAGTTACACGGTCAAAAACGACGGTTCATAATTCTTCAACATCTAAACTAGTCTATGAATATCATAATGATTTGAATTTTTGTGAGATTCCTCACCCTCACCAAACGTTCTTTCAAAGGGTGTGTGACACTGACAAACGCCCTTTGAAAGACCGTCTATCAAGAGAAAATTTTCTTTCAAATGGCGTTTGTCGGTGTCAGATTTGACTTTGAGAAAACCTTCTTTGAAAGAACGTTTAGTTACTTTTTTTTTGTAAATTTCAAAAAGTTTTTGTAAATATATTAAAGTTTATTTTTGTTTATGTAATTTTTCATTATTATTATTATTAGTAATATTTTTCGGAAGAAAAAATGTTGAGCTAATACAATGCACCCACTTGCATTAGTTTTTGGGCTACACTTTCTTTTTTTATGAGTCCAAAATTGCATTAAAAGAAGGGAGATCGAGAAGATCTCAAAAAGTACAAGAGAAAAAACAAAACGGAATCAAAACAACACATGCTCAAATCTAAACACCATATCGCTGAAAAAAATGCCTCTCATATCATGCGAAATACTACCCCATCGGAATAGTAGAGCCTTGATGTTTAATATAACTTCAGAGAGAGAGCTCTCCTTCCCCTCAAAGGTTCTCTTATTCCTCTCGATCCATATGCCCCAGATAATTGCTAAGGGCATCATCTTCCACAGAAGCTTACCTCTAGCTGATCTAGTAACTTGAGGCCAACTTTCCACTACCGCCCCTACCGATGCCAAACAAACCCAAGCAATGCTCATGTGCAATATGAAGAACATCCACACCTGTCTAGCAAACTCACAATGCATGAGAAGATGGTTAGTACTCTCCCCGCTAGCCTTACACATGATACAAAAGTCCACCAATATCCATTTTCTAACAATCAAGTTCTCTACCATAAGAATTTTGTTTAGAGATGCAACCCAAGCAAAGAAACGAACTTTCAGTGGAGCTTTAGATTTCCAAATTGCCAATCCAAAGAAATTGGATGGGGTTACAATGGGTGAAGAAGCTAAGAAGTCGTAAAACGATTTTACCGAGAATGTACCCGATTGGGAGTGTTTCCACAGCAGGTGATCCTCCTCAGAATTGGAGACAAGGTAAAATTTCAAACATTCATGCAATAACTCAATTTGTACTTTTTTTCCACTCAAAAGGATTTCTTCTGAGGTCCAAATTCCAACAATCTCCCGAAAGATAACCAATCCAAAATTGGTCAATAGTTTGCCCTTTACGCTGCACTTGCTTGCATCTATTTTGTTAAGGAGTTTGCAAGGGCTTGGAACCCACTTGCACGGCAGTTCATTTGCACGCCTCCAACCAATCACTTACAATACCAAAATTGTGGCAAGTGAGTGCATTGTACTCAATTTGCTGTGAACCAAGCAGGGCCTAAATGTCATCGGAGCAGACAAGTAAAGAATTACAGGGTCAAGTTCAAGTTCTTTGGATCTATACCAAGAACTTGAATTAGTCCAATCCTCAGACCTTGACAAATTACTCAGTGGGGATGATCAAAGGATGACAATACAGTCCGAGCATTGAATGACAAAAACAAATAAAAACAAAAAAGTTTGATATATACGTGTTGGTTTAGACTCTGAGGACCTCCTTTTTTCTAACCCGCCTTGGAGTCCTCTCCTTGGCCGTAGATCCTGAGAATCTAGAAGCACGATTTCTTGTTACTAACCACTGTCATTTGGGCCCACTGTCAGCATGGATGTTTATCCCACCCCTTGGTGGATATACACACCAAAAGTCACCCTGATTGGTAATTTCATTAGATTTTTAACATTTTTAGCACTTTTTAAGGCGTTCTTATAGCGGTGAATGCAACCATTTTTCTGAGTACTCAAACCAACGGCCAAAAATCATTAAACAAGCTGATTTTTGGTAGGAATGTCTATTAAGGAGCGGGCTAAACATCCATGCGGACAGTGGGCCCAGATGGCAGCGGTGACTACCAAAAATGCCGCTTCCGCAAATGAAAAGATCTCAGGTATACCTTGTTACATCACGACCCTTTTGCAAAAGCAAAACCACCGTTGGATTCTTGAAATCCACAGGCGAGTCAGAAAAAAAGGTTCCTTGAGCGCGACCCGTAAGTGATTTTTTTTTTTGTAATTCCCCAACCCGTAAGTGCTAAAGGACCAGAAATGCCAAGTAAACAAAACCCACTTCAAAAACACTGAAGCCATTTAGTGGCCATCGTCCTTATCTTCGTCCTTTAAAGTCCAGACTGCTATGGTCCTCGAGATTCACAGCACTAATCTCTCCAAGACCATCCAACGGTCTGGACCAAAGGAGGACAATAATATCATTTTCTAATTGGAACAACACAGTCAGTAACAATACAGGAAGTGACTAAATTTCGGAGTCACACATAAGACTACAATAAATCACAGCCACACGATGAGATGACCCAAAAAAAAAAGTCATCGTTTTGATCTATCTCCATCAATCAAATACAATCTGAACCAGCCGTTTTAACCCTATTAGAAGTCGAACGCTCGACCTCGTCCTCGACTTCCGTCGTCTTCTTCTCCCCTTCTTCTTCTTTTCCATTTTCTTTTGGAAACCCTAACGAGATTCGATCACACTCCTCCCCCTCCTCTTCCTCCGGCGGTGTTGTTGCTGTTGTTGTTCCTAACAACCCCAAATCTCCCGCCAAACTGAACGATCCGAATTTCGGCGTGGACTCAGTGGAACCACCACCCGTAATCTTTGTATCGAACGAGAACGAAAAGCTTCGACTCGACGACTTAGATTCTTCGAATTTATCCAAAGCCGCAGGGCAGTTCTTTCTCCTTTTCGACTCCCGAAATATCTCCACCTCTTCTTCTCTAGTTTGTTTTTCTTCTTCAGCCGGAGAAGCCGTCAGATCTTTCCCGGAATCTGACAATTCGCTGAAAATCCGGGTAGATACAGACGGAGTTGCTGCTCTCTTCTCAGCCATTTAGAGAGGGAGAGAGAGAGTAGTGCGATTCTTCTTTGGGTTTTCCTTTAATACGAGTAAATTACGAGAAGCTCCTTATATTCTATAAAATGGACAAAAAAGTCCTTCGATTTTATCTTTTGACGAAATTGTCCTCGGTTTGTCAAAATTTTCCGACCTAAGGTTATGTAAAGTTGGTGAGAATATTGAGATAGTTAAGGGTGTTCATATCAATTATGAAAACTTAGTGTATTGTATTCTTTTTCTCTTGACTTGAAAAGTTTACTTTCCAGTGCCATGCCATCTACAGCTAGACTCTCTTTGAGACGAAACAGTATCGTTGCTTCCTCCAATGCCACCGCTGCCATCTGGGCCCACTGCCCGCATGGTTGTTTAGCCCACCTCTTGGTAGGCATTCATACCAAAAATCAGCTTGTTCCATGATTTTTAGTTGTTGGTTTTACTGCTCAAAAAAATGGTTGAATCCAACGGCTAAAATCACACGTTAAAAAAGTAGTAAAATTTAATGGTGAGATTACCAATCAGGGTGATTCTTATTTTTGGTGTGTACCCACCAAAAATAGGTATTTTCCTTTAAAATGAGGTATTTTACAATGGAACAGGCTCCGGGACAGGCCATTTTTTAGAGGCTCCCAGGACAGGTCTTCTCGGGCGTGGATTCTGAGAATCCAACGGTGGTTTCGCTTAGGCAAAGAGTGACAAAATCCACGCCCCAAAAGGCCTGCCCCAGGTGCCTGTCAAGAAAGACCGGTCTCTGTGAGATACGCGCCAGACTTATTACGATTGAATCTGATTGCGGCTATGCTTATGTAAAACTTCCATCACACGACATTGTAAATCACACAAAACACAGCCAATGAGTTCTCGGCACGTCCACAAGTGCTTTGCAACGTACCCATGTGCTTTTGCTTTTTAGGTGTACGTGCCGAGTACTCATTGGCTGTGTTTTGTGTGATTTGCAATCCCGTTGTGACAGAAGTTTTACGTGTGCTTTTAAAATTTAAGAAGCTTCCACCTCGGTGTTAGATTCGTGAACGATTTGGGGACCAATATGTCCTTCGAATTTGGAATGAAAAAGATGTAATAAGTTAGACCTTTGGCGTCGTGTATAGCCATTTTTGTTCCCCATGGTTGCCTATGGGCCCACTGAGCAGATGGATGTTTAGCCCACCCCTTGCTGGATATACACCAAAAATAACCCTGATTGGTAATCTTTAGCCATTAGATTTTCGTACTTTTTAAGGTGACTCTAGCGGTTGGATTCAACCATTTTTGGGTACTAAATCCGATGGCTACAAATCATCACAAGCTGAATTTTGGTATGAATGTTTACCACGGGGTGGGCTAAACATTCATGCAGTCAGTGGGCCCAGAGGGCAGTGGTAACAAAAATTGCTATACCTGACACCAAGCCAAGGCCGTCACAGATTCACAAGCCTATTTGGAAAGGGGGCAAATCACAATTTGCAACAGCTCCAATCGGCTCGCCAACAGCGGCTAAACAGAGTTCATACCTTGAGCAGAAAGTCCCAGACTCAACCTATTCGCCAACAATTCATGAAGTCTGGCAGTAACAAGTCATATGGAGTCATGGTTCAAAATCTTGGGATCGGTCTTGTCACTCTGATCCCGATCCCAATCCGGATTGCCCAAGTATCATTCAAATCAGTGAGACGACCCCAGTATTGTTCAGATCAGTGAAGCTTCCGAGACTTCAAACCATGTATGGAGTTCAACAATCCATGAAGCCAAGGAGTCTGAACATAAACCAAGTTATTGCCTCTGACACAACAGTTAATCTATGTTTCACCAAAGAAACCAATGTTGTCAAGTTAAAAAAGGCATCAATCCCTCTACATCATGGAACACATCGTCTGTGCAAAAAAGATAAAAGACTGACAAATCTTCTTTGTGAAACCAACTAACAATATCCTCTTAAATCAACAAATCCTTATCTAATCCAAATAAAATAAGACAAGTTGCCTTAATTTCATCTCCAGATTATCTGAAAGCAAGAGACCAATACTATCTTGGTTATACAAGAAAATTACTCAACAAAATAGAAAGATTGAATAAATATTTCACTGGGTGAAAAATACTCGTAATTAGTACTTACTTCGATTCAATCACAGGCTTTCTTCTTCATGATAGTCTGCAACAAATTCCTCCAAGAAAGGAATTCCACAAACCAGCAGCAAAAAACATGAGCTAACAGTTTTGCATAAGCAATAACCTGTCACCTCAACTGAATTACCTTATATCATGCTCCATCTTGGATTTGCAAAATAAATAAGCATGCAAGGTTTATCATAACTGATACTCCATAATAAAACAAATTTCTTCCATCAAAACTGCATTACATGGTTCAAGAATCAAAGTAAACTCTGTACTCTTCCGTATAGTTTAGAGGTGGTTCCATCATCCATAGAAAAAAGCACACTTCTCTCTCCTACATGCTAACACAGGGTGCCAATCTAGAGGAATTTAAAGCAATCAAAATCCAAAGTAGCAAAAAGAGAAGAGAAATAACAATAGAAGTAGCATCACCGAAGCCTCCTCGCCTCTCTTTCCGACTCCAGCAGGGTGAGTATGTCACCTTCTCGTACAGGTCCTTTCACATTCCTCATGATGAGACGGTTCTGATCATCCAGAAACTTAACTCTCACTTGGGTCACCTGTCCTCTAGATCCAGTTCGTCCCATCACCTTGACCACAACAGCTAGCTTCACTTGGGAATCCATTTTTTCTGTAGCCAACAATCACAAGGTTCAGGTCGGTTGTTCAAATAAACAACATGGATACAAGCACATACACAACCTCATACAGACAGACCATGTGCACGAGAATTAATTATTCACAATATATTTTAAGAGAGGTGATATTCTGGCCAGACGCTACAAACTTCAATCCTTCAATGACAGGGCTTTCACATGTTATAACTGAAGTTGCAAGACCAAAAGGATCCACCTATGGACCACATCTCCATGTTGTAACTTTCAGCACAATTACCCCCAGCCACATGGCAAAGGGAGGTGGGTTTCTTTCATTTTCCTATTTAAAATTAAAAATGGAAGGGCTGTCGTTCAGAAGATGCAGGTATGGGTGCTGTCTTGGCCAATCCAGATGGTCATATAACCGATGAGCAGAGTCTGGATTTGCCATGAAATCATCCCACACAGCAATAAACCCCGTATTAACAGGGTATGAAGTCTGCTATGACAGACTAGGCTACGTTTTAAATTACAGGTTTTGAGCTCACAGTACTCAAAACACTGTTTTGATGAATCTAAAGCCTGAATAGCATTCATTGTGATCACACTCACAGCATTTTTTTGCAATTTAGATTGCCGATCCAAAATGCAAGTCCAGTTTTATCCCAAGAGTTTTGATTTCAAAATATCATGATATTATGGACACCCCAACACCACATAAATTAATTACTGCCAAATTTACGAATCTCAATTTTCAATTTCACTTGGGGCCCATTTGGATGGACCCAATACACTGGTCACCCTATTTTAAATCTAAGCCAACTGCATTATGGGATTCCGCACATTTGGACTGCCACATTGAGCCTCAAATTCACACCGCAACAGACATCCACAAGATACAGCAGGCGCAAATTCAAGGGAGCTGTGTTTATCTTTAATATCTAAATTTCCCAAAGCTTAGTAGTAAAAGTATAAAAAGGCAACCAATTTATCAAAAAGAAAGGTGCACAAATCACTTTTTCATAAACCCCCTTCTTCTAAGTGTGTTTTTTTTTTATAAGTTGGAATAGATCTTAGAAAGGGGAAAAAACCCAAAACCGAGCTACAAAAGGGATCTCAAGACAAGATACCCGCAAACAATAGAAACAATGATCAAACTAGGGAAAAAACCAGCAGTAGCTCCTCCCATCTATACACACAAAAGCGTCAAAGAAACAACCTCTAAAATCCAGCGAAATAGAGGACAATAGATACAAGGTAGCTTTAATTCTCAAGATAACTCTAGGAATGTCTCCTTCATCCCCTTCAAAGAAACACCGGTTCCTCTCTTTCCAAATGGCCCACATACCCACGACTGGAAGGATACGCCAAAGCAGCCTACCTCTACCTGTGAACACTACAAGAGAAGTAGAATGAAAGACAGAAACCACGTGCTCCGACACTACAAAGATAATACCACAAAGAGAGAACCAAGCTTGCCAAATGGAATAAGAGGAAGGGCAATGAAGCAACAGGTGATCCACAGACTCGCCATTGATTTGCACACGAAGCACCTATTAGGAAGCATCATCCCCCTACGATTCATGTGGTCGAGATCTTATCCAAAATAGCAGTCTATACGAAAAATGTCACCTTCATCGAGATAGGAACCCCACACACCATGGACGCGAGAAATGAACTTGGACTTGAACTGCTAAGGTGATGGAAAAAAGAACTGACCCAAAACAAGCCCTTGTGATCCCATCTCCAAATTCTTTGATTCACCTCTAGCGAAAGAAGTGGGACGTCACCAATCCTAGACAAGAGATTGCCCAAACTGTTCACCTCCCAATC
The DNA here is from genome assembly GCA_035048495.1 of Euptelea pleiosperma. Lineage (NCBI taxonomy): Eukaryota > Viridiplantae > Streptophyta > Magnoliopsida > Ranunculales > Eupteleaceae > Euptelea > Euptelea pleiosperma. The sequence continues at coordinate 7,343,001 of CM068544.1, forward strand.
GTTCATATCTCCCGAAGCCAAGCCTCCACGAAGCAGATCATGTCCCCCCTTTCCCCACTTTAAACTTAATACCTTCTCTAAAATGGTCTATGACCATCTAAATATCATTCTAAAGGCTGCACCCATATGATAGACATGCTGATGCCCCCACTCCCCATTCCAGCACCTCACAGTACTTTCCCAGTATAACCAGCCGCTACAAACTCTCTACATCTTCACCGGATCGCCATAGCCATTTCCCCAAAAGGGCGACATCTCTATAATGAAACGGAAACCCAAACCACCTTCCTCCTTAGGCTTGCAAATCGTAGCCCACTCCACCAGGTGAAACATATGAGTATCCTTCTTCCCATGCCACAAGAAGTTTCTCATAATTTTCCCCAAGTCCTTGGCCACACTAACCGGAATGGAGAACAAAGAAAGGTGGAAGATAGGAAGACTAGAGAGAGTATACTTGATGAGTGTAATCTTACCTCCTTTCGAGAGATATCTCTTCTTCCACCCTACGGTCCCTACTAGCCTCTGACCAAATCTTTCCACCACCAAATCCCAAACAAACATGGCCTTATACTCAACGGAAGTCCAGGGTAGGTAATAAGAAGTATACCAACCTTACGGCCCAAGCTCCTAGCCAAATCCCTTAAACCTGGCACCTCACCAACCCCAAACACCTCACTTTTTGGCCAAGTTAATGCACAAACGTTAAACCGCTTCAAAGCATATTAGAACGCAGCAAATTTTGTATGATCGATATGCGATGCATGATGGTCATGAAAATACCTATTATTTCAAGCATCAAGGAAAATATTACCCTACAACCCCAAAGATCTAAGAAGAGTTAGACGACGAGGACAAGTTTTTTATTCATCAATCCAGCTTTAGTCGTAAGAAAATAGGACAAATAAAAAGGCTGAATCATTGGCAAGAAAACCTCTTGCAAAAGGATAGCCCTTAAAAGACTAATGTGATTTCAAGAAAAGCTAAGGGATGATCTGTTCTTCAATGATATGATAGTCCATGGAGTTATAGGGAACAATGGTGCAACTTCCAACTCAATGGGATTCGAGTTCTCTCAAATAGAGAGGAATTGATGCACAAGGCGTGGCCTCCAAGGATATAAAACAATTCTTTTTATTATTACTTTATTTATTTTGTTATTTCTAGTAGCTTCTGTATCGGATGAAAGGGGAGCTTTTAGCTAAAAACTTGTAGAAGCTTGAAGCTTCATTCACGGTGGTAATGTGGTAATGCTGATTCTACCCGTTGACAGTAGTGATTTTGTTGAGATGTGTCTTGATGCGATTCTACACCTTTCTCTCTCCTAATCTTCATTTCTTTTATTTTTACTAATCTATAGGACACTCACTAATCTAAAGTGTGATTCGCTTCTGTTACACATCAACTGTTATATTCACACAACATTTTCAAAAAGAACAATGTTATCACGTTATATAGCATGTATTTTCAACAAATTGTCCACTTTTTGGAAAAGAAAAATAATTCTCATATTTCACATACTTTCGTCACATAAGTAAAAAAAATATGTTAATTTTTTAACAAAGAAAAATGTATAGACAACATGAGCAAATAATGGTTGTTAAGAAGCCATTGTATCATTGTTGCATTAATCGTTAGAATCATTATATTCCCCATTCTAAAAGCATGTTGGTTGTTATTTTAGAAAATTATAAAATAATTCGAATGAAGAGCAGATAACAGTTGTTATAACTTTGTAATACTGTAAATAATGTTACAACAGAAAATAATTATGCAATGTATAATTTTTAACATAACAAGCATTATAATGTTGCACTCCCACCTTTAAGGCATTATAATGTACCCTTTTAAATTTTTTACATAAAGCATTTGGTTCCCACTACTTTTGATAAATGCGGCAACCCTCTAATGATAAAACAGTTATCTTATAGAATTGACGAAAACAATTTTCAATATTGCATGTAAAAATACCCATGTAAACCGCATAAGGCCGTGATTGTGGATCAGCCTTAAGGGGCAATTTTTCAACTGTTTCTTTAGCGATAGTGTTTCCTTGACTGCCACCATTGATGACACATCCTAAAAATTATGTTGCTTCCAATCTTCCTTCTCTTGTTGGGGGCGGACAATCAACACTAGATCCAACATAAGTGCCTCTCCATCACTTGAGGAATTGAGTATTATGTGCTCTATCTCTTCGTCCTTCTCTTCTTCATTTTCATTTTCTTCATTCTTCAATACTGCAATTTCAGCCAAATTCAAGGTTTTGATTACTAGTATGTCACTAAGTTCAAGGTTTTAGTTGGGCAATGCACGGCAATGTGTCCAAGTCCCCCACATACGTAATATATGAGTGTTACCTTCAGCAACGGCCTTTCTTGAGCATTAATTTTTTTGAAATTCAAGACAGAAGAGTTGCGTGGACACCAAATGCCTACTCATTAGCCTTTACTCCATATGCTTCAAAAATGTTCTCATTAATGCCCTCTTCTTTAATTTTTCTTCAATCTGTAAGTGTAAAGTAATCTACTATGATTCCTCAACTGTCCATACTCAAATAGCTATCATTTAATCTTGGATTTTCGCTTGGAGACCTGATAGATGATGGGTGGCTAATACTTTATCTGATTCAACAATCCCTACTTGAGCAGCCAATTCATAGAACTTTTTTGTATACTAGTCAACAGACTAATATTCACCCTATTGTAGCCAACGAAATTGAATACAGAGTTGGCGAGTGTAATCAACTAATGCATATTTTGACATATGTGATTCTTCATCTCAACCCACGTGTTGATCACACCATGCCCCAATTGAGTATTCTGATCTTGCAATTGGTTCCATCAAATAAGAGTTGGGCCTCTCAACTTAGCTGTGGTAAACTGTACTTTTCATCCCTCAAGCAATCTGTACCATCCGAAAAAGCTATTGGGACTTGCAATCCAGTCCAAAAATGATTCTAGGTCCATTTTTCCACAAAATCCATTCACATCAAGTTTTACTCCTCAATCTACCCAATCATAAGTTACAAATTGTCCCATGATGGAACGTTTGTGGGACTTCCTAGAATTTCTTCTTGGAACATTGATATAAATCGGATCCCCATAAGGTTGATCACCATGAACACGATCGTCACGGATCAAAACACACGACTTGATCAATTGGATTAACCTACAAGTCTTGGCGAGTGTATTGGGTGTGTACAGTTCTACTTGTACGCCTCGTTGAACAATCTCAGATCTTGAATCATGACTTTTACTGGTAGATCTTGAAGGGTCGTGATTCTTATTCCTTGGATGTTCAATGTTGCGAGTGCCTTCTTGTCCCGCGAGATTCTTCAATATATTTACAGCATTAGTCATCTAATCCTTGAGGTCTCGAATATCTTGGCTTGCGGCTTATTGATTCGTAATTACCCAAACCAATGATTCTTTGGTTTTGTTATGATCAGATGTTAAAATGCCAAATCGGGAGGATTATGTGGGCAAGTTCTTCGGATAGGTTCTTGGCATTCATATTGTTAAATGATGAGCCCATCAACAATTGCATAAAATTTTAGGAAGGTTTTTGGGTAAAAAGAGACAATGCTTTCTTCAGTCAGCTCAGCTCGGTCCGGCTTGGCTTGGGTGGGTTGAGCCTAATGATGGGCCTAGCGGCAGCATTGGGCCTAGCACTTGCTGGGTTTGGCGACTACTGGGCTAAACAGACGGTTGGCTTTATGGACCAAAATAATGGTCTAAAGGACTGACCTTAATAAAGGATCCGTTATATACTAAAACCAAACATCACTTGGGGCCATTTCATTTAGAGCCCAATTTTAAGCCCAAATGATGTGTCTTCTTCCACCTTCATCCAAGAGGGAAATGTGTTAGAGTTTACGAAACCAAATCAGCACCCATTGGGTATGGCCAACGACGGGAGATAGATCGGACAGCAGTGAAAAAGACAATGGCAGTAGTTGCCGACGATCGTAGAAGCCGATGACAAAAGCACCCCTTTACCCAAGAAACTACTGGAAAAAACAAAATAAATAACATGTAAATAAAAAAGAACTATTTTCTGTCCCTAGTAGGGCCCACTGTCCTTGCAGTCTCACACATCATATAGGTACATATCGACTATTATTTTGAAAAGGACATTATTTGGGGAAAAAATGGGTGATATAGAAATATTAAGAGCATCTCCAACTGGTCTCTATATCTTCAAATTTGAAGGAGCTTTTGCAAAATCCAACTCCAACCGGTCTCTATATCTAACATCAAATCTAAAAGACCCCTCTATATCTCGTTTTTGTCCTTAAAGAATATGCTTTTTTGAAGGGGGGCGATTGGAGTTCAACGTGATTTAGAGGAGACTTCCCCCTTCAAATTTGAAGAAGATGCTTTTTAAGGGGTTTTTGAACGAGGCAGTTGGAGATGCTCTTAAGAAATTAATATTACATATAATGTAACAGTACGTGTCATTACCATTATAATGGCGGTGTTATAACTGTTCTCTTAAACCATGGTTTGAGTTTCGCGGAATTAATGATTTTCTTCACAGATTCTGATCAAATTTCAATTTCAATCTATATTTCATAGTCTAACGGCGCATTATGGTTTATCCAACAATTCCCCTTGTTGGTCGTCCAAAATTAGTGGGCTAATCCATCAATGCAGGTCATCAAACCCATATGGCATCTATTAGATCGATCAAAGCCAAAATTAACACAGATTTGAAGCACATAACGAAAATTTTCTTCAAACATCAAATAGGTAAAAAAAAATATTATCAGATGGTTCAGATCATCCAATCAGTTAAGCAAAAAATCTAATACAGAAAGACAAATTGTAAATAAACAGATGATACAAAATTCAATTTCATATAAAAATTATATAAGAAAGAATCGATGAACACTAGCTAAATATTTATTAAAACAAACCCTAAAAGCCGACCAAAAAACAAAAAGAATTGGTGAGAGAAGAAGATTTACGTAAAGCACTTCGATTGAAGATTCTGCAGAACGAAACTGCTTTTGCTCCTGTTTGCTCGCCGTAAATAAACCCTAATCCTCCCTAGTCCACTATTTATAGGGAATGCGATGAGTGCGTACTACGCACCTTTGGGCTGTTCTTTGATGCGCCTTCTGTATCAAAATTTTGATGCAGAAGTCCCTCCAATGGCGACGTAATAGACTCGTGCGGGCCCACTTGCCACATGAATGTCTGGCCCACCTACACACCAAAAATCAGCGTGATTGATAATTTCTAGCCGTATGATTTGATCACTTTTTCATCATGGCTTTATGAACAGGCCTATGAGTTAGTTCCAAGCCCATGATGAAAAAATGCTCAAATTCGATGGCTAGGAATCACTAATCACACTAATTTTTGGTGTGTGGGTCCACCAAGATTGAGCCAAACATTCATGGAGGGCCCGAAAGAGTCTACTACGTGGCAAATTGAGGGATTTCTGCATCAAAATTTTGATACAAAAGTCGGTATCATAGATTTTTCCCACACGTTTTGAGAAACTTTGCTGTCCCTGCCCTCTCGAAATGCCATGTGGAGAACTCTTTTGGGCCCACTGACCTTATGGATGTTTGCACCACCTACGTATCGAAAATCAAATCGAACGGTGATTTATAGCAGTTGCTTAAATCCAATTGCCATAAGTCACCATATTAAAATCCTCAAAGCCAGCGGATACTAATCACCAATTAAACTGACAGGGGATGCCACGTGCGATGCACGTGCACCTTACTCGTGGCAGCACCTTACATGTGGCACACATTTAGAGAGCACTGACCGCATAGATGTTTTGCTCATCTCTAGGTGAATTTATCTACGGAAATTCATCCTAATTAGCAATTTCTATCTATTGGATTAGAGTCTTTGTCATGTTTTGTTTTTAACCATAGATTTCTAGCATTACTATTTAGCACGCAGATAAAGGTACATTTTGGCCATGTGGCACATTCTTAGAGACCACTGACTGTATGGATGTTTTGCCCATCCCTAGTTGGACTTACATATAAAATTTCATCCTAATTGGTAATTTATATCTAATTCTTTTTTCTTGGTTTATTTTTAACCATGGATTTTGATAATTATGATCCAAAGGTTAGAAATCACTAAGCAGGATTTTTTTTGTTACATAAGCCCATCTACAGATGGACCAAACATCCATACAAGTAGCCTCTAAAAATGTGTCATGTCTATCATATTGTGGGTCCATGAAGATGGACATCCTCATTTAAAGTTTTCTAGCCACACACTTTAAGTGCCAACGTTATGATGTAATAATTGTTTGTACAGTAGAATTGACAGGTAAAAGTGTCGAATGACCAAATTACCCTTGTAAATTAAAAAAAATTCAAAAATTAAAAGAAACAATGTTTGTCATTTTAAGAAACTTAAGGGCATGTTAGGAATATTTGTTTACTTTTTTAATCGTTGAATGACCTTAAGGTGACGTGTTCTTTAACGCCAAAAGACCCGAAATGCCCATGCAAAGTAAATAAATTGAAGGAAAGAAAAGAACAAAAATAAATGGCATTTGTGGGATATTGGGGTTTAGCGTGAAGCACGCAGGAAGGGTCTTCGTCCGTTAATAATAGAATAGATTTTTTATGTATAGATCCATCAAGTGATGAGCTGAGCATCCATAAGCTCAGTGGGCCCGATAAAAGTGCTCCATGTGGCACTTTGGGTGGGGACCTCAAAATTTGAAGTCCAAGAATAGCAAAGTCGAGGATTCTAAGATAGGAGTAGAACTTTGCTCACCACCCACAATATGAGCCATGTGGCACACTCTTAGAGAATGTTGACCGTATGGGTGTTTGACCAATCCCTAGGTGGACCTACAAACCAAAACTCTTGATTAGTGATTTTATATATCTATATTTGATTTTTCATGTGTTTGGCTACTATAAGGGTATTTTCAGCATGAACATGTGGACGACCCGGATTGTGACACGTGGTCGATATGAGCCGAGACCTTTTTACCTAGGGCCGAAACTAGGGGTGTCAACGAGTCGGTTCTGGTTCAATTCATGAGGTGGCCAGAACCGGAACAAACGGTTCCGTTCTTATCAGTTCGCGTCCTTAATGGTTCCGGTTCCGGGTATATTAGGTCCAATCTTGATATATATATATATATATTTCGGTTCTTATTGGTTCATTCCAATTCCTATCGATTTCGGTTCCATATTAGACTACCCAGAACCGGAACCATTATTTTCGGTTCAATTCCAGTTTTGGTTCCTTTTTAATCGGTCCCAAAAATGTGGAACCAGAACTGGTGTTTTCGGTTCCGATTCCGATTCGGTTCCGGTTAAACGGGTATAATTGCCACCCCTAACCGAGACCTCTTATCTTGGCCAGGACGTTCTACATTGGCCTAGATCTCTTAGCCGAGATCAAACATCTGGTCCGAGACCATGGTTCAGTTCCAAGACCGCTATTCGTCTAACGACTGTTCCAGCCGACAGATCTATGAAGTCGTACGTGAGTTGGCGTAGGACATTTGGTTGGACAAGCGTTATTCTATTTTACTTCGGCCCGTAACTTTGTAAGATGAGAACACTGAAGCCGTATATTCCAGTCCGAGTTCAGATTCAAAAGAAGATATATGATAAGGGGGATGAATGGTGAATGGCCACCTACTGTACTATTCCCACAAACCATGATCTATGCCATATCATGTATAAGGCAAACATGCTGGTATAGATTGGTACGGTTTCAATCGTGCTCCTTTACATGTCATTAGGCTCATTATCTATAAATACAGAGCTATAGTGATGAAGAAGGTAAACAATCTTAATCTAAAAATTAGTATTACTTGATTGAGAAAAAGAACTGGCTTAAGCATCGGAGGCTCTACGGTGGAATACCCACCAACGAAGTTCATTTTCAGGTCTTCTCGGTGGATTCGGTACAGAAGACGGTTCAAACGGATCGGTTGACGGGGAACTCGGATCGGAGAACGGAGAACACGGATCGTGTGCCGGTTTAATCGAGAGCAACTTGACTTGACGTCGGGAAGAATGATTTTTACGAGTTTTAGTGTCTAAATTGGCTTTTGCACGCATCTTGAGGGGGTGTGGGATTTTTCCCCTACATCTTTTGGCATCGTCTGTGGGAAACGAGATTGATTGACTTGCGCGCTCTACTAGAAGTTATTGTTAGACGATAATGACTTAACCAGAATGGCTCTGACGATTACAAGATCGAAAGAAACATGCCCGAGATCGGAAGCCAAAGAAGAACGAGAAATAGTGAGCCCAGGGATCCAGAAGATGTTTGACCAAGTTATCTCAGAAATGCAAAAGATGAGAGAAGAAGTTGAGAATGTGAGAAAGGAGAATTGTCAGTTGAGGCAGCAACTCCTGGAGGAGACAGAGTAGGGACAAGAACCTCTCGAAAATCGTAAGGACAATCCGAGAGGAGGAGATCAAATGCCTAGAATAGAGGAACAAGTATGGAGTTCCAACCGACAAGAGGAGGGTCGTCTGGATAGTTTGACTTGGGGGTGTGAGGCGGCCCAGGACGACCATTAGCCGATTGCCCGAGAAGATCTAGAGGAGGAGCAAACCAACTTGGACACGTTAAAGAAAGTGACCGAGTTGATCCAACAAGACAGAAAGGCAAGGCCAGAGTTCTTGAAGACGTGTTCGCAACCAAATACATCCATCAGAGGCAGAGGATGATGTGTGACATGGCCCTCCTCAACATAAAGTAGGCTCCAAAAGAGACGCACCAGGATTACATGACCCGGTTCAAGAAGGAGGTCTCTCAAGTCGACCAGTTAGAAGAAAGCACTACCGTGTTCACATTGCAGGTCGGTGTCTTGGTGGGGTCCCGAGCTCATGAAGCTTTGGTAGTCTGGAACCCATCGAGACTGGAGAACAATATCTTGCTTTGGAAGAACAGATCCAAGTCGAGGATGTTGTCTAGCCCGGACCGAGCCAGCAAAGGTCCTAGTCAATGAAGTCGGATCCTCCACCGGGAAGGGAGGTAGCAAGAGAGACCGATCTGGCAATAGAGATCAGGGAAGAGAAAGAAACCAGAAGAAGATGATGGATTGGCCCAGAGATTATACTCCACTGAATGAAAAGATATCGGTGATCCTAGAAAAAATCCGGGGGGAGGCTTATTTCAAGCCTCCTAAGACAACTTATGTTGATAGGCCCGAGAAGCCTTACGGCGCTTACCACGGCGCAAGGGATCATCTGACGGATGAATGTTACACTCTGATGAACCTTCTCCAGTACTTGGTCAATTAGGGTTTGATTGATCGATTTGTGGCCCGAGAAGATGATCGAGAAGAGGAAGAAGAAGAGGTCAACCCGAGAGAGGTTGGTCAAGACGACAAAAGACAGCCGAGAGGTGTGATCCATGTGATTTATAATGGATCCTCGAACATTGGCAATGCTCATCGAGACAAGGTCAAAAGAACAATGAGCATCCCAGAAGTAATGGAGGTCGCGGCGGAGCCAGAGCTTGTAGAGTTTGAGGTGGCTAAAGACCTTGATACGATAATGATGGTATGATTCTCGGACAAAGATCTAGAGAAGGTATCGGGCCCTCATGAGGATGCCTTAGTCATTTCCCCGGCTATAGGGAATTTTTCAGTAATTAAAGATGATCTTCATATATTGCGGGAGCTTTATAGAGATTCTATTCAGGTCAACCTTCGACAACATGGGAGTTGGTCAGGCCGCCTTGGAACCCTCCAAAGCGGCAATCTATGGATTCAATGGGGCGGCCTCACACCCCTTGGGGAGATAGTGTTACCAGTGACAACAGGGCCGGTGACATTGTTGACTAGATTCTTGGTAGTAGATGCCCCATCAACGTACAATGTTATTCTTGGAAGGTACTCGGCATGAAGGCAGTGTCATCTACCTATTACAAGCTGATCTGATTCCCCACTGCTCTCGGTTTGTATGAGATCAGGTGGGGATCAGGGAGCGGCGCTGAGGTAAAGGCAGTGATGCTGAAGGACGCTTGGAAGACTCATCAGTCCGAGGATCGGGACCTCGCCTCCTCCGACCAATAGTCCTCCGACCAGTAGTAGTTACAACACCCTACTCTAGTGACGGGGCCCATGATGAAAGGAAAAATGATCGAAGAAGTTTAGCCCATAGAGCTCGAGGGTGAAGGAGAAAGAAAAATTATCTACATGGGATTCATAACTAAGCTGAGAAGAGAAACAAATGTTGTTGAAATTTTTGAAAAAGAATGTTGATGTCTTTGCCTAGTTGATGAAAGATATGCCAAGAATAGACCCGCGAGTGGTGAGCCACCACTTGAATGTTAAGGAAGGATCGAACCCGATCAAGCAGAGAGTCCGGTGGATTTCACCACGGGTAGCCTCGACAGTATCATATGAAGTCACATGGCTAGCTGAGGCTGGGATCATCGAAGAAGTGAAATGCTCTTAGTGGATCGCGAATATTGTTGTCATTCTGAATAAAGTTTGCCCCAAGGACAGCTATATCATGCCCCGAGTAGACGAGTTGGTAGATTGGACAACCGGCTTCGAACTCTTATGCTTAATGGATGGCTACTCGGGGTATAATCAGATTTTGATGCACGAGGAAGATCGAGAAAAGACATCGTTTTACACGGACTGGTGGACTTTTTATTTTCAGCGCATGCCCTTTGGTCTAAAGAATGCATGAGCCACATATCAAAGATTGGTGGAGAATATGTTCCGAGACAAACTTAGAAAGACAATAGAGGTTTATATCGATGACATGTTGGTGATGAAAAGTACGAGTCGGGGATGCCATCTAGAAGATCTGGGAGCAACTTTTTGAGTACTGAGAGAGTACCGGATGAAGTTGAACCCCGAGAAGTGCACTTTTGGTGTGTCACCTAGAAAGTTTCTCAGACATATTATGGCTAAGAGGGGAATCGAGGCAAACCCTCATCAGATCCGAGCCCTGCAAGAGATGGCGTCTCCGTGTAGCAAGAAACATGTGCAAAAATTAGTTGGGATGGTGGCGGCCTTGAATTGGTTTATTTCAAAGTCCTCGGATAGATGTCAACCCTTATTTCACCTCTTGAAGAAACAGAGCAAGTTCGACTGGTCGGAAGATTGTGAGAAAGCTTTTTAGAGTTTGAAGGAATATCTCGGAAATGTCCCTATTTTGTCGAAGCCTAAACCAAGAGAACAATTACTATTATATTTATCGATCTCGGAATGTGCGTTGAGCTCGGTGTTGATCCGAGAGGATGACGGGAAGGAGAAGCTGGTTTACTTTTTAAGTAAAACCCTCCTAGATGCTGAGACTAGATACTTTCGAATAGAAAAGGCCGGACTGGCGTTAATGTTTTCGGCTCAGAGATTAAGGCCATATTTTCAGGCGCACCCTATAGCCGTGATTACCAACCTACCCTTAAAGAATGATTTGACAAAGTTTGAGAAGTCAGGGAGGATAGAAATGTGGGTTATTGCCTTGGGACAGTACGAAGTCACTTATCGGCCGAGAATGGCAGAAAAAAGACAAGCATTTGCCGACTTCTTGGCAGATTTCCCCATCGAAGATCTCTTATTGGTTGAGGAACCAGAATCGGATCCGACCAGAGATCCAGAGACAGACGAGTCACCAGATCCGTGGAAACCATGAAACGGCTTGAGATTGTTTGTAGACAGATTAGCCGATAGTGCCAGCGTTGGAATCGACGCTATTCTTATTACTCTAAAAAATACCCGAATTGAGCTTGCTATCAAATTGGGTTTCTTGGCTTCTAATAATGAGGCCGAGTATGAAGCTCTTATTGTCGGGTTGCAAATGGTAGTAGAACTTGGCATTTAGGACATCATGATCTTCAGTGACTCTCAACTAGTGGTCAACCAAGTAAATGGGTCATTTGCGGCTTGATATTCGCTCAAAAGTGCTTATTTTAAGTCATTATCCTTTTACTTTGCGTTTGGGTAAGCTTATTGCTTATCATAAGTGCTTACCAAATAGCACTGCGTTTGGCATTGCGATAGCTGAAAAAATGGTGCTTATCAAAAAGCACATTTCTTGTGAAGAACTTAATTTAAGTTATTTTAAGTCTTTGGCTCACCCCATCAAAAAAGTGCTTATTTAATGAAAAAGCAATAGTATGGTGTTTGGTTGCGTAATTGAAAAAAGTACTTTTTCTATGGAATAACTTGTAAAATGACTTTTTTATCCCTTAAACAGTTAAGTTGACAAAAACTATTTGGTAAACCGAGTAAAAAGTGAGTACTATGCCACACTTCCTTTTTCTCTCCATATGATAGATGCCTCTGCATTGTGGAGAGTACTGAATACTCTGCTTTTAAAGATTCAAAATATGATGCAAAGGATAGTTTACCAAATAATGTGAAGGATATGATCTCAACATTTCAAAAAATTTATAAATAGGTTAAAGGAAGGAAAAAGAATAAAAAATAACAACAATCATACACCCCTCTATGCCTAAAATGAAAACATAGGTTTGCCAAATTTCTCCAAAAAAAAACCAGTAAGTCTGTTCACAATCAGGCTGATTTTTGGTATGTAGGTTCACTCAGGGATGGGTCAAACATCCATATGGTCAATGGTCTCCGAAAGTCTGCCACGTGGTTTATACTTTGGTGCAAGTGTGATGACGAACCTGTTGGGTTTGAAAGAATGATCTGGGTTTGAAAGTCTGCCACATGGTTCACACAGATCATTTGTTTAGATCTAGCAAGTCTTCCATCACACCTGCACCATTGTATGAGCCATGTGGCACTCTTAGATATCAGTGATCGTGTGGATGTTTGGCCTAAATGCCAAAAAAAAAGTTTGATTGATGATTTTTAAGCGTTGGATTGGCTAAATTTAGTCATTGAATTTGGGCATTATTTAAGGTATAAACTGAATACTTCTCTTGTAAGGATTCATGCATGGAGCTTTGTTTCTCCTAAATACACGAGCTAATCAATGGGACAGGGGAAGGAATGGATAAGACAAGGGAATTGCAGGCGATGCATGCCATGTGTGACTTCCGTCATCAAATAATATGAACCCACACTGTACATAGACAATTCATGTCCTGATCCATTGTTTTGTATATTCCTGTATATTTTAATTTAAATAGCGACTAATTCATGCAGATTTATTTTGTACAGCCAAAATTTGTAAGATAACATTTATAGGAGTTGAATCATTCTTGGACATTATTAGCAGCTCCCATTTGGTGAAAATGTTAAGGGGCTGCTTGTATATTGTGTTGATTGAGGCAAGCATTGGGAGTTGTCAGACTAAATCTAAGGGGGAGGAATCCAGTGCAAGCAAGGGAAATGGTAGACTAGACAAAAAAAAAAGGTAGGCTTGAGTCGGATGCCCATATCCAGTACTAGAGATCCAATACCTTATGGAATGGAAGAAGAGGGAAATGGTGGTATCGAGAAGGACCAACAACTGGGGTATATTGAGATGTGAGCACAGCGTCTCATCGGACATTTGACGGAATAGATTTTTAAAAAGGGATTTAGCATACAGACAGACTTCCATAGTTGCTACTTCGAGCTCGTCAAAGGTTTCAGGCTCTCGTAAAAATAAGGCCAACTTCCAGGAAGTCAAAGGCTCAGCATATTTAGGAGAAATGCAGCAACGAGAAAGGTAGCGATGGGAGAGATGCGGCGACGAGGGAGAGGTGGCGGGGGAGAAATGGCAATGGGAGACTTTTTAGGTTTTTCTTTCTTTGGGCTTTTGTTTTTATTGAAGAAGATGAGGGTTTTTTAGACATTTTGAAATGTTTGGAGGGATAAACAAGGAAATGAAATTTTAAGTGATCTGCGGTCCGAAAACGCAAAACGCATAAGCCGTTCGGAAATGGCATCTGCGTTTTGCCTTTTTTTTGCTTTTAAAGGTTTTAAAACGCTGCTTTTTTGTTTTAGCCAAGCGTCACAAAACTACTTATAACGGTTCGAAGCCACTATAAGCCAACTTATTGCTTTTAAACCGCACTCCCAAATGCAGCCTTATACGAAAGTGCTTCAATTTAGCTGTTTTGGTCGTTTGGTAATCATACAAAGAAGAGCTTTTTATTTAAAAGCCATTTTATGGTATTTGGAAAAAAGTGTTTTTTTTAGTGGCAAATACCTATTTTACCCCTAAATGCATTAAAATACACTAATCAAGCTGATTTTTTGTGTATGTCTATATAGAAGTGGACCATCCCTAACTGGACCTAAATTGCCAAAATCAACCTGATTGGCAGGTCATAACAGTCAGATTTTTGTCTTTTTCATGGATTGATTTTCAACCGTGTGATTCGAACATTATTTTGGGGTACTCATATCCAATGTCTAGAATTCACCAATCAAGCTAATTTTTGGTATTTAGGTCCACCAAGGGATGGACCAAACATCCATAAGGTCATTAGTATCAATGAATGTGCCATGTGGCATTTTTAAGTGTAGGTTAGTAATAGTTAACTAGATCAAAAAATTTAAAAACGATGCACCTATAATTTATTTTTAAAACATAGAGATGATCTGCGGAACTGCTACTCTCAACAACCTTTTTAGTAGACCGTCCCTCTTTTTTTCTCCCTTCATAATTAATGTAAGGAATATTTTCATATTCAATTTGGCAAAGATTCCGTTTGACATAAAAATATTCTTGTAACCGTTCCTACGAGCACTAGTGTAGTGAGGAAATATCATGGTATGCATACTTCGCCAACTACGTGAAGACTAAAAGACAGAGACAGCAAGAATTAGACAGTTGACGACAAAAGTCATTTGAGTAACTACCGATTTGTCAGTTAAAGATCGTGTACGCTCGATTAGGAAGGTAAGTGACTTAGTGGCTATAGGAGTTGATTAAAATGAACAAAATATAATGGTCAAACTTAGTCATTGGACAGACCCGAGTCTAAGTCAATTATATTGACTAATGGGATAGTCCAATCGATTGGACATGTCTTCCCAATCGATTGGAGACACTGTGTAATCGATTGGAGACTACAAGGCAGAAACTTATTTTAGCACAATCGATTGGAGACTCTGTGAAATTGATTGGAGCCTTCGGGACAGAAATCTATTTGAGCACAATCGATTGGAGACTCTGTGAAATCGATTGGAGTCTTCGGGACAGAAAGTTATATGAGTCAAATTGATTGAAGAACCCTGTGCAATCGATTGGTGCCTTTAGAACAGAAATCTTATTGAGTCCAATCGATTGGACACTTATCCTCAATCGATTGGACCTTGAACAAAATTGGTCTTTCTCAGATCTAAAATTCTTGGTTCCATCATCCCACGTTCCACACGACTCAGGGTCTTGAAATTCTATAAATAGAACCCTTATATACCTTCTCTAAACACACACATAAACACACAGAGACACAGAGTGACTCAATCTTCAAGAGAGAGAAGTAAATGTTATATTTATTAGAGTGTCCATTCGAAGAGTAAGAAGCTTATTTTTCATTCACATCTTGTGAGCTTATTCTCTTCTTGATCAAAGCCAAGAGCTTGATCCTTTCCTCAACTTAGGTTTTCCACTTCTATATTCAACCTAGGAGCCTGAGTGTACCAGTGTGACTCAACACCATTTGAGCAACTTAGGGTTCAGGGTGTACTGAATCCTTCACCTTTTGCAAAGGCGGGAGTGTTGAGAATTAAGATTGGAGGAGCCAATCAATGGTAGGTTTGGGGTGTACCAAACTGAACAAGCGGATAAGACTTCTTGGCTGAAAGGGCGCACGTGGATTCGTAGCGTTGATTCAAAGGACTGGACGCATCGGCAGTAGGCCTTGGCTAAGGTTAGAAGCTGTATTTGCAACGGTGCTGCGTATGTAACCTTTGTTTCGTTTAACTTTTCAATTAGTGATACTTTCCATCTGGACGTGGTCTCGTGGTTTTTCCTTGGCTAAGGTTTCCACGTAAAAATCTCTTGTCTTGTGTGATTGTTTGTTTGTATTTCGCAATCTATCTTGATTAGATCAAACGACAAAAAGACAATATATTACGGAGGTATATTTGATTTGAGTCGGTTGTGATAATCTTTTATCAAACAACCAAGGCATGCGCTTTTATTCCCTTACCATCGTCCAGTAAAACTGTGTAGGTATAATTAATTTTAAATACCTAATTAACCCCCCCTTCTAAGTATATTGAGTTAAAGAGAACGGACCGGTGAAATTTCACATAAGATGACTTCGGATAACATGACCGCATAGCGTAGTGGATTAGAGCGTTTGACTTTGGATAAAAAAAAAGATGTTCTATTTAAGCGATTTTCAAATGGGAAGTAATAATTAGATATTATACAATAAAAAACATCCACTTGAATAAAAAAACATTTTACATTTTTGGCTGAATTGAGGCTCAAAATTGGGGACCTAAGTTTTTCCTTGCTGGTCACCATTAAAGAAATAAAATATAACACATGCATTAGCAATTAATCCAGATTTTAGGAGATCGAACTTGAGTACTAATAATGACACTTTCACTGTCCTCAACACACATTCTTTCTCAGAGATTCCACTTTCAAGCTGACCATGGCACCTAAGCCTTGTGAGAACAAGAGCAAGTCCTACCTGTAATGAGAAAGAATATAGAAGAGGTCAAAAATAATGCCAAATGGAAGCAACATGCACAAAACGGAACAAAGATCTGCATAAGAAAGAAAGCACAACTATAAAATAAAAATAACCATATTACTTCTATAAGAAGTTTCATATTGTGGATCAGCCTCAAGTCATAAACAAGTTAAATGGTTACATAATATCAATTCCAAGAGTGTCGAGCGTCGCTTCAATGCAGGCTATGTTGGGGGTATAAATGTTAAGTAGATCCTACAAACAACATTTACAAAATGTGAAAATTGAATCAATAGATCAAACTTAAAGCATCATATATCACCATGTCTAAAGGATGATCAACTTTTGGCCAGTGGGAAGCAATAAGTAAAAAAATCAAGTCATATAAGATACATGAGCAATTGATCAAAGTCTATCACTTACTCAAGCTAATAAGATGATAGTCTATCAGAACATGTGTGGTGCCAATACTATGAAGGGCTTTAGCTTGTCCAAGATAAGACATAACCATGCCTAAACAACTCAACTACATACTCAAAAGTTGTTGATACCTACCTAAACAAATCCAAAGATTTAACTTCTCAAGTTTAATCCAAAGACATAACCATGGAATCCCCAAGTTTAATCGACTTTACAAAGATGTTGGTGATGCTACATTATCACAACTGCTAAAAGAGGATAAAGAAGAATTCCACATGTGTGTTTAAAAGCCAATTGCAAGGAACTTCAAACACACAATTCAGTTTTCAAACAAACACGGTAATAAGAGCAAAAATAATGCAGAAAATCTCTAACCGTTCGGTCTATTGGCTCTTTTCTAAACCATTCACTATTTTTCCCCAACCATCAAATGAACGGTTAAGACTTAGGATTCGGCCAATGTTCACAACAATTAATCACATATCAAACAAATTTAATTTACAAATGAATTAAGGGCTCATTTGAAAAAAAAATGCATCAATTGAGGGAATTTTAGACATTAAATCAAATAATTAACAATGTTGACATTACTCAATGATAAAAGAAATAAAGGAATTTTTGACATACCCCCCCCCCCCCACACACACACAATTTAAAAAAGCTGACATACCCCCCTATGACTCGGTCCACTGTCATTTGACCAGTGTTGACTGCCAATTTTTTTATTAAATGACAAAAATGCCCTTGTCTTCGACCTTGGAACAAGGGTTTGGGAAAAAACCCAAACCCCAAATCAAACGGCTGTGGTGGACGGCCAGCCAAGAGATTCCAATGGGTTGACCGCCCATCGTCGGCGACCAACCAACCGGAGTCTCATGGCCAGCCGGCCACCACTCCGGCAATAATTTAAAACCCAAGGTATAAAAAAAAAGCATACACTTTTAGTTTAAAAATTTTCATTAATATAAATGAAAAACAAGACAAAACAATTTATATTTTAAGCTTTTGAGATGTGGATTTTAGAAAGATGGGTTCTCTCAATTTTAAAATATTCCTTCATGAGTTTTGGGGGTTTTTTCTTCTCAATATTTGTTTAATTCATCAAAAAATTAAAAAAAATCTCAAGTTTACCAACATGGGTTTTAATTTTTATTTTTAATCTCCCTCTTTTCATGTTTGATTTGAGGTTTAGGTTTTGGCCTAAACCCAAACCCTTGTTCTAAAGTTGAAGACAAGGGCACTTTCATCTTTTAATAAAAAATTTGGTAGTCAACTCAGGTCAACACTGGTCAAATGACAGTGGATCGAGTCATAGGGGGGTATGTCAGCTTTTTCAAATTGTGGGGGGGGGGGGGGGCGTGGTATGTCAAATTTTAAAGATAACATGGGGGGTGTGGGTGCCGTATTTTTCAGCTAATAAGATGACTCCACGTGGTGCTGGCTTAGCACGTGTGGAAATATCAAATCGACATCTTGCGTCTCATGCCCTGCACAAGTTAATGCGTTAGAAGAACCCATGGAAGACATCTATTAATTTATCCTTTTTCAGTTATGCGCTATTTACAAGCAAGAGGGCCACGTGCCAGAATAGACATCCGAGGAAATTACCACTCAAAATAGCAGCCTACTTGATGGGAATTGACATTCAACTCATCCCGACAAGTTCGTCGGCCTACTTGACGGGAATAGACATTCAACTCATCCCGACAAGTTCAGCAGCCTACTTAACGGGAATTAACATTCAACTCATCCCGACAAGTTCATCGTCCTACTTGACGGGAATAGACATTCAACTCATCCCGACAAGTTCAGCAACCTACTTGATGGGAATTAACATTCAACTCATCCCGACAGGTTCATCGGCCTACTTGACTAGAATAGACATTCAACGCATCCTGACAAGTTCAACGACCTACTTGACGGGAATAGACATTCAACTCATCCCGACAAGTTCAGCAGCCTACTTGACGGGAGCAACCTTCTATCCATCCCGACGAATATACAAAATTCTACGAACAAGTAAATATTCTAAACTACAGCCAGGCTAATTATCGACTTATCCATTATATGATTGCCACGAGGTGATTAATTTGATTATTACAGCCATTCTCATACTCCCCTATTCAAATATCTGCTACGAGGAGTGCCACATCAGTTGGTTTAGTTATAACTGAATAGAAGAAGTTAGGATCTAACAAGAAAATGTAGTTTCATAACAGATTCCCTCCGGATTAGATCCAGCTAACGAGAAGTGGACATGTAAAAGGTGAGTCACGCCAATTTTGGGGGTATAAATACATGACACTTAGAACTGAGAAGAGGATCTTGCTCTCCAGATCCAGAAGCTAACGAGAAGTGGACGCGTAAAAGGTGAGTCACGCCAATTTTGGAGGTATAAATACATGACACTCAAAATTGAGAAGGGGATCTTGCTCTCCAGATCCAGATAGCCTAAAACTCTGAAACATCTTTGTTATATTTTCAAAACCCTATTAGAACACCCTAGACTGACTTGAGCGTCAGAGTGTTATCAACAGGTACGACCACATTTCATTCGAAGATTATCCTATCATCCCCAGTAGAGAAAGAAGTTTTGTCCTGAAACATCAGGGGCGTCGGATCATCATCAAGATACGAATCATCTGACCTCGAAGATTGTGTGGGACAGATCAGATATTTTTCCCCCACAGGGGGTATGTCAAAAATTCCCAAGAAATAAAGATAGTTCATTTTTTTTCTCAAAAACCTAAAACACACTTCTTGTATTTTTTATTCGTGCATTCAAACAAGCCCTAAAAGAATAATGCAACTTGTCATTGTTTCATTTAGCAAATGCTATCATTCCGTCTTATCAGTGAAGTGGAAATGCTAGAGAATGGTCTGCCACTTTCAAAATGTTAATAAATCATTGCCATTAGAAGCAAAGATGAAAACCATTTGCAAACCAGAATAAATTATCCCAAAAGCCTATATCTTGATAAGGAGATTATGTTGCCAAAATTTCAAAAGAGCAAACAAATCTGTCTAATTAACATAAACAGAAGAAGTGATGGAATGGATTTCAAAATTCAATAGAATAGTGATAACTGAGAAGGCTCATCAAACATCTCAGGTTTGTGGAATCAAAATTAGAGAAATCGAGAAAGCATAAACAAGAGATCTTAGAGTACCGATTGAGGAGGATAATAGAAAGAGAAAGGCCTCGTTGCGTGATGACGAATCTCATAAAGCACCTCTTGAACAGGTCCTGCCATTAACGATATATGTGGTTTTTCTAAAGATCTCAAAACCCTTAATGACCAACTTACAAAATCCTTCTCGGAATTCCATGAAAAGGAGATTATGCGGTGGTGATTTTGGTTGTGGAGGAGAGAATCGATCTCAGAGGGAGAGAGAGAGAGAGATCTATTCTTCAGAGTTCGACTGGTTCGTGTTTGCTATTAGGGTTCCCTTTTGTTCAAAAGAGTAGTTATGGGATTTTGAAAATATTTGGAGAACACGATCGGAAAGAAGTTTCGGTAAAATGGCTTCTCGCAAAAGTGAAAACATAAGCTGTTCAGTGATATTCACTCAAAAGTGCTTATTTGAAGCCATTATCCTTATAGCGATGTCGCATTCTCCTACGTAAAACTTGTCTTTTTATCAACTTTTCTACGTAAGAGTTTCTTCCATTGTGTAGAACACATTCTTTAGACGAAAATTGACTATTTGCATGAAATAAACGCATTTCGGATAGTCCGGTATCAAGCCGTTTTAGTTAAATCTCATTACGTGCTTTTTCACTTGCAGGAAACCCTATCAGGCGATTCTCGAGGACTGGCAGACCCACTATCAACCACAGAAGACTTCTATCAAAGCTTAAAGAGCCAGCAGGCTAGGATAAAAAGATAGAAGATATGTACGGGCAAAGTTAGAGGATCGTAGAGCCGAAACAAGAACTAAGGGAGAGAAGAATAGCTGGAGACCAAGAGAAGGACTTAGGTGTTAAAGGCCACACCAATTGATATCAAAGGATAAGTTTGACTTATTGGTGGAGCGAATAAGAGAGAATAAAGAAGACCAAGGTTCAAGACCCTCAAAGGCTTTTATTTTTGTACTTTTTTCTCTCACCTCTCTCCTATTTCTCACTCTATCTATTTTGGCCCATGACCCATGACCCATAACACATGCCCATACCCATGACCCATGCCCATGCCCATGCCCATGCTCATACCCATTAGCAATTAGAAGAAAGAATCGGTCTCACTTGACCGATTCTTCTCTCCCCCATCTCTCTTTTCCCTAACTAACCTATTCTCAACGGTTGGATCTAAAGAGATCCAACGGTCTCCCTTTAAAATCTCTTCTTCTTTTGGTTCCCTCCCCCTTCATTTCCTATATCCCCCCTCTCTTCTCTAACCTATGCTTCTCTTCCAACATCTCCTCCATAGCCGTCAAACACAAGGTGCTACCACCGTTCCCTTTTAGATCAAGAAGAGCACCCAGCTCTTCGTCGCCACACAACCACCACCTTGCACCCCCGTGTTCCGATCGGCAACCTAGTTCTCTCCCTTTCTTCGTGAATCTTGGTCACCTAATAGCCACACTGTTACCTCCCTCAGCCACACCATTACCTCCCTCTTGGTTGTTCACGGCCTTGTGCATTCTTCCTCTTCTTCTTCTTCTTCTTCTTCTTCTTCACCACACCTCCAGCAAAACCTTGTTGCCAAATCACCAGCCACCTTGCAGCAACGTTTCTTCACTGCCGCACCATCATCTTGCTGTACTTACGAGCAGATCTAGAGCGTGGCAAGCCCGTTTCAATTCCATCCATCTTGTTGGTAAAATCAACAAGAAGGCCTGCATCTCATCCTCTTCAATCCAACACCGGTATTCACCATTTAAACCGGCAAAAAGTACCTCTTACTTGCTGGATCTCCTCATCTTCTTCTTCCATTTCATCTTCTTTTTCTTTTTCTCCATCTTTTTCTTCTTCTTCTTCTTTTTCTTCTTCTCCATCCTCTTTTTCTTCTTCTTCTTCTCCATCTTCATCTTCTTCCTTATTTATACTCACCGGAGTTGCCTGCAACTCCGGCAAACTCCTCCCTCACCACCAGCCGTTGCCTGTTACCTTCCTTTGCAGCAGCAAGTGCAGCAACCTGCAACTCAACCACCCGAGCTGGCTACTTGCCCTCCATTCCTCCATTAGCATCAACCTGCATCATTGTCGAAAAATCAACAAGGCACCGTTTTACCATTAACAACCGCAACTCCGACGAGTTGCAGGTCAAACTTTATCTTCTCGGCCGGTTGTACACCGGGTTGCTGGACCGGAAACCATAATCTTCTCTCACGAGGTTCAAGAAATCATTCATCGTGGAGATCTTCATCCTCTTGCTGGTTTCTTTCCGGGCTGTAACTCCTACATGCGTTGATCCACCATCTCACCATTATCACAGGAGTCGCACCGTTGCAACTCCGGCCACCACAAGGTTCTCCTCTCCTAGGACCTCTACCGGTGCTCCATCTTATTCCAACAGCCCCCTTCCTCAACGCTGTGCGCTCCTCTTGCACAGCACCTTGCTTGCTTGCCGCCCACGTTGCTGCTGGTTCTCCAGTCACTACAATCCTCCACAAACCACTGTCTTCCTCCACGTGGTGATCTCCATTGCTGGCGATCAGGTCTTGCACGCCTGCAACATTCAAATGTCTCCATTAGAGCCCACACGATCTTCCACTACAGCAACTGCTAGTGCAGTATCTTCCACCGTGGAGATCAAGATCTCCAAGCGCCAGTCCACCACGTGGAGAACACCAGCATTCTCTTGCTAACACCATTGGATCACCCTGCTAGCAGTCACAACTTCCCCCATTGCAAACCAGTGAGCTACTCCTCACTGATCTCCCTCTCTAGCTGGACCACACAGCACCACGCTGTGCTCCTCCTTCACGTTGTTCACCACCAATCTCTCCAGCAACGTCCAGTTCAAGCTGCTGCACATGCACCACTTCCGATCACAACACCTTCATCCATCAAGTGATAATTCACTCATGTGTGAATCCGCAACTTCGCCATTCATAGCCTCACTTCGCTCCACTTGCCGGACTGCAACTCCGTGAGCTTGTTAGGGGCTGGTATTCTTGCTTCTAGCCGATGCAAGTTGCACGTGGTGCACTCCTTAACCCACTTCCATCCTTGTTGTCCATAGGCTGCAAACATATCCTCATGCACACATGGTCTTTCTATTCTAGGTGAGTGGTAAGGTATCTTTCTCTATTTCTCTCTCATCTTTCTCCCTCTCATTCTCTTTCTCTCTCTAAACTCTTATTTTTTTTGCCATTTTCTCTCTCTAGATTCTAGATTTTCTCTAGATTTTCTCTCTCTTAATTTTTGTTTCTCTCTCTAAATAGCTTTTTAGTTTTATTTAAATTATTTGATTTAATTACATTGTAGAATCATTTATATGAATAAAAGTGTCCTTGATTAATTTGATTGCTAAATTCTACTTTTATTTGTCTTCCATTATTATCTTATTATTGCTTTAATAGATCTAGTTGAAAACACAAATCAAGAATGTTTTAATCCGATCTACCACCACTCTCATCCTTCCATAATTCTACAGCTTTTTCCATTAATTTGTTCAACTATTTGCCCTAACCCTGAGTGCGGACAATATCCGACACGAGCCATTGTACAGGTCTGCATTTTTGCAGATTAAGTGAATCAATTCGGAGAAATTACAAATCTTGTTGAGATCTAGGGTTTCCATAACCAACGACGCGAAAAAATCTTAATTTCATTCAGAAATAGCATATGCTTTTGACGAATTAAGGGCTTTTTGTGCTTTTAAAAAGTACTTCTTAAATTTATCCAAACGTCTATGATAAGTGCTTAAAAATCACAAAAGCTTACAAATCCCTAATGACGGTTAAAAAATTTATTAAATACCTCACATGCAATACATTTCCTCCACACTAATCTTTCAAATCTTCTCAGCTATTGCTCTCTTTCCCAAACCCTCTCAAGAATTTCTCAACCCGAGGATTGAACCAGAGGATTACCGTATTTTCTCTGGCATTACCGTTCTCTTCGTAGATCAAATTCTTTGAATTTCTACTAAAGTACGCCAAACCCTACTTTCTTTCTCCATTCTCTTTTTAAACCAACGAAAACCTTATTTTTATTCTTGCTCTATTTCTTCTTTTAATCATTCTTTTTCTATTTTCTTTGGCATTACTGTTCTTGTCATAGATCAAATTCTTTGAATTTCTACTAAGGTATGCCAAATCCTACTTTATTTCTCCATTATCTTTTTAAACCAACAAAAACCCTAGTTTTATTTTCCTTCTTTTAATCTTTCTTTTTTATCAGAATTTAAACGGTTTATTGGCAACAAAAACTTAATTGGTCCTAAATGTGTTTGATTTAAACTCATAGATCTCCAACCGAGGATTGAACCATGATCAGATGGTGTGTTAATTCTTCAACTGATATTTTCTATACTATTATCATTTTTTAATTGAAATTATATAGTTTCTTTAATTGAATGTTATGGGATGTATAGGATTTTGCTATTACAAGATCTAATTTTGTTGTTAATGGAGCTTTCTTTTATAAATGTCAGTTGAATCTTTTTGAGTATTAAAATTATGGTTTATGATTTTCAAATACATCATTTTGGTTTACATATGTCATGGGCATTTTAATCTGCAAACATGTTAAAGACAAAATATTAAACCAATTTTGGTTATTTCTTCTATTTGTATATGCCATCTTTTTTGTGCAGTTACTGTAAGCTGTATTGTATCTAACCATGTGTCTTTTTTTAATGCGCTTATTGGACGATGAGTATTTTCTTGACAAATCTTTGATGGGCAGATGGAACCGCCACAACAACCTCAACAACAACCTCCGTAGCAACCTCCTCAGTTCTATACATGCAACATCTGCCAAAAACATTGTTGGTCAATATCCGCGATCCAATCATATGGCAAATGTCGTCACCCCAAGTACACTGATTTTTGCAATCAATGCTATTTTATGTATACGAGAGTTGCTGAGCTCCTGGTTCATCGGTTGGAGGCACACGTGATTAATAATTAGAGCCCCCAACTCAAGAGTAACATCCCTGACCCTGAGAGAAACCCTCAAGCATGTAAAAATTTTGTTATTTCGGGTTCTTTAGATGAAGCATGGGAAGCTGATAGTTTCATGGCCTTATACAACATGGATGATCTATGAGTTAATATGGCTTATAGACCCAATATTTTTACTATTGCCATTGTCAGGACTCCTGTATGTTGCATTATACCCCTTGTATTTTGCTATTCTTATGGTAGATGCACCATATGGTATAAATGAAGAACCTTAGATTTGTTCTTAGTAGTTACCGTATTAGCATACTCGTACTCTATTAAGTTGATGGCATAGTTTGATGGCATGGAGATGAAACACACAGCTCTTCTCCTTAATATGATTTTGATTTCTGAATTGGTTAAATGTAGTCCACCAAGGATCGAAGACCAGGAGCGGATGTCGTAGATGCACCTTCTCATCTTCCCCTTCTGAACAAGCCTTATTACCGAGATGCCCTTGGTGACGGAGCCTTCTTTGCGATAACTAACTGGATCGATCATATACACAAGAATGCTTGGATAGAGTTTCAATCTTGGAGAGTGGCAGCAATGAAGGTATTTGTTGGCTCTTCTTTCTGAGACTTATCTCTATTGAGATCTATGTGAAAATTAATTTGTGATTATTTCTTGTCACGTCATTGTAGTTTGCTTTTTGCAAATAATGATTAGATTTTCATAAATTGATTACATATCTTTGTAACAAACTTAACTATACAAAATAACATCAAGTAATACTCTATTATATAGAATTTCTGTTATCTAGAGTTTTGAGTGATTTAAGTTGAACCACCAAGAAACAGGAAAGTAAAAGCAATTGGACTTGAAGACACGTTGAAACTTTATCCCCAAATTACTCAAATGGTCAGAGGAAATTAAGTTGCACCTAGAGATTTTGAGCCTCTAATTTTATAAGCTTATATAACAAGGACACTGTTTTCAAAGTTGGTTGTTTCATACATCGTTTCGTACTTATTCGTCAAAACATGCTGACATTCTTTTGCAAACAAATGAGTTCTACTGTGTTCTATCCCCCATATGTTAATTAATTTGTTATAGTTTTTCGGTAGTTTTCACTTTTATAAATCTACTTGTATTAATTATGTTGTTGGATTATTTAACTCTTATGGTGTATTGAAGTGTTTCTTTTACTTCTTGTACTTCCTTTCCTATTTTTATTATAAAAGACCTCGATTAAATATAACTAAAATATTATACTTATAATGCATGTGTATGGTTGCGCTTCAGGCTTCTCGTAGATGCTGTTTCAGACACCTCTTATTTGTGTCAAACACCTCATATATTTTCAGAAATAGATATCTATGATTTTATATTTAGTTTTTATTCGTGTGTCGATATTTTGTTTATGATGTCTTTTTCCCTTGAACAGGCTTATCTATCTAAGATTGCTGGGAGTGTATTATTAAAGGCCATCCATCCAAGAGCGGAGGCATGGAGACATGCAATACATTTGGGTCCGCATGGATAAGGATCCAAGAAACCCGTTGCAACAAGATTTTTGGTCTTTCGGTGATTCAATGAATGCTGAAAATTGCAGGTAGAATAACTGCATCCACAACCTTAGTTTCTATTTTTACAATTCTCACCGAATCTGAAATTTTATCTAATTAGCTTAAATATGTGACAATTTGAGATTCTCGTTCATTAAAGGTATGCGATTTTTAGGGCTCTTTGGAGTATGTATGGTATAAAACATGATTGGGATTCTTTGCCACCCATGCCGGTAGATTGGGACACATGGTCTATCATGCACAGCTAGGCTTTGCCAACTAGGTCTTTCCTCGAGTTTGTCATGTTCTCAAGGTACAAAATATTACAATATTCATTGTGCTTAAGCATCTCGAGGCTCAATATATTTCTCATGATTTATTTTGTAGTGTTTATGTTCCTTCAATTGTTAATTCAGATGCCATCACTTTTACATAATGTTTATGGATGAATTGGATGCACAGATGTACTACGAACATAATTAAAGTTGTTATCTATATGATAATGACAGAAAATATGAGATAAGAAGAGAAGGAGAATATAAACAGAATTAATCAAAATAAAAACCCATTGTTACTTGACAATTAATATAAATCGAGGCTTGTGTACACAATGGGCTTAAGACAAATTCGTCCCCTTATTGCAATGCTAAAGGTCTCTGGACGTCTGCTTCCCAGGATACAACAATCCCTATGTGCAGAAGTAACACTCGATCTACACGTCTGGCGAACCAGAACTGTGTTCGTACTCTCATAAACTTAAAACTTATTAAATTCAATTAAAAATGGTTAAAGCATGAAATTCTATGTTTTGAAAGAGGGGACGAAAGAAGGTTAAATAGAGAATGTGGTCTGTAACCATTTGACGATTACATAACCGCTTGATGATTATACCCATGTTCGATGAATCAGAATAATTGTTTGACAGTTATTCTCATATTCAATGAACCAGATGATACAATGAATTCTCCCAAGCCTAAAGCCCAATGTAACAAAACTTTAGTTATTCGCGCACCCACGTGAGTCTTAAAAGTCAGGATTGCACCGTACCCCCTTGCACGTGTCACACATGTAGGACGTACGATGCTAGTTGGCGCACACTAAGATATTTTGGGCCCTAGATCCAAATCTAACTAGAAAGCCTTGGATTCCTCATGGGCATCCCCGTGTGCGCGCGAGCCCACCCACTATTCTCTTTGTGCTTACAAGTCTCTATGGAATAATTTCTATATATAAGTTGCATTCCAATCTTGTTGTTTTCTAATGTGGGACTAAAGTTTTTCACAAACTTTACTTGTACACATTACAAGTAGGGTAGTTTGGAGCCGATTTTCCATTCACCCATTAAGGGTCTTGGTTAAATAATTTAACCACATTATTCTCCATACCAAGGAGATAAAAAATCAATATAAGTGGGTCTCACTTTTATTTATGCTCAAAGTGACCCTGTTAGTCACATTATTCTGATTTTTTAAATTAGATTTTTCCTACAATCTCCCGCATGAATGAAAAAGGTGAAAACCAAAAAAGAAAATTAAAATATTACAATAATAGAGAGTACATATAGGAATAGTCTTGCATTGGGTAAGGTAGCTTGTAGCTTTGAACATTCTCTAGTGAAAATCTATTGGATTTACTAGCTAATCAGTGAACGTGATGTCTTGAAGTGTTTAGCCGTTTGTGCAAATCAAAATAATAAACTTCACATAAGTCTTTTTCAGACACAGTCAGTTCTCACGGTTGTGTTCATTTTGGCCTTCAACATTCCCAGATTCATGAGTGTTTTTAGAGAATTCTGCATTTACTAATTCTCATAGAAACCGACCCAGTTCTACACTCATATAGGTGATTAACTATGAAGAGTACCCTGCTATACCCCACTTGTTTAAAACAAGATATAGAAATCATTAAAAGCAAAATTTATCCTGGTCATTCGCTATAGGCAACACTACTACATCATAGGAATAGGTTGGAGAGATAATATCCTTAGTGTTATTGAGAAATCACTCACAACTAGTTTCCCTATTGAACCTAGATCTTAGGATCGCCAGTTAACTAGGTTATGTTTCCATTGAGATGATTTCATGATATAGGCATTACCCTCGATGTGCAGTATATTTGATCTCTAGATAACCCTTTAGTAAGTGGATCCACTAGGTTATTATTTGACTTCACAAAGTTGATGAAAATAATTCTCCTACAGAGCAACTGCTTCACGGTATTGTGTCTACGACGGATATGTCATGACTTACCGTTATACATATTATTCTGTGCCCAAACCAAGATTTATGCCACATCATGCATAAGATAAACATTCTGGTACAGATTGGTACAGTTCAATCATGCTCCTTTATATGTCATCAAGTTCATTATTTATAAATACAGAGCTACAGCAACAAAGAAGGTGAGCAATCTTGATCTAAGAATTAGCATTACTTGATTAGAAAAAGAACCGACTTAAGCATCGGAGGCTCTATGGTGGAATACCCACCAACGTAGTTCATTTTCAGGTCTTCTTAATGGATTCGACACTGAAGACGGTTCAAACAAATCGGTTGACGGGGAGCTCGGGTCGGAGAACGGAGAACATGGATCAAGTGTCAGTATAGTCGGGAGCAACTTGACTTGACGTTGGGAAGAAGGATTTTTCCGAGTTTTAGTATATGAATTTGCTTTTGCGTGCATCTCGAGGGGGTGTGGGATTTTTCCTATAGCTACATTGTTAATTCATAACAAAAAGGGGGAGAAAATAAACTTATTTTAGGGGGGAGAATGCGCATTATGGTTGGGTATGGTTGAATATATTATGGTTATGTATTTTGGTTATTTATAGTTTGAATATTGATTTTGGAGATTGATTATGACAATGGTTGAATTTAACATTTGTATGGATTTTTTTATCTACTATTTGAAGTTCATATATATGTGGGATCACTCATGAGATAAGTTATACTAAGGGTGAGCGATCCCACGTCATTTTGACAAGAGGTTGTTTTTTTGCATATATATCTTGTGAAAAGTCTACACTGCAAAAATTCAACTTGAAGCGATTCTCTATTTGATCATACTCTTTCATTTTGTTTTGGATAGTCATATTAATTGATAGGAAAGTATTTTTAATAAATTGGCTTATTTTTTTTAATCTGTTGTTTTATTTTGGAATTGATAAACTGAGAGATTGTAAAGTTATTATTTTTGTATTGTCACTTCCATGATTTTTTGTTGTAATTGATTGTGAGATTGACTTGAAGAATTCTATAGAATTGCATATTGAAAACTATCTAAAACAAGTTGAAGATTCATGCTTGAAAATTTGAAGAACTCCTCTGTGATACTTGACAAGGTCCTTTGCTAAAAAATCTAACTCTAACCTTCTGGACTTGAATAGACTAATACTTTAGTAGTCAATAATCTATGAATTTTGGCTAAGTTTGGAAGACCAGTAAATGCTGAAAATCATATTTTTGTTTTGACCAAAAATACAATTAATCTTAAGATAATTTTTTTAGTCCTTGTTTTTATAACTAATTTTTATAAAGAAAATTATCAGCTTTGAAGATTTGAAAAAAGTTATTTAGTTTGAAAGTCAACTTTGTGACCGACTCCCGACAATCAGAGCTTGATCTTGAACTAGAAAATCACTTTCTAGCCCATTAGTAGACTTAAATTTGGATTTTTGACCCTTCTTTTATAAGCCTAAATGAAAGTGACAAAAATCACTCTTCACTAATCCTAAAATCTAATCTCTATTTTCTCTTCTCTTTTCTTCTCTCTCTTTGAAGCCAAGGGAAAACTCTATGTTTGTGAAAGAATATCTCTCGTAACTTGGATTAGTGGGCCACAGGTAAGTGAACCACCATTTGCTACATTTTGTTTGTTTGTTTTAGTTATTATATGCTTGTTATTCTTGTTTAGAAACCAAATTTAAGATTTACCTTATTTCATTGCTTTCTTCTTTTTCATATGCTAGTATTCTTGCGTATTGCATGTTCATCGTCGGGCGGAGCTTGCCGTTGGCGTGGGTCTGATTAGTCTTTATAAGAAAAATATAATTTTCTCATTGGGTTTAGGTTCTCTTGTGATTTTTACTAGAGTTTCACATTTCGATATTTTCTAAGTATTTTTAATGGATTCTACTAAAAATCTATTTTATGAAACACTTGGGTTTATATTTTTCAAAGTTTAGTAGAATATTTGTTAGGCCTGTCAATGGATAGTCGAATATTCGAATCCGTATTCGAAATTTTGGATATTATCCAAAAATTTTGAATATCAGATTTAGATTCGGATATGTTTACACAATTCGAAACGATTTCGGATATGGATACGGATATGGGCATATCCGCTTCGACAATATCCTATCTGATTTGTATAGCATACTAAGAAGGGATATTTTAGTCTTTTTCAATAGGTAAAATAAATAAAAAAAAGCTATTTTCGTTGTTACTTATAGGAATTTGGAACTGAATCAATTGATTGAGTTTTTCAAAGAACAAACCTTAACAGGCCTAACCCTCATCTCTCAATCACAGATCTCTCTCTCTTGTTCACCGGTGGTCGATGAGGTGATTCAATCTCTCTTATCACCCAACGATGCGGTTCACCGGTGGTCAACAAAGTGTTGAAGGCCAAAGCATAAAAGGTATTCTATTCTCTCCCTTGGTTTTTCCCTTCCTTCGTCCCCATATCTCTTTCTCTCTCTATCCCTAGTTCAACGGTACCCTAAAGGGCTAAACCCTTTTTTTTTCTAAATGGTTTCAATTTCGACGGTCGCCTCTATTTTCTGAAAGCCGTTGGGCCATGAGGGAGCGTGCCTTATGTGAGTGAAGGCCGAGGGCCTTATGTAAGTGAAGGTCGTGGGCTTCCTAGCATTGTTTTTGTTTTCCTTTTGTTTTATTTTGTTATTTTAATTTTTATTAATTTATTTTTAATCACTTGGAATGGTTAGGGTTAGGGTTAGGGTTAGGGTTAGGGTAAGGATATGAGATGGATGAAGGTGGCCATAGATGAGATGAAGAGATAGATTAGTTGATTAAGGAGAGAGTGAGAACTGCTGGATCTAAAGAGATCCAATGCCTAGAAATGAGATGGTTAAGTGAGAGTTGGCTGAAGTGAGACCAAGGGTGGAGATTGAGGGGTTAGGATAGGATGGGGGTTAGATTGAAAGTATGCGAGATTTTAGAGAGAGAAAATGGTGAGATCGTATGGTGATCGGATGGATGTGATGGATGATTGGACAGTTGATCTGAGGGATGGGAGAGTTAGAATGGTGATGATCGGCCATAGAAGTAGGTTGGTTAGAGTTAGGAGATAAGAGAGAGAATTAAGAAAGATGAGAGAGAATTAGGAGAGAGTAGAAAAAAAATAACAGAAAATAAAGAGAAAAGAGCAGGCGGAGGGTCTTGAACCCCGGTCTTCAAAACAGTCTTCAATATGTTCACTAATAGAGCAAGCTATTATTTCATGTAATTTGATGTAACTTTAAACACTTTGGTTCTTCTCTTGGTCTCCGGCTCTTCCGCCCTCTCTCGGTTCTTGGTCTGGCTTTGCAATCTTCTGGCTCGGCTTGTACTTGGCCTATATCTTCTTGTCATAGCATGTTGGCTCTTTAAGCTTTGATAGTGGGCTTTTATGATTGATTATGGGCCCACAAATCTCGAGAATCGTCAAATCGAGTTTCCTACTATAGAAAATCACATAATGAGACTTCCACAAAACAACTTTGCATGTAGGTCAAATAAATGCGTATGAAAAAGTGCAAATATACCATTTTGACAAAAAAAAATGTATTCTATGTAATGAAAGAAACTCTTACATAGAAAAGTTGATAAAAAGATAAATTTTACGTAGGAGAGTGTGATAATGCTGAAATGATAATGACTTAAAATAAGCACTTTTAAGCAAATATCATGGGTATGGGTACCCTAAACTTGTGCCATTACTCAAACATGTGTTTCTCCTAGATGTTTATCTTTTGGAAAGAGGGTATTCAAAGAAAAGCTTGAATTCAGAGGGTAGAAGCTGTTGGTGCCCTAAGAATTCAGGGAAGGACTTGAAGAGGTTGGGTAGTTATGGTTTGAAGAGAAGAAAGGGAATCCAACACGGTTTAAAGATCGTAAGACTCCATATTCTCAACTTCTATGTGGGAATTACTATTAGAGAAACCATGACTGGTCAAATATTTGAAAATTGAAGAAATTCTGATATCGGATATCGCAATTTGATAATAAGTCAAATTTTATTAACGAAATTCGGATAGCATTCGAATTGGATTTGCTTCTCGGTCGAATCGGATATTTTCGGATATCTGATAAGCAAATAGAATTCGAAATCAAATGCTGGTTTGAAATACCCGTTGGATTTGAATTCAAATACTAATTATTTTTTTGAATTTGAATTCAGATATACCAATATTCGTATCGATAGGTATCCATTGACATGCCTAATATTTGGTAAAATTATGAAGTTCAGGGTCTCTCGGAAGGGAAATCCCCACTCTTTGCAACTCGTTTGATCACACCTTAGGGGCGGCTGACAACACCTTATAAAATCAAGTTCAGGGGCGACCGACCGGTCAGAGGGCCAGAACGATAGCGGCCAACCGCACACTAGTCCTTCACGTTGGGTGGCCGACCAGCCCTATTATTGATCCTTGGGAGGGGGTTGACTAACCATTTTGGCAGTCGATCGCCCACACCTAGTTTTGTGTGAATAACCTATTTTTTTGACGTGTTGGTGATATACACTCGCTTCGATTTGTGTGTAAGCCTTAGAAATTGTACATTATTTCATTTCTTGATGTACTATGATCTCTTATGTTATTTTAAACATGATTATTGTTTAGAATAATTGTGAATAATGTGGATTATCAGTGTACATGTCTATTCGGCCTGTTAGAATATTGTTGGCCATGATAGCTGATTTATGTAGTGGGTTAAGCGCACACCTACATTCTAGGGTTTATCCAAGGTGTTGGTAAACTCATGAGCACGCCGAATAGGTCTTTAGGTGGTATATGTACTAAAATTTGGCCTCCCTCGTGGCCATCCACCAGCTAGGCTTGAATATAGGATTGGGTAGTACTATGTAGGTATATCACTTAAGATAGAATGTTATATTACCAACTGTGGATTGATGGTACTCACACAAACATGTCACGTGCATGTGTTAATGTGTGTCAGCTTGCGAGTTTGTTGAACTCATCCTTGTATACAATCTTTTTTTATTACAGGATGCAACTGATAGATCTAGTGAAGATCTAGATCGGCCGAGTAGTAATAGCTAGTAGTTTTTAGCCTAGTTATTTAGTTATTTTTTTGTCAATGGCCTCATAGGAGGTTCACGAGTTATCATTTAGTTGGATTATTTTGGATTTATACTTATACCTGAAATATCCGGGTATATGGATTAACAGAACCTAGAGGGGGTGAATAAGGTAGATTCAAATTAATTACCAATTACAAAATAAGCAACCTATTCAAATCTATTCGGTCGGTGATTTGGGATCTATTGCATGTAATTTCTACGCAGAAGTAGTAGATTGGTCTAACCGGATTTACTCTAAATATACCAGAGATATATTTTTCGCAAATCTGTTCAGCCAATAACACAATAAAATTGATCAAACAATAGACACACAATTTTTACGAGAAAAATCCAACTAGGAAAAACCTTGGGATCACGTCCAATCGAAATCACAACACTAATAGAAGACAGAAATACATACAATTACCCACGCTACAACTCACAACTGAATCCAACTCCACACGAGCTCCAGTCGCTGATTTACCACGTTACCTTATATCTTCACGTTCCGAACCGCACAAAACACCTTCAGGGTTTGATCTCGAATCACAACCAACTCAATCCACACACAAGTTCACACCGAATCCACATGTTGGGGCAACTAACAAAAAGGTAATATGATAAACCAATGTGTTTAATCCTTCATGGAAGAAAGAGAGTCAACCATTAAGGGATTAACACTCTCCTACGTCCAAGATCAAAAGAATAAAACTTACTTGATCAAGATGTTGAGCATCTAAAAGCAAAACTTGCTTCAATCAACAATAGAAGCTCTTGGATCTCTAGGTTTTCCCATCTGCTTTAGATGGGTTTGGATAACTTAAGTTTTCACCCTAAAAGGTTTATATTTATAGCAAAGCAAGAGTCCCAAACCAATAACAACTAATGGAGGGCAATTTGAGCAATTTTGGAGTTTTAAAAACCCATCTTTCGTCGATCCAATCGATTGTGCAAAAGTTCAATATATTGGACATAACACGGAACAATTGTTTTTTATCTGAGCAAGTCCAATTGATTGTACTCAGGGTCCAATCGATTGGACTGAGAGTTCAATGGATTGGACTTTTCAGCATGTCAATTGGACTTTCTAAAAGTTGTCTAATAAGCCTCGAATTGCTCTGAAAGGCTCCCCTTACTGTTTTGACTTAGTTTTTTCATGATTTTAATGATTCTCAACCCTATTTCTATGGTATGTAAGTTACTTACCAACCTAATGGCGTGTTGATCAATTGAAGCTTTGAATCTTCTGATGTATCACACTTCTGATCTTCTGTCAAGCAGTCTTCAGTTATGAAACTATACTTAACCAATCGACTCCTAACTACCCACATACTACGAAGGTTACCAACACATGTCTTGTCATACAGAATTAACCAACACAAAAATCTAGACCTTAGAATACCCAACTTTTGATTTCAATATTAGTTTTGTTGGACCTAATTTCATTATGATTCAGGTTTTTATTTAGTTGACTTGACTTTATATTGATTTGGTATTATGAGATATTTATTATTTCTCACATTGCATTGGGATCTGTTCCCAGCTCGCGCTTTGGGATTCATGCACATATAGAGATATTTTGGTGTATGGAATTCAGAGCGTGATGCATCCTCATCCAAAATTAGCCCTAGGAGCTCTCCATGTGGGCCCCACAACGCTCGTTTGAGTCAAATCACCGATGACCTTATAACAACCCAAACCAGTTGCATGGTCTCCCAGTATCTCTAGCTACACGTGTTACGACTTTATTAGTGTTGGACACTTTTTTGTTGGTCCAAACTTCCAAAAAGCCAATAAATTTTTTGAAGGGGCGATCATGTGCCAATGATCGCGCGCCACCTATACCCATGGTTACTTTTAAAAAAAAATTAAACCAAATCTTAAACCTAGGTTTATGTGGCATGCGATCATTGGGCGCATGATCGCTACTTCAAAAATCCCGCCACTTCAAAAAATTTCTCCAAAAAATTGCCCTTTTGTATTCCAGTTGCTAACATCCTGGGCATTTCAGGCCTTAATTCCCTCCAGTAAGTTTCACTAGTTAGGAAAACCATCTATTACTCTAATTCATCACTAAGAATAGAACTTCAATAATGGTACTAGGGGAACGCCACGTGCGATGCACGTGCACCTTACACGTGGCACACTCGTAGAGATCACTGACTATATCGATGTTTGGCCCATCCCTAGATGGACCTACATGCAAAAAATATCCTGATTGGTGATTTTAGAGGATTTGATTAGAGTCGTTTTCATGGGTCTATTTTTAATCGTAGATTTTGAGCATTATTTGGGGTACTCAGATCCAAAGGTTTGAAATTATTAATCAGACTGCTATTTGGTATATAGGTCCACCTAGGGGTGGGACACTGTCAGTGGTCTCTAAGAGTGTGCCATGTGGCTTATACTATTGTTCGAACGTGGGTGTGCTAGACAACCTGGATTGTGAAGGAGCGTACTCTAACCCAAGTTTTGTCTTTCGAATGAAGATGCATTTAATGAGGGAAGGTTTCGCCTTTTCAAAGTAGTCCTTTAATTGTCACAATCGTGGATGGTAACCTCGGTTTTGGCTTTATAAAAGTATAGATGAATAGATAGAGAATGGTTCCAGATTCGCACACTCCCCTTTTTGACTCCCAAATTTTAACTCCTCTTCTGAGAATCCAACGATGGTTTTGCTTTGCAAAAAGTGAATGCCAGCCCAGCACTATCAACCACCGTTGGATTCTTGGAAGGAAAAAGATGTAACAAGGTATGCCTGAAACTGTTTCAAATGCGGAAGCACGATTTATCTTACTCACCATTGTCATTTGGGCCCATTGACCGTATGGATGTTTATCCCACCCCTTGGTGGATATACACACATAAAAACCACCCTGATTGGTAATCTATAACCATTATATTTTAACACTTTTTAGCACTTTTTAAGGCGTTCTTATTGCCGTTGAATGCCATTTTTTGAGTACTAAAACCAACGGCTAAAAATCATTAAACAAGCTGATTTTTGTTATGAATGTCTATTAAGGGGTGGGCTAAACATCCATGCGGCTAGTAGGCCCAGATGGTAGTGGTGACTACCAAAAAATGCCGCTTCCGCAAAAGAAAAGATCTCAGGTATTCCTTGTTACATCATGACCCTTCTTGGAATACACACCCGGGAAGAGGAGTTAAAATTTGGGTGTCAAAAAGGAAAGTGCGCCATAGACTAAGGGGCCGTTTGGGAACGAGAAGTAAAAGAACTACTTGTAGTAGAAGTTACAAGTTGATTTTTTACCTCTAAAAAATTCATAGAAATTAAAATGTTGGGAGGCATTCTAATTTTTGAGAAGTAATTTCTCTTAGAAGGTAAAAGCTAAAAATTTTAGCTTCAGTTCAAAAGTTAAAATATAAAACACATCCAAACTAGCTTTCTAACTTTTTGGCTTATAAAAGTCAATAAGTTACTTATTTTTGTGTTGTCAAACGGCCCCTAATATAGTTCCGTATGTATGTTACTATTACCTGGATTATCTGAACTTTTCTTACCGGGAGCGAGACAGATTGCTTTAGAAACAAACAAAAAAGTCGTTGAAGGCCCATATTTCTTAAAAACTTGAAAGCAAAAGACAAACTGACAAAAGAGTCCCCTTCCTACTCTCTCTCTCCCTCTAATAGTTGAGCTTTTCATATTTTGTTGGGAAGTTGGAACTGTTCGAGAGAGACAACGAGCTTGTCCGACGTGACTTACCATGCTTTATTATTGTCCTATATACGTAACATCCCATGCGTTTTTCTTCCTCAGTTCGTAAGTTTCCCTTTGTTTCGTTTCGTACTTCCATATCTTTTCTACCTCTTTTTTTTTTTTTCTGGGGCTGTTTGTGTCTTTTCCCGTGTTTGATGCTTGAGGTTCGAATCTTATCTCTAAAATCTTTTTTTTTTCTCTCTTTCAGTATAGATTTTCGATGATTCTTGTGTCGATATGAAATGGGTTTGCTTCAGTTCTAGTTTTTTCTGGCGTTTCTTAGCACGGGTGCAGGATTTTCCCCTGTTTTGGCGTGATTTCAGCCTTCTTTGTAACATTGTGATTCTGCAAATAAGTCCTGTAAGTTTTAGTACGATTTCTTGTTGTTTATTTGTTAATCTGAGATGGGTCTGCAACAATTTGCATTGAAATACACTATTTTACTGGGTATATGTTATTTCCCCCTTTTTAGGTAGTCTTGTAGCTTTCATGGCATAATTTCCAGTTATTGCTTGTAGCTCTGTTGTTTTACTTGATTTATTCTGTTAATATGAATTAGTTTTGCTCAACTTTTTAGATTTTCTAGGGTTTTCTTTGTCCCAGGAAATGATATCTAGTTGAAACTTTATGAATCTTGTCGAAATCATGGAGTGTTATAACTCATTTCCTTGACTGTTATTCACAATTACATCAGGCCGCTGTAGTGGTGGGTAATTTTAACTTTTTACTACTTTTTTTTTCAATATCCTGATGTGGTAGATACTTAATTTAGAGAAAACAGTAATATAGTATTAAAAATATATTACAAAAGTTAATAGTGGCCATAACATTAGGGGAGAATGTTTTTGAAGCGGCGGGATTTTTGAAGCAGCGATCATGTGATTGCGCTCCACATATACCCATGGTTTAAACATGATTTTAGTCCCTCTTTTTAAAAAGTAACCATGGGTATAAGTGGAGCGCAAGATTGGTGCATGATCGCTGCTTCAAAAAATTTCTCGTGGTTTACATATATAATGTAATGCGGTATGATTCATTTACATATATAATGTAACACGGTATGATTCATTTACTTAATAGTTATAAGTTAGAACAACGACACTAGAGAGTAAAGTGGGAGGGTGTTTTCATTTACTTCTTTTGTCCCTTCATCAGTGCTACTACTACTTGCACAGGTAAACAAAGGTAGAATTGACATGTGTTGAGCATGACTAGTGTTCATTATGATTAATGCGATTTTAATGTATACTGGTTTAATCTAAATACATTATTGCATACTTAACATGGAGGTATCTAAAATATATATCTTTCAGCATAAAGAATGAATTGTACGGACATGGCGTCGTATTGGGTTTGTGGGGGTCAGTGTGTCACACTCCATATCCATGTCGGACACCGTCACACCAGCTGTCTGTGTCTTTGTTACATCTGTTTGATCCTGGTGGCATTCTTACTGAGCTCTGTAGAGCACTTTATGTTTGAACCTTAGCTACTTTTTCAGTCCATGGAATTTGTCTTGTCATCCATAACTGTTTCTCTTCTGATTTGTGTATTTCCAGTGACTTGTACA
The DNA here is from genome assembly GCA_035048495.1 of Euptelea pleiosperma. Lineage (NCBI taxonomy): Eukaryota > Viridiplantae > Streptophyta > Magnoliopsida > Ranunculales > Eupteleaceae > Euptelea > Euptelea pleiosperma. The sequence goes on from CM068544.1 coordinate 7,382,175, forward strand.
TTTTATACTTATTTATGATTTTTTTGAGGAATTCAGTCTAAAATAGTTGTAATCATTTACAACATAAACCAGAAAATGGAAGTCATTACCCGTGGGAAGGTCAAGTACTCTATTTACGTGCAAACTAGAAAGGTCGACAATTGAAGCAGCGTTCTTTGGCGAATAAAAATATCCTGAATAAAATATAAATGTACGCTCTTGATTTTATCAAATTACAAATAAATGATGGGTGACAGACATACTGTTTAACTTATTAGGCCAATAACTACTGCAATTAAACATGATAGCGAGGTGTATAGTAAATATTTCTTTAACAATTTTGTACCACACCAAAAGTTCTGAACATCACACCGAACCATCTACCTCCTTGCAGCGGTGGAGCCAAGATTTTGTTCCCGGCGGGGGGGGGGGCTGCACTTATAAGGATTGAAAATGAGGAGGGCATCAAACTAAAATTTAAGGGTACTTTTGGAAATCAATTTTTTTTAAAGGATATTGAAAGTTGAAGGGGGCACGTGCCCCCCCTGCCCCGTGACCACTTCTTGGTTCCGCCACTGCCTCCTTGAACTCTTGGCTATCAAGAGTCCTTCATTCGGCTAAACACCATGACCTTCATGACAAAGAAATATATTCAGACTCGAAGAATGCAGTTGACAATGTTGTTAAATGGCCATGAAGAGCTAAAGCTTATCCTATATATATAATCCTTTATAGATTTTCATCAGTGGGATGTAAAAGTATTATTGGGAGAAAACAATCAAGCTGCAGATCGCATGGCCGCTTATGTTCATAGTCCTCTTTCTGATTGCACTTGTTACTTTTATGTTTTTCCTAGCTCCATGAATGTATTTATTCATGAGGATGCTAGAGGATCTAATTGCCAAAGTTTCTAATTGGATTTTTTGATAGTTGCTGGTAGGAGTCCTGACAAACCCCATGCTTTCCCACCAAAAAAAAATACAAAAAGAAAATAACTTATTCTGTCACATATCTTCCATCATGAAAATAAAATTTTATTAGCATAAGCAGAATAATAGGCTGTCATCTCCTACTTAGTCGTGGGTGTTTTGTAATGTTTTGTCAAACTACAAGGGGGATATAATCCAATCAGCTCAATCCTTGATTTATTTTGTGTATGTTGAGCAACTTTTGTTTCATTCCTCGTGTAATTGTGTAGTTGCTTTCCATTGAGCTTTTTATATTCTGTTCCATAATTTACTTTTCCAGTTTTAAAATTTTAATATTTTGTTCCTTACAGCTTGAAAATGGATGGGCCGGGAACAAAAGGGGGCAGTAGTTCTGAAAGAATTTTGTCTAACTATAGACTGGGGAAAACCCTCGGAATTGGGTCGTTTGGTAAAGTGAAACTTGCTCAACATGTATCGACAGGGCAAAAGGTTGCTATTAAGATCCTAGATCGTCAAACAATTGATGATTCAAATGCAGGAAGAGGTATGTTTTAAAATTGGTACCACATGCAGTATTTAATACATAAGTGGAATATGATGGCATGATTCCTCATGCATTTATGGGCCTCTTATGTTTCTAGTATAGTATTAGAACATTGATTGATTACTATGATGGGTGATGACAATTTATAAGTATGATATTGAGTACATGTGGCACAGATGCTGGGAATTAGGACACACCATTCAATGGGTAGGAGATCCCCCCTGTCAAAAACTGATCTGATGAGAGTATCAAATCGAACAGTTTTGTTGCATTCTGTTTGATAAAACGAAAACATGGTGGACAGTCTAGAAAAAATGAAAAAAAAAGACTAGAGATTGGACGATTTTGAATGTTCTATGAGGTTAACTTTTGACCTAAGGAATCTCCTCGTAGTACCCATTAAATGATGTGTCCAACATTCTCATGTGTATCACGCGTTCTCATGCTGTGCTAATAGAAATTTATACCTTCTGTAATCAGCCTACGCTTTTTTTGCATATTTACAAATGCTTGGAGTAGGATGAATAGCAGAAGAAGGATGATAAGGGTTGGGGATAGCATGGTTGATGAGGATAAGGAGATCTGGGTTGGAATTATACAGTTCTATAAAAATATTTGTATTTCAGACATTTTCTTACGACCTTTATTCAATTGTATTGATTTCTCTTCATTGAAGTTGGGTGAGGTAGTGTGGTTGGAAAGGAGGTTCGAGGAGGAGCTTTTTGTGACTTTAGAAGCCTTAAATGGTGATAAGGCTATTGGATGGCTTTTCTATTGTATTCCACAAAGAGTGTTATGACCTTATGCAAGTATTTCATGAATGTCATGAAAGGGCTAGGTGGGCAAAGGATTTAATGACATTTACAGCTCTCATTTCAAAGAGAGTCCAGTGTTTAAAGATTATATACCCTTAAGCCTTCTGTATAGTACTTAAAAGGTTCTTATTGAAAGAATAAAAGAGGTGGTCTACTAAGTGGTTGTTGCCCCACCAAGGAGCTTTTTATTAAGGAAGACAAATCCTTGATGGCGTTTCCGTAAAAAGTAAATGCATCGATTTGAATTGTAGAATTATGGTGGAGGGTGTTAGCATCAAGTTGGACTTAGAGAAAGCCTATCATTATATCAACTGGGGCTTTTTTTTTTGATTTTCTTTAGGATCAAATGGGACTTGGCTTCACTAGGAGAAAATGGGTTAAGGTGTGCATCTCTTCCACTTGTTTCTCTATTTTGATAGACGGTGCTCCTAAAGAATACTTGAGGATCTCAAGAGGGATTTGCCTAGGGGACCCCTTATCTCCTTTCCTCGTCATCATTGTGGCCGAGTCACTTAAACAATTTATTAAGAAGGGTAGAGGGAAAAAAAGGCTAAGTTCCGGTTCTAGGGGAGGAGGTGGGAACTGGTGGAGTTCCATTGATGGCCATCAAAACACGGCTCAAGCCAAGTCCTTTGATGGCCATCAAAACTGCCAGGATAAGCATGACTTAACCTTTCTTACATAGTACATTGTGGTGGAAAACTCGGTAAAGACTTTGAGAAAGACTTATAAAGTTATTAGTATGGCATTAGGGAATACTAACTGAACTGCTAACTCATAAGAAGATCTATTGATTTTTACAAGTGAAATTACAACAACCACCCTGTAACTATTATATTTACAATAAGACCAGTGGGCGGAGATGGCCAGGACCCTGCCTCAGTAAGCAGGAGGTCCTGAGTTCGAATCTCCTTGGGCGGCCACACCTGCTGGGATTTATCCCAGTACATATGGAATGTTTGGAAGGGGTGACTTGCGTGTCCCATGGGATTAGTTGGGTGCTCTAAGAGGCCTGGCTACCTGTGGTATAACAAAAAAATATTATATTTACAAGATATTTGTAAAAACGAACAATAATCTGATTATTCCTGGTAACATAGACTGTCAAAACATGTCAGCTATGCCCTAAGTGTATGCATGGTATTGGTATAAGTGTGTATGGCTGTTAAGCTGTGATCTGTGTAAGAGACTTGTTTCCTTCCCCTACACTTCATGTCTTTCTGAATTCGAGACTGATTTCATCTTCTTAAAAGGTTCTGTTCTTTCTATTTCAATAGAATCTTTGACATATTTGCTTTATAGAATGGCCAACTTTCATAGATTCATACCATATACTTCATTTGAAAATTTCTGCAAATGAAAATATTTGTTTGTCCAAGCATCAGTGTGATTATGTCACAATCATTTCTTCACATAGTTGTTTATTTTTCTATTTCAGTGAGGCGAGAGATTAATATGTTGAGATTATTCTCACATCCTCACATTGTACGCCTTTACGAAGTTGTGGAGACACGGTCAAATATTTATGTTGTAATGGAGCATATGAATTGTGGTGAACTGTTCTATTATATCATAGAGAAGGGTAAACTCCAAGAGGATGAGGCTCGCAATTTCTTTCAACAGGTAGTTAAATGGAATCCCCTCGTGCAAAGTACATTTCTCTTTTTTTTCCTTTATTGATATCATAATCGAGAGAGCCGTATCCCAACTACTTGATTACCTTTACAGATAATCACGTGTAATAAAAGAAAATTGCTTCTTAGTTATCTACTTTTACTTGGACATAGGTTTTATCCTTGGTTTTCTCTACTCTAGTATTGCTTTCTGTTCGATTTATATGAATAAATAGTGTGTTTTACAAAAAGGGTTTATGTTCCCTTATTGATTCTTCAAGCTTTACAAAGTCTTTTTGTTTCAAAACTGGCGAGGATTAAAATAGAAAATCCTATTCTAAGAACATATACAACTCCAAGGAAAGGTGTTACAACAAGGACAAACACTCCTTGCTTCTGAATTGACCAACAATGAGCACTGACATGAACATAAACAGAGAAATTTCTAACTTCCCTTAAGAATATTTATCTTGTGTTTAGGAACTCAAGCTTGTCTTCCAATGAGGCTTTAGCAAGAGCATCTACAAACCAAATTTTCTGAATCGAAGCCTCTAGTTTCAATCACTTGTTCATGTACTCTTTCTTGAATGAAATGCTTATCCACACCTAGAAGTTTATACTTCTTGCATTTTATAATATTTGAGGCAACCTTCAAAGAACTCTGGTTCTCGCAAAACAAAGGAGGTGATTCTTCAAAGTCAATGTCTCCTACAACTTTTATTCAAATGATTCAGCAGCCAACCGATAAAAAAAAATGATTTAGCAGCCACACTTGACATGCTTCTGGACTCGAACCTCAGATCATGGTCCGTGTTGCTTCCCTAAGAGACATTATCACACAGGAATGCAATACCCTTATGTTGATCCTTAATGTGTAACCAAGCAATCCAATTAGGCTTATGAGTATGTTGCTATACACTATTGAAGGGTGAGCAAACCAAGCCATGAACTAATGTTCTGTTTGTATACTTAGGAATTCTTTTAGCATCCTTCAAATGTGATTGTCTTGGGGACTGCTTGTACTTGAACACTTTATTCACCGAATATTCAGTGTCAGGTTAGTGAAGTTAGATACTATAGATCCTGACCAAGCTTCTATGTCCTTTAATATCTGGAAGTAAGATATCGTCATCTTCCTTTAGTACATAATGAACTTCAAGAGGTTTGCCTACTCAATTAATATACTACAAGAAGATCTGGACTTTATTTCCCATGAGATAACTTTGGTCCTTTGGATATCCTTGCAATTTCTGTACTTGAGGTAGTACTAGAAGAGACCAAATTCTATTATATTGAACTAATCATTTAGCCTTTCTTTAATCTTTTGAATAGCCTATCCATATTATCACCAACCATTGTCATGTCATCAATGTACAATAGAGCGAGAGATATAATCACTAATCAAAGCCATGCAATGTTCTCAAGATTGTTATGAATATATATACGTTGTATTCAAAATAGAAGTGCTTTTTTTAAATGATTGAAGTGATATCATGCCTAACAACTTTAAAAGTCAAATTTGATTTAGAGTTCTTGATATTTAAGTTTTAAGACAAATGCTATTTCATGCTCTGAATCGTGATTGGTAGAGGAAGCAGATGAAATATAAACTCTAATTTATTCTTAGGGTTAGGGTTTTATGATGAGAAAAGAAAGGAAGAAAGAAGAGAGAATAAAACAATTTAGAATAGTGAGAGAAGATTGCCTGGCTCCCCTCTGTATATTTATACTTTATTATAAAATAGAAAATGACAAAATTGTTTCTACATAAACTTAACAATTATAAGTATTCCCTTTTCAACAACCCCCTCAAGTTGTTACATAGATATGAGTCATGCCCAACTTGCATAAAATCCCAAACAATGTAGCCTTGGCAATAACTTTGGTAAGAATATCTGCTATTGCTCCCTTGACTTCACAAATGGTGTACAAATTTGGCCTGTAAACAATATTATCTGATAAAATGCCAATCAACATTCTTAGTTTTATTATGCTGTACGAGATTAAGAGCTATGTTGATAGCTACCTTATTATCACAATAGAGGTTCATCGGACTTGGTGCATCAAAACCTAGTTTCGACGGGGCATCCTCAGCCAAAGAATTTCACACACACCATGTGCCATAGACCGATACTCAGCCTCAACACTAGATCTCGCAACAACAAATTTTTTCTTACTCCTCCAGGTTACTAAATTATCCCCAACAAATGTACAGTAACTGGAAGTAGATCTACGATCTATAACCGAACCATCCCAATCTTCATCTATAAATGCTTCTATCCTCAGATGGCCATGCTTGAAAAACAATAAGCTTTTCCTTGGTGATAACTTTGGGTATTGAAGTATACAGTAGGCATCCTTAGGATGAGTTGTCGTTAGCGAATGCATAAATTGGCTAATAACATTGATAGCGTATGCAATGTCGGGACGTGTACGTGATAGGTAACAACCTACCTACTAACCTCTGGAAGCACCCATCATCGTTCAGAGATTGCCCGATGACCATGATTCCGCTCAATTGGAGTGTTCACAGATTTAGCTCTAAGTTTCCCGTTTCTGTGAGAAGATCTAGCACATACATTTTCTGAGAAATAAATGTACCCCTTGGTGACTTGGCAACTTCAATTCCAATAAAGTATTTCAATGCACGTGGATCTTTAATTTCAAACTCCTTTCCCAAGTACTCCTTGAGATGCTGAATTTCTTTTAGATTATTGCCCGTTACCACTATATCAGGGACTGCTAACATATATTATTCGAATCGAATATAAGCATTCCGAATTTGAATCCGAGAAAAAAATCCAATATCCGAATTCGATTAAAATCCAACGAAGATTCTAAATCAATATTCGAATTTGAATCCAATTAACTTATCGCATATCTGATAATTCCGATTCGTTTTCGAATAATATCCAATAAGGGTAACCTTATGGGGGTATTCCATAAGGTGCCCTATTGGCACACACTTATTGGACTGGAGTATCGGATCGTATATTATTGAAGCAAATATATCAATATCCGAATCCATATCCGAAAATATTCAATATAAAAAATGATCCGAATCCGAATCCGAATCCGATATTCAATTTTTTAGATAATATTCGATTATTCGAATACAAATTCAAATTTTTGACTATCCATTGACACCCCTAACTATATCATTTACATAGACAATTAGGGTAGTAATATTGTTTGGTGTCTTGACAAACAATGTGTGATTAGTTTGACTTTGCATATGGCCCACCTTCTTCATAGCACCACTAAACCTCTCAAATCAAGCCCTAGGAGTCTATTTTAACCCATACAATGCCTCCTTTAACCGACAAACCTTCCCTTTATTACCTGGAAATTGAAATCCAAGCAGTATCCTCATATATACTTCCTTTTGAAGGTCACCATGAAGAAATGGATTCTTTACGTCGAATTGATATAGGGGCCAAGACTGATTGGCTGCAAGTGACAGGATAATTGTAATTGAATTCATCTTTGTTACAGGAGAAAAGGTTTCTTGGAAGTCGATCTTTTAAGTCTGTGCATAGCCTTTTGCTACAAGTCTTGCTTTGTACCTTTTGATTGTTTCTTTTACTTTGTACTTCACCATAAACCCACTTACATATAACAGGTTGTTTCCCTTTAGGAAGGTCAACTAACTCCCAAGTGTGATTTTTTTCTAAAGCCTTCATCTTGTCACAAATAGCCTCTCTCCATTTTGGTTGGAAGGCAAGGACTTAGAGGAAACAAAAGCTACAAATGAACAGTAAGAAGGAAACAAAGAATGATATTGTAAGTGTTGGAGGATAAGGCAAGTGACAAATGTCTAATGAGCGGGGAAAGGTAGTCCAGGAGACCCGCCTAAACTAAGTCATTAGCCGTTCGGGTTCCATATTCGTCAGACTGGGATAACATAAGAGATCGGGACAACTGGATGTATGGAGAAAATAGGGAATGAGAGAGAGAGAGAGGGAGAGAGAGAGAGAGGAAAAGTATGTCCCCTTCTTTTTTCTGCAGGGGTATTTATAGACTTGGGTCTTAGAGGCGAAATGACCGAAATACCCTCATCCCATGTGGAAGTGAAATGGCACCTATAACCATATTGATTGGTCACGAATGTTGGTTGCTCATTCGTGCACTCCTCTCTCAGTAGGTTAGTCCTCAAGACATGTCTATGTCTCGACGTCATGTCAACGTCTCATGTCAATAAAAGGGTGAAATGGACGAGGCGCCTCCGTGGCTCCTTACGACGTCAAGATCATTTCTTGCGGACTTATCTTTCGACCTCCAATCCTATGTCTCTTATGTCATCCAAGTGCTGACTATGCATCATTGCCCTACCTTTAGGTATCTAATCTTCCGTGGCTCTAGGTTTCTCATGTGGCATTCATGTAAGCACGTGCATATTGAAGCATCTACATGTACGAAATAAAATTAGAGATAGATGTTTAGTACAAGACCATTTGCCTTTACTAATGGAAATCGGGAGATCAAACTCATTAAAACAAGGAACAGAAGATGATGAATCATTACTTGAGTCCGAGGGGATTACTTGTAGTGGAGGATTATCTGTAACTATTTTCCTTCTATAGACTCGTAAATCCTTCTCCTACATGCCTGCACTATCTTGTGAAGAAAAGGATGAGAAGGAGAGAAAGAATAAGAGAAAGTGAAAGTTGGTCCAACACCCACTTAGGCTGTCCCTTTTATATCATTATTAAAAGATAAGATTACAATAAGCCCTCAACTCATATATACACATAAAAGATCCTCAATACTCCCCCTAAAGCTAGAGCGAAGATGTCAATTAAGCCTAGCTTGACCAAACTAGATTGTAACAAAGTATATCCAATGGCTTTAGCCAATATATCGGCAAGCTGATCTGTAGATCTAACGGAAACTGTAGAGATAATCCCATACTGAACCCTTTCTCTCAGAAAATGAATATTAGTGTCTTTTTTGGGCTCTCTACCCAAACCGCCCCTCTCATAGGGTCAGTAAGGTTCGACAGAAACTTATTTCAGATTTTTTGGATCATCGGATCTCTGGTTCCAAAAATCGGATCCTAGCTCAGATTTCGATTTTTTTTTCTTGAGATTCGTGCACTGCTTGGGCTCTCTACCCTATCAGCACCTCCCTGTGGATTATCTGGGAACTACAGAGCCTCATTTGAGAATTTTTTGATCGTCGGATCTCCGGTTCGAAAAAACGGATCCCTAGCTCAGATTTTGGGTTTTTTTCTGCCTCGAGATTCACGCGCTGTTTGGGCTTTCTACCCTAACTGCACATCCCTGTAGATTATCTTGGATCTACAGAGCTTGGTTTGGGATTTTTCTGACTGTCAGATCTCCGGTTTGAAAAATCGTTTGGTTTTTTTGGCCCGGATCCGTTTTTCGCTTCTTTTGGGTTTTCTTCTTTTTTGGAAACCAAGGTTCCCAGGGCACTTCTACCCTAGCCGCACCTCCCAAAGTGCTCCTAGGAACCCTTCGAACCTTGGTTTAGGTTCTGCAGACCTTTTGTTCGTCAGTTGGTTATTTCCAAGCCTTCCACTGCGATGAGTTCATTAGAGGTTTCATCAGTTGAGGATAGCACTCCATCTCATGGAGACCACAACCCCCAATTATGTATCACTACGGTCAAGTTTGATGGGACCAACTATCTTGAGTGGAAGACATCTGCACTCATGTACATCGGGGGACGTGGCTACAGTGAGTACCTGACAAGAAAGACAGTCCAGCCTACCGCCACAGACAAATCCCACTGGAAATGGGTTATGGAGAACCTTACGGTGATGTCTTGGCTTCTCCATTCGATGCAACCCCAGATCAGCAAGGGGTTCATGTTCCTTCCTACAACGAAGGAAATTTGGGATTCTGTTACCGAAACCTATTTACAGGTTGGTAACTTTGCGAAGCTCTATGAGTTAGAGCAAGAGATTGCTTATCTTCGACCGGGGGAGCTCAAGCTTGGTACCTATTATGCTTATCTCCGAAGCAAATGGGAAGAGATAGATCATTATCAGGACTACACCCTGGTTTGTGCTGCGGATGTAAAGTCTTTCCGTGCTATGGTTGAGTAGTCCCGGATATTCCAGTCCTTTTGGGCCTTCATCTTAGCTTTGAGGCTGCCCGTGTTCAGATACTTGGCAGATCTCCTCCCCCTACTTCATTGGGACAGGTCTATGCCTACATTCAGGGGGAGGATAGTCGTCGCATTGCCATGCAGCTACGCAGTGGTAGTGACACTCAGGATCGATCTGCCCTTGCCAATGTGTCTCAGAAGGGTCGGAAATCCTTCCAGAAGAAGATCGGTGATGACAGGCGACGTCCCAAGTGTGATCATTGCAGCTGTCTAGGCCATGTGAAGGACACTCGTTGGGAGCTACATGGGCGTCCACCATGTCTGGGCCCAAATCCACGTCAGCGATGTTCAGCGAGACAGGGACCTCTTGCAACACTTTCTGTGGCTCAGGACTCTGCACCCTCAGCACCTCTTACCACTGGGGATATGGACTCTTTTTCTCCTAGTGATCTTGAGCGACTTCGTCGTATGATGGCCCAGCTCAATGGGTAAGCCTCCACTTCTACTTCTACCTATGCCCAGACAGGTACTGGATCTGCTTTCTCTGTATCCACTGTTCCTTCTAGTCCCTCTTGGATCATCGATTCAGGGGCATCAGATCAATGACTGGTATGTCTTCAGTTTTCTCTAGTTATTCTATTTGTTTTGGTCTTGACAAGGTTAGGATAGCTGACCCTTTCCTTTGTTTTCGGGAATGGCAATGTTCATGCCTCTTCAGCACTAACCTTGTCCTCGGTATTGCATGTTCCTCAGTTTACAACTAATCTTTTTTTTGTCAGTAGCCTTATCAAGAATCTTAATTGCAGTGTAACTGTTTTTCCTTTTCATTGCATATTTCAGGATCTGGAGTCGAGGCGGATGATTGGCAGTGGACGTAAGGAAGGTGGCTTGTACCTCCTGAATTGCTCAGTTTCTTCTTCAGTGCATCAGTCCAGCATCAGTAGCAGTAGTCGAGTCAATAAAGACCAGTTATTGCTTTGGCATAACTGGCTTGGTCATGTACCCGTGTCAGTTTTAAAGCGTGTCTTTCCCGTTTTCTCTTCTCTTTGCGATGTTCCGTTCCACTGTGAAACTTGTGTTATCAGATACGTAGAAATACGTATTTATCTTGTATAGGGGTAGTTCTGTAAATACATCTTATGAAGGGTATACTTATCCTTTTTTAGGTAACCCTTTTCCATAAATAAGATTTATGGGGTCATTGTGAATTAACACAAGACATCCAATTTCTCCATCTAATTCTCTCTCTCTTCATATTGGAAACCCTAACTCCTAAGCCTAATCTCATCTAAGGAATTCAACTTGGTATCAGAGTCTCACCGAAGGATTGTCGTCTGCAGAAGGCACCGGGAGTTTTTTCTGTACCTGCTGACGTCATGCTGACGTCACCAGACTATACAGATGACGTCAGCACCTGTACGGTCAGTTTGTTCTGAGCTTCTCACTCCTGGTAGATCTCGATCCCCTGGAATTAATGGTGATTTTTGCTGGATTTTTTGAGGACATCTACATAGTTTTTTGTTGATTCTTCTTCAAGCAATTTTCGGTACTTGATTTTCGTTTTTCTGGATTTCGGCTCATTGAACAGGGTTTTTACCTAATTTCTTGCTTGGATCTGGTTTGTTTTTCTCTTAGAAACCCATTGCACCCATTCTTGCTCCATTCCATGGAGTATTGAAGGTTTTGGGTCGAAAAAACCCCCTCTTTGTTACTGCTGGTAACGGCTTTAGCGTTTTTTGGCCTGTCGGTTGGGTCTAAAACTTCCCCAATCTGTTTCTAAGACCTCTTAAAAACTCTAATAGCTTTTCTTCAGTGGTATGCTGGCCTGTGGCAGTTGTTTTGCCTCTATATTTAGCCTTTCACCTTAATCCAGCCTCTTATACACCCTTTCTGATTTTGTATGGGTGTTCTTGATTATTTTGGGAGATTTTTTTGGTTCCTACATGCCTATTAGGATCTATTTGGATGATTTCTTGACCTTCGATGCTGGTTTTAGTCCTCTTTGGATCTAAAACTGATCTTCTGCCCGTATTACTAGTTGTTCTTGGCCATTATTCTTCATGGCAGATCCTCCACCTCCCGTGGTTACTCCACCTTCCTTGGTTTCTCCATCCGGGTCAGAGGGGAGCACAGAAGTTCCCTCCAGTGGAGTTGGAGGCCCTATAGTGCAGCACTTAGCCTATGAGAACCCAAGTTTGCAGATCACCTCAGTGAAGTTAGATGGTAAGAACTACTTACGTTGGGCTCATGCTGCACGGTTGTTCATTGGGGGCCGTGGGAAACTTGGCCACACTACAGGAGATACGGTTAGCCTCCCAGATCAGATCCCTCGTATCGACAGTGGCAGACAGATGATCTTACTGTCATGTCGTGGCTCCTCAACTCTATGGAGCCTAATATCAGTGAGAGTTTCTTATTCATGCGCACAGCGCAAGAGATTTGGGAGATCACTGAGAAGACTTACTCGCAGCAGCAGAACGATGGACGAGCATTTCAGCTGCGACAGACTATCTCCCACTTCCGGCAGGGGGAGAAGTCTCTTTCTCAGTACTATACTGCTTTCCGTACCTTGTGGCAGGAGCTTGATCATTATTACTCCTATCAGCCTATCAATCCCACAGAGATTGCACCCTTTCGTCGATATATAGAGAAGGGCCGGATCTTTGATTTTCTTGTTGGCCTCAATCCTTCTTATGAGCTGGCTCGTGTTCAGATCTTGAGTAGCTGGGTGGATCTTCCCTCTCTCAGTGAGGTGTATAGAGAGTAGGCGGATCTCTCTTTAGAGTGAGCATCCTCTTCCAGAGCGATCGATGCTAGCTGCCTCTCTTGCTTATCAGCCTCAGCAGTCACAGCAGCCTCAGAGAGGCTCCTCTTATCCGACTCCTGTCTCAGCTCCATCCTATGCTCCTACTGGACCTTCGTTTGGGAAGTCCTTAACTAGAGAGAAGCCCAAGTGCGATTTCTGTGGCAAGTTAGGGCATGTGCGTGCCAAATGTTGGAAGTTACATGGTCGCCCTAGCCAACCAGGCTCTTCTGGTGCTCATACTGCCAGTGTGGATACTTCGGGTTTAGCTCCTCCTGGACAGTCTCTGATTATCTCTCCGACTGGTGGTATCTCAGCCACAGAGCTTGCAGGTCTTCGACGATTGCTTCAGCAGCTGGATGGTCCTTTTGCCACATCATCCACCTCCTTTGCCCAGTCAGGTAAACCCTAGACCTGCTCATCGTGTGTCTCTTCCATCGTACAGTCCCACTTGGATCATTGATTCTAGGGCTTCAGAACACATGACGGGCATGTCTTCCTTATTTTCCAGTTATACTATCTGTTCTGGCCGTGATAAGGTGAAAACAGCTGATGGCACCTTATTTTGTGTCTGGGAAAGGGAATATCTTTCCCTCTCCCCAATTGCCTCTTTCATCTGTTTTGCATGTTCCCAGATTTACTTCTAACCTACTTTCTGTTAGTGCTTTGATTAAAACCCAGTGGGGTGCAAGTGGGTCTTCACCGTGAAGCACAAGGCAGATGGTTCCATTGATTGGTACAAAGCTCGGCTAGTTGCCAAGGGGTTCGCCTAGACCTATGTGATAGATTACCAGGAGACATTTGCACCTGTAGCCAAGATGAACTCAATCAAGGTTCTACTGTCTTTGGCTGCAAACAGGTCTTGGCCTTTACATCAGCTGGATGTAAAGAACGCCTTTCTACATGGGGACCTAACAGAGGAAGTTTACATGAAAGTGCCACCAGGGTTGAAGCTTACTGTGAAGTCAGGGTGTGCAGACTGAAGAAAGCTTTATATGGGTTGAAGCAATCTCCTCGAGCTTGGTTTGAACGATTCAGCAGTGCAGTGAGAAAGGTAGGCTACACACAGAGTTAGGCAGATCACACTCTATTTGTGAAGCATCTACAGACCAGTACCACTGCATTAATCGTATATGTGGATGACATAGTCATTACGGGAGTGACCCGACAGAGATCACAAGGCTCAAGGTCTTCTTATTGTCTGAGTTTGAGACGAAAGATCTAGGACCATTGAGATACTTTCTAGGGATTGAGGTTGCCAAGTCCTCGAGAGGCATCTTCATTTCATAGAGAAAGTATGTCATAGACTTACTGAGCGAGACTGGGTATTTGGGTTCACGACCAGCAGATACTCCTATTGATCAGAACCATTAGCTGAATTCCAAGGACGGTACACTTCTAGGTTATCCTGCCGTATTTCAGCGATTAGTTGGCAGATTGATATATTTGGCCCATACACGGCCTGACATTGCTCATGCAGGAAGCGTCATTAGCCGATTCATGCATTCACCTTGGTCACCACATCTTGAGTCTGCACACAGAGTTCTTCGGTATCTCAAAGGGTCACCAGGTCGAGGCATATTGTTTGGAGTTCATGGCCACCTCAGGGTGGAAGCATACAGTGATGTAGATTGGGCAGGTGTAGTGACCGATAGACGGTCTACATCAGGTTATTGTACCTTTGTTGGAGGCAACTTGGTGTCTTGGAGGAGCAAGAAACAACCAGTTGTCGCCCAATCCAGTGCAGAGGCAGAGTTTCGCTCCATGGTACATCAAGTGTGTGAGCTCTTGTGGTTGAAGATCATGTTAGCAAAACCGGGAGTCAAGGTGACAGACCCAATGAGCCTCTACTGCGACAACAAAGCGGCCATTAGCATTGCTCACAACCCAGTTCAGCATGATAGGATTAAACACATCGAGGTTGATAGGCACTTCATCAAGGAAAAGCTTCAACAGGGATTGATTTGTAAACCCTATGTAAGGACTCAGGAGCAAGCTGTCGATATACTTACTAAGGGAGTCAACAAGTCAATCCTGAATACATTGATAGCCAAGCTGGGCATGATGGATATCTTCGCACCAGCTTGAGGGGGAGTGTTCGATTCTATGTACACCCACGTGGGGGTGTTCTTAGTGGGCTGCGTTCCACTACCCCACGTGGGGTTTATTCTCCATTGTTTATGGGTTAAGTGATGGACCCACCCACTTAACCCACAATCTGTTTATTTCATGTGACCCACACGATTTCTCCTTTACTTGTAGAAGGAGTTTCCCTTACTTATAAATATTACTTATGGGAGATTGAATATTGACTTCAATCTCCCCATTCTCTCAAACCCTAATCTCTTCTTCTCTCTCAACCTCCATTCTCTCTCTCTCTCTCAATCTTTAGCATATTGCTGACAACCTCAAACAACAACAGTTACGAAGTGTACACACAGAGATACACAATCTTGAGTGTGTAAACACCTAATTAAAAAGTATATGATAATCAAATAAGTGCTATAAATGTTTATTTCGTATTACTTATAAAATTAATATAGCTGGACTATTGATTTAAACTACTGTTAATATTAATGTATTATTTTTTTGTAATTTTTTATAAATAAATACCTGAAGTATCATGCCCATATCCTACCCATATCCGTGTCGTATCCAGTGGATACTAGTACTTTGGGCATATACAGGTATCTGGGTATCATAGCATGTCACACTGTTCACACGACAATGTTTACCCGACACTGTTCACGTGGCACTGTCCACATGATACTAAACCATAGAAAAATCCACATGGTTTTGTTCATGCTCTGATACCAATATGAAATACAAATCCTAATTTATTCTTCAGGATAGGGTTCGATAATGAGAAAAGAAAGGAAGCAAGGAGAGAAGAAAAGATTTTAGGAGTGGGAGACATTGAAGTGGCCTAGCTCCCATCTGTATATATATACTTATAATAAAAAGAAAAGACAAAATTGCCCCTCCGTAAACTAAACAATTACAAATATGCCCTTTTCAATAGAAGCTCCAACAGTAAAAAAATATCCAGTACTATTGTACCAAATTATCAATAAGCAACCATTTGGTTTTTTCAAAACCTTATTTGATATTTTGAACTTGGTCAATTCGTTGGTTTCATGAGGTTAGAAATTGAACCATCGACGCAGATAAATACGGAACTTAAGTAATATAAACAATTTGATTTTGATAGGTATTAGAATTTAAGAGTCAGTCAAAAGTGCTGTAGGTGAAATATAACCATGGGAGGGGAGAAACAAAAACTGTACTTAGGGTCTTAGAAAAAAATAGCAAGAGACATCAATATGAAGTCTTAGAGAAAAAAGGGAAAAGAAAAACATTTGATTTTTTGAGAGAGAGAAACTTGGGAATGGATTTGAGATGATAAAAGTCTTGTTGAAAAGAAAAGTGACCCTATGGCTCCTTTTGATGTCAATAGGGTTAGCCTTGAAACCATTAAATTGGAGACAGAAGAGAAGTCCTGAAATCTTAACACTTAAATCTAACAAAAGTTACAACATAAACTCTAACTAAAGTGTAGTATTAGTGAAGCAGTAGCATAATTATCTTTAGATGCTTAGATGAACAAATCATTTTTTATTGTTTAGATTAACAAATGCTTCCTAGGAAAAAAAAAAGCTATACAAAATTAACTTCTGGCTTTTTTATTTTTTAAATTAATTTGCACCAAATGGCAATTTTCAACGTAATTATTTGTATAAGGTAATTTTGATATTAAAACTTAATCATTGCCTTAAAATATTTTTAGTAATTTTATTTCAGTGACAGTTCAGTAGCTATAATACATCTAATGCATTATTGTGCATTGAAACAGATTATCTCTGGTGTTGAATGTTGCCACCTCAATATGGTGGTTCATCGAGACCTCAAGCCAGAAAACCTACTTCTGGATTCTAAACGCAATGTTAAAATTGCAGACTTTGGACTTGGCAATGTCATGCGTGATGGTCATTTTTTAAAGACAAGCTGTGGAAGCCCAAACTATGCTGCCCCTGAGGTATGGGATTGGTTTTGAAAATATCCTAAAATACATACCAACATATCTTCTATGGTCAGAGGTCGTGCTCAGTGTGCATTCAAATATCTTGTATATAGGTTATCTCAGGTCAATTATATGCGGGCCCTGAAGTCGATGTTTGGAGTTCTGGTGTCATTTTATATGCTCTTCTTTGTGGAAGGCTTCCATTTGATGATGATAGTCTTCCTTCTTTGTACAAGAGGATTAAGGTATGAGAAATGTCTTTGTATATTTCATTCTTCTCTGGTTGAATAAGTTTAGTATCTGCCTCTAACCTTCCTTTGTCATCAGAGTGGAATATACACACTTCCAACTCATTTATCCCCTGGTGCACGGGATTTGATTCTTCGGATCCTTCTTGTTGACCCTATGAAGCGCATAACAATTCCCGAGATTCGTAGGCATCCGTGGTTTCAAGAACATCTTCCACTATACTTAGCTATGCCCCAAATAGATGCAATGCAAAGAGTAAAGAAGGTAAGTAAGGTGCTTTATTGGTTTACGATTTGTTGATATTATTGGAAACATGATTCATCTTATGATCTAAACTTACTTTTTGTGATAAATTCAGTGATTCACATTTCTATAATATATGGTTCCATCTTCAAGAATTTGTAGTTAGAACTTGATAGTTCTTGCTAAACTAATGTTAATGATTTACTTGGGATTTATTACTTTGGGTGCTACATGGCATATATTTGGAAATGGTTGTCACTTTTGTTGGGGATAGCCACCGGCCTCATTAAATTCATAAAAGCAGGCAAAATTTGTTGATTTGAGCAAGCTCTTATAACTGAATTTTCCCTTTCTAGTTCATTATTGGAATCAGCTACCTTAAACTAATTTCAATTATTGAACGAGTTAATTGGATCTTTTAACTTCACAATTAGATTTGCTCATGAACAACAATTTCATCACAAACCTAGTGTTAACTCATTAAATTTTGTGATTATATATTGGAATTCACACAACAATTTTATTGGTTGTTGTAGGAGAATGTTATAGATAGAGTCTCTACTTTGTTTATATTGAGGGCAGTTTGATCCTATATAATCTCTTACCTTACGTTGCTACAGCACATTAAGGGCATTTATGTAGTTTTGTACCTCGCCTATATATAATAAACTTGGGAAGATAGAAAACACTTAATCACTCTCCCTTTTCTTTCACCTTCTTCCTTTTTTTTCCACATGGTATTAGAGTATCCAATCTTGATTTCTTCCTGATTACTTGTCTGATTTACGCAATTCCAAAGGGGTTTTGTTAGTATCTCTAAACTCTACAAGTTGGTGTAAGTGTTAACTATGTCAGGACACACCATTGTTGACATCTGCAGGTCGTACAGTCCAATCAACAAGAGAATGATACCACTTGATTCTTCTCATTTTTTTCTATTAATTTTGGTACAATTTATTTCTGGATTTGAGGACTCCATGGATGAGTTTTAATGTTTTTTAAGGTTGTTTTTTTCTAGAAATTTGGATTGTGTAGTTTGGGGTTTTCTTTGGTTTTTGATTTACCTTTATTTGGAGTTTGGAACTAAGGACGTAGGGTTTGGGCCATTTTTTTGTACTCTTTCAAGTGGTATATGCCTTGTTTCAAGGTTCCCTATGTTGTGGATGTGTTGAGAAATGTTTTATTTCCCTTGTATATTCTACACTACGATTGTGGGGGGGGGGCACTGTCGTAAGAGACATACTTGGTATTGTATCATAAAAGAGCTTGGGAGAGGGTCTTAGGACTTGAACTCATATACTCATCGTCGTTCTGTTCCTCTTTGCTCTGTCTTATCCTTCTTCTTGTTCTCCTTCTTTTCTTTGTCTTTCTATTTGGTATATGAGTAGGTTTAAGAAGGAAACCCAGCTGTATATAGTCACACCCATGTAGCTCTCCTTAGATTGTACGGCTCATGTAGATAGCCGCCCCCTCCAAGCTCTACATCTTTCGAAGTTTTATCCGTGTGAGTTGGTGAAAGGTGTTTTTAGAAGAATTATCATATTTTTTGTTGGATTTTTTCGGCATTGTTTAGGGGCATCAATTTTGAGAAAACCGTAGAAAATTCAGTTTCGAATTTCTCTTCCCCACTCCAAGGGAGAGTTATATGTCATGCTTGGCTGGTAGTGTTTAGTTTATGGCAAAAGTTAGAGTCCAAAGAATCCAGCCATGGCACATTCTGTGGAGTTAGTAGAATTCTAGGGTTTGATTCTAGGGTTAGGGTTTAATGGAGATGAAGAAAGAAGAGAAAGAGAGAAGAAGAAAGAGGAAAACAAGGACAAGTATGCCCTTACAGTTAAACAAGGTATTACAATACTACCTTAACAATACTCCCCCTCAATGGTGTGTAGATATCTATCATGCCCAACTTACTGAGACCCTTAGTGAACACATCCGCTAACTGTCTACAGTCTTCACAAAAAGAGTACAAACTTCCCCAGTAACAATCTTCTCTTGTATGAAGTGTTGATCTGCTTCAATGTGCTTTGTTTGATCATGCTGAACTAGATTATTATGAGCAATACTCATTGTTGCCTTGTTACCATAATACAAGCTCATTAGGCCAGTAACAGGGAATCCTAGTTCTGTTGTAAATAAGGTTGTAACTAGTAGATGAAGGTTGTAGATAGAAGAGGGAAAAAGTGTAATGGGGGCTGACGGTGGAGAAGGAGATTAGGGTTAGAGAGAGAAGTTGTGGGAAGAGTCTCTCTCAGACTGTATATATATATATATGATGGGGAGAAACCCCTACAAAGAGAACACTATTCACGTGACACTATTCATGTGGCACTATTCACATGGCACTATTCACACGACACTATGCATGTGAATAGTGAAAACCCAAAAAAGGGTGTATTACATAAACTCCAACACTCCCCCTCAAGCTGGTGCAAAGATATCCATCATGTCCAGCTTGCTAGTCAAGGTATGAAGAATAGACTTGTTCACCCTAGGGGTGTCAACGGGTCGGTTCCGGTTCGGTTCCTAAGGTGACCAGAACCGGAACAATCGGTTTCGGTTCTTATCGGTTCGGTTCCTTAACGGTTCCGGTTCTCAAAGTGATGGATCCGGAATCGGAACCGATTATGTATTTATGTCGGTTCCGGTTCCGGGTATATTGGGCCAAATGTTGTGAATATGAGAATATTACACTATATTTATTTATTGGTACCGGTTCTTATCGGTTCGGTTCCGGTTTTCATCGGTTTCGGTTCCATATTAGGCTACCCAGAACCGGAACCGTTATTGTCAGTTCGGTTCCGGTTCCGGTTACTTTTTAATCGGTTCTCAAAAACGTGGAACCGGAACCGGTGTTTTTGGTTCCGGTTCCAATTCGGTTCCAGTTAAACGGGTAAAATTGACACCCCTAGTTCACCCCATTTGTGAGTATGTCGGCAACTTGTTCCTGTGTTCTCACATACGGAGTACAAATCAATCCTTGTTGAAGTTTCTCTTTGATGAAGTAGTCAAGGCGCACCAAGGCGCCCGCTTGAGGCGCAAGGCGCACCTAAGGCGCCTTGAAATGGTCAAGGCGATGTGCCTTTAGTAAGGCGCGTGCCTCAGCCAAGGTGCAAGGCGCACCAAGGCGCGCGCTTCACTAAAATAACTTTTTTTTTTAATATTAAAAATAAAAAAATCCTTATTCCTAACATGACCCCCAAATCCCTTAACAAATTTTCTTTTATTTTTTGAATTTTTTTTACTTAGGGGTGTTTCGGTGATTCAACATTTTAACATTTCAACTTGTGAAAGAAAAAAATTGATGATGGTGTACATCATAAAAGTTGATGACTGACCAACAGTGTGAGCCACGTGGCATACTATTAGAGGCTATTGACCGTATGCATGTTTGGCCTATCCCTAGATGGGCTTATAGGACAAAAACGGGTATGATTAGTGATTCCTAACCTTTGAATCTGAGTACCCCAATAAATGCTAGAAATCCACAGTTGAAAATAATCCATGAAAAAGACTAATACAACGAACATAAATTACTAATCAGGACGAATTTTGGTATGTAGGTCCAACCAGGGATGGACAAATTTTATGGCTTTTTGATTACTTGTTTTGTATTATGGCATATATCCATTATATATGTTGATATTTCTTAAAAAAATAAAATTTAAGTAATAAATGAACGCACTAGGTGTGTCGTTTTCTGGTAAATTTTTGAAAAAAAATAGAAAAATGTCAAGTTCTTATATTATATTTATGTGGCTTAATGATTACTTGTTTTGTTATTTTATGATGTTATTTTTCTTAATTTTTTAATATATTTTATTATAATTTTTAATATTGCGCTTCGCTTTAGTCAGGCGCGCGCCTTGCCTTGCGCCTCAGGCTCCAGGGGTCCTAGTGCCTTAAGTGCGCCTTGCGCCCTTAACTACCTTAGGTGTCACCCTCCTTAGAATTCAGCCGATGGTTTTGATCAATTGGAGTCTCTGCTGGTCGAGCTCCCAAATACCCAGTCTCATCCAGAAGGTCCAATACATACTTCCGTTGAGAGATGAAGATTCCCTTCTGAGACCGAGCAACTTCAATTCCCAAGAAGTATTTCAGTGGCCCCAAATCCTTTGTCTCAAACTCCGAGGACAAGAAGGTATTCAGCTGTTTTATCTCCTTAGGATCATTCCCAGTGATGATAATGTCATCAACATAGACGATCAGTGCCGTGGTACTAGTCTACTGGTGCTTCACAAACAACGTGTGATCGGCCTGACTCTGCTTGTAGCCCACTCGTCTGATCGCACTGCTAAACCGCTCGAACCATGCCCTTGGAGATTGCTTTAGCCCAAACAGGGCTTTCCTTAACTTGCACACCTTGTCGTCACTTCCAGCAAGTGTCAACCTAGGTGGTAGTTTCATGTACACCTCTTCTGTCAGATCTCCATGCGGAAAGACATTCTTCACATCTAGTTGATGTAATGCCAGGATAGGTTGGCAGCTAAGGATAGAAGAACTCTGACTGAGTTCATCTTGGTCACAGGTGCAAAAGTCTCCTGATAATCTATCCCATATGTCTGAGTGAATCCCTTGGCTACGAGTCGTGCCTTGTATCGTTTGATTGACCCGTCAGCTTTATGTTTCACTGTAAAGACCCATTTGCACCCCACAGGTTTATTTCCTCTGGGTAGTTGAACAAGTTCCCATGTTTTGTTCTTCTCAAGAGCCTACATTTCATCCATCGTAGCTTCTTTCTACTTTGGGTGACTAAGTGCGTCTGTAACACTGGAAGGCAAAGAAACAGAGGAGGCAATACTGACAAAATTCTGATATGACGGAGACAAAGACTGATACGAGACAAAATGTGAGATGGGTGTTCCGTACAAGTACGTACACCCTTTCGAAGTGCAATAGGGAAGTCAATATCAGTGCTCATATGATCATCAGGAGTAGGAGATGCATGTGGCTCCAGAACAAAAATAGGAACTGAGGCAGGGACAGAAGCAATACCTGGAACTGGATCCGAGGGGAGACTTGCAGATGTAGGCGTAGGGACAGTGGCTTGTTCTTTCTTCTTGGTTCTGACATATACACGCACATCAGCTGCAGTAGTGGAAGTGTCCTTGTCACTAAATTGAGGTCCCGACATAGGAATAGAGACAGGCAGAGGGTTGGGGACACTCTCTTCTGCAACATCATGCTCTCCTTGAAGAGAGGTTTGCTCACCAAAGAAGGGGATGGACTCAGCGAAGGTGACATCCATAGAGATGAAGCGACGACGGGTAGCAGGATGATAACATTTGTACACTTTTCGATTAGAGGGGTACCCCAAGAAGATGCACTTTAAGGCCCGCAAATCTAATTTGTCCATCGAAGAACGATGAATATGGACATAACAAACACACCGAAAGACCTTTGGAGGAACAACGAAAGCCGGGCGGTCAGGAACCAGGAGAGATAGGGGAGTCTGAAATCCGAGAACTCGAGAGGACATACGATTGATGAGGTAAGCAGCAAGTAAGACAAACTCAGACCAATAGTGTTTAGGAACCTGCATGCCTAACCGGAGAGCACGCTCAACTTCAAGAAGGTGGCGATTTTTTCTTTTAGCAGTCCCATTCCGTTGAGGTGTTGAAGTACACGAGGTTTGATGAACAATGCCATGTGAAGCAAAGTAGGATTTCAGACCCCCATCGAGGTAGTCCTCCTCATTGTCACAGTGAAGAATCTTAAGAGTGGTATGGAACTGAGTGGTAACCATCTTATGGAACTCTTGGAAAATGGAGAATACAACATCTTTGGTTCGCATAAGGTACACCCAGGTACAACTAGTAAAGTCATATACAAAGGTAACAAAGTACTGATATCCAAACAAAGAAGTCATGGGCGCGGGTCCCCACACATCAGAATGTACAATAGAAAAAAGAGTAGTACTTTTATTCTCACTAATGGGAAAAACAGAACGACAATGTTTGGCCAGTTCACATGTTTCACAATGAAAGGGAACTGTAGAAACAAAAGAGAAAGCAGGAAAGACACGCTTTAAGACTGACACGGGTACATGACTTAGCCGGTTATGCCAAAGCATTAACTGGTCTTTATTGACTCTACTACTGATGTTAGACTGGTGTGTAGATGCAGAAACCGAAGAATTTGGGATGTATAAGCCACCAATCATCCGCCTCGACTCCAGATCCTGAAACACACAGTGAGAAGGAAAAAACGTTACACTGTAGTTAAGACTTTTGGTAAGACTACTGACAAATAGTAAATTAGCGGTGAATTGCGGAACATGCAAAACAGAAGACAAAGAGAGAGCTGGTGTGGCATGAACATCCCATTTTCCAGAGATAGAGGAATAGGTGCCTTCAGCTATCCGAACTTTGTCACGACCAGAGCAAATACCATAACTAGAGAAAACGGAGGACATACCAGTCATGTGATCAGATGCCCCTGAATCAATGATCCAAGAAGGGCTGGAAGGTACAGTAGAGGCGGAAAAAGTAGTCCTAGTACCTGTGTGAGTAAATGTAGACGTGGAAGTGTAGGCTTGGCCATTGAGTTGGGACATCATGCGGTGAAGTCGCTCAAGATCTGCAGGAGAGAACGAGGCTATGTCCCCAGAAGAGGTAGACACTGGTGGTGCGGTGTCCTGTGTGACTGAGTGCGCTGAGTAAGGTCCCTATTTTGCTGATTGACGCTGATGGGAAGTCGGGGCCTGTCCTAGGGGACGTCCATGGAGCTTCCAGCAAGTGGCCTGGATATGGCCCATGCGACCGTAGTGATCACACTTGGGTCTGGGTTGGTCCCTAGACTCCTTCGGACTAGAGGTCTGACCCTTCTGATTGGTAGTAGCTAGGGCAGAGCGTTCCTGAGTATCACTCCCACTGCAGAGTTGCATGGCTTAGCGGCGGTTGTCCTCCCCCTGAATGTAACCATAGACCTGTGCTAGAGAGGTAGGAGCAGGATCCCTACCAAGGATCTAAACACGAGCTCCCTCAAAGCTCGGATGAAGGCTGGAGAGAAACTGGAAGATCCGGGAACGTTCAACTATCGCCTTGAAGGACTTGACGTCATCTGCGCACTTGGGGGAGTAACTCTGGTAGTGATCGATCTCCTCCCATTTGCTTCGAAGGGAAGCATAATATGTACCAAGCTTCATCTCCCCCTGACGAAGACAAGATATCTCTTGTTCTAGTTCATAGAGCTTGGCGAAATTGCCCACCTGGGAGTATGTCTGAGATACGGTATCCCAAACATCTTTGGCCGTTGGTAGGAACATAAATCCTTTGCTGATCTGTGTTTGCATCGAGTGAAGAAGCCAGGACATGACAGTCAGGTTCTCCATAACCCAAATCCGATGAGATTTGTCCTTCGGATCTGGATCTTTAGTAGCACCTGTCAGATACTCACTGTAGCCACGGTCCCCAATGTACATGAGAGCGGAAGTCTTCCATTCCAAGAAGTTGGTGTCATCGAGCTTCACAGTGGTGATGCAAAGCTGAGGGTTGTGATCTCCATGAGAGCCATGAGTTACAGGACGATCCTCAGAGGAAGAGCTAGAAATCACAGATGTGGCCTCGGGGGAATTCATCGGAGCAGGACCACTAAAAATAGCAGGTAGTGTACCGAAGGCTCCCAGAAAACCGAAGCGAGGTCTAGAAGATCCCTAAAGGCCCAATGAATGGTGCGCCTAAGACAGGAGGGCCTAGAGAGGTCTGATTTTGAAAGAGAATCAAAACCCAAAAAGTAGGGGGGATCCGTGTGATTTTTTGAAAACTAGGGTACCGACAGTCAGAATTCGTCGAATCAAGTTTCGAACTGTTCCACTAGCAGTACCGACGAGGGCGGCAAGGTCAAAGGGCCCGCTGTTGCGCGAATATCACAAAAATCCAAAACTCAAATATCTGAAAATCGGGTCGATTTTTGAAAACTGATGATCCGGCAGTCGGAAAAATGCGATGCTACTTTCTGACAGTCCCTGGGTGAATACTGGAGGGGGCGGCTAGAGTAGAAAACCCTACTGTGGTGCAGATCTCAAGAAAATAAAAAATCATCGAAAAACGTTTTGGCTGGAAAAACGCTGGAGAAGCTTGAGAAGAAGACAAACTGGATCTCTGATGCGGCTGAGGGAAAAAATGAACCAGGAAATAAGAGCCTCTGGTGTTTTACCTCAGGATTAATCCCCGGATAGCGCAGGAATGATCTCTGCTATTTCCTCAAAAGTTCTCGGCTCCAGATGCTCACATAACCATCTTAGATCGGAATGGAGTCTCTAGGGGACAAAGACACATGCCCTAGAGCTACCATGCTCTGATACCGTGTGGTAAATAAGGTTGTAACCAGTAGATGAAGGTTGTAGATAAAAGAGGGAAAAAATATAATGGAGGCTAACGGTGGAGGAGATTAGGTTAGAGAGAGAAGTTGTGGGAAGAGGAGAGTATGAATTGTTGATTCATTCTCTCACACTGTATATATATATATATATATATTTCGCACAAAAGAGAACACTATTCACGTGACTATTCACGTAACACTATTCATGCGACACTATTCACGTGAATAGTGAAAACCCAAAAAAGGCCCCACGTGGGAAGTGGGACACAGCCCACTTGAGACACCCATGTGGGTGTATTTCATAAACTCCAACAAGCTCAACTACTAAAATCTTCAACCACAACATTTCGCACAAGCCACGAGCCATAGCTCTAAACTCAGCCTCTGCATTGGATCACGCTACCACATGTTGTTTCTTGCTTTTCCATGTCATAAGATTACCCCCAACAAATGTTCAATACCATGCTGTGGATCTTCTGTCATCTTTGGAACACGTCCAATCTGCATCAGTGTATAATTCCACTTTCATGTGACCATTCTTCTTGAAGAGAACTCCCATACCATGGGAGGATTTGAGATACCTCAAAATCCTATATGCTGCCTCCAAGTGAATATCTCTAGGTGAGTGCATATACATATACTTAACTCATAACTTGTCTCATCCAACTTTTAATTTTGTTCTTAGGGGTGTCTATGGGTTTGGCTCCTAATTTTCTAGTGTCCTTTAATAGATCAAGGACATACTTTCTTTAAGAGATGAAGATCCTCTGACTTGATCTTGCAACCTCTATGCCCAGAAAATACTTTTGGAGTCCTAGATCCTTTATCTCAAACTCGCTAGCATTATATTTTTTTTTATCTTTGCAACTTCTTCACCATCATTTCCAGTCACAATGATATCATCCACATAGACAATAAGAATAGTGGTGCTCTTTCCATGATACTTAACAAACAAGGTACGATCAGCCTGGATTTGGATATAACCCAGATTCTTCACTGCTCGAGGAAACCTTTCAAACCATGCTCTGGGAGATCGCTTTAGTCCATACAAGGACTTATTTAGTATGCAAACTCTTCTATCACATCCTGCTAGTATGAATCCTTGAGGAGGTAACATGTACACTTCTTTTAGATCCCCATGAAGAAATACAATCTTCACATCAAGTTGATGTAAAGGCCACAGATGGTTTGCAACAAGAGATATGAGCACCCTTATGGAGTTTAGTTTTGCAACTATGGAAAATGTCTACATGTAGTCAATGCCATATGTTTGTGAGTATCCTTTGCTACCGATCTCGCCTTGTATTTCTCCACTGACCCATCTGCTTTGTACTTCATAGTGTACACCCATCTGCATCCCACTTGCTTCTTTCCTCTAAGTAAGTCAATCAGTTCCCAGGTATTGTTCTTTTCTAAGGCTCTCATTTCTTCAACCATTGCATCCTTCCACTTAGGATTCCCTTTTCACTGAGGAAGGTATAGAAATGGTGGACAATGAAGTAACGAATGACCCTTTAAGATAGAGAAAAGGCCTCATACGAAACAAAGTTACTGAGAGGGTGTTGAGTACAACTTCTTGTACCCTTTCAAAGAGCAATAGGAATGTCAGAAGCACAAACATCAGTGCATAGTCAGTAACAAGAATAGATGGTACAACACTCACATGGCTAGGTATTACTTGGATCCAAGGATGGTGCAGCTGGGAATATATCAGCATTTGTAGCCTTCCCTCTTCTGCTATAGACTTTAAGCCCCCCTGAGCACCAATACTACTGTGACACTTAGTAGTAGGTTGGTCAGTCATATTGACCAAGAGAGTGGGTGTTGGAGGAATAGTAGGGAGAGGGACACTAGAGGAAGACCTTTCTTCACTACTTCTCCCCCCTTAAAGAGAGTTGGGGGTAAAGATAGGGGTATCCTCTCGCTCCAGACAATGGGTGATAACACTTGTAC
Organism: Euptelea pleiosperma; assembly: GCA_035048495.1. Taxonomy (NCBI): domain Eukaryota; kingdom Viridiplantae; phylum Streptophyta; class Magnoliopsida; order Ranunculales; family Eupteleaceae; genus Euptelea; species Euptelea pleiosperma. The sequence continues at coordinate 7,409,715 of CM068544.1, forward strand.
CCTTTGTGGGAGGAATAGCCAAGGAACATGCACTCGAAAGCTTTGGGATCCAGCTTGGTATGATTGAGACCCAGAATATGGACAAAACATATACAATCAAATATGCGCAGTGGAACTACAAACAAGGAGCAATTTGTTTTAAGCAGTTGATAGGGGGCAAGTGCAAGGAACGTGAAGGCATGCGATTAATGAGATGCAGTAGTAAGAACATCAGACCAATAGGACTTAGGAACATTACTATCAAAGAGAAGGGAGCGAGCTACCTCAAGGAGACGGCGATTCTTCCTTTTAGCGACACCATTCTGTTGAGTTGTGTAGTTGCAGGAATTTTCATGGCCAATCCCATGTTCAGCTAGGTAATGTCGTAGATCTCTATACATATATTTGCCACCTTGGTTAGATCGAAGAATCTTGATTTGGGCACCAAATTGTGTCTGAATCATCTTATGAAATTTTTTAAAGATGGAATATACCTCATCTTTGGTCTTTATAAGATAGATCCACGTACATCTCGTATGATCATTAACAAAGCTAACAAAATAGCGAAAGCTAAGGGGAGAAGCAACAAGAGCAGGTCCCCAAACATCATAATGCACAATCAAAGGGAAATAAACTCCGATTACTCCTTGAAGGATATGATGAACGACAAGTTTTACAAGCTCACAAGTCTCACAATGAAGTTCAAACATAGAAATAACATTAAACAAAACAGGAAATAAAAGTTTCAAGTACTGAAACGAATCATGACCAAGTCGTGCATGCCAACACACAATAGACTCTAGACTGAGTCTACTTATACTACGAGATTGCAGTGTTGTGGGCTCAACAGGATGTGTTGTAATCTTGGATCGTAACCAGGATAAGAGATTAGGGTTAGAGATGGAAGAGAGGAGAGGAGAAGAGAATTGGGGGAAGAGGAGAAATCGTGTAGAGCTTAGAATAGCCTACACGATTTCACCCAATATATATATTAAGCGAAGTTTTACAATATTACAAGGGCCCCCTGTAGAATATAAGATAACAAGTAGGTCCCTGACAACACTCCTCCTCAAGCTGGTGCGAAGATATCTATCATGCCCAGCTTGGATAACAGGTGCTCTAAGATCCCTTTAGTAACACCTTTAGTTAACACATCTGCAACTTGATCAGCAGTATGGACATACAGTGTGCAAATAAGTCCCTGACCAAGCTTCTCTTTGATGAAGTGACGGTCTACCTCAATGTGCTTTGTCCTGTCGTGTTGAACTGGATTATGAGCAATGCTGATGGATGCTTTATTGTCACAATACAGTTGCATAGACCCTTTGACAGGATATCCGAGCTCACTGAGCATAGTCTTCAACCATAGAAGCTCACATACACCATGAGCCATAGAATGGTACTCTGCTTCGGCACTGGAGCGGACGACAACTGGTTGTTTCTTGCTGCGCCAAGACACCAGATCCACATACGTGCAGTACCCTGATGTGGAACGTCTGTCAGTGACTGAACCTGCCCAGTCAGCGTCTGTATAAGCTTCAACTCGCAGGTGTCCATTCTTACTAAACAAGATACCCTTCCCAGGAGCCCCCTTAAGATAGCGTAACACTCGGTGTGCTGCTTCAAGATGTGGAGAGCGAGGGGCATGCATGAACTGACTGATGACACTGACTGCATATGCAATATCTGGTCGTGTCAGCGAAAGGTAGATGAGACGCCCAACAAGTCTCTAGAATTGGCCTGTATCAGCAATGGGATCCCCATCAACAAGATTCAGCCGATGTTGCTGCTCTATAGGCGTATCGGCTGATTTAGCTCCCAAGTTTCCTGACTCTCGAATGAGATCAAGTACATACTTTCTTTGTGAGATGAACACACCCTGCTTTAACCTAGCAACCTCAATGCCCAGAAAGTATCTCAAGGTTCCCAGATCCTTGATTTCGAACTCTGTGCCGAGGTATTTTTTCAATCTGCAAACCTCATCTGGGTCATCTCCTGTGACCACGATATCATCCACATACACAATAAGAGCAGTAAGACGACCTTGACTTCTTTTAATGAAAAGAGTGTGGTCCGCCTGACTCTGCGAGTAGCCAATCTTCTTGACTGCGGAACTGAACCTCTCAAACCAAGCCCTTGGTGACTGTTTAAGCCCATACAAGGCTTTCTTCAGTCTGCACACAAGTTCCTTACTCCCAGTCGGACTGAACCCCGGAGGACCTGTCATGTAGACCTCTTCCTCTAGATCACCATGGAGGAAGGCATTCTTGACATCCAACTGGTGGACGGGCCAAGAAAAATTTGCCGCAAGAGATAACAGAACTCGAACTGAGTTCATCTTGGCCACAGGAGCAAACGTCTCCTGGTAGTCAATCCCATAAGTCTGTGTGTACCCTTTTGCAACGAGACGGGCCTTGTACCTGTCGATACTTCCATCTGCTTTGTATTTCACTGTATATACCCACTTGCACCCCACGGGTTTCTTTCCTCAAGGCAATGGAACCAAATCCTAAGTACCATTCTTTTCTAGAGCTGCCATCTCCTCTAGCATGGTTGCTTTCCACTGAGGCTGGCTGAGGGCATCTGAGACACCGGATGGTAGAGCGACACTGGATAGGGAACTAGCAAATGCCCTGTAGAATGGTGAGAGCTGCTGTTAGGAAACAAAGTGAGAGATAGGGTGCTTGGTAACACAGTTCCGAACACCCTTCCGATGAGCAATAGGTACATCAATGTCTATGGGAAGGATAGTAGAAGGAGCAACAGACATATCATCATGAGGATCACTGAGGATACGATTACCTGGATCGAGTTGGATTTCCTGGCAGTGAGCTTGGATGGTGGACTGTTTCTCTTTTTGACGTCGTCTGGCATATGTCTTCAGCTGCGGATCCTGTGGCACAGTGTCAGTAGGAGATAAGGACAAGGGTACGGGAGACTCATCAGGCAAATCAAGGGGTACTGGTTGAGGAATCTCCCCCTGTGGAAGTATCGGACTCTCGTCAATACTCCCAAGCTCCCCCTGAAGAGAAGTCCGATCAACTGAGAAGAAGGGAAGACTCTCAAAAAAGGTAACATCTAGAGAAACAAACCGACGACGGGTAGAGGGATGGAAACACCGATATCCCTTCTGAGTGGACGAATAGCCAAGGAACACACATCGAACGGCTTTCGGATCTAACTTGTCCTTCCTGTGAGACCTTAGGTGGAATGGAGAACACAGAACAGGAAGGAAACAGGAGTGAAAGGGGAGACTTTGACCCCAAGACACGAGAGGGCATCTGATTTATCAAATAGGATGCTGTCAACACAGCGTCAGCCCAATAACCTTTAGGTACCCGAGTACCAAGAAGAAGTGCCCTAGCAACCTCCAGGACATGGCGATGCTTTCGCTCAGTAGTCCCATTCTGTTGAGGTGTATCTGTACATGAAGTTTGATGAAGAATTCCATGCTCTTCAAAGTAGGAGGCAAGGCCACTGTACATGTATTCCCCCCCATTGTCAGTGCGTAGGACTTTTAGGGTGGTGCCCAATTGATTGCACACCATTTTATAGAAGGTCTGAAAGATAGTATGTACTTCATTTTTTGATTTCATAAGGTAGATCCAAGTGTAACGACTATAGTCATCCACAAAAACCACAAAGTACCAAAAACCAAAGATAGAAGTAGTGGGATTGGGTCCCCAAACATCAGAGTGCACAAGCTGTAAAGGAAACGTACTTTTTTTATTACTGGTCGGAAAAGACACCCGACATTGTTTTGCAAGTACACAAGTTTCACAGTTGAACTCAAAAAATGGAATAGACGCAAACTGAGGTAATAGACTCTTCATGACTGAAAGCGGTAAATGACCTAGCCTGTTATGCCATCGCATTAACATGTCTTTATTAACTCTAGAACTACTGACATTGGCACTAGATTGATGTGCAATAGAATATAAAGTCGGTTGGCTATCGAGCAGGTACAATCCACCATCCTCATGACCACTGCCAATCATCCGCCTCGTCTCCAAGTCCTGAAAAACACAGTGAGTAGGAAAAAAGGTAACACTGCAGTTTAGGATCTTAGTAAGAGGGCTAAGAGAAAGCAGGTTAGTGGTGAATTTAGGAACATGAAGTACAGAAGATAAAGACAAAGTGGGTGTGGTAGAGATAGTGCCCTTCCCTGAAATAGAGGAGAAGGTGCTATCGGCCACGCGGACCTTATCCTTACCTGAGCAGATATTATAGATGGAGAAAAGGGATGGCATACCAGTCATATGATCGGAGGCACCAGAGTCAATGATCCAGGAAGGACCAATGGGTGCCGTAGACACATGGTAGGCTGAATGGGATGTACCTGTCTGAGCAAATGATGATGTAGGTGGGGAAGGGCCATCAAGCTGAGTAAGTAATTGTCGAAGCCTGTCAATGTCCATGCTAGAGAAGGTGTTGGACTGCCCAGAGGAAGGGGTCACATCAGAGGAATCTTGGCTAGTGGCATGAGCGGCTGAGGTTCCATGTTTGCTACCAGAGGGCTTCTTTGAGGAGCCTTGCTTCCCCCCAGAGAACTGTGCAGGACGACCATGAAGACTCCAGCAGGTCTCCCGAGTGTGGCGACGCTTGCCACAGTGATCACATCTGAGTCGATCATGATCATCAAGATCCCCATCCTTCTTGGATGTGGGTTTGCTCAATTTCTGAGTGGCCAAGGCAGACTTCTCAGATAAAGGAACATCAGCATCTGTCTTAGAGCTCATGGCTCTCCTCCTACTGTCCTCGCTCTGGATGTAGGAGTAGACCTGTACAATGGTCGATGGCGGTGGATCTCTGCCCAAGATGTTGGCTCGAACCTACTCATAGCTCTGGTTCAAGCCGCCAAGAAACTCGAATATGCGTCCGCGCACAATCATCTTTCAGAACTCCGTAGCATCCTTGGTACATGCAGGGGTGTAGGTCTGGTAGTGATCTACCTCTTCCCACTTGCTGCGTAACGCAGCGTAGTATGATCCCAAAGGAAGATCACCTTGCTTCAGATGTGCTATCTCCTGCTGAAGTTCATACATCCTAGCAAAATTTCCATCTTGGGAGTAGGTCTGAGATGCCGTGTCCCATATATCCTTTGCAGTCGGGAGAAAGAGGAAGCCTGTGCTGATCGATGGATGCGTGGAATGAAGCAGCCATGACATGACCATCGAGTTTTCCGCTTCCCACTTCTCAAACGTGGCATCGGAGGAATCAGGTGCAGTGATGCGTCCAGTGATATAGCCGGTTTTGCCTCGTCCGGTGATATACATCTTGGCAGATTGAGATCATGCGAGGTAGTTGGTCCCGTCTAGTTTCACCGTAGTGATCTGTAGGCCCGGGCTGTGATCACCATGACTTCCCAGACTGGGTGGGGCAACAATGATCTCTGACTTGGCAGAAGATGACTCCTCAGATGTACTCATGGTAGTAGACAAGGAAATAAATTTCGCGAAATATTTCCTACTTCTAGTTTACCGAAACGAAAGAATACATACACGAAATGTTTCCATACAAGTCGAAATATTTTGAGTAAACAGTAAATTTCGATCAATTGACAGTGTAAATAGGTATTATTTCAGTCGAAATGTTTCGAAATCTATGGAAACATTTCTATTGAAGGTAGGAAACATCTCATTTGAGCTCAAAACCACTACAAATCCCCATATTTGATCCATTTAACCCATTTCCATATATTTATTTCATAAAAAAGATCAATCCATTGTAGATTTCTTGGTTCACTGATTGATCGTGAGGATGATTCGAATCCCATTTGGAGTTTTTTTTAAATTCGAAATGTACTTAAGTATACAATTTCCTACTATCATTTCTTGCTACAAATAGATAGTTTAGGTGTAAATGCATCAAATCTATGATGCATTGACACTTGATTGTCCACAGATTGAAGATCATTTAGGGTGAACATTTGAAATTTAGGGGAAACCCCAATTTCATTGGTTTTTACCCTAAACATCCATGCTTGTGCATAAATTGATTATATGTTGCATTACTCAGCCCATCTACAAGTTGGTCAGGTTAAAGTTTTTTCCTAAAATTATTTGAACATTCAAAAAATTAAGTAAACATTAATGTAAGTGAATAAAGATTCGTTAATACCTTGATTTATGTCTTTTTTATAATAAATAATTGAATAATAGTTATCTAATTAAATTATACCTTGACTGACTATCAGATGCCTGCTTCAACATATTAAAGATCGTTATGGTCATTCATTTCCACACTACATATGGTTATATATCTTGGTTTGATAGCTTATGAGTTTATTTTTATGCTTGTTTTATCATTTCCCAAACTTTCCACAATATTTCCATCATTTCCACATTATTTCCATCATTTCCATGAAAAATGTATTATTTCCACACTGGTCGAAATATTTCCACGAAACATTTCCAATTCCGAGCTGATCGAAATAAACCTCGAAATCGAAATTTATTTCTTTGGTAGTAGATAAGACTTTTCTGATAAGAAATCACCCGAACTGCTGCTGCGGAGGTGCAAATCACCTTCTTTTTATTTTTAAAGCCTCCTGCGAGCAACGTGAGCAGGATTCAGACCTTTTTGGAACAACTCCTTTATAGATTTTCTATTGGAGAAAAACCACTCGCGGGAAACTTGTGAATGGTTCCAATGACCTAAAAAGGTTCCTGGATAGGTGCGGTAGCACTAGGGAGACGTTCCGGGCTCCTCTAAGACCTGCGGCTAAGTCCAGAGGGTCTTCTCTGACTTTTTGGAAGGGGCGGTCAGGCTTTGTGGTTCTTTTCCAGCCTTCTGGAGTGGGCGGTTATGCCTGATAGCTCTTCTCCAGGCTTCTGGAGTGGGGGGCTAGGCCTGGGAGAACTTCTCCAACCTTTTGGAGTGGGCGGCTAGGGTTTCAGACTCTTCTAAAGCCTGCGGCTATCCATGGGAGATGATCTCCTTCTTTGGAAAGCCTTCGCATCGAATTTCGCAATCCCTAGGGTTCTTCAGACCTCTAGGATTGAGCCATGGTTACATAACCATGCTCTGATACCATGTTGTAATCTTGGATCGTAACCAGGATAAGAGATTAGGGTTAGAGATGGAAGAGAGGAGAGGAGAAGAGAATTGGGGGAAGAGGAGAAATCGTGTAGAGCTTAGAATAGCCTACACGATTTCACCCAATATATATATTAAGTGAAGTTTTACAATATTACAAGGGCCCCTTGTAGAATATAAGATATTACAAGTAGGTCCCTGACAACAGGATGTCCATCCAAGGGTATACGCCATCAGCCTCATGTCCAGTACCAATCGTCCTTTTTGTATAAAGGTCCTAAAAGACACACAAAGAAGGAAAGAATGTAATACTACAATTCAAGCGCTTGGTAAGAGAACTAACAGATAAAAGATTGGAAGTAAACTTAGGAACATGAAGAACAAATGATAAGGAAAGATGAGAATAGAGATTGACATTCCCTTTCACAGACATAGATGAAAAGGTAGCATCAACAATTTTAACCTTTTCATGATCCGAACAAATAGAATACAAAGAAAATAATGAAGACATATTAGTCATGTGCTTGGATGTACCTGAATCAATTGCCCAGGTAGGATTGGATGAAGGAGTAGACACATGATGAGCAATGCTTATGGTACCTGAGTGAGCAAAGGAGGAGGTAGATGTGGTAGAAGGTCCCTCTAACTGAGCAAGAAATTGTCGGATGGTGCTAATTTCGGCTTGTTGTACTGTGACCGCAGAGGAAGTGAGATTATGAGTGTCCATAGGAAATGAAGGTCGAGTGGGAGTGCCCTAGGGGCACCTACCGAAGCTTCTGAACTAGCACTATGAGCAGTGGGGAATACCGGTCAGTTGGGCCATGGCGGACGATCATGCAAGTTCCAACACTTGTCACTCATATGCCCATGGCGGCCACAGTGGTCACACTCGGGCCTATCCCGATCAGAAAAACTCCCAACAGAAGTCGGGGTTTGAGGCGTAGTCAGGCTCTTTTGAGAATGCTGGAGAGTGAAAATAGAAACGAGAGCAGACCTATTAGTAATTGGGGGTGGTGCCATGGCATTCCGCCGGCTCTCTTCGCTCTACACATATGAGTACACCTGACTAAGTGACGATAGAGAATCTCTACTAAGAATCTGTATCCTGGCTAACTCATATTCAGAGTTAAGTCCAACAAGAATTTAAAGATCCAAGTCTCCTCCACAAGTTTCTTGTACTTGTTGCCGACCTCAGTGCATGAGGGATGAAAAGCATGACAATAGCCCGATTCTTCCCACATACTTCTAAAAGTAGCGAAGTAGCCAGAGAGAGATTGTTCCCTTTAATGAAGATGAGATACTTTGACGTAACTGGAAAGCCCTGGCTATATTCTACTGTTGAGAGTACATCTCAGACACATTATCCCAAACCTCCTTGCAGTACAAAAGAACAAGAAACCCCGATTGATACGAGGTTGCATGGTTTAAATCTTATTTTCATGATGTATCTGTCTCTTATAACACATATAAATGCTAAGAAACTAGTTTGTAGCCTACTTATGCATTAAAAATGGTTTAATTTTATCAAGAAATATAATGTTTTTCCATTGTCTCGTTTTGTTTCATTTGGTCTTAGACTCTCAGTCAACATGTCTAATTCTGTCAGCTTACAAAGACAACGAGATGAAACGATATTTTAAACTTTTCTTGGAAGTGAGATTGCTTGTCACGCCCCGATCCTAGGTCCACCGGACCCGACCCACGACTACTCGGTTCGACCCGAAGTCCGGGACCAAGACCCAAGATCTAGGGGGTGAGGTAAGTTTAAAATAGAAATAAAGCATAATCAAACCCGGTTATGAAGTTGCTTAGTTCTGAGACGTGCCAATTAATTATGTTAATGTCCATTCCTAAATGCCATATCTATTCCAAAAAAAGAAATCATTTATAAACTTTGGCAAATCGGTTTAAATATTGGAAAACAAATCAAAGGAAATAAATAATATGATGGCCATTGGGTAAGTTTTTAAATTCTGAAAAATCTGCAGAACAGTCTACCTTGTAGAAAGTCCCTAGGATTCGTTATTTGGAGTTAAAAAACCTACCACCTATATTTGAAAACTAGACTTGAAGACCTAAGTAGGAAAAATACAAAAAGTGGGTGTTGAGTGGGGTGTTTTTCCAAAAAATAGAGTCAAACACAAAACGTTTCTAGTTTGCAGAAGCAGAAACGACATAGTTGAAGTGTTTGATTTTTAGAAAAATCCCCTTAGGGCCCATGACCCCAATTTGGAAAGAAGAGAGAAAAACACATCTACTGTAAGTTTTCGAAGAGGTCCTACAAAAGAAAAAACAAAAGTTCAGAAGCCCCAAAGTTGGACTTTAGGAATCTGTTTGTAGAAAATAGTACTGCAGTCTCAGGGCAAAAATTCCATTTCAGATCATTGGGTTATCAGAAAGGGATGATTCCTTTTGCCAAAAAATTTAAAGTATAAAGTTTTTACAGAAAAACTACAGATAACAGAAAATAAAAGAGAAACTTCGAACATGCATCAAAGTTTGTGGTTAGTATTTTTGTCTAAAATTTTGTGTGGACATTAACATGACAATCAGGAAACTAATGGATTGGAATCAACAAGAAATATTAACCAAACTAAAAGTTATGCTATAATCATCACAGAAAGATACAGAAAACAATACATGTAAGGTAAATAAACTAGTGAATCTTATTCATTCGAAATATCAAAACAAGTATCCAATAACAATAAAAAGCATAAATAAATCATCCTTTAAATATAAATGTCAAATAATAAACCCTATTGCATCAAATCTAAGCAAGCAATAAGCATAAATGTAAAACTCCACCAGCTTCCATATCTAGACACTCATTATAGTAGGTGGATTTGAAACAGGTAAGTAGGGAATGAGCCCAGAATCTTAGTAGGCACAACTCCATCATCCATATACTCATGGGGATGAGCAACCACTGAAAACAATAAAATAAAACAATGAGATGTAATATGTAATGTAATGATACAATAACATAAAGCATGTTTGCTGGTATATCTAAAATCGACGAAATGCAAGGAAAAATAGTCTGAAGCATGTGCATGTCCTAAACACTAGAGCTCAAAAACTAATTTTTGAAAAAGGGGCTTCAAGCCCTCAATCCCATAATGTAAAACAAAGCAATATTCAATGTAAAATTACTAACTATCCCTAATACATAACATACCAATATAATACAACTCCAACAATTTCAATATAATGGATTTGGGCTCAACCTCAGGTACATGAGTTGAATCATAATTATAAGAATATCAAATAGGGTGATTTCTGCATAATACTGTTGATGACTTGGACAAAAAAGATTAACTTATTTTCCCTGGTATTACAAAGATTGCTCATTTGTGCTTAATGTTATTTTATTTATGCATATTTTTTATTTCCATTAAAGTCATCGATTTATTTTGGATGGAGTATTACAAGTCTATGGTGCACCTAATGATATTATAATACTTTAGCTATGATTATTTGCTAACAATTTTCCTGTTCACTGCTATTTGAGGGTAGATTGATGAGGAAATTCTTCAAGAGGTGGTTAAGATGGGCTTCAACTTGCGTGAAGTGATTGAGTCTCTTCAAAATCGATTGCAAAATCAGGTTGTGGTCCTAACTCCACTTCCATTGCTTGGTATGCATTTGGGAACAAAATTGATTTTGTGACATTTTCAGGCAACAGTGACATATTATTTGCTGTTGGACAACCGATTTCGTATTTGCAATGGTTACCTTAAAAATGAGATTCAAAAACCCTCGGTGAGTATGCTGTATATTTTTTACATTATTTCTTTCTTCTTTATTATTTTTTTTTAACTTAATGAAAAGGGATGCCGATCTAGACATATATAGTTCAACTTTTGATGTAGAATGGAGGACCCATTCCACAAACAATGATTAAAAGAAGTATGCTTAAGTTGTGATGGAATCACTCCACCATGGGAGAAAAGAATCACTCCTCATGCTTAGATATCACACCCAAACAAAAGTAGAATTTTAGGGTTTCAGGAAGAGAGGAGAAGAAGAGAGAAAAAGAAGAAGGGAAAGCGTTGGAGAGTTTTTAAATCTACCAACGTCCCACAATATTATTTATATTACTAGGTCAAAACAATTACACCCACATTAATATCTCCACCCACCATATATCTTATATTATATTCTCCCTCATACTGACAACAACAAACTCAATTTTCATTCAACTTAATCCCAAAAAAGTCTGGGGGTTCTCACATATTCATTTATTTATAGAATTTGGAGGAAACCTATCTTACTCAAACCAAAATAAAAAAATCCCAATCTCTTAGACATCCTTCTATAAACAAGCAACTATCAAATCATAAATAAAATAAAGTTAAACAACTATGGACCTCTATTGGGATCCACTTGCTACCACAAGTGTGCCCTCGAGAGACATCATCCTTTTGTTCTCCTCTTGCTCGTTTAAGATGGAATCACCAATATTTTTCAAAGGCAGTTAGGACAATTCTGTAGTAATTTTCTTTGGTGAGAATCTAGTGAGTTGATTTGGACTGCACACTTAAATGAGCTTCTCTATTTTCTTTATAGTTGCTATTGGATACAATAAGATTGGAGAATGGATTTGGCTGGTTCATTCCTCCCTGCGTAATAAAGAGCATGATTTTCTAGTGAATTTTATTGATTATAAGGATGAGTCAGAGAGTTGTGTAGCAACAAAAGGTAAGCCGAGGTATTTTATAGGCAGGTTGGCTTCATTGAAATTGTGAGAATTCAGAATAGCGATTCTAGTGGGCTCATTTGCAGAGGAATAGAAGAAAATAGAGCTTTTGTGTCTGCTAGTGAGAGCCTTGACCATGAAGAGAATGTGGATAGAATCCGCTGAACCTGTATTGCATTGTCAGCATCTTCTATAAGACAAATCAGCAAGTCATCTGCAAATATTAAATGAGATATATTGAGTTGAGAGTAACTATGTATCAATCAAAGAGACTTGTTGGAGATAGCTTGATTCATAAGAATAGAGAATGCTTCCATCTGATCACAAAGAGGTAGGGAGAGAGAGGGTCTCCCTATCTAAGTCCTCGAAAGCTTCGAAAAAACCCTGTCGGAGATCCATTGATGTCAACTGAAAAGATAGGAGTGCCAATGCATTATAGAATCCATTTAGTAGCAATCTCTGGGAAGCCCATCTTCTATAACATAGATGTAAGAAAATTCCAGCAAACTGAGTATTTTACACTTATATTTTACACATGAAATGGTTGATACACGTGTACAATTCTTCTCACTAGAACACATATCCCGAATTGTCTCCCATATTTCTTTTGTTGTGCCCAAAAACATCACATTTACACTTATTTATTGATCTATACTATTCAACAATCAGGTCATGATCTGAACATTTTCTTGAGTCCACTCTTCATAATTACTGGCCTCCCCCAGAGGCTGTTCTGTAGTCAAATAACACAGTTTCCCTCTAGTTGTGAGGAAAAATTGTATATATTTAGACTAAAGTACATCAATACTCCTATTTAGTTTAACGGAAGTCATCTGAAGCATAAGTGTTTTAGAAGAAGACAATAGACTAGGTTTAGATACCATCACCAGCCACTAGGTCACAAACACCTATACTTAGTCCAAAAATCCTACGATTCTCCGTGGATACTTGCGATATACTCTAGAGATCCAGGGATAGAAATCCGAACACTTGCGATTTTCTCTTAAGAAAAACCTGGAGAGAAATTGATACTTGCGATTTACTCAACATGACCTTGAGAAACGTGTCATATTAGCCTTTGAGAAATATTATATTACGACCTTGAGAAATGTGGGACAATGGACTTTGGGAAACATGTCACAACAACCTCGGGAAACGTGTCACGACAAATTATAGGAACATGTGATTTTCCTTAGAGACAAAATAAACCATGCTGTAACAGCTTCTCATCTGTGGTATGCACATACACACATAGATGCCAAGGTTATCGCTTCAAATTTGCATGAATGGCATCTTGCACATCCACACACAGTATTGGTGGTAGGAACCACCATAAAAGGAAAAGAATAAACAGATGGGAAAACTTAGGGTTTTACGACCAGACCAAGGTTATTATTTCTCATCACAAAATAGGAAAGAAAAATAGAAGAGGAGGAAAGAATAAGAAGAAAAGAGGAAGCCTAGTTAATGGATCATATGCTATGATACCATGTAAAATAAATTAGGGTTTTGAGATGGGAAGATGAATGAGAAGAATACAGAGAGAGAAGAGGAAGTCAAATTATTGTCATGAACTTACACTAGTCAACCCTCACAATTACTATATACTAATGCTGTACTAAGGTAAAACAGAAACACCACTGTGTTACATTAACAGTCACTAATATACCTTCAGCTACGTAATAAAAAGAATTCTCTCTTAATTAATTGACATAACAATCGAATTTATATCAATTAAAAGTTTCACTCTCTAAGAATTTTCAAACTAGAATCGAATCTATTATTCATGGTGAGAATATCAGCTAACTGTTATTTGCTTATGAGAAGTGGAGTGCCCACCATGTCCCTGGTTAAACAATTTGGTTTTCTCGTGGAACATAAAATTGGAGGTCACCTGGATAACAACTTTGATTTTTGATGCAACCCTAATAGTTTTTATCGCATAATCTATTTCTTCGTTAAGTTTCTTTACCCGGAACTTGATTGTGCAATAACTTCGTGGTTCACAGCAATCCTATAGATCTTGATTCTTCACAAACAACCCTACCATTGCAACTCTGTAAACTTGGGTTGCAGTTTGAGAAGTTAGTTTGTATTTTAATATTTTTTTGGTTCTATTGATTGACTCCTATTTGTCATTACTCTCTTTTCTTAATCAATATTGCAGCCACAGGAATATGTGGAACATGTGGGAATATATTCAAGTCCGCAGTTTCCTGCTGAAAGAAAGTGGGCGCTTGGATTTCAGGTCATTTCATTATTGTCTGCTCTCTTGCTGTTAGAATCTTGTCAGTACTCAATGTTTTATGAACGATGTGGTATCGGATTCAGTCTTTATTACCTTCATTTTATGTTTACAGTCTCGAGCTTCTCCTCCTGTAATTATGATAGAGGTTTTGACAGCCCTCCAGAGGTTAAATGTGTGTTGGAAGAAGATAGGACATTACAACATAAAATGCCACTGGTTACCTGGTTTTCACACCTACCCAGGAACTACGCTTAGTAATACTGCTACACAAACGAATCACATCTATAGTAATGAACCTGGGACGGACAGAGTTGGTATTAGGTCACAAAAAGCTATCAAGTTTGAAATGCAGGTAATTAGCTAGTCGTTACCTTCTTCCCTCTGTAACTGAACTGAAACGATAATGGGTCTATTGGTCTTTTTGTTTTCAAAACAATGTTTTGTTTCAGAGTAATTTCCTATGCAACAACGACACTCCATTTTCTGAAAATTTGGCCTGCCCATTTCATATTCACGTGTCAGACACATACAGACACTCTTTCCAAACAAATATAATTACTTAAATACGTTGTTTTCAGCTTATCTGTACTATAGTTTGATCTTAATGTATATCAGCTTATCAAAATACTCTTTTATATTGCCTACTTAACCCGAACTAAAGTTTAAGAGCTATATCTCTTGATGTATGTAATAAATTGAATGGATGGGTTGATGCATTGAGTTCATGGGGGCACTGTGTCTGTAATACATGTGCCATTTCCAGGCTACATAGTTAATTTCCATTAATGTTCTTATCTGTGTTCTATCATTTCAACAGCTTTACAAGGCAAAGGAAGGGAGGTATCTCCTAGATTTGCAGAGGATTCAAGGGCCGCCTTTTCTCTTCCTCGAAATCTGTGCTGCATTTCTTGCACAACTCCGTGTTATATGATCGTTTCTTGTGGATTGTAGTGATGAAATTTTGGGCTATTGGGATTATTGTAAAATAGGGGGTGTAATTTTCTGTAATTGGGGTAAAACACTATACCCCATAGTTGTATTATTGCTTTTGAATGGTTGTATTGCAGAATATCTTGAGATTACCCATATGGGAGTTGTCGAGACTTTATGTCGGACCCTCGTTAATGTGTAAATATTTGTTTATATAAGCAAAAACTTTTGTTTCTATAATTGTTGAAATCAAGGTTTAATGACGCGACAAAGATTGTTTAATTTCATCAGGTATTTTGAGAGTGCTCAGCTGTCTTGATACTCAGTTTGAATGGATATTCAAACTTTCAATAATTTGTCCATAAAGTATGTAAATGTATTCTGTCATATAGTTTGATCCATTCTTCTACTGTATAGTTGGTGTATTTATATACGATACACAGATTTTGACACGGCTTTGTAGAGCCCTCATGGTGATGATCCAAGGGCTGATTTCTCCATGGCCTTGTCCTCGGAAAAGAAAAAAAGAACAAAAAAAAAGCCCATATCTAACCCCATCAAATGTGGACTTGAAGTTAATGGAGAAAATAGATGGTCCAGAATTTATCAATTTGTACAGTTATTATAGGGCTAGAAATATTTGAATGGGTTAATTTTTGTGACGCATAAAATGATACATTGGGGACAACAATTTTCACAACAAAAAATTGGCGCGGGCCAATGTATCACTAAGAAGTTTTGGAATGGGATGATTTTTGGTGAGGATGGTCTCTATGGTTAGGAGATCATCCTCACCAAAATTCAAATCATTCCGATATTCGTAGACTGGTTTAGAAGTTGAAGAATTATGGACCGTGTATGTTTACCATTTGTATGAAAACTACATTTGATGGGGTTAGAAATTTCAGAATGGACTGATTTTTTGTAGGAGTGATCTGTATGGTGAGGAGATCATCTTCACCAAAAATCAGCTATTGATTCATCTTCTATATGGGTATGCAAAAATTGATGTGAAAAATGTCCCCCGATGTGGGTCGTTGCCCCCCGATCCTGATCCATATCGGGGGGACAACATTTTTCACATCAATTTTTGCATACCCACATAGAAGATGAATCAATGGCTGATTTTTGGTGAGGATGATATCCTCACAATATAGATCACCCCTACAAAAATCAACCCATTCTGAAATTTCCAACACCATCAAATGTGGGTTTCAGGTTAACGGAAAAAAATAGACGGTCCATAATTCTTCAACTTGTAAACTATGCTATGAATATCAGAATGATTTGAATTTTTTGTGAGGGTGATCTCCTAACCATAGAGACCATCCTCACCAAAAATCATCCCATTCCAAAACTTCTAATTTATATATTGGCCCCCGACAATTTCTTTTGTATGAAATTGTGTGAAAATGTGGTGTTTGTTCTTACAATATCTTGCTTCCTCACAATCAGTTTATTATGAATCTCCATTATGTCCCTTCTCTTTGGATTCATTGTAGCTTACAAATCTCTCAAGTCCATTTTCTTTGCTGCCTATTAAAAATCAAATAAAAATGAATAAAATCCCTTTCTTTACCCCCACTTTCTCTCTCCCTTTTTTCATTGCCATGCACTTCGGTAAAAAAAAAAAAAAAAATCATTTTGGGGCCATGGAATGCATGGATGTTTAGCCCTTGATTTAAAGTTTAAAAAACGGACGTTATAAGTGATTTGGACCTACCCCGTTACGTTACGAACCGTTTTGACTCTCAGAAAATAACGGCCCTTATAACAATCATTATTTTATGAATTTTTTTTTGAAAAAAGACCATTATTTCCCTTTTTTCCAGTATAAATTTTATTGAAAATTTGAAATTCAAAATTTTAATTTTTAAATTTGAATTTTAGCGACACTTTTTCCGTTATTTTCTTTATTTTTCTCTTTTCTTTTTTCATTTTTGCCTGCGTGTTACAAATCGTTATAACGGCCCTTATAACAGAAAAAAGTAACACCACCATTCCCTTGGTGGATATGCACACCAAAAATCAGATAGATTGATGATGATTTCTAGTCGTTGGATTTTAGTACCAAAAAAAGGTTCGAATCCAACATCTAGAATCACTCAAAGCGCTAAAATATAATGGCTACGGATGACCAATCAAGTTGATTTGGTGTGTATATCATGTGCTCAGTGGGCCCAACAAAATGCGCTACATTGGTCCATTTCATGGATTAAAAATTTTCCCAGAGTAAGGAAAACAAAAAAAAAGGGGGAGTGGGTGGCAAAGAAAGGGATGTTTATCATTTTTATTTTGGGTCGGGCTCGCAGCAAACTGGTTATATGTGTCGTGCGATCATTGTGCCCATCGCCGCTTCTAAAATCCCGCAGCTTCTAAAATTTCTCGGCTTGTACAAAGGGGTCTGAAAAATCTTTCGAAACACCAGAAACCTTAGCAGTCCCCCTTCCTCTCTGTTTATGTCCATGGAGAACCCAAAGCCCAACGTGGCAGTGCTTGCAAGCCCCGGCATGGGTCTCCTCATCCCCGTCCTAGAGCTAGCCAAACGCCTCGTCACCCTACACGGCGTCGACGTCACCATCTTCATCGTCACAACCAACACCTCAACCGCCCAAAACAAACTCCTCCAGTCATTAACGGTTCCCAACGGCCTCCAAATCGTTGACCTTCCACCACCCAACATCTCCGGCCTAGTAAGTGACAGTACAGCAATCGTGACCCGTATCTCCATCATCGTCCGAGAGTCCCTCCCAGCCCTTCGATCGGCAATCGCTGAGATGGAATCTCGACCGTCGGCTCTCATCGTCGACATGTTCGGCACAGACGCTTTTGACATCGCACGCCAGTTGGAGTTGCCCACGTACGTGCTGATCACTTCCACCGCGTTGCTCCTTGCACTTGTAGTATACGCGCCAACACTTGATCGGGAGGTTGACGGCGAGTTCGTCGATCTCCAAGAACCCGTCCAAATACCCGGTTGCAGACCGATTCGGATCGATGACCTTGTCGACCCGCTGCTGGATCGGAAGAATGAGCAGTACGATGTGTTCTTACGCATGGGGTCTCGGTTTCCGAAGGCCAATGGGATCTTGTTGAACACGTGGGAAGATCTAGAGCCGAACACTCTTAGAGCCTTGAGAGAAGAAACGATCCTACGGCAGATTATTACTCAACCCATTTATCCTATTGGTCCACTAGTGAGAGCAATAGGACAAGAAGCGGAGAATCCGAGGAACGAGTGTTTGAACTGGCTACACACGCAAGACACTGAATCAGTGTTGTATGTCTCGTTTGGTAGTGGTGGGGCCCTATCACCCGAGCAGGTTACTGAGTTAGCATGGGGATTGGAGTTGAGTCAGCAACGATTCCTCTGGGTGGTACGCCCCCCTACTAAGAAAGATGTATCAGGTACATTTTTCTCCGCTGGGAGTGGACGTGATGACCCATCAGAATACTTGCCTGATGGGTTCTTGTCCCGGACCCACAAAGTGGGTTTCGTGGAATCACTGTGGGCTCCACAAGAACATATCCTTGGTCATCCATCAATAGGTGGATTTCTATCACACAGCGGTTGGAACTCGACGCTAGAGAGCATCATCAATGGAGTGCCGATGATCGCATGGCCACTCTACGCCGAACAGAAGATGAACGCAACGATGCTGACGGATGATCTTGGTGTGGCCGTTCGATCGGAAGTGTTACCGACGAAGCAAGTGATTACAAGGGAGGAGATAGAGTGGCTAGAGATAACCAATCAGGCTGATTGATTGCAAATGAGAACACATATTTCAATCATGTGAGAGAATAAAGGCTTATTTTCAAGTGGAAATGAATTCTCACCTATTTGGATGGGAAATGAATGTCGGACTTAGTAAGAAAAATTAGTTGCATTTCTTAAGTCCATATTGATTTTGGAAATAGGAGTAAACTTGATCGTAGGTCTAGAAAGTGCACCTTTATTCGATGTGACATAAATGAATTTGGTTACCAATTTTGGGATGCAAAAAATCAGAAAATGATTAGAAGTAAAGATGTTATATTCAATAAGAATGTTATATATAAACACAGATTAGAACTACAAAATGAGAAGAAGGAAAACAATGATAACGTAGAACTTGATGAAGTGATATCTAGTAGAGATGTTCTGAAACCTCAAGAAGAGGACCTATCGGTAGAACCACAGATTCCTTCTAAAAGGAGAGACTATCTAGACCCCCAGTTCATTGTTCACCTTCTTTGCATTATTTTTTGTTGATTGACAATGATGAACCAGAGTGTTATAAAGAAGCTATACAGGATGAAATTAGCAGTAAATGGGAGCAGGCCATGGATGATAAGATGGATTCTCTATCATCAAACAAGACATGTGATCTAGTCCAATTACCCATTGGAAATACAATTTTGTATATTAAGTGGCTTTATAGGTTAAATGAAGAACATGACGGTGCCAAGTGATAAAAGGACAGGTTGGTTGTAAATGTGTTTTAACATACGGCAATTATCGAATATACCAAAATATTTTCTCTTGTTATTAAGATATCTATTGTTAGATCGATTTTAAGCATTTGTTACTTTGTATGATTTATATTTCAAATAGCTAGATGTAAAAAGTATTTTTCTACATGGTGATTTGGAAGAAGATATTTATATATATCAGCCATACGGATATATTATTTTAGGGAAGGAGAAGATGGTATGTAAACTCAAAAAGAGTTTATATGGTTTGAAACAGGCCCCCAGATAGTATAAGAAGTTTGATAGTATTATGTCTAGTAATGATTTGGATAGATGCCATGTTGACCATTGTTGTTATTTCAATAAGCTAGAAAATTCTTATCTCATACTATTTTTGTATGTAGATGATATGTTTGTTATAGGATCAAGTATGCACAAGATCTCAAATATCAATGAATAGTTGTCAAAGAAATTTTTTATAAAGGATTTGGGTGTTGTAAAACAAATTCTTGGCATGCGAATTAGCAGAGATAGGACAAACAAAAAGTTGAAGTTGTCTCAATCTAAGTACATGGTAAAGGTATTCAAGAGGTTCAACATGAAAGGCGCTAAACCAGTTAGCACTCCATTGACAAGCCACTTTTAGACTTTCAAAGGAATAAGGTGCATCGACACAAGAAGAACGTGATTACATAGTTAAGACATCATATGCCCCAACCATTGGGAGCTTGCGTACATTATGGTCTACACAAGATCGGACATTGCTCAAGCAGTGGGGTTGTTGATTAGCAGATTTATGAACAATCCAAGAATTGAGAATTAGGAAGCGATAAAATGGATTCTCAAATATTTAAGAGGTACTAAAGATGCAACGCTGTGTTACGAAGGATCAAAAATCAACTTACAGAGATATGTTGATTCAGATTTGGCAAGGGCCATTGATGGAAGGAAGACCACTATAGGGTATGTGTTTACTTTGGGCAGTGTAGTAGTTAGTTGGGTCTCACACTTATAGAAGATAATTATCATTTCAATGTTAGAAGCAAAATATGTTGTTGTAATAGAAGCTTGGAAGGAGATGATATGGTTATAGGGTATCTTGAGAGAATTAGGAAATGAAAAAGAGATTGTAAACTCTACAAGGATAGTCCGAGTGCAATTCATCTTGCGAATAATTCATCATTTCATTTCAGGACCAAGCACATCGACATTAAGTACTATTTCATACAAACCATATCGGATGATGGGCTATTTTGTTTTAAGAAAATCCATATGAGTAAGAACCCTGTGGATATGTTCACTAAGGAGGTCACTATTGAGAAATTGAAGTTATGCTCAATTTCTGTTGGTCTTTACGCTTAGAAGATAAGGAGGAGATTCACACTTAGTTTCTTTTGGAGGTGTCAGATTTAGATGTAGCTAGGTTCACCGGAGATGTTTGCGATCAATCTCCAAGTGGAAGATTGTTATTGTAGAGACTATCTTTTGGTGCCAAATCTATTGATACTGGGTTTTTCCGCGTCGTTGGATCGAAAACCCTAATTTCAACACATTTATAATTTTATCCGATTTTTTTTTGATTCCTACAAAAACACAGGCTTGTATAGTGGTACGTATGTCGGATGTCAATCCGCACTTGGGATTAGTCGGATTAGTGCAATAATGAACATAAAATGATGAGGGAAATTGCCAAACTTGAATCAAAATAAATTTTTTTTTATTAATTTAAATGTAACTTACAACTCAAACATGAAACAATTAATCTAAAAAGCAATAAAACTAAATTAGAGAGAGAAAAAGAGAGATTATGAGAATTTACCTAACACCTAGAGAGAGAAAGAGATAGAGAGACCAAGAGAGAGCAAAAGTAGAGAGAAAGAGATTATCTTTATGACTTACTGACGAAAGATCAGATCAACCTGGTAAGTGGTTTAGCCAATGAGGATGAAGGCTGTTGATGTGAATGGTTAGCCATGAGAAGTAGAGGTGCATCTTGGATCGGCCATGATTGGCCTTGGAGTTCGGCCAATGGATCGACCATATGAGAATGACAAAGATGGTGCATGATGGAGGATTCGGCCTCGAAGATTGGAGATCGGCCATTGATATGGCCAAGTGAGTGCATGGTGTGCTTGATGGCTAGTGGAGATCCCGAAGAAGGCACTCGTAGGTGGTGGTGGTGATGAGGCAATAGTGTGGTGCCTTCCACGGCCAAGAGAAGGATTGGAAGAGGATATGGAGGCGGTGCACTTGGAAAGGAAGCGTGGGCAGCCATGGTGGTGGTCGCATAGGTGAGGCAAGCTGTGGATTCCAACTGAAGAAGAGATGACTGGTTGTTGTGGGTTTTGATGAAGCGCACAGAAGCGTCCAAGGCGAGTGAGTAGCAGTTGGTATAGATCGAGAAGTAGGGACACACTTGCAAGCCGTGATGGGAGTAGTAGCTGGAGGAGCTCCGTATGTTGAGAGTTGCAGTTCGGTTGGAGATCTTGGCCTTGCAAGTGGGTTGTGCATGCTAGTTAGTCGTTGAAGTGCAAGGGATGCATTTGCAGGTAGTATGTGCAAGCACAACCACAAGGATGGAGTGTGATGGTGTTGCGAAGTGGCAGGGAGGAGCCGCACGGCCTTCTTGCTTATAGTTGCAAGTTTTGCCGGTCAGTGGAACTGGAAGAAGAGCTCGGTGGTTCACGGGCTGAGGAAGGTGCGGTCTACAACTATTTTCACGGAGAAAAACACCAGCATGTGGAGGTTCTTGTTGGGAGCCGTGGGATGAGCTTGAGATGATGGTAGGCTTGAAGAAGAGCATGCCTGCCTTCGCTGTGAACATAGTTGCAGATGAAGACGAGGGTTGCAAGGTTATTGATCTGGCAGGGGAGAAGCGGACCGCGAGGTGGAGTGAGGTTGCATGTTGCAAACCGTTGCTGGGTTGAGAGAGATTTGAGAGAGAGAGGAGAAGGAGAGATAGGAAAGGGAACTACTATCCAAATTGACTAACCCTATGCGCCCTAGGGTTAGAGCAGATTGAGAGTGAGAGTGAGAGGGATAGTGTAAAAAGATTAGGGTTGAGAAAGGTTCTAAGAGTTTCTAGGGTTTAGAGTGTTAGTGGTTAGTGGGGGGTTATTTGTTAGTTAGGTTCTGAGAGGGGATATGAGAGAATATATAGGGGTTGTTTTTAGGGTTTCAAGAAGGGTTAAGAGATGGGTATGTGGGTGAGAGTGGATATGGGAGAAAAGGTCACACTTGAACTTTTGAGAATCTGTGGGATCTTTGATAACCCGTGGGCTATTGAGAAGCCGTGGGTCCATTTTAGTGAGGCCGTGGGGTTGTGAGGGAATGGGTTTAATGATGAGTGTGCAAGATGACATATGTGTTCAAGATGAAGGAATGTGGGGTGATCTAGGCCATTGGATTAGAGGTGAGATGGTTGATAGTGTTAAGGTTAGGGAAATCATGGGTTAGGTGATCAAGGGCCAGGATAGGATGGGAACCCCCAACCAGCATATTGCCAATCCTTGGCAATTAGTGTGAAATAAATGAGCTTAAAAGGGCTCTGCACATGCTGCACACTTTTTCATATTAGCTCCGGGAAAACATCGTTCGTCAAATCATTGAATGGATGCAAAAATAGTTACATGCTAGCGAAGAGTTGGAGAGTTTTGGCAAGACTACAGACTGATAATCATGACCCAGAATAGTCAGACTCTGCGTGTGTGTGTGCTCAACATTCTCATCATCCTACAGTAAAGATTTCCAGATCACCTCTAAGTTTTTATGCCTCGACCTCAAATCTCACATGTTTAGCACTCAGAATAGAATCACACTAGAAGGGTGTTCTTCTTTTCTCTCAATTTATATGTGAGGAGATGTTTTTAATATAAAGAGGCAAAAGATCTCACATATGTTTTATTTGAAGGAAGGACATCTTTAACAGAAGAAGATCTCATGATTGGAATACCACTTCACTCGGGAACGTCAGATCAAACTCTATAGCTTCTCCTTCTCCAATCTCCACATTTTATGATCGTACTATCCTAGAATCAAGTAGGACTTTCCTGGGTTGTAATGAGGCTTAGGTCAGGTGTAGAGAGATAAAGGGATACAGGATTTCAAAGATCTTAAGAGGATATTGTCATTTTCTTGCATTTTTCCTACGGCGTAACACCATTATCTGGTTCTTTTTCCTTTTTTTTTTTTTTTCATATTTTTCTCTTTTTCTTGATATTTCTGAGACTGCTCAATTTCTTTTCAGCTCTTCTTCATACTTTCTTTCCATATTTTGTTTTCAGCTTGAACCACTTTCTTTTCCTTTTGATTTTTTTTTTCTGTACTTTTCTTTTCACGGTATACACATCAGTTATTCTTTTTTTTGTCCATCTCAAAATACGAGTAGCCAGTCATGCTTCGTAGCTAGACTGGGTTTTAGATTGATGGGTTTACAAAGAAAATGCTTTTATAGAACGGCTCAAGGGGTTTCTAGTGAAGTATAATTCAGGTGAGTAAAAAGGCTGAATGGTTCAGAAAAATTGCCTAAATCATTTTCTAGGGTTTGCACTATCATGCATACTGTCTTGACTGGATACAGAGAAGGTTCTGTCGTAGTAATCCAATGTTGATGTCGTTCCGAGTTTTATGATCGAAGCAAAAGATAATGAGATCTCTCAACGAATATTGCGGGCATGAAGAATAGTGAGTCATCTTGTGACTCAGGATTAATGTATACTCTCTGAAATGATTAAAGGCTCGAAAGCTTACTGGGTTAGGTCTCCACAATTCTTCTCACAGGATCTCTAGAATTTCCAAACTTAGGATGACTCTGATGTTGATAGTGTACAATTGTGCCGAATCTGATTTTTTCTAAGTTTTCAAACCTGCTGTAGTCACACTTGACTTGACTCAATGCTAACTTTAAACAAAAATTGACATCCTCAATACTGACTTAACGAAGGTTTTTAGCTAATCAAAGTCAGGGTATTTGACACATTTTTGAAATTCTAGAAAACTTTTGGAGAACATCGGAAATCACCCCAAAAATAAGATTTTTTTTTTTTTGTTTAAAATGAAGACATGAGTTTTGGTAAATACCCACCCCCAACCAAAATATAGCACCGTCCTCGGTGCTCATGACCGGGACATAAAATGATAACAAATCAGAGATGATGATGCAAAGATTCAGGAAGGATGTTACCAAGTCGGCAGAAACTCGACAGTGTGTGGTACCTGATGATCGGAAGAATGAATGTACCTGCATTTTCAGAGATATAACAGTAATAACAAATGCATGAGACTCATGTACTCTAGAAATACCGGAATTGCCTTTCCGAAAGCGCTAAGTTTTACGTCTTCAGCCAGACATGACGGGGGTATATCAAGTACCCCCAACCAGGTTAAAACTCATGGAGACTGAGTGAATCTGCAGTCTTCCTGACACCTAAGGTGGAACGGAAACAGTTATCCTATCCCTTGTCTAGGTATACCTGTGTAGAACAGGTCTTTCTCAGTGTAGACTGAGAGAAGGGCATTGAGCTCTCTGAGCAGACCGGCAAAAGTACGGAGTTGATCTGGGAGGGATCGAAGCTTCTCAGTAAAGATTGAGAGGAGAGTAGGAGTGGTTTCTCTGACCAGACCCGCAAAAACATTTAGTTCAGCGGGGAGGGATAGAAGCTTCTCAGTAAAGACTGAGAGGGGAGTAGTAGTGGGTTCTCTGACCGTGGTTAGCAGAGCCGCAAACTCATTGAGTTTTGCGGGAATGTATCTGAATGGAGCAGACTCCTGCAGATCAGTAATACCAGATATATTGGACTCCGAGATGAAGTCAAACTCACAGTGTTCATGACACTTGGATAAATTATCTTCAGGAGAGTCTTGAATTAGACTCGCTACGGCACACGGGTCATCGATAATATTGACATAGGGTAGCGGGTGAAAATTGTTGACCTCTTCCTCGATGTTTTCTAATGTGATAGGGATGTTCCAATCCCTACATTCAATACGTTCATCCTCGGTGGGGATTGGTAGGTCCAGGACAGCGGGAGGCCCATTTTCTAGACATGGCTCATCAGTAGGAATGTCTGCATTCAGAGCAGAGAGAGAATTATCAGAGATAAAGATGGAACTGAGTTCCTCTGTGCTCGGTCTAGAAGTTGGTGCTGTTAAGGGCACCAAAGATTGAGAATCGGGTTTATCACTGTTGTTGCACAATCCAAGGGAAGTGGGGAGGAACGGTAGATCAATCACAGTTGGGATCCTACGATCGAGACACAGCTCAGTGTCATGGAGATCGACATTAGGGTCAGTAGAGGGAGAGTGAGAAATAGGTTGCTCTGAGGTAGGTTCAAGAGTTGGTGCTATTAAAGGCACCGAAGATGGAAACACTGGCTCCTCAATAGGCTGGCTCGATCTAGGGGTGGGTGTAACTTCTATTTCTTCCTCACAATGGTGGTACTGGGTCCAATTGTGCGGCTCCTCATTATAGACAGTGGCCATATCATTCTCCTCAGGATAGGCTATTGGTGGACTAGTGAAGTTGACTTTCTCTCTCTCATTTTCTAATTGAACTAGACATTGCTCGAAGCTCTCCATAGATTGCTGTTGTTGGTGCTCTAGACTTTGGAAATACTGTTGTTGCTGGGCAATGTACTGAGAGAGAAGGTCCTCTAGACCGGGTGTAGTAGCCAACGGAGGTGGTTCAGCCAAGGGGAGCTGAGGTGCTAACTCTTGATTGTAGTCCGACTGGGTATGAAAGTTGTAAGGCAAAGTGGAGTCTGGGACTAGTTGCTGACTCTGAAAATCCTGAGGGGCCCACTGTTGATCAGAATAGTCATTCTGTGGATATGACGGGTACTGGGATTGTGAGTATTGCCAGTCATACTCTCCATTGGGTTGATGGAACCCGGAAGGATAATTATCCTGCGGTAGTTGCTGCAGGATAGTAGACTGTTCCCAATCAAAGTTATGGTGACTCCTATTATCCGGATAATAAGTGTTGTCATAGGAGGTCTGTATTGGAGATGGAAAGGTACAGACATCTTGCTGAATAGGAGGGTAATATCCTACAGACTGGGAATGGTACACAGGTTGCTGGACTGCGGCACGAAGGGCAGAGACTGAATTTTTAAACTCTTGGAGTACAGAATTGTACGCCGGATCTCGGTGATTATCATACCCTGCAGAAGTGTGCGAGACTGGAGTATCATGATGATACGCAGAATTGTCATACCATTGTTGAGAGTGATCACCTCTATTCTCACAGAAACTGTAGTAGGTCTCATACAGAGGCCGTTCATCTGCCATTAGAGGCGATAGAGGGGGTGCGGTGGACTAACTCTCAGATCGAGTCAGTAAAAGGTTAGGATAGGTCCAACCGGGCTTCTACTTGAAAAAGCAAGCCCAAGATTTGGCAAAAAGTTGCCAAAAGGAGACACTGGAGTAATGATTCTAAATGATGCACACCAAGCATATATAATCCTATTCTAAACAATCAAGATATATTTTAGGCATTATCTTGTTAGTTTTGGGGCTAGAGTAGATTATGACAGTGGGCGGACCACTGGTTTATCTTTTAGCCGCCGGGCTAACTGTTTGCACTCAGAGGTTCTCACCAGGCTACACTCTTCAGAGCGAATCCTTTAGTACTAACTCTAGTCAACAACAAGGCAATCCAAAGCCTAGACAGACGTGCGGCACAATGGCTGTCTTAAGTACGTCCCAGACTAACCGGATTGGTCAAGTGTATAAGAAGAGTGTTCCCTCGGGTTAAGCTAGGGTTGGTGCGTGTTCATAGTCCACACGCAACTAACCGCCGAATAGTCCAAGATGCCACGTCGAGCTCAGTGTACTTGAGTAGCAGGGACTTATGGGTGTGTTAGACAACAGGGACCCGCGCTCGTGGTCTTATTTCGATTGGATGTTAAGCGGGTTCGCTTTGCGTGGATTTTTCCTTGAACACCAGGCTAATTGGCGCTACTTCTTGATTCTTTTTATTATAGATGGATCATGGGGATCAATATCAGCTGGAGTGATGAGGTGGGTGATGAAATCCCACCAGTTTCAATTTTGGAGCTGAGTTTGCTCTCTTAGAGTTGATTGATTAACGGTCACGCCACGCAAGTCGAATAAGTTGTTGCTAGAAAACAAATAGACAAGCGGCAATGATGCACCCAATATGCTCTGTATCGCACTCAAGGTGAGGATAGAGACTTACCTCCCGTGGGCCACGCCACGGGGTCGCCTCCGTGGGTTAGAGAGGGGTATCCTAATGGGCTTGGGCCCGACTCCACCTCTTTGAGCTTTTGCTCTCTACCCACACTGGATCGTGTTCCTGCAGAAAAGTTAGATCTTTGCCTTTTTAGGGTTCACAGAACAAGCACTGGATTTAGGCAAGTTTTTGAATTAATTTCCAAGTTCGAGATGGGTTAAAATTTAGGAATTCTCAGATTGGAAAATACCTAGATTGGAAAGTTTCCCGAACTGTGGAGATCTTCCAAGAAAGATTTGATTGCGAGATCCCTTATAATTTTGGGAAATTTCCCAAAATTGAAATTCTTGCTAGATTTGGGGCGTTTCCTTTTGCAGACTTTTCCAAATTCGGAAGATTTCTAAAGATAGAAATTCTTCTAAAGAGGAAACTTCTAAGAGGGGAAACCCTAATTTAGCAAAGTTTCAAGATTTTAGAATCTTTCCAAAAATTGCAAATCCTTGATTGGTGATTTCTAAAAATCTACAGAATATGAAACCCTAATTTTTTTGAATTTTGAATTTATTATTTTTTTTTGTATTTTTCACTTAATCTAGGGTTTCTAAAAAACCCTAGAACAAGATCTAGCAGTTATATGGAAAGCAGTAAAATTCCTAAATTATTACAAATTGCACTTGGCCTTCCGAGGCATTAAAAATAGTAATTTAAAAACTGCTAAAAATCAACAAAAACAAAAAATAGAAAGTTTCCCGAAAAGGTCGGGCTGGCCAAATTGAGCAGCTTTTCGCTTCAGCAACTTTCCAATTTCGTCTTTACGTCCTTTTTCGCACTCCCGAATACCCGAGCGGCAGCGGCGCCATTTGAAAGTAGGGTTTTTCCGCGTCGTTGGTTACGGAAACCCTAGAATCAACATATTTTGTAATTTTTATCCGATTATCCTGCAAAATTGATAGATTTGTATAGGGATTTGTGTCGGATGTCGATCCGCACTCGGGATTAGTCGGATTAGCGCGATAATGACATAAAATGACGGGAAATTTGCTGAGAATGAAACATAATATTATTCAAATCAATTTCATTCATTCGAAAATGTCTCTTACAATCAAGTAAAAATAACTGAATTATAAGCAATAAAAAAAATTAAAATAAACTAGAGAGAGAAAGAGAGAACTAGAGAGAGAAAGTAGAAAAATCTAGAGATAGAAAGTAGAGAGGAGATTGTAGAGATAGAGAGAGAGAGAAAGAAGAATGAAAGTAGGTGAGAAAAGTAGGGAGAGGAAGACCTATCCTAGAGAGAGAAAGGTAGAGAGATGAGAAAAAGGAAATACTCACCATGGTAACTTACCGAAGTGGTGAGCCGGATATCAGCCATCGATTAGTGAGTGAGGTTGAACCGCCAAAGGTGGACCGACATGGTGTTGCGTGGTGGTTCTCCAGCCAAGAATGGTGGTGATGAGTATTGCGTGATTAAACTGAGTACGCTTGGAGCATGATGGAGCAACTTCCTGATTTGCAAGTTTTTGAGAAGATATGGCTACGGGATCTCGAACTTGCTTCCCTGTATGAAGAAGGTGAGAAGCACCGTGATCGTTAGAGGTGTGGATGGTTGGAGGAGTTGTAGACGACGGTACAGGGTGGAAGACAAGTTGATCGTTGCACCACACCACCAACCTATGAAGGATCAACACGTGGTTTGCAAGCAAGCTGACGAGAGATGGTGGGAACAGAACCTTGCAGGCGTTTGTATGAGTGAGCAATGGTGATGGAGGCGTTGCTGGGTGTTGGTGCGTGGTGGAAGGTGTGCCCGTGTGAAGGAGGCGGCAGCAAGGAGTTGCTGTTTGTCAGCGAGGCAGCAAGGTGTTTGGACCACCGGAGTAGAGATGTGTAGCAGCGGAGAGGGCGGACGGAATGGTTGATGGAGGGGATTGTGGTTGCTGGCGCTGGACGGTGCAAGGAGGGGACGGAAGCCACTATCTGAAGACACTTATGATTGAGTTGATGGTGGTGGGTCGGCGTCGTGAGAGGAGGCGGTGTGGAGGTTGCAGGCGCTGATTGAAACGATGGTGCAGCCACTCCTCTTGGACGAGCTGTAGAGATGGTGGTTTGAACGAAGAGAAACCGGCTAGAACGATGGAGATACCTTGAAACATGGGAGGAGAAGAGAGAGAGCAAGCAAGGGGAGAAAAGGACGTTGCTGCCCAAGAGAAGAGGCAGCACCGGTTTTCTCTTTTTTTTTTCTTTTTTTTGGTTCTTAGACGAGGTGTTGGAGAGATGTTCGCCTCCGAAAGAATGAAGGGGCAGAGGGTTTTGTGGGAGATGGCGAGAAGAGGAGAGAAGAGATGAGGCTGTAAGTTGGTTGCTGTGCAGGTTTCCGGCGAGCTTCTCGCCGTAGAAGACGACCGGAGTTGCACCTGCAACTCCGGTGGAATTAAAGGAGAAGAAGAAGAAGAAGACTGAGGACAAGAAGAAGAAGAAAACGAAGAGGAAGAAGAAGAAAACGAAGAGGAAGAAGAAGGATAGGAGGAGAGGGGGAGAAGCTCACCGTTTCCTGCTGTGAAGAGGACGGTGGTGGAGCACGGTTCGCCGGCCGGAGTTGCAGACCTGCAACTCCAGCAAAAGAAGAATAAAACGAAGAGGAGGAAGAGGAGGAGAAGAAGAAGAAGAAGAAGGAGGAGAAGAAGAAGAAGAAGAAGAAGAAGAAGAAGAAGGAGGAGAAGAAGGAGGAGGAGGCGCTCCACTCCTCACCGGCGATGGCACGCCGGAGGAGAAGAAGAAGGGGAAGGGGAAGAGGAGGAAAGGGTGTCCGAGCGGGGGCGGAAGAAGAGCCAGCCGAAGGGTTTTTAACCCTCTCCTTAAGTAGAAACCGTGGGTTTCTATACTTAGAAACTCACGGTTTCTAAAAGAAAATTTTTTATTATTTTTTTTTTATTTTTTTATTTTTGAACTAGGGGTTTTGCGGGCTTGGGCTCGAGGTTAATGGGCCGTTTGGCCATGACCACTAGGCCAAGAGCTGATGCCACGTGTTGGCCAGTGGTTGGCCGAGAGATGACGTCACGAGTCGGCCAGTGGTTGGCCAATGGGAACGCTAAATATCGTGGGCCCAGAGTGCATCGGCCATGGGCCAGAAGGTAGGTGAGAATGATAGTGGGCCACTGGGCTCGATGGATGTGGTTTAGGGTGCGTTTGGTTGCCAGGGGAGAAAAATGCATTTTCCCCTTGAAATACCCATCAAGGAAAAATGTATTTTCCTTTCTTCGGAAATCGAGCTCTACGCTCTCAGCCACAATCAACCATCTGAGGCATTTCTCTACAATCAAACCTGCCTTAGGGACTGATATTTTACAATGGAGATCGGGTGGTTGATAGGATGGATGATCGACTGATCGATAGCACGATCGGATGGTCGGATGCATAGAATTGATAGATCAGATGGCGATCTATAGAGATTCAACGGCCCGATAGAAGATCCAACGGTCAGAAAGCTAAGGGAGATGAGATAGAGCCAATGAGCAGGAGTTCTGGGGTTAAGTCAATAGATTCGAGGACCGAGAAATGAAGAGAGAGAGAGAATAAGGAGAGATGAGAGAGAAAATATCAGAAAAAGTATTGGCAGAGGGTCATGAACCCTGGTTTTCCATTGTTCTTCACTTGCGCTTTGCCAGTAGAGCAGGCCATCATTTGATGTGGCTTTAAATGCTTTGGTCCTTCTCTTGGTTATCAGCTCTCCCGCTCTCGTGGTTCCTTGGGCCAGCTCTTCGATCCCCTTGTTCAGCCCGTAATAGGCTCATATCTTCTAGACATAGCCTGTGGACTCTTTAAGCTTTGATAATGGGCTTTCATGATCCATGTGGGCCCACAAGTTTTGAGAATCATCCAATCAGGGTTTCCTGCGACAGAAGAAGCGCGTAATGAGACTTTATCAGAACGGCTTAATATCTAGACTTCCGAAAATGTGTTTAATGCATGCAAATATACCATTTCGTCCAGAAAAGTGTGTTCTACGCAACAGAGGAGACTATTACGTAGAAAAGTAGATAAATAGAGTATTTTACGTAGGAGAATGCAATAACGCTAAAAGGATAATTGCTTAAAATAAGCACTTTTGAGCGAATATCAGGGGGGAATCTTGGGAATCAAGGGGAGATTAGATGATTGATGAACCGTTGGATGTGAGTTGTTAGATGGAGATAGTATGATGAGGATATGAGAGAGTGAGTGGGCCGTTGATGAGGCGGAGGATCGTGGGATGTTGCGTGGCCGATGGAGATCGGATGGATAATCGATCAGTTGAATTGAGGGATGAAAGGCTTAGGATGGTGGTGATCGGTCAAGTGAGGCTTAGATGGGTGACGGCGGAGATCATGTAGTGAGATGTGGGTAGTTAGGTCATTGAGAAGAGGATCAGACGGTCGATCTAAGGATCTAATATATGGTAGGATGAGATAAAATGGTTAGATATTAGGGTTTAGAGAGATGGAAAAGAAAAGAGAGTGAAAAGAGAGAGAAGAGAAATAAAAGAATAAAATACAAAGAGAATAGCTGGTGGAGGGTCTTGAACCCTAGTCTTCAATATATTATTTAGTTGAGCTTCACCAACAGAGCAGGCCATCATTTCTTGTCATTTCATGTGGCTTTAATGACTTTAGTCATTCTCTTGGTCTACAGCTCTTCCGCTCTTTTAGTTCTTTGGATCGGCTCTGTGATCTTTTAGCTTGGCCCGTACTTGATTTGTACCTTCTTGTACTAGCATGTTGACTCTTTAAGTAATGATATTAAACTTCTGTGATTGATCGTGGGCCCGTCAGTCTCGAGAATCGTTCGGTCAGATTTTCTGCAATAACGGAAAGCGCGTAATGAGACTGAATCATAATGATTTTATATCTAGACTTCCGAAAATGTGTTTAATGCATGCAAATATACTATTTCGTCCAAAAAATTTATTCTACACAATGGAAGAAACTCGTAAGTAGAAAAGTGGATAATCATGAAAGTTTTACGTAAGAGAGTGTGATAACGGTAAAATGATAATGACTTAAAATAAGCACTTTTAAGCGAATATCATCTATTGGGCACAAACCCAATCAATTGGAGTCCAACCCCAATTGATCGGAGGGTGGCCAATCGATTGGAGCTCACCCCCAATCGATCAACGTTGCGGGTTTCTTAATCTGCGGGCCATCAACTTGCGGGGGTACTTTCGTACTTTCACAAAAACCCCAGTTTTGTCTTAGAGAGGTAGATATGCATTGTCATGATGATGATGAGAGCGTCAAGAGTGTAAGAGAGGGCCGTGAGAGTTTTGAGAGAGAGCTTTCTATGTGTTCTCTGTTTCTTTTCCTATGTGCATAATATATGGAATCGGTGTGGATCCGTGGAAGTATCTCAATCAAGAGGGATGAAAGTAGGGTTTTTCCGCGTCGTTGGTTACGGAAACCCTAATTCCAACATATTTGTAATTTTGATCTGAGATTTTTAATCCTGCAAAATATGGAGATATTGTATAGGGATTTGTGTCGGATGTCGATCCGCACTCGGGGGTTAGTTCATGCAAATAAGGACATAAAATGATGGGTTTTGGCTTGAAATTATGCGGAGGGGTGAGGATGGTGATTTCATGATCGATTTTAAAACATGCTTTGAGAGATGCTTATAACTATTTAAAAATAAGAACAATTAAACAAGAAATGAACGAAATGAACTACGCCAAAATAAACTCCATTTATTAAATTAAAAACGTCAAATTACAAAAGAACACGAAAATTAAAACTAACCTAACAAGCATGCTAATTCTAGAGAAAGAGAATGGAGAGAGAAAAAAAAGATCTAGAGAGAGAGATGTAGAAGACCTAGAGAGAGAAAGTGGAGGAGAAAGAATACCCTCACCTTTTCCTTACCTCGGAGTCTTCAACCATGAAGTGAAGCATGATCGGAAATGGATAGGCAGTGTATGGTGGGAAACATGGCCATATTGAACCGATAGGCTAGAGACTTGATCTTGGTGGTGCATGATGGGAAGATGGAGATTTGGCTGAAGTTATGGTGTTGTGAGGGGCTGGTGGTTTTCTCTTTTGATGAAGGAGAAGGTGGATGCAGTGGCTGAGGCGGAGAAGGCTGTGGGGTTGTTGCTGCAACAAAGCAGCAGGCGTTAATGGAGGTGGAGCAAGGAGGTGCTGTGGAGGTAAGCCTCCTCTCCTCTTCCCTTCTTCTTCTTCTCTTCTCTCTTTCCTTTCTTTCTCTTTTTTTTTTCTAGTTTCCTTTCTGAGAAAAAGAAGAGAGAGAGGAGGACGATTTTTTTTCCAGGGAATAGAGAGGGGAGGACGGTGATCTGAATTGTGGTAGTCAAGAGATGGCTGCCGACAGGATGCACTTGCAGGTCCGGCTAGTTGGGGGGTGTGGTTAGGACGATCAGCAGGCACCGTTTAAGACCTGCAACTCGAAGTTGCAGGTCGTGGTGGAGGAGAAGAGATGGAGGTTGCAAGTGCTGGTGACGGCAAGCAAGGAGGGAGGAGGCGACCTCGTTTCCAAGAGAAAGAGAGGGGCGTTGCAGCAGGCGATCAAGAAAGAAGACCTGCAACCCAAAGTTGCAGGTGGTGGAGGCTTGAGGGAGACGGTGGTGCAGCAGCTCCAAGGGGGAGGAGCCTAACGGTTTCCTCCTCACTTCTTCTTCCTTCTTTCTTCCTCTCCTGTTTTCCCTTCTTTATCTCTTTTTTTTTTTTTTTTTTCTTTTTTCTTTGAAAGGGGGGAGATGCTGCTGGACGTGGTGGTGGCGCACAGCCTGCCGTTTGTGAGCTGAGGAGAGGATGGTGCAGGTGCCTAAGAGATGAAGAAACGGCCCCAAGTTGATGTAGCTTCCATCATGAAGATCAAGGAGGCTGGTAGATGAGAGCTTGCAATGAAGCGGGGCAAGGAACGCAAGTGAAGACGTTGAGGTGCTGGAGAAGAACCAGGCAGCTCGAGATCCTCTCTCCTCCTCTTCTCCTTTCTTTTCTTTTCTTTTTTTTTTTAATTTTTTATGAGAAGGAGATAAAAAAAATGAGAGAATGAGTGGGGCGGTAGGGGAGAGAAGAGAAGGATGGACTATTTTGGGAGCAAGGGGCATGGGAGAGAGAGATGAGCTAGAGAATGGAGCAAGAGAGGAGAGAACGACTGTGAGAGAAGTGGGGGTTGAGACGTGGAATGAAGGGAGGGATCCCCCTTTTGGTTCAGCCAATAAGGCTTTATATCATTAGGGTTTTGGGTGTGACGTGGAGAGCACCTCTTATTCTCCTCCAACACTTCTATCAATCCCCTTTATGCCCTTGCAAAAACCACTTTTTTCCTTGAAAACCACGTATCCCATTTTGGTAACCATTGAGATTTCCTTCAAAACATAAACATGTTTGTTGAAAGCACATGCTAGCCCACTTTAGTTTAATTGTCGATCCTGCCCATTTGTGTCTCTTGTGGACCCCACTCTCCATTATGGTCAGCATGTATTGGCTTCATGCATGGGTGTTTCTTAATTTCTTTTGGGGATCGATATCCTTGCTCAATTCCAAACCTGCCATCATCTATTGATTTTTTTTCTTCATGTGGGCTAACGCCTATTCATCTCTAGCTTTTTTGTGTAACGCCAAGCCAATGGTCCATCTATGTATTCCCACATCACTTGTACCTCCAGCACATCTGAACTTCGCTTCCTTGATAATAGCCATGTGGGTCCACCTTTCCTTGACTAAGCACTTGGTCCCACCTTCGTAATCAGCATCATTCTCTCATTCTTGTCTCCAGTAATCCGGTACCTTGGCCCATGTTGTGGCATGATATTTTAAGGCTCATTAGCATATCAACGTGGCCCACACTTGTACATTTCCAGAATTGCCCCATTCGGTTCACTGCATAAGCTCACCAATTTGGTCCCAGTGGTTTGACAACTTGGTGGTCCATAATTTGGACAATCATCGAGCGAACCCGTCTTTGGGTCTAGTAGCTTGTTGTAGTCCAACCCTTGATCCGTATCTATATTTCGCGATCGTTGATCATGTTGAAGAATTTGCTTTTGGTATCTTGGCTTTTTCGTTCTCTTAGTTCTGGGTCGGGCTCTACGATCCTCTGGCTTTGCCAGTACTGGTTGTATGCTTCTGCGGTTGATCGTAGGCCCATCGGTCTTGAGAATCGTCCCCTCGGGGTTTCCTGCGACAGTGCGCGTAATGAGACTTAATCAGAACTGCTTAATATCTAGACTTCTAAAAATGTGTTTAATGCATGCAAATATACTATTTCATCCAGAAAAGTGTGTTCTATACAACAAAAGGGACTCTTACATAGAAAAGTGGATAAATATATCAGTTTTACGTAAGAGAGTGCGATAACGCTAAAAGAATAGTTGCTTTAAATAGCACTTTTTAGCGAATATCAAGGGAACCACGTAAATCTCTCTGTTGTGGTTGTTTGCATCTTTGTCTTTTGTATTGTTTTAATATTGTTCTTTCTCCCCTAATAGTTTCACCACGCACCTAGTATTCTTTCCATAATGCAAGGTCCATCCCAATAGCCCTCTTCCACGTGACGAAAGAGGAGGGTCTTTCATATTTTTCCCATTTAGAAACTGGAGAAAAGGTTTCTAGACGTATACTCAAAGGAAAGAAATTTAGCCCAAGGGCCTTTTACTCCATGAGGATTGATCGAATCCAACAACTACATATCACCAATCAAGCTGATTGTAGGTCTGTAAGTCAACAAAGGGGTGGGCCAATCATTAACGGATTAGTGGGAGCAGAAAGAATGTGCCATGTGTTTATACTCCCCACAACCCAATGGGACAAAAGGTCCTGGGGATAATGTTTTCTTTATGGAATGTAAAAATACATACTTCCATGCAGATTGTTATTATTGTCATGCAGTGACATATTTGTGATCATAGTGGGGAGGTTCGAGTGATGCATATTGGAGAAATTTTAGATGGCGTAATTGTGCCAGGACAAAGTGACGGTGCACAAAATTCAGAACCACATGTGAATGCGAAACCCACATGTTTAGATAGGAAAATATTCGAAAGTAAATTACAATCATACCTTTCTTAGTGCATTCATCGTCAAAAGTTTTCTCAACATGGATCTTA
Source organism: Euptelea pleiosperma (assembly GCA_035048495.1). Taxonomy (NCBI): domain Eukaryota; kingdom Viridiplantae; phylum Streptophyta; class Magnoliopsida; order Ranunculales; family Eupteleaceae; genus Euptelea; species Euptelea pleiosperma. The sequence continues at coordinate 7,446,352 of CM068544.1, forward strand.
GGAGAAATATTTTCAGTAGACAATGTATTTAATGTTGATGGTTAAACTTTTGTTGAAATATATAACTATGAGGGGAGCTAGGGCTGTCAAAGGGCCAAGCCAGGTAGGGCCTAGCTTGATTCTAGCCCTACACTCACTTATAAGGGTGAGGCCCTAGATCGGCCATTGCCCTTAGAGGGCATGAATTGGCTGGGCCCTCATCCTACCCTAATTAAAGTGCCAGGGCTGGGTTGTGGTAGAGCTAGGGCTTAGAGGAAGAGCATTAAGAAATAAAAAAAAATTAAGTAAAAAATATCGATGCTTGAATAATGCATTTGACTTGGTGAGCGTGTTTCCTCGATTTAATCTATGTAGATGTTTAAATGAATGATCATAAGTTTTTCGTGATAGGTGTTCACCTTTAAGGTTTGAAAATGAAATCTCTTAGTCTTTTTCAAAACCTCGGTATGATAAGTGATACGTTATAAATTAACAAAAAAAAAAAAACACATTTAGGAATGGTTTTGAACACTTCCTAAATTTTTCAAAATAGGAAACATTTTGGGCCAATCCTAATTTTTGAATGGTTTAACCCTTTGGGAATAACTCAAAACTTTTTAAAATGGTATTTTTTTACTAAAAAAAGAAGGCACAATCCAATTAGAGTTTGAATACATGATATTTGGTGTGTCATTTTCTAGAAAAAAACACACAAGCTTCGTCGTTGTATGGAGGCCCGTCCCTTATTTAAAAGGGCCTTATATATTTAGGCCCAGCCTGGCCATAAGGGTTTGAAATTTATAAAAATCCATCTTTTTAGGGCTTTCAATGGGCTGGCTTAGGCCGGGCCCCCTTACAAGAGGGTCGGATTGACACCCCTAAGGGGATCCTTTAATGTAGTAGCCTAACAGTACATGCATCTTGCACAGTGTCTAAGACACTAAAGCTTGTTCACGTGAGTAATGAAAAATTGTCACTTACATCAACATGTTCAGACTCAATCATTGCAAATAAGAGTACTTAACCATTGAACGTTAGTTCTATGGACTACAAAATTGCTAATAATTATGAGAGTATATATCTGATTGGATTATTATTAGTATTGTAATAAGTTGTGTGAGGTGTACAGTATCATTATTGGTGTATCTCATACAATATTACCTTGGTTGTCAAGATTAGGAAAGATCAATTATGAATCTGAGATTCGATTGACTATTAGTTTCTATCTTTAGATAAGTTTATTTTCTATATAAACCCTTAATTAGAGTCAATGTATTACACCAAAGATTAATTAAGAAATCCTAATTTCATCAACAATGCCTATCAACTCAAGGAGTGAAACAGAGGAACCCAAATCTGAATAAATATTGAGTTCCTCCAAATCCTTCAGCTGCTTGGTTCACTGCACTTGGGTGCATTTTGCACTGGAGTGCAAATGTAGTGACTTGCACTGCAATCACTTACAACTGTTTGGTTCACGCCTTGTAAATAGATGCAAACCAAGTTTAAGTGATTGGTTGGTAGTGCATTGCAAAAGAATGCAATGTATTATTTTATTTCTTGATTTTATAAAAAAGATACAAAATAAAATTATTATTGTTATCATGTTGTTTTTATTATTATTATTTTTTATTTTTTGGAGGGGAAAGCTTGGGGTTCGGCGGCCCGACCAACTATATCAAAAAAATAGAAAACTAAAATTAAAAATTTAAAAATAAAAAAATAAAAATAAAAATAAAAAAAATAAAAAAAATAATAATATAATAATAAAAGAAAAATCAGTCATTAATATTATTAATATTTTTTGGAAGAAAAAATGTTGAGCTAATTCAATGTGTCCACTTGCATCAGTTTTTGGGCTGCACTGGCTTGCATCTATTTTGTTAAGGAGTTTGCAAGGGCTTGGAACCACTTGCATGGCAGTTCATTTACCGCCTCCAACTTTTGCAGTCCCAAAATTGTGGCAAGTGAGTGCATTGCACTCAATTTGCTATGAACCAAGTAGGGCCTAGCACTCACGACTACTGAAGCGGCTGGAGGAACTCAAGGGGACACCAAACGTACCAAGGGGAAGGTCAACACTATTCCTTCATATACTGAGTTGAGTGGTACTTCTCATTAAGCTACGGTCCTTGAACTCAGTCGTTCTTGCAGCCTAGTATTCGTGGGATATTTAGATTCATTGAACCTGGTCGTTATTTCAGCTTGGTATGAGGAGAATCTCCACTTTTGGAAGTTGCACTGCAAGTCCATATTTCAATATATTCTCTTGATATTATGGTCGGATTCATGAGATCATGGGATGATGCCCCTTATTTAGAATGATATGATGAACCTAAGCACTACAGTACTTAATGCACCCTACCAGTCACACAGTATATATATGCAGTGGGCCCTTTCTTGGGTCAGTTGGGTGGGCCATAGCCCCCCAAAAGATTGTTCCGATTGTACATTGTTAAACAACTTAGACCATGTGATTACTAGCTGAGGTGGTGTACAATCTCTATATTTATAGTCGACAACACCATAAAATTTCTCTCTTCACTAAGTATGATTTTAGAAGTAGAGGAAAATCTAGAATACCCCACTTTCACTAAGTATGCGCATACTGTCCTTAAAGATCTCAAGCCATCGTCACCTGTTTTTAGAGAAGGAAAGGAGGACTTGCAAAAGCACAACTAATTATGTTTCTCTTCCCCCACAAAGGTCATAAAAGCGTCCATGTTCATTGAAGATAGTCCATCCTCTAGCTAGTACTAAGCTAGCACTCACATTGAGATAGATGGTACGATTATAAATAGACAAGGAAGGTGGGTAAGGCTCTTCACTGTGGATCAAAGATAAGAAAGGAAGGTTGGGTGTCCCCAAGAGTTCCTCCTCTCACTTCAGTGCATGGGACTCTCTCATGAGTTGCAACTTTGCTGAAGTGTTTGGGGGAACTCTAGGTTCCACCCAACAATATTTTGTTCATTTTTCACCTATGCTTTTACTGTTGCAACTTTGTCGTAAACAGTATTTACATCGTGGTACTACACCTATCCTTTTACTGTTGCTTTGAAAATGGTTGTGTATTCTTCTATTATCCATGGTTTGTAAAATGGCCTTATTATAACAGAAATAACTGTCATTATAATAGTAACGCCCCTAAACCCACTTTGATATTCAAAAATAACATCCAAATCCAAAAAAATTGGGATTAGCGTTACAAAGGCCATTAAAATGGAAATAATGGAAGTTATTTTTGGACAAAAAAATATTCTTTTTCATCATTATTGAGGTTACTTTGAAAATAATAATATAATTATTCTGACTATTTTCTGATTCAGATGCGACCCGTTATAACGGTCATAACAGTAACAGTAAAGTTAAGGGACCGTTATAGTTTTATAACGGACCATTTAAAACCTTGCTATTATCTATCTACCTATCATGTAACGGATAGAAATAAACAACATAATTTTTGAAAACTCATCCAACTATCTACCTATCATCTCTCTCTCTCTCTCTCTCTCTCTCTCTCTCTCTCTCTCTCTCTCTCTATTCCATACTTTCTTGGACGGCTTTCAAAAGACTGGGAAATTTACACCTGAGTTGGTGGTTTCTTTTTTGTAGTATTTCTATCTTATTGCAATGTTGTGGGGTGCATGCTTGAAAATGCACCATTTAACCCACTTTTTGAGCCCTCTAACTCATGCATGATTAGCCCACCACAAGTCTGCCTGATTGGTGATCTATAGTAGATGGATTCGAGCATTTTTTTGATACATTGATCGAATGGCCAGAGATCAACAATTAAGTTTGCTTTCGGTATGTGGGTCCATTAGGCGTGGGCAATCGATTCTTTAGTTAGTGGTCCAAAACAAACGTGTTTCTTACCCAAATTTTATTTGAGTTTTTCTCTAAGAATGACCAAAGCTACAACAACTGGTATAAACAAAACAGAAAGTTATTTCTGTTTTTGTTTGTACCAGTTTACCTTTGATTGTTGGTAGAGGACACCAAGAATTTTTTTGGGCTGACACTGTTTTGATTTGATTTTGGAGGTCTTTGTACTTTTTTTTAATAGTTTTAAGCCACCCCACTGGTCGTCCTAATCCCCTTTGTTTTCTCTCATTTCTTGTAGTTTATGTGCTCATATTGAGATTCCAAAAGTCTCCATCCTCTAAATCTAAGTCTTTTAGATATTTGAATTTATCTCAGAGGAGAAAGGGAAAGAGGAAAAAGAATAAATGTACGGTTAAGGGCAGGAAGAAGATAAAGAAAGGAATGAAAATAAAAATGGAAAGCTCACAGGAAGGATATCTTTTTTTCGCTCGATAATCTTGTGACGATTGTGACGGAGAGGTACTGAGAAAAAACTTTCAATGTATATATGAAACAACTCATCTTGATATGAATTGTGTCATCGCAAATGGTTTGATTTTGTTGTATAAAATTATCCAATCACTACCAAAAAAGTGACTTTCCGCGACTGCATCACTTGAGCTTCCACGGCGGATTGAATCTGTCATAAGGTCGTGACAGACTTGGCCTGTCAGGGTAGGAGAAAAGTCCGTCACAACACCCACCGCTACCCTAAGGTCATCTTTGTCATTTTACTTTGTTAAACGAAAAATAAAACGAAACCCACGATTGTTCTTGCTTGCCCTCTCCATCGTGCTCGCCCCTCTCTCCTCTAAATAAAAATGAGGATGAACCGTCATGTGTCTCATAGAGATCTTAGAAAAATTGTACTCGTAAGTGAAGTTCATTTTAAGGAAAAATATATTAATGCTGAGGCAAACACATAGGGATGCGGGGCAAACTATAGATTTCACCTAACATTTGTTGAATTTATTTTTTCCCCAAGACATCTCTGAGAAAAAAAAAATCTTCAAATGTCTCTTCATCCTTAGATACACATTGGAAAATGTGTTTTCAAGCTTGTAATTTTTTTTGAAAATAGTATTTGTGGGGGGAAAATATTTGATCAATCCCACACAATCTTCGAGGAATGTTTGATTCGTATCGAGAGGTAGATCGAGCGAGTTGATTGGATCCAGAGCTTCTGGATCTACAATTTTTTCCTGCCGCTGCGGATGATTTGGTAGTTCCTCCAAGGATGGTGATGTACCTGTCAAAAGTACTCCGATGCTCAAGTCGGTAGATGCCTGTTGACTGACAGGTTGAACACTCCAATTAAAAGGTGAAAAATATGAAGTGGATCTCTCAGTCTTGGAATATTGGATCTGGGAATTCTATGTATTTCAGTTTTGGATTGGGGAAATCAAAATCCATTTCTTTGTTCTGGTTGTTGTATATTTATAGCTCGTAAGTGACCTGTCTCATGTTCCACTTGTCCACTCCTCATTGGCCAGATCCGATCTCAGAGGAATATTGTTTGACACAACCTTTTCCTGTTGGATTTGAACCTCTTTCATTTAGTTAGATCTAAAAATAGCTTATGTAGCAGCTTACGTGGCAGATATTTGAATTAGAAAGTGGCGGGATTTTTACTAGTGGTTAGATCTGGTGCTAAGTGGCATTTTTCATATAGATGATGATGTGTTGATAATATATTGGTTATGATACTTATCTGTTGTAGAATTTGATGTTGTCATTTGTCAGGAAAGGTTGAAAACCTTGACCGTCGAGTATAATGTCAATAGACTTGTCGGGAAGGGTTGATTGCCTTGACTGTCAAGTTGTGAGACTTGTCAGGAAGGATTGATTGCCTTAACCGTCAAGTATAATGTTGATAGACTTGTCAGGAATGGTTGATTGCCTTGACTGTCAAGTTGAGAGACTTGTCGGGAAGAGTTGAAAGCCTTGACCGTTAAGTATAACGTTGATAGACGTGTCGGACAGGGTTGATTGCCTTGGCCGTCAAGTTGAGAGACTTGTCGGGAAGGGTTGAAAGCCTTGACCGTTAAGTATAATGTTGATAAACTTGTCGGGAAGGGTTGATTGCCTTCACCGTCAAGTATAATGTTAGTCGATTTGTCAGGAAGGGTTGAATGCCTTGACCGACAAATTTATTACTGAACTTAATGCATTTCATTACTAATCTTTCTCGGAACATATTTTCTTGGACATCTTATGGAACACGTGGTGTCTTTAGATGCATCTGATGTGTCTTATGAAAAGTTGATAAATTTTTTTGGCGAGTCCCATCGATTCATTTAATTAAACGGGCCTCGAGGTGCCAGATGTCAATTTTCAGCGTGCGCACAACTTGTGCTGTGTCAGGGACATGTGTTGCTTCCTCATAGGCCAAAAAATATGGTACCCATAGTATCAACATGTTTTTCCAAGTGTATTTGACAGTGGAGAGATGTCTTTGGGGACTTTTATCAGTGTCCGATTTTAATCACGGACGCTTATACTCAGGAATGTTCGTGGCACACTTTTAGAGACCACTGATCATGTGTGGATGATTGGCCCCTTTTCTAGGTGAACCTACAAAACCAAAAATTAGACTAATTTGTGATTTTCTAGCCAATGGATTTGATGTACCCAAAATAATGCTTGAGTCCATGTTTCAAAATCAACCCATGAAAAAGACTAAAACTCAATGGTTAGAACTCAACAATCAGACTAATTTTTGGTCTGTAGGTCCACCAAGGGATGCGCCAAACGTTTATATGGTCAGTTACCTCTAAAGTGTGCCATGTGGCTAATGTTTGCTTTTAATATTGTTACCAATTTTAAACCATTTTCTAATACTTATGCACTGGTTTATTGCGTTTCAACGACATGATTTAGGTTTTACATATATTAGTGTTTTCTTCATTGTAAACATAGTATACAAAACTGTTACAGACAGCAAAACATATCCTTCTTCTTCATTCAAGTTGCTTGGTTATTTTCTTCAGTTTTTTTGTGGAACCTCCATGGTAGGAACACAAGTTTATTGATAAAAACTTGTACACCTAGACAGAGGGGAGCAACCAAGCTAAACAAAAAAAAGAGACAATAAAGAGCATGAATGCATGAAATGGAAGCTACAAAAAACCACCCATTGCCTTTTCTTTTTGCTAAGATAAAATTGTATACTTGAGAAAAACTGTACAAGGAGCACTAAGGAGAGTCCGAACAATACTGACAGCCCAACTAGGTTGGCACCTCGATGACCTTCAAATAACACACCTCAAGCTGGATACAAAACACTGATCAAATCTATAATATAGGGTATGAGGGTCCTCCATTTTATAGAGGAATGGAGGCCTCTGTACAAAAGTTTCTATGCCTTCTTCGCCTAAAGTTGCAGCTCGCGGGGTTGGCTAACATTGCCTAATTATAACCTGATATAGGGATAATTAAATTTGTCTAAACCAATAAACTCTAACAAATTTCTGAGGGAGCTAATCAATAGCATCCATATAATTAATGCTTGGTTCGATCTAAAATTGATTAAAGTTAGCCATATAATCTGCTACTGAGTTCGCTTCCCTTTAAACATGAGTCATAGAGATCTGTAACTCCTGAGAGAACCCATAAATTTGATTCCAATAATACCTGAGGTCCCAAGGCACCTCTCTTTCTTCGTTGTACATCTAAGCACAAGGGTTGAATCTATTTGAAACTGAGCAACAAAGATATGAAACTTCCTCCATAAAAGAAGCCCATCGATAAGAGCCCTAGGACGATGCGAGATATGTGTGCCTTGATCAATTTTCTAGTCCAAAAGTAGTCTTCTATTTGTTATGTTTACAATTTTTTGTTCAATACTTTACATGCTTTGTTGCTTCAGATTGGACTACAATCTACAAACTATGTACGATGTTATTGAATTGAGGATGGTATATATTTCGATATTGTAATCCTTTTAAGGAATATTTTCATATTCAATTTGGCAAAGATTCTGTTTGACATAAAAATATTCTTGTAACCGTTCCTACGAGCACCAATATAGTGTGGAGATGTTGTGGTACGCATACTTTGCCGACTACTTGAAGACTAGAAGACAGAGACAGCAAGAATCAGACTGTTGACGACTGGAGTCATCTGAGTAACTGCCCATTTGTTTATTAAAGATCATGTACGCTCGATTAGGAAGGTAAGTGACTTAGTAGCCATAGGATTATGTTTAAAATGAATAAAATATAATGGTCAAACCTAGTCATTGGACAGACCCGAGTCTGAGTCAAAGATTTTGACTAATGGGAAAGTCCGATCGATTGAAACTTGTCCAATCGATTGGACATAGCCCAATCGATGGAGGACTCTGTGTAATCGATTGGAAGCTACGAGGCAGAATAATATATTAGCCCAATCTATTGGAGGACTCTGTGTAATCGATTGGAGTCTGTGAGGCAGAACATATTTACAACCAAATCTATTGGAGACTCTATGAAATCGATTGGAGCCTTCGGGATAGACACTTATTTGAGGCCAATCGATTGGAGAGCCCTGTGTAATCGATTGGAACCTACGGAACAGGAAACTTATTGAGGTCAATCGATTGAACACTTATACCCAATCAATTGGACATGGCCCAATTGATTGGACCCAAAGTACAATCGATTGGACTTAGCACGATCTCAGTCTTTCTCTGATCTGAAATTCTTGGTTCCACTCTCCCACATCCTATACGACTTAAGGTCACGAATTCTATAAATACAACCCTTCTATACCTTCTCTAAATGCACACAGAGACACAGAGTAACTCTATCTTTCAAGAGAGAGAAGAAAATATTTATTTATTAGAGTGTCCATTCCAAGAGCAATAAGCTTATTTCTCGTTCACATCTTGTGAGCTTGTTCCTCTTCTTGATCAAAGCCAAGTGCTTGATCCATCCCTCAGCTTAGGTCGTCCACTTATATATTCGACCTAGTAGCCCGAGTGTACCAGTGTGACTCAACACCTTTTGAGCAACCTAGGGTTCAGGGTGTACCGAATCCTTTACCTTCTACAAAGGTGGGAGTGTTAAAAATTAATATCGGAGCAGCCGATCGACGGTAGGTTTGAGGTGTATCAAACTGAACAAGCGGACAAGGCTTCTTGGCTGAAAGGACGTGCGTGGATTCATAGCGTTGATTCAGAGGATGTGGACGCATCGGCAGTAGGCCTTGGCTAAGGTTGGAAGCTGTATTTGCAACGATGCTGCGTAGGTAACCTTTATTTCGTTTAACTTTTCAGTTAGAGATACTTTCCGTCTGCTTGGTCCCGTGGTTTTTCCTTGGCTAAGGTTTTCACGTAAAAATCTCTTGTCTTGTGTGATTGTTTATTTGTATTCCGCTATCTATCTTGATTGTACCAAATGACGAAAAAAATATATACTACGGAGGTATATTCAATTTAAGGCGGTTGTGATAATATTTTATCAAACAACTAAGGCATGCGATTTTGTTCCCCTACTATAGACTAGTAAAACTGTTTAAGTATAATTAATTTTAAATACCTAATCAACCCCCCCTTTTAGGTATATTGGGTTAAAGAGAACGGATCGGTGTGTTATTTCAATCATTAGTCTCTACTATTTTAAATAGGGAGCTCATATTTGTACACCCCATTTCCTATCCCGGTGGACTCCTAGTCGGGGCACACCCCAAAAAGAGAGATCCCTCTAAACTTGGCTGAGCGGTGACCATCACTGACCACCCATAAAATGAGCCACATGGCATAGTTTTAGAGGGCCCTGATCGTATGGATGTTTGGCCAATCCTTAGGTGGACCTACAAACCAAAAATCAGCCTGAACAGTGATTTCAAACCTTTCAATCTTGTACCCCAAATAATGGTTGATAATGCTCAAATTCCCACGGTTAAATCAACCCATGAAAATGACTCCAATCCAATGCTTGGAAATCACTAATCAGGTTAATTTTTGGGTGCCAGACAAAGTGACGGTGCACAATAATCAGAACCAAATGTGCATGTGGAACCCACATGATTTAATTGATAGGAAAATATTTCAAAGTGATTTACGATCATACTTTTTCTTAAAGCATTTACCATCAAAATTTCTCACCATTGATCTTAGGAAAATCGTCCCTAGTGAGTCCAAGACTCTTGATATGTTTTTTGTAGACAATGTATTTAATATTGATGGTTAAGCTTTGTTTATTGAAATCTATAACCATGAGGGAGCTAGGGCTAGGTCAGGAATGGGCCTAGCCTGACGTTAGCCCTACCCTTATGAGGGTGAAACCCTAGCCCAGTACTAGCCCTTAGAGGGCCTGAACTGGCTAGGCCAGGGCCTAGAGGAAGAGCATTAAGAAATATAAATTTTTTTAGGTAAAAAAAAAGCCGATGCTTGAATAATGTATTTGACTTGGTAAATGTGTTTCCTCGATTTAATCTATGTACATGTTTCGATGAATGATCACATATAAGTTTTTTCGTAATAGGTGTTCACTTTTTAAAGTTTTAAAATGAAATATCGTAGTCTTTTTTAAAACATCAATAAAGAAATTTACACTAAGAAAAGTCATTTAGGAATGGTTTTGGATCGTTCCTAATTTTTGAATGGTTTAACCATTTGGGAATAGCTCAAAACTGTTTTAAAATTGTATATTTTTTTATTTTAAAAAAAGAATCCAATATGATACTTGGTGTAGGTGCGTTGTTGTATGGAGGCCCAGCACTTATTTAAAAGGGCCTTATATATTTAGGCCCAGCGCAGCCCCTAGACTTCTAAATAAATTAAAAAAATAAAAATAAAAATAAAACCCATCTTCTTTGGGTTATCAAAGGACTGAGTCGGCCTGGCACCCTTACAAGAAGGCTGGATTGACATCCCCAAGGGGCGCCCTTTTATTTAGTGGCCTAACGTACATCCTGCAGTGTGTTCGCAAGAGTAATGAAAAACTTACACCAACATGTTCAGATTCGGTCATTGCAAATAAGACTGCTTAACCATTGAACGTTAGCTCGGTGGTCTACCAAATTGCTAATGATGCCTATCAACTCAAGGAGTGAAGCAGAGGAAGCCAAATCTGAATAAATGTTGGGTGCCACCTAGAGTTCCTCCAAAGCCTTCAGTAGAGAGTAAGTTGAACCTTCGACTACTCAAGCGGCTAGAGGAACTCAAGGGGACACCAAACGTACCTTGGGCCTTTGTTTTACTTGGCCTATGGGAAGGCCAACACTCTCGGGGTGCCAACCTAGGTGGGATGTCGCAGGGCTCTATTAATTTCTTGCCCTCCAAGTGCGGTTTGTACAGTTTTCCTCTTTTCCTTTTAATATAATCCTTTCATTTAGCAAAAAATAAAAAGTTCTCACTACTTCAAAGTTTCAAACCTAATTCTCGCTCCTTGAGCTCAGTCGTTCTTGCAGCCTAGTTCTCGTGGGTGATCAAGATTCATTGAACTTGGTCGTTCTTTCAGCTTGGTTTGAGGAGAATCTCCAATTTTGGAAGTTGCACTACAAGTCGTTTTCTGACCTCTGTCCTTATTTCAATATATTATCGTGATATTGTGGTGGGTGATAAGTTTTGACTTTGCCGTAGTTTCATGACATCATGGGATGATGCCACTTGTTTGGAATCATATGATAAACCTAAGTATGCTTTTAAAAATTGAAGAAAATGTAGAATACCGGACCCCACTTCCAACCATTACACTTGCCATCCTTGCAGGGCTATGGAACCACCATACCATATGATAAATCCCACTTTTATGCCTTTATAAGGATCAAAAACTGTCCTTAAATATCTAGAGAAAGGAAAAAGACGTGCAAAAGCAAGACCATACATGAGTAACCCAAGAGATACCTATGTTTCTCTTCCCCCACAAAGATCATAAAAGCATCCAGGTTCAAAGATAAATAGAGTATAAATAGAGGATGAGGAGGGTGGGTAAGCCTCATCACTGTGGATCAAAGATAAGAAAGGCAGGTTGGGTGTCACCAAGAGTTCCTCCTCTCACTTCAGTGGGACTCTCTCATGAGTTTTAACTTTGCTGAAGTGTTTGGGGGAACTCTAGGTCCCACCCAACATTTTGTTCATATTCTTCTTTCACATTTTTCTATTTTTGCTTTTATTTGAATCATTTACAGAGGTTGGTGCCATCGTATAGAGTATTTGCACCGTGTTACTACAAATCCCTTTATTGTTGCTTTGAAAATGATTGTGTATTGAGATTACAAAAAAAAAGAAAAAGATGGGAGATCTAGCTGCTCGTTGGTACAAAAACAAGGAGCCGGACATTAGGAGGGCCTTAGTAGCCACGAAGGACCGTTGGGCTTCGGTGCTTCGTCCCTCCGTGTGACTCAACCTCTCAGAAAGTTCCCTCAATGATGCAAAAATGTAAAAATGGGTATAAGACTACAAACCCAGAAGTGAAAAAGTGGATTAAACCCCAAGAAAGTTAGGTTGTTTTCTTCTGTTTTTTTTCTATGAGGAGCACAAGAGCTGCAACCCCATAAGGTTGCATCTTGCAGGACTATTTTCCACCATTTTTATCCATGAGAAAGAAGACAGAGAAAATAAAAAACAGTGGCAATGGACATGGAGAAAGCTTGTCTGGGTCTTCATTCCATTATCTCTCCCAACCCAAGTCATGGAAGGAGAGAGAGAGAGAGAAAGGAGGACGTGTGGTTGGGGTTGGGTATCTCATGCTCCTTGTAAGCTTTTTTCTCGGAGAATGCACCGTTTCAGACATTCAGTGGTTCCGAGAAGACCACGAAGGTGAGAGATTAGGGCAAAATTGTCTTTTGCACCTGTTCTAACGGTCATTTAACTTTGAGCTCTGAGTCATAGATACTCTAACCTAGTCAAAGGGGCTATTACGACTACTACAAAGTATAAGGGGGTAGTGCAAATTAGTTTGAGAGAGAGAGAGAGAGGGTAATACTAAACTAGGAATCAATAGCCCGTGCTGAGCACGGGCACATTAAAAATAATATGAAAATAAATTTTTGCATGTACAATTATGTCTTGTTTTTATTTTTATATAATAAAACAAATAGTTTTAATTATGCGGTGAGAGGGAGATGTTTTTTTATAAAGTTTTATTTATAAATCTCGAGACGCTCTTTGAACCAATCAAAAACTTTATTGAGATAGGTAAACCAAGGGGAATCCCTCTCTAAGAACCATATATAAGAATTTCATCTCGTACAGCTCCAGCAGAAACACCCAAATACTGGTTGGAAGGGATATGTAATAGAAAGTTTGAAACTTCTTTTTCCCCTGATTCAATCTTCTCCGAAGATACGAATGATCAAAAACCCGGAAGAGATTTAGGGATGTGGAGGGAGGAGATGTTTTAGGTGGGTTGGTTCGTTAGATTGAGATTGTCGTGTTGCCTTATTTTGGGATGGTAGGTCGAATAAAAGTGTACCCTGTTTACCAAAAAGTGAAAAAAAAATAGTAAACATTCAGCTTATGATTGGTGAGTGGGCTTCATGAACCAGTCTACGGTTGGTTCCGAACCCATGATGAAAAAGGGCTCAATTGAATCACGCACTAATACTTTGTGTAGGTCCACCAAGTTGTGGGGCGAAATACATCGTGCTCGCATCCTTATAGGATATGACCTCTAGAGCCCATAGAGCCTAACTGGTAGTACCTATGGAAATTGGTCTTTATTTATGAAATTTCACATGAAGAAACTTAGTTCAATTCATATCTAGATTTTAATTCCAAAATAATATCAGGGCACTTGCACAAAATAACTCATATCGGAGGTTTCAGAAGTGATTTATGCTTTTGAATCTTTGGTGGTGGCATTCCTGGTCTGTTGCCAAACCCTAGATTTCCTTTCTTGTAAGATGGCTTAAGGGTCTAAAAGGACTATGCAATGAGTTGTCTACGCTCATCATGGCACAAGCATTGTCAAACTTCCCATGATAATTCGATGCATAGAATATGGTCACCAGCTTTTCTGATGCTAGGAATTTGCACCTATCTACAACCTTATCAGAATCAAAACTGAAAGATTAAAACAGGGAGAAACATCAACTAACTCTTGACCCACTTCATTAGCATAATGATCACATGGGTTCCAAAGTCCACGAATCCCTCAAATACATGGTGTTTGAACCACATGTGCAAGCAACGAAAGACATAGAAAGCTAACATCAGTAATGTACTCAAGCATAACATATTGTGGGATCTACGGTGCTGATCAACCTGCAAGATCACTCAATTTGGCAACTCGTAAGCTACCTAATCTAGCTTAACTTTGGTGTCCAGATATTAATCTCAGGTGTATGACACATTTATATCTCTAGATGTGTTTTTAAATGGTGGGTCCTAAGTTCTACATAATGCATCAAAGTACCAAATGCGAGAAATCTTCAGAGAATAATAAAAAGGCTGATAATACAAAATTTTCATTAAAAAAATGGGTTGGGCTCTGCGCACCAGCAGAGTCACCAACAATTCCACGTCTGCGTTGCTACCGTAGATCTCGTCCAAATCTAACGGCTGGGGAATGGTTGGACTTACTTTTGAGGGCAATCCTCTTTAGCAACGCTTAGCCAAATATGAAGCCGATTGTGGGGCTGAGCGTACCTTTCAAAAAGCATGGATGTTTAGCCCACCCCTTAGTGGACGTGTATACGAAAAATTAGTCTCATTGATTTTATCTAGCCATACATTTTAGCACTTTTTTAGAATTGATTGTAACCGTTAGATTCAAGCATGTTTTTTGCATATTTTTTGGACAGTTAATCCAACGGCTAGAAATTATCAACCAAGCTGAATTTTAGTATGCATATCCACCAAGGGGTGGGGTAGCGGTTAATGGGCCCAAACAATGAGCCATGTAGGGCCACGAGACCCCTCTGCATCGACTGCATCAAAAGTCCTCTGCATCCAAATTTTTTCCCATAGCGGCATAGTGCTACATGTACGCATGCAATATGGCTGAGCCCACTATCCAATGGTTCTTGGTTAGTGGATTCCCCTGTCCCATGACCATATTGAGAGTCCGCTTTTGTTCACAGAATTCTGTGACCAAAAAAATATCTTGCACGATTGAATGAGACACGTTGCAAACTCTTAAAGAACACTATAGACCGTATGTATGTTTTGCCAGCTTCACTGGTGGTGTAAATTCTCCTTGGCTGTTTGTGTTTGAGGACGGCTAGAAAATGCAATTTTAACTTGTAGTTTGATTATTAAACTGTGTGAACAAAACCATTAATTATAGTGAGTGTTTAGAAAAAATACGAATTTTCTAAAACCATAGGAGAAATAACATTTTCTCTTGGTTATTCAAAAACCATAGCTATAAACCGCTCTCTTTTTTGAGTTTTCCGCTGTTCTTGTAATCAAAAGAAGCCTGCAAAATTGATATGTAAGAAAGTGGTTTCATGAGGTTCTACTCTGCCAGGTGATAAAAGGAACAGGTGGAGTTGGCTTCTGAGCAACGGATGAAGGAGAAAGAACCAAAGAAAGCTTACCAGCTGAAGAAAGCAGCGACTGAAATGCGACTTTTGTACTTTGGACGTTTCAGAATGGTCGATTGATCTTGCATTCTTCTTGCTATTGAGATCAAATAAAATTTGAACACTGAACTTCAATCGTCAGAAGAAATGAATAACTTTAACAAAAATCAAGTTCATCTCACCTCCACTTCGACCAACGCTTTAACGATCTCAACATCTTATTAATCCAGAAAAGGAAAAAATAAAACAACATGGAGATGAATTATCAAAAAGAAGAATATAGAAACAATATTAAGTCAAGATAGTATGTAGCGAATAATTTTGAGGAAGAAAATACATGAGGATCGGGCTCCGTTTCCACAGAGACGTTGTGAGAGTGGATGAGAGAAGACGTTAGGGTAATGGCAAGAATAATAACGGAATCAAAAGACTGTATAAATAGACGAAGAGGGATAAGATGGAGAGACTTTAGGAATACTAATTATGGAGAGTTTAATATGAATACTGTAAATTGAAATGGAAGAGATGAGAGATAAAAACATATGATATTGGATGGAGAGATTTTGGGAGACTAATTAGAAAGAGTTTAATGTTGTGAAGTTGAGGGATGATGGGGAGACTAAACATTTAGTGATGGATGATCTGAAACATAAATGAGCAAGGAGAGAGGGGAGACGCTTAGAAATGGCTAAACTTTTGGGAAAGACGAAGAGGTTTAAGTGGAAAAATAGTGATGAGAGATGTTTTGTACAGGAGTATTTTCGGAAAAAATGTTGAAAAAAAAGATGGAGAGAGCGCCACCTCAGCAGTGCCGAGCTTTAGTATAGATAATAGATTACAATTGATTGGTTATTGTTTTATTATCCATGATTTAAAAAACGGCCATTATAACAAAACTAACTGCCATCATAATAGTAACGCCTCAAACCCGCTTCGTTATCTAAAAGATAACGCTCCAAATCCAGAAAACAGGATTAGCGTTACAACACATTAAATTGTAAATAATGGCCGTTATTTTTAGAAAAAATATTCTTTTTTACCGCTATTATTTAGGGGTGCCAGCGATTTGGCGTCTTCTTGACTCACTGTGTCACTCTAGCCTTGGTACTAAAGAATCGCTCAAATCGTTCCACCCTCTTTCAACAACCACTTTGCCTGCCTCACTACCTCCTTGTAAAGACGAGTCACTCGAGCCCACTCACTTGTATTCGTCCCTCCAATTGCACACGGAGCCAGACCTACCACCCTGACGCTGGAGTCAATTTCTCGGAGAACATTCGCAAATGACATACTGGGTCCAACCCCACATGTCTTATTCGTCCCAAAGATTCCACCCAAGTGAGCCTTGCACCGAGTCAGAGAATTATTGGTTGGGTTGGGACTCAAGAGGGATGATTCTGTCCCATCTATCGTCAATAACGCCTCCTCTTCCGGCCATATTACTCTGCCCATCGAATGTTATTTTTGTTATAACGACCATATTTTAAAGGGGGTGTAGATTTGCACACCCCACTTCCTTTCGGGGTGGAATAAAACTTGGCTGACTAGCAACGGTCACTGACCGCCCACAATATGAGTCGCATGGCACATTTTTAGAGGACATTGATCGAATGGATGTTTGGCCAATCCCTAGGTGGACCTACAAACCAAAAATCAGCCTGATTATTAATTTCTAAGCCTTGGATTTGAGCCATTTTCATGCGGTTGATTTTAATCGGGGGAATTTGATGGAAAGGTTTGAAATCACTAATCAGGTTGATTTTTAGGTTGTAGGTCGACTCGGGGATTGGCCAAACATCCATATGTTCAGTGTCCTCTAAAAATATTCTCTGTGGCTCATATTGTGGGTGGTCAGTGACCGTTGTCGTTCAATCAAGTTTTAGAGAGAGAGATCTCTCATTTTTGCCCGGCCAGGAGTCCGCCCCCGATAGGAAATGGGGAATAAACCATTGTTTAATTTGATATAATTTGGAATGGGGTATTGGCGTACTATATCTTTACTATGTCGCGGGTAAAACGACAATTCGGGATTTGGCATAATTTTCTCCATGTATGTTTTCTACTTCCTGCAAGACTAGCACGACCACATAGTGGATTTCTGTAGAGCACAGTGGGTCTTTAGAGCCACTTGGTAAAGCCATGACTTCCTCACTTGAACGTACTAGAGCTTTTCATGGCGGCCCTTCTCCTTGAATTGGACAGATTCGTTGATCCTAAAGCTTCTAAATATGCGAGGCTTCTCCCTTTCCTTGAAATTAAATGATCACATGGTCCGGGGTCCATGGATGTTGTCATAGTGTATGCTGGTGTCATTTTTTCAATGGTCAAGTGTGCTAATTAATTAACTAAAATTACATTTAAAACTGATTTGCACATAACTCGAGGTAAAATTTTGGCCAATGACAAAAAGATATCATCAAGCACCATGACAACATCCATGGACCCCGGACCATCTTGTCAATACCCTAAAATGATAAGATGTCGTTACTATTTTAAAGCCAAAACTTGAGTTGCCACACGTCGTTCACCTAGGCCTATAGAAAAAGAATTAATAGGCAACTTGTGAAAAAAGGGTGTTCTAACAGTTTTTCTAAACCATGACACCCCTAAACTGGTTTAGTTTTCATAAAATTGATTTTAACAATGAAAATGCCTTGGTAGGGTCTCTTATCACCTTTGCCACAATTTTAAGATGGCAGACAATAGAGGAAGGGGAGAAATTGAAGAAGCAAACAAACTGTTGGTTGCTTCTATCAGAGATAAAATGCAGCCTATACCTTCATCACAGTGTTGTATATATCTACAAAGTTCCCGAGAGACTCCACCCAGTGAAAGAAAATGCATATGTGCCTGAGATAGTATCAATTGTCCCATTCCACCGCGGTAAAGAAAACCTACAAGCAATGGAAGAGCACAAGAAGTGGTATTTGCAATCTTTACTCTCTCAAACATCAACATCCACGACAAGTTTGGAAAAAGTGGTCTAATTAATCAGAGACTCGGAGGTAGTTGCTCGTGAGCACTATGCAGAATCGATCAAACTCAGTAGTGATGAAGTTGTTCAAATGATGTTACTTGATGGTTGCTTTATCATTGAGCTTTTCTACAATTATGCAAATGAGAAGTCCAGACACAAAAATGACCCAATATTCGATGCAAATTGGATGATTGGGAGTTTACTACACAACCTGATGTTTCTTGAAAACCAGATTCCCTTCTTTGTTATTGATCGGTTGTTCTACGAGATTTGGGGTCCAACCCAAGGAGGCCCATACTACCTCCTCAAACTTGTGATAAGTTTCTTTGAACCCACAATTGGAGTCCTCATCCCAAATAAATATGTCGCCGAAGACAAACATTTACTGGAAATATTACGCAACAGACTTCTTCCCCCTAATCTACAAACATAGGAGGTGGAAAACAAAACAAACGGGGAATTAACATACTATGCCACAGACCTTAAGGAGGCCGGAGTGAAAATCAGGAAGAAGGTGCCTAGTCACCTATTGGACATCACATTCAAGAATGGGATGTTAGAAACCCTTGCTTGCATTTTAACGAAAGAATCAATGATCTTTTCAGAAATCTCATTGCCTTGGAGCATTGTCAAGGAGATGGTCAGTTCACATCTTATGTATTGCTCCTAGATACCCTCATCAACTCCCAAAAGGATGTGAGATTACTCCGTCATAGAGGAATAATTCAGCACTCCTTCGGCGATGATGAACAGGTGGCCTCTATCATCAATAAACTTTGCGAAGGGGTTTTCTTGAAGAAATCCAATTATGATGCGTTGTGCCACGAAATGACTAAGTATTGCCGAAGTAATTGGCACAACTGGGGGGTAATATTAAAGCGTGATTATTTCACAAATCCTTTTTCCATTGAAACCAACTTGCCCGGTAGAAAAGTCTTCACAAAAAATTAAGATTTGCTCAAATACCAAAGGAGAAACTAATAAAAATTATGCAATAATACTAGAGTTCTAAAACTATCCATAACACCAAACCTCTCGGTATCTCTTCCTCTTCAAGAACCATCGTGTTCCAATCATTTTTTCTACCAAGGTCATCTTTCAATGGGGTATTTTTTTTTTTTTGGGTCAGGATCAGGGGACACAAAATTTCACACCAATTTTGGCATACTCACGTGGAAGATAAATCAAGGGTTGATTGTTTGTGAGGATGATCTCATCATCATATCGGTCACCCCTAGAAAAAATCAGCCCATTCTGAAATTTCTAACCCAATCAAACGTAGGTTTCAAGTTAAGTGTAAAAAATAGACAGCCCACAATTCTTCAACTTGTGAACCAGGCTACGAATAACAGAATGATTTGAATTTTTGTGAGGGCCGGGTGATCTCCTCACCATAGGGACAATACAACTCGAAACTACTGTCGCTTCTCCTGACTCCAAAATTAAAAAAATCTGCCACTTTTAGGGGCAAGCTTGGCCCCATTATCTTGATCCTAGTGAACAAATTCTTGAATTATTCCTCAATAATTGGCAAACTGTACAAATTATGTATTTTAAAAATGAATTGAACAACGTCCTATTAAAAGGTTTGGAAAAATTCGTGCATTTTTTAACATGATCGAATTATTCACGGTTAAAATTAACCCATGAAAATAACTCAAATCCAGCGCCTAGAAATCACTAATCAGGCTGATTTTTGGTTTGTAAATCTACCTAGGGATTGGCCAATCATTCATACGGTCAGTCCACTAAGAGTGTGCCACTTGGGTCCCTGAATGCTTGAATGAAGTTGCACACATTCAGGAAAGACATTCTCGCGTCTAACTTGTGGAAGTCATTTTTGTAAATTAAGTAAATTGAAGCACAATTCGTGGGGTGTGTTTTTAATTGGTCAGGGTGCACTCACAATTTGTTGTGTGCGACTAATATTTTCCTTTTGAGAAATTTTTTTTTCTTATTTTTGTAGTTTCAGTAAAATTGCTCATTGAGATCGTATAAAGTAATCATACAGTGTTTTTCTCTTTTTCTCTAATGGAAAAAGAGAAGAAGAATACAGAACTTCTATCAGAGAAACTGTCCTAGTATATATTCAATAGTTATAAATCACCAATCAAGCTGATTTTTAGTCAACTGGTCCACCTAGGGATGGTCCAAACATTCATATATACAGTCAGTGGTCTCTAAGAGTGTGCCACTTGGCCCATACGGATGTCTGTGAGCGTCAGTCATTAAAGTTTTCGGTCGTGATGTAACAGTGTATACCTGAGATTTTTTCAAATGCGGAAGCGCGCACATTTTTGTTACTCACCGCTGCCATCTGGGCCCACTTACCTCATGGATGTTTAGCCCACCCCCTAGTAGACATTCATACCAAAAATCAGCTTGTTTGATGATTTTCAGTCGTTGGTTTCAGTACTAAAAAATATGGTTGAATTCAACAGCTATATGTACGCCTTAAAAAGTACGAAAATCTAATGGTTAGAGATTACCAATCAGGGTTATTTTTGGTGTGTATATATCTACACCAAGGGGTGGGATAAAAATCCATGCGGTCAGTGGACCCAGATGACAGCAGTTAATAACAAAAATCGTGCTTCGGCATTTGAAAAAGTTTCAGGTATACCTTGTCACATCTTTTTCCTAAAGATTTATTCGAAGTACTCGATACATCTTTTATGCAAAAAGACACATGGTAGTCTTTCGGGCCCACTGACACCATGAATATTTAGCCACCCTTATGGATCTGCATACTAAAATCAGTCTGATAAGTGATTTCTAACCGTTGGATTTAAGCATTTTATAGGCTTCATGAACAAGCCTAAGGATGGGTTGAAAGCCTATGGTGAAAAAATGCTCAAATTAATCCAATTACTATGAATAGCTAATCAGACTGATTTTGATGTGGGGATCAACCATGTCATCACTGGCCAGACATTCATGGGTCAATAGGCCCAAAGAGTGTGCCACATGTCATAAAAGGTAGGGTATTTTTTAACACGCCTTGAAAATCGAAACAAATTAGTAATACTTCTTTATACTTTCTTGGTTCGCTGCACTGGGATGCATTGCAGTCATTTACCATGTTTTTTGGGCTGCAAATGATTGCATCCATTTTCTTAAAGTTGCAAGGGATTGGCAACCACTTGCACGCCAGATCATTTGCGCGCCCCCAACCAATCACTTCTAATTCCAAAAACGTGGCAAGTGGGTGCATTGCATCCGATTTGCGTCGAACCATGCAGGGCCCTAGTCTAACCGTCGTTGATTATTGTTAAAACGTGACTTGCATCATGCATACATTTTTGGGGTTTTTGGATTTGGGTATCATGATCATAGTAAGGAGGTTGAGTGACATGCACAATATTCAGATCAGAACGGAATGTGCACGCGGAACCCACATGATTTGACAGGAAAATTTCCAAAGTGATTTACGATCATATGTTTTCTTAGTGCATTCACCATCAAAAGTTTTCTCAGCATGAATCTTAGGAGAATCCTCCCTAGCTACGTTCCTTGAGCTCAGTCGTTCTTGCAGCCTAGTCCTCGTGGGTGATCTAGATCCATTGAACTTAGTCGTTCTTTCTGCTTGGTTTGAGGAGAATTTTCACTTTTGGAACTTGCACTATATTCTCGAGTCTCTTTTCTAACCTCTGTCCATATTTTCAATATTCTCGAGTCTCGTTATTGTGGCCAGTAATTAGTTTGGACTTTTCCCTTTGTCAGATTCATGAGATCATGGGATGATGCTCCTTGTTTGGAATCATATGATGAACATAAGCACTACAGTACTCAATGTATCCTACCACTCAAACTGTATATGCAGTGGACCCTTTCTTGGGTGGGACATACTCTAGCCCTAATCCACGACGCCATGCATAAAATTTCTCTATTCAGTAAGTAGGATTTTAGAAGATGAAGAACAACTAGAATACCCCACTTCCACCATAGGATCTCAAGGCCTGCTTTTAGAGAAGGAAAAAGACCATACATAAGTGATCCAAGAGATAGATAGATAAAGAGGCACAACCTATGCTTCTCGTCCCCCACAAATGTCAAAAAAAAGCGTCCAGGTTCAATGAATATAGCCCATCCTCTAGTACTAAGCTAGCATTCATATTGACATAGAAGGTAGAAGTATAAATAGAGAAGGAAGGTGGGTAAGGCTCTGCACTGTGGATCAAAGAGAAGAAAGGCAGGTTGGGTGTCCCCAAGAGTTCCTCCTCTCACTTTAGTGCATGGGACTCTCTCATGAGTTGCAACTTTGCTGAAGTGTTTGGGGGAACTCTAGGTTCCACCCAACATTTTTCATACTCTTCTTTCATATTTTTGCTTCTAATATTTTTTAGGTAACTATTTTTGTTTTTTTTTCTTTTGAATCATTTATAAAGAGTATTTCCGTCGTGCAACTAAATATTCTTTTATGGCTCAGGCTTTGAAGACCCCTTTTTCTGACCCCTCTTGGTGTTCGTGCGCTTGCCATGGATTTCACAAATCGAACGGTGGTTGCTGTTAGCGCCCCCGAAAAAGTGAAAAAGTAATGCCACCTCTGCACTGACAACCACCATTGGATTCTTGAAATCCACGGCCTAGCACAGGAACACAGAGAGGTCAGAAAAAGGGGTCCCCTGAGCCCGACCCTTCTTTTATTGTTGCTTTAAAAATGATTGTGTTTTAATGTTGTTATAAGGTCACCAGTGGTTTGACTCAAACGAGTGCTGCGTGGCCCACATGGGAGAGTTCCTATGACTAATTTTGGGTGAGGAGATCATTCTAAAAAAAATCAGACCATTTTTAAGATTCCGACCTCACCAAATTTGCTCTTCAGAAAATGGACGGCTCAAAACAAAGAACACATTTTGATGGGTCAGAAAACTCAGATGGAGCTGATTTTATGGAGGATTATCTCAATGGTGAGGAGATCATCCTCACAAAAATCGGCCCTAGGGGCTCACCAGTTGGAAATTTCCATGGTTTAATAATAACTGCCATTATAACATTAATGCCCCAAAATAAGTCCATACGGTCAGAGTCATCTAAGAGTGTGCCACGTTGCTCATATTCTGTCCTGTAACTGGAGCCGTTCAAAAAAGGCCGATCCCTAGAGCCCGACCCATATTTGACACCCTTCTATTATTTATCATATGTGGATAGGAAAAAGCAATAGTGTTGTGAATTTGATGATATTTTCATTGATCAACACACATATATATAGCCCTTGATCGGGACGTTACAAAGTAAATGTTGATAGTGTAACTGACGCCACATAAGCGGCGGTTAGCCATCGGTTACAACCGTTACGTTTACAACATTTCCCCTTGGATGTCCGCCGCTTTATGGAATCGGCCTCGTTAAAACCTTGTCAGAAAAATCCTATGGGATAAAACCTGATCGAAGGAAAAAGAGTACAGTATATCGGCAAATCAAGGTGGTGGTAATGGACGCGCTTAATACTGCCTCATTAAAACCTTGCCTAGAAAAACCCTGTTAGAAAAAATTTAGGCGAAGGAAAAAGAGTACAGTACGCAAAGGTCCTTCTAGGATATGATCATCTTCTTTCATTGACGCTCCCCCTGATTTGAGCATGTCAACTGAAAAAGTTTTGGAGCTGATGCATACCGATGTCAAAAACCAAATTTCTTGAATGTTGTCATTGGTAGCGTCTTGATGAATAGATCTGCAAGATTATACTGGAATGTATCTGTTGGATGTCAATGTTGCAGCTCTACTAGAATGTGTGAGTGTAAAAGAACTTTGGTGAAATATACTTGGTTATTTCATCCTTGATATACCTACTTTTTATCTGCATGGTACAAGCAGTATTATTCATATTGAAGTGTTTCAGGACTTTTCAGTGTATGTGGATTGATGAACAATGATCCCACTTAGGAGATGTTCGATTTGCAAGCCAAAATTATATTTTCCCAAGATCTTTATTCAAGTATACGGAGATTTTGTGAGCTCTTTAAGAGTCCCTACAATACAACGATGATAGCAAATCTAGTTTCTAATTTCTTAATCAAAATGCATAGGTATATCGAATTGTCTAATCTATAAAAGGATTGTAGTAGTTTGATTGCATACAAGCTATTTACTTTAGATCATAAGTCCTTCTAGGATCTATATATAGATATGTGTGTAACATTCTATATAAATATGTTTATAACTATGTCCATAAATAAAATGCATGGCAAGTCCTTCTAAGACTGCTAGACCATTAACAAATTGAAATATAATCGTATTCATCACAGGAGAATGAGTTTCTTCATAATCAATACTAAGTCTCTGCAAGAAACATTGTGTTACGAGTCGCCATATATCTGATGATCTCGTCTTTTAAATGAACATCCTACTTATACTCTATAAGTTTTACAACTTCAGGTGTTAGGACTACAGGTCTCTTTACAGCCTCGGGTGCAGGACTACAGGTTCTTTTACAACTTCAGGTGTTGGGACTACATGTCCTCTTACAGCATCAGGTGTTACTAACGAATCTAGCCCTTTCTAGATTGCTTCTTTATCTTTTGGCCAATTATTTTTATGTTGACTTTTTGCGACTATGCGTGGTTTAGGATCTTCATCATTCTTTATGATGTTAAAAGCTACTAGCAGATACATTGTTGATAATAATTTTATCATGATCTCACTTTTCTCCCGTTCAAACATAATTATTAAAATATTTTTCATTTACAGGTACCTGTGCCTCTTCGGGGGCTGTTTGTTCGGAGACGGTGGATCGAACTGTTACTTTTTTCTTTTCTCCAATTTATAGGTGTGGCCTCTTTATGAGCGCAGACTTCTATAAGAGTCGTATTTTTCTCATTCTATAGGTTTTTATCTTATTATGTAAATGTGACCTCTTCAAGAGCGTCGACTTCTGCTAGAGTCATATTTATCTTATTTTATAGGTGTGGCATCTTCAGGAGTGCCGACTTCTATTGGAGTCATATAGATTTGTTCATGTGTCGTCAGCGTCTTGAGATTCACATCTTTTGGACGCTTTTCCTTTTTGGAGTTATATCTTTCTAATTCTCTGCTCTTGGGAGTTTATATTTTTGCACCAACAGGTCGACCACACTTCAAGCGTAGTATTGATAATTTTAAGTTTATATATTGTATTATAAGAATGTCAATCATTGATGATTGTCCTACATGGACGTCAATCCTAATTAGAGTACATTCACGCCGTTCTACCAAGAGCTTTTCTCCCCCTAACAGCTGGAAGACCGATTCAAAGAAAGTGATAACAAAATAATTAAAATGTCAACAATGATTATGACAAGAAATAAAAGAAAGTTGAAATACTAATTCAACATCCATGTTAGCTAGTCTTATATGCCTTCAGGGTAGAGTGGTCGTTGTAATTAAAGTCAACCTCCGTCCTTTTTTAAAAAGTATTTCACTAGATAGCTATATAATTCATTGGCCACTTTGACCCTTGGAGAACCATGAGTTAAGTAGCCCACTTCAAGTGGATCAACCTACCTTACCCTTCCACTTAAGAAAATAATGAAAGGTTTAAACTCCTGAATTTAAAAATATACCTCATAATTAAGGTCCCACTAGAATGTCAACTTTAGGGATAACCCATGTGGGATCGTTGAATGAGGGTGGGTCAATGCAACTCGAGAACCCGATGGGTCAGATGATATTCGCTCAAAAGTGCTTATTTTAAATCATTATCCTTATAGCGATGTCGCATTCTCCTACGTATAACTTGTCTTTTTGTCGACTTTTCCATATAAGAGTTTCTTCCATTGCGTAGAACGCATTCTTTAGACAAAAATCGAATATTTGTATGAAATATACGCATTTCGGATAGTCCAGTATCAAGCCATTTTAGTTGAATCTCATTACGCATTTTTTCACTTGTAGGAGACCCTATCGGGCGATTTTCGTGGACTAGCGGGCCCACGATCAACCACAGAAGACTTCTATCAAAGCTTGAAGAGTCAACAGGCTAGGATAAAAAGATATAAGACATATACGGGCAAAGCTAAAGGATCGTAGAGCCAGAACAAGGACTAAGAGAGAGAATAGCTAGAGACCAAGAGAAAGACTTAGGTGTTAAAGGTCACACCAATTGACATCAAATGATAAGTTTGACTTATTAGTGGAGCGGACGAGAGAGAATAAAGAAGACCAGGGTTCAAGACCCTCCAATGCTTTTATTTTTATATTTTTCTCTCACCTCTCTCCTATTTATCTCTTTATCTATCTATCTTGGCCCATGACATAGGCCCATGACCTAAGCCCATGACCCATGACCCATGACCATACCCATACCCATACCCATGACCCATGACCCATGCCCATTACCCATGCTCATCCCATTTGCAACAACAAGAGAGAATTGGTCTCACTTGATCGATTCTTCTCTCCCCCATATCTCTCTATCCTAGTCACTCTCTCTCTCATCTAACTAACCCATTCCCAACCGTTGGATCTCTCTAGATCTAACGATCATCATTTTTACAACAAGCAAAAAGAAAAAAAAAAGTTTATAATCTACGATCTCTCCTTCTTGGGTTGGTTCCCTCCCCTTTCTCTTCCTCTCTTTCTTCTTTCCTTCTCTTCTTCTTCACACTTCTTCTCCAGCGAGCTCACCATTAACGCCTCCACCTCGAGCTGCAAAGCTTCAAACAACAACGTCTCCTTGCTGCCCATTCCATCTACCACAATCAAAGGCTACAATCCTCAATCCTATTGAGGTCGATCCAATCGGAGTTGCACCATCTTTCTCTTCAATGGTAAGCTTCTCTTTTATTCATCTCTCTAACCTTCCTACCTTCTTTCACTCTTTTCTTTCCCTCTCTACCTTTACATGCTTTCTAGGGTAATATTTTAATGGCTTTCTAGATTAATTTGGTTTAATGTTATTTCCGTTGTAAAGCATTTAAACAAGCATTGTAAGCATTTGTTTTTAGTTTAATGAACAAGTTTTAAATTCAAGTTTAAGTTGTTTTCATTTATTGTATTTTTCATTCTCGTTTCTCTTATATTTTTTTTCATTCTAATAGTTTTAACAACAATCTCAAACATATTTTAAATCAACCTCCACCATTCTCATCCTTCCATTTATTCCGAGCATTTTTTGATTATTCTTATTTCTTATTGTGCTAACTAATCCCGAGTGCAGACGATATCCGACACGAGCCAGTGTGCAAGTCTGCTTATTTGCAGATTAAGTGAACCAATTCGGAGAAATTACAAATATTGTTGAAATCAAGGGTTTTCGATCCAACGACACAGAAAAACCTTACTTTCAAATGGCGCCGTTGACGCTCGGTTGACGGGATTGCAAAAAGACGAATAGGAATTCGGAAAGCTGCTTAATCTTCAAGATCCGATCCATATCGGAAACTTTCCATTTTATTTTTCACATTATTCACTTATTATTTTAATGCCTCGGACGGCCGAGTGCAAAGTTGTAATAACTTAAGACTTTATTTTCTCTCCTTTTAGAATAACTGCTAGATACTTAACTAATTAAAAAAATACCAGAAATATTAGGGTCAGATTTCAATTCTACTATTTCTAGTTAGATCACCATTGGTTATTTGATTCAAATTGGAAGATTTCCAACTCCGGGTAATTCAAAAGTAGATATTTCCGAACCATAATTCGGGAATAGCTAAAGTTGAATTTCAAACCCTAATGGGAACTAATTCACAATACCTGCCCTAAATCATTGCATGTTTCTTGAAACCCCAAAGGCGGTATACCTTTCAATTCCATACCATAGACCATTGTCGACTAATGTGATTGCGGATTGCGTTTATGATATTCGCTTAAAAGTGCATATTTTCCACTGTTATCTTTTAAGTGTTTTCACACTCTCCTACGTTAAAGTGCTCTATTTATCTACTTTTCTACGTAAGAGTCTCTTTTGTTACGTAGAACATACTTTTCTGGATGAAATGGTATATTTAAATGCATTAAACACATTTTCGGAAGTCTAGACATTGAGTCGTTCTGATAAAGTCTCATTACGCGCTTCTTCTGTCGCAGGAAAACCCGATGGGACAATTCTCGAGACTTGCGAGCCCACATCGATCAGGAAAGTCTATTATCAAAGCTTAAAGAGCCCACATGCTATGACTAGAAGATATGGGCCAAATATGGGCTGAATAAGATGACCAAAAAGTCGGCCCAAAGAACAAAGAGAGCAGGGGAGCCAATGACCAAGAGACGGACCAAAGCGTTTAAAGCCACATGAGTCAGCAAGGAATGATAGTCTACTCTACTGGAGAAGCGTGAGGATGGTCACAGTGAAGACTAGGGTTTCAGACCCTCTGCCAATACTTTTATCTTCATTTTCTGATATTTTCTCTCTCATTTCTCCTTATTCTCTCTCTCTTCATCTCTCGGTCCTCGAATCTACTGACTTAACCCCAGAACTCCTGCCCATTGGCTCTGTCTCATCTTCCTTAGCTTTCTGACCGTTGGATCTTCCACCGGATCGTTGGATCTCTCTAGATCCATCGATCTACCAATCTGGGTCCCAATCAAGTCACCATCCATCCGATCGCCATCAGATTGTCTGTCACATCATCTTGTGAGACAATGGACATCATCAATCCATGTGGGCCAGTAGTCGGGCCCATCATCATCGACCCGCTGTCCGACCATTTAGTGGACCCCGTGAATTTTAAAATAATTTCAATTAAATTTTAAAAAATGGGGGGTCCACTAAATGGGGAAATTCCCCAAAGAAAAGTAGGGTTTTACTTAAAAAAAAAAAATTTATTTTTCTTATTTTTTTATTTTTGAAAAATACCCTAACCATTAAAGGAAATAGGGAGCTTTAAAAGGGGAAGGAGAAGGGTTCGTTTGAACCCTAATCCCCCTCTTTTCTTCTCCTCTCCTTCCCCGAATCTTCTCCCCACGTTTTCCCCTCTTCTTTGGCCTCATTCTTTTCCTTCTTTTTCTTCTTTTTCTTCTTTCTCTTCTTCATCTTCTTCATCTTTATCACCAGAGTTGCAGCCTGCAACTCCGGCCAGCAACCTCCATCTCTCTTCCATCTCCACTGCTCGCCGTAACCATCCTCGCCGGACTGGTTCTTCTTCTCCGACGAATAGGTGAGGTGTCTTCAAAATCCTCTTTGGGGTGACAGCAACAACAACGCCCCTTGCTCCTCTTGCGCCACTGGTTCGCCAGTGAAACCAGCGCCACCATCACCTCTGTCTCCCACGTTCTCCATCTCCACGCCCTGATCATCTCCTCTCCATTTTCAGAATTCTCTCCCACGAGCACCCATAAAACTTTAAGCCGTTAGAGGCTCCCCCGTCCCTCACTTTCTAATTTTTTTTTTAAACCCAAACCGCCCCTCTCCTCTCTCCGATAGCCATCCACATCTCTTCCACGCTTCTCCCCCTCTCAACCAGCTTCTCACATTCTCCAGCTATCCTCACCATTCTGCCAAAAAAATAAAAAAAATAAAAACAAAAAAATAGAAAAAAAGAAGAGGAAGAAGGAGGAGGATCGTCCTCCATTGCTGGACCGGCTACCACCACCCTTCTCCTCCATCATGAAGTTGCACCGTGCTCCACTCAGGTAAGTTCCCAAAGCTCCACTGCCGGCTGCCCCAAACAATACCGCCACCAGTAAAGTGTTTTTCGGTGTTGAACCTTGCAACACCGGCTTGCAAGTCAATAATGGTGCGCCTCTTCCTCCCTTCACGTTGTGGACTGGTGCACATCAGTCTCCCTCCACCAACGTGGTGAACTTGACTTTTTGGTGGGTTCCTCTCCATCCACTCCATCGACTTGCTGCTCCTTTTGCAACGTGGAGTTTTATCTCCACCATGCACCCAATACTTTGCTGACCAAACTTGGCCAACAACCGATCCACCGATTCATCTCGAGGCCAATCCAATTGTCGATCTCGATCTAATGGTTAGTCTTAAGGTGAGTTTCTTCCTCGTTTCTCCTTTTCTCTCTCTAGGACTTTCTCCCTTTCTCTCTCTCTCCTCTCTTTCCCTCCCTAGATCCAAAGGTTTTAGTTTATTTTGAAGTAGATTTAAATTTCAATAAGTGTACTGGATTGCTTAATTGTAAGACTTTGAATTTAATGAATAAGATTGATTTTATGAGAATGATGTTTCTTTGAATTTTTTTTATTATTTCTACTAAGATGAATTTAGCGATCTCTTTGAAAAAAAAAAAGAATGTTTTAAAAAGCGATCATTAATCACCACTCTCACCTCCCCATCTTCTTTGGTGGCATTTTCTGTGGAAAAAT
Organism: Euptelea pleiosperma; assembly: GCA_035048495.1. Classification (NCBI taxonomy): domain Eukaryota; kingdom Viridiplantae; phylum Streptophyta; class Magnoliopsida; order Ranunculales; family Eupteleaceae; genus Euptelea; species Euptelea pleiosperma. The sequence continues at coordinate 7,476,866 of CM068544.1, forward strand.
TCATCATTGTATGTTCTTTAATGCGTGTTCTCTAACCCCCGAGTGAGGATCGACATCCGACACTATCCACTGTACAAGCTTGAATATTTTGCAGAAATAAACAGTGAAATAGAAGGATCAAATAAAAAATGTGTTGAAACCGGGGTTTCCGATTCGACGACACGGAAAAACCCTACTTTCAGTTTACCAAGTGAGTAGGGAGCGAAAGCTCAAAGAGGTGGAGTCGGGCCCAAGCCCATTTGGATACCCCTCCCTATCTCACGGAGGAGACCCCGTGCGTAGCCAACGGGCAGGTAAGTTTCTACACCTCGCCTTGAGTGCGATCATGATCATTGTGCAAACACTGTGCCGATTATTTATTTACTTTTGCAACACTTATCGGAATTGCTTGGTTTGGCCGTGATAAAATACATAAAGAGCAAGCCCAGCTCTAACTTGAAACTAGTGGGATTTTATCACTCACCTCGTCATTTCAGCTTTTGTGCAACCACAGCCAAAAATTAAAATCAATCAAGAAGTAGAGCCCAAGTAGATCGGTGTTCGAGGAAAACTCCACATAAAGTGACCCCTTCAAAGTGTGGGTCCCTGTTATCTAACACACCCATAGGTCCCTACTACTCATGTATACCGAGCTCATAAGTGGCATCCTTGATTGTCTATCAGATTAGCTTATTGTCGGATTAGGAACACGAACCAACCCTAGCTCCTCTTCTGGAAAAACTCATCTTCACGCTTGACAAATCCGGTTAGTCTAGGGCGTATTTAAGTCAGTCGATGTGCCGCACGTCTGTCTAGTCTTCGGATTATCTTGCAGTCAACTTGAGTTAGTACTAGCGGAGTTGCTTTGAAGAGTGTATCCTAGTGAGAACCTACAGAGTGAAAAGTTAGTCCGGCGGGTAATAGAAGATAAACCAGTGGTCCGTCCACTGTCATAATCTACACTATCCTTACACTAATAAGATAATTCATAATACTATCCTGATTGTTTAGACATAGGATTATCTGTTGCTTTATGTGCATCATCTAGGCTCATTCGGTTTCGTAGTCCTCAGATTTTTTACCGACTCTAGGGCTTGCTTTTACAAGCATATGCCCGTTTGGATTTGATCCAACCCGAGACTGATTCGATTTGAGAGTCAGTCTACTGCACCGATCTCCTTCACCTAATCTATCTCCCTCCTCTCAGAGACTCACATCTCTCTGATGGCTGCTGATCGACCTCTATTCGAGACCCACAACAATTTCTTTGAAGATCTAGGCAATAACTCCGAGCAATGGTATACCAATCCTGAGTGTCATCATGACACTCCAATCTCATAGAGTTCCATGGGATATGAAGCACAGGGCGATCCAGTGTTAAAATCCCTACTTAAGGATTTGAGAAACTCAGTTTCTGCCCTTGATGTTGGGGTCCATAAGCCTGTTTATCACTCCAAATCTGTGGAATATTTCCCTCATGTCCAGGAAGAGGTCTGTAATTTTAGTATATTTGAACCTCCGCTGCACTGCAGACCTCCTACAATAACACATATTATCCGGACAATAGAAGTCATGATAACTTTTGATGGGAACAACAGTCTTTTCCCCAGCAGAATCTGCAACAAGATATGTATCATTTCGAGTTTCACCAACCCTATGGATAATATGATGGCCAGTACTCGCAGTCGCAGTACCAGCCAGATCCACAGACTGAATATTTTGGTCAACAATGGACCCCGTAGGATTTTCAGAGTCAGCAGATAGTCCCAGACTCACATCCATCATATAACTGTCATACTCAGTCGGACTACATTCAAGAGTTGGCACCACAGCTTCCTTTAGCTGAACCACCACAGTCTGTTACTAAACCTAGTCTAGAAGAACTCCTCTCACAATACATCATCCAACAACAGCACTCCATGGAGAGCTTGGAACACCGTCTAGGTGAGTTAGAATCTGAGAGAGAGGAAGTCAACTTCATTAGCCAACCTATGACTTATCTAGAGGGGAATACCCTGGCCACAGTCAATAATGAGGAGTCGCACAACTGGACCCAATACCAGACTTTACAAGAGGAAATTGAGGTTGTTACAAACAAAGGATCGGACTACAATATTGATAAGCCAGAGTCTTCATCTTCGGTGTCCTTCAAAGCACCGACTTCTGAACTTAGCTTAAAGGAATCATCTACCTCTGTTATCTGGGACTCTGAAGAAGTTATTCATAACATTGAGTTGTGTCTTGACTATAGGATCCCAATTGGCCTAGACTTACCCATCCCCACCACCCTTGGATTGTGCAACAATCGTGATGAACCCATGTTTCCATCTATGGTGCCCTTACAGGCAGCTACTTCTGCACCGAGCACAGAGATACCCATATCCATCTCTATCTTTGATGATTCTACATCAGCACTGGATGTAGATATTCCTACCATTGAGCAATATCTAGAAAATGGGATTCCAGCTGTCCAGGACCTACCGTTCCCTACCGAGGATAAACACATTGAGTGTGGGGATTGGAACATCCCTCTCACATTAGGAAACCTCGAGGGAAAGGTCCACAGTTTTGACCCATCACCATACGTCGATGTTGTCAATAAATAGTGTGCCATAGAGAATCTAATTCAGGACTCTCCCGAGGAAAAACTCTCCCAGTATAAAGAACACTTTGCTCCTGACTTCATCTCGGAGTCAGACAATTATACTATTACTGGTCTGCAGGAGTCTGCTCCATTCAGATACATTCCCGTTAAACTCAATGAGTTTGCGGCTCTGCTAACCATGGCCAGAGAACCCACTAATGCTCTCATCTCAGTCTTTACTGAGAAGCTTCGATCCCTCCCAGCTGAACTACATGTTTTTGCGGATTTGCAAAGAGCACTTACTATCCTTCTCTCAGTTTACACTGAGAAAGACCTATTTTATACAGGTATACCTAGACAAGAGATAGGATAACAGTCTCTATTCTACCTTAGAAGACTATAGATTCACTCAGTCTCCATGAGTTTTAACCTAGTTGGGGGTACTTGATATACCCCTGTCATGTCTGGCTGAAGACATAAAACTTAGCGCTTTCGGAAAGATAATTCCGGTATTCTTAGAGTACATGAGTCTCTATATTTGTTATTACTGTGATATTTTTTGACATGCAGGTACATTTATTCTTCAGATCATCAGGTACCACACACTGTCGAGTTTATGCCGACTTGGTAATATCCTCTTTGAACCTTTGCATCATCATTACCAATTTTTCATCATCTTTTGTCTCGGTCATGAGCACCGATGACGGTGCAATATTTTGGTTGGGGGTGGGTTTTTACCAAAACTCATGTTTTCATTTTGATAAAAAAAATAATAGAAAAAAAAAAAGAAAAAAGAGAGAAACATTGTGTTTTTGGGCGTGATTTCATGTGATTTTTGAAAATGCTCTAACTTGATTAGTGAAAACCTTCCGGAAAGTCTATTCATTGAAAATGATATCTATTTTGAAAAATCACTTGTTAGCTCGTCATTCAGTTTGAAAGCAAACATTACTACAATGGATTGAAAACTCTTCGAAAACTCAAATTCTGCAAAAATGTTCACATATCAACGTTTGAATTATCTGATGTTTAGATTATTTAGAGATCCAAGGAAAACAATTGTGGAGACCTAACCTAGTGAGCTTTTGAGCTTTTCATTATTTTTGAGGGTTATAAAATTATGAGTCACAAGATTACTCACAATTATTCTAGTCCCATAATATTTCCATTGAGTGGTCTCATTAACCTTTGCTTTGGTCATGGAACTCAGAACGACATCAAATTTGGATTATTACATAAAGAACCTTCTCTATATCCATTTGAGATATCAAAGATGAAAGTACAAACCCTAGAAAATGATATAGGCCATCTTTTTAGCCAATCAGACTTTTAGCTTCCCTAACATCTATACCGTTAGAAACTATTTTTGAGCATGTTGATGAAAACCTTTTCTTGTTAACCCATCAACCAAAAACCCAATCCCAAAAAAGAGTTCAATACGATAACCTACTTCTGAGAGGAATCAAAGAGTATTTGGTATGATCATGAAAAGATAGAAACCAAGAAAGAAAAAGAAAAGAAAAGAAAACAAATGGTTCGAGCTGAAAAGAAACATGATCAGAAAAAAAAAAAAAAATAAGGAAAGGTTGAAGAATAGCCAAAAAGACAAAAATTAGAAAAATAAAAGTCAAGGAAATATTATCTCTGAAAAAAGTTGCAAAGAATAGTGAGATACCCTCTCAAAATTTTTGAATACCAGAATATCCTTCTTTTTTGAACCTATCCCAAGCCTCAATACAACCTATGCAAGTCCTATTTGATTCTAGATTTGTACCATCCTCAAGTGTAGAGAATGGAGAAAAGAGAAATTATAGAGTTTGATCCGACGTTCTTAAGTGATATGACATTCCAATCATGAGATCTTCTTAAATCTTCTTATACCCTCCATTCAAGAACTATATATGTGAGACGTTTGCCAGTTTTTATATTCATCTCCTCACATATAGTTTGAGAGAAAAGTATAAACCATTTCTGAGTGATTCATTTCTGAGTGGTATACAAGTAAGGATTGAGGTCGAGGCATAAAGTCTCTAAGGAGATCCAGATATCTCTACTACCAGATAAGGATGATGTTAAAAACACACACATTGAGTCTGAGTAATCTTTTGTTTGAATGTCCATTTGTAGAAGTGTTGTATTTTGCTGATTAGTTCTAATTTGTGAATAATTTCTTGCATCCTTAAAATAATCTGACAAAACGGAGTTTTTTCTGAGTAATGCAAATAAGTTTTCTAGCATGTTATGCCTAGCCCTCTTTCACTCACTTATTTCGTAATAATTGCCAAGGATTGGCAATATGCTAATTGGGGGTTGTGATATTCGCTCAAAAGTGCTTATTTTAAGTCATTATCCTTATAGCGATGTCGCATTCTCCTACGTAAAACTTGTCTTTTTGTCGAATTTTCCATATAAGAGTTTCTTCCATTGCATAGAACGCATTCTTTAAACAAAAATTGAATATTTGAATGAAATATACGCATTTCGGATAGTCCAGTATCAAGCCATTTTAGTTGAATCTCATTACGCGATTTTTTACTTGTAGGAGACCCTATCGGGCGATTCTCGTGGACTAGCGGGCCCATGATCAGCCACAGAAGACTTCTATCAAAGCTTGAAGAGCTAACAGGCTAGGATAAAAAGATACAAGACATATACGGGTAAAGCTAAAGGACCGTAGAGCCGGAACAAGGACTAAGAGAGAGAATAGCTAGAGACCAAGAGAAAGACTTAGGTGTTAAAGGCCACACCAATTGACATCAAAAGATAAGTTTGACTTATTGGTGGAGCGGACGAGAGAGAATAAAGAAGACCAGGGTTCAAGACCCTCTAATGTTTTTATTTTTATATTTTTCTCTCACATCTCTCCTATTTATCTCTTTATCTATCTATCTTGGCCCATGACATAGGCCCATGACCTAAGCCCATGACCCATGTCCATGTCCATACCCATGACCCATACCCATGCCCATACCCATGACCCATGACCCATGCCCATTACCCATACTCATGCCCATTTGCAACAATAAGAGAGAATTGGTCTCACTTGATCGATTCTTCTCTCCCCCATATCTCTCTATCCTAGTCACTCTCTCTCTCATCTAACTAATCCATTCCCAACCGTTGGATCTCTCTAGATCTAACGATCATCATTTTTACAACAAGCAAAAAAAAAAAAAAAAAAAGTCTATAACAGATCTACGATCTCTCCTTCTTGGGTTGGTTCCCTCCTCCTTCTCTTCCTTTCTTTCTTCTTTCTTTCTCTTCTTCTTCACATTTCTTCTCCAGCAAGCAACTCCGGCGAGCTCACCATTAACACCTCCACCTCGAGGTGCAAAGCTTCAAACAGCAACGTCTCCTTGCTGCCCATTCCATCTACCACAATCAAAGGCTACAATCCTCAATCCTATTGAGGTCGATCCAATCGGAGTTGCACCATCTATCTCTTCAATGGTAAGCTTCTCTTTAATTCATATCTCTAACCTTCCTACCTTCTTTCACTCTCTTTTTTCCCTCTCTACCTTTACATGCTTTCTAGGGTAATATTTTAATGGCTTTCTAGATTAATTTGGTTTAATGTTATTTTCGTTGTAAAGCATTTGAACAAGCATTGTAAGCATTTGTTTTTAGTTTAATGAACAAGTTTTAAATTCAAGTTTAAGTTGTTTTCATTTATTGTATTTTTCATTCTCGTTTCTCTTATGTTTTTTTTTCATTCTAATAGTTTTAACAACAATCTCAAACATATTTTAAATCGACCTCCACCATTCTCACCCTTCCATTTATTCTGAGCATTTTCTGATTATTCTTGTTTCTTATTGTGCTAACTAATCCCGAGTGCGGACGATATCCGACACGAGCCACTGTGCAAGTCTGCTTATTTGCAGATTAAGTGAACTAATTCGGAGAAATTACAAATATTGTTGAAATCAAGGGTTTTCGATCTAACGACACGGAAAAACCTTACTTTCATCAGACCCAACTCGGATTGGAACATGGATATGCTTTTCGATTTTGTCAGGTTGAATCCAAGTATGCGTCATTTTATATTCAAATATTATCAGGTTTGATTTAGTTTGATCCTAATCAGTTGGGCCGATTTGGGCACATGTCTTGGCATGGATTTGAATCTAGGGAGGGCATAATAACACACCACATGGCACAGCCCTATTGATCGACCAATGAATGATCGGTCCAGTATTACATTTCGTGTTTAAAGTTTCAATATTATAGCATAAACAATGAAATAGGGAAATTTGTTAGTGGACATTTTTGTTCAACATCCAAACTATGGCTCACTTATGTGACCAACTGATTGGACGACCGGTATGCCACACCCAACCTTTTTACACGAACGGCTTTAGCAGCCGCTCATCTCCCCTCAACATCTCGTGATAAAAAATTTGCTTGCAACGTATTCATTAAATACTATGCACTTGCAATGTACTCATTAACAAATTTAGTTAAAAATCAACAAGCATATTGAGTTGAGAAAGAGTTACAAATAACTCAAAAATATATCCACCTGCTGTACTCAGCCAATTTATTTAAGTAATGAGCTGAAAGTAGAGTGAAAGTACCATGTATGGACTTAATGATGCATCAAGGCCAACTAGATCCATACCATATCATGTAGGCTATTCTACTACTACATCAGAACATATCATTTGTTTCTAATGAGAAATGTATAAAACGAAGAATGTGAGACGTACCCACATCAATTTCCAATCTATACCGTCCAATAATTATCCAATGTGAAAGAATGTTTCAATCTGTGATCATTGCACTCGAACTGAATCTAACACCATCCGATCAATCGTTTCTAGTTTCTACTAAACAGTCAATAAGTTATGGTCATCAAGTTCAATGAACGGATATTTAGTGAAAGCTGACCTGGAAGATTTTTCGATGATAGATGGTCCACATTGATTTCTATACAAGCAGCTTGCTTAAAAATGTAATTAAATTGGAGAGAAAAAAAAAAATAAAAAGGTGGTTCGGTCACCAACATGAATAAAAGATTGCGTAAAATTTTCTATTCTTAAATAGGGTGAAATAAGAATAAAATATTGCTCAATGGCACGAGTAAAAAAAATTGAATCACCAACATTTTTATTTTATTTTTTATTTTTTAATGGGTAAGAGCAAACTCTGATACATTCTTGAAATGCCTGGATTTGTTGCACTCTTTTGGCCCACAATCACGAATGTTTAGATCACCTCTTGGTGATGTATGGTCATTGATTCATGTATTTTTTTTTTATCAGATAATTTCGAACCATTGGATTCAAGCCTTTTCATAATACCCATATCAACCATATGACCCTGTAATCAACCCATCTAATGTTGGGTTATAGGTCTTCTTGCCCGTGTTTATTACTCAAGCATGACTGTGTTGTCTATAGATCCGGGTTAAAAAAAATCGGCTTCGAAATTGAGAATTATGAATCTCGTCAAAAACAGATTGACTCAGTGACAGCAAAAAAATATTTTTGCCTAAAAAAATACATTGACTACCGTATGATACAATTTTGTCATTTCCATAGGTGTACGCAGGGATGGCACAACATGTTCTCACTAATGTTATACTCTACCAAATATTTGTCCAGCTGTTCAAATATGAATGTGAGGGAGTACCCAAAAACATCAAATTTCCACTAAATACAAATCTTAGTATCTTCAAAATATCCAGATTCGGATCCAACACTTAACCATAATCGTGTGATGTCCTTTTCTATACATTAGTTTACATATTAATCTATTCTTGTAGGTATTAGTTGCTGAATGGAGAAATAAGACTTTCTATCCTATTCTATATTACATGGGTGTGTGTCACGCATGGTATACACGCCAGCCACTAATCTTAAGTAAACTAATAAGTGGTATATGTGTAAAGGTTGGGACCCACAATTTTGATGATGGGTCCCAGATGAAAGATTTCTATGCATGGCATGAATGAATCTAATTGGCCGATCTTAAGTATTTATTTATCACATTCGTGAAAAAATGTATATAGAATAGATGGTCATGATCATTTGGTTGGATTGATTTTTGAGCTACAAAATCTATTAGTGGAGCCTATGGATTAGATGACTCAAAGTCCAAACCAGTATAAAAGGCTGTACATACGTTGTTTGATTTAGGTAGTCGACACCCACCTCGTGATTTGGGTTTTATTCTTGAGATCCGGTATTTCAAAAACAAAAAAAATTATTGGACGATTATAAGCAACGAATCTATTGTATTAATAAGATCTAGATTCCAATCACATTAGGAAACAAAGTTAGACAAAATTAGAATTGAAATACAATTAAGAAATTAACATGTGTGGAATTGCTATATTGAGAGAATATCTCTCAATTACACTTACCAAAACGTGGAGACCTACCAAGAATAATATTAAGGTGCAAAACCTCATTAATTAGGAATACCATTAATTGGGAAGCTTTGCAAAACCAAATGAATATTGAATATAGTGAAAAATAGATTTGGAAACTTAGAACAATTAACGTGATATTATAAAAATCCTTCCAAGATATTCATATGCGTGTAAAGGCGGCAAGTCTACATGGTAATTTTGATTACTTCCTTATCTTAATAAAATATTCTTACCTATCACAAAAATAGTTCTTTCAAAAAATTTCCTTGAAAAAATTTTCCACTACGAATGAAAAGTCCAATATGGACTCTACGGGTATGGAAGTATCTCAGTTTCTAATATGGACTCTACGGGTATGAAAAATCCAATATAGAAACATTTCAGTTTCCAATTGAGCTACACGACTCATGCATATTTATGTACCTCATGATCTCACAAGAAAGGAAAAAATAGTAAAATTCTTACTCGATTTCAACGATTCTTTGCCGATTCTTTGTTTAAAATAGGGTTCTTGCTCAGCAACACTTTTCAGAAAGATGTTGAACCACGTCACCTCTGCTTCACACCTAGACAAGAAACAATGGAGCTTTTCATCCTGATAACGTGTTGTGAATCTGATGATATTTCCATTGATCAACACACATATAAATTGCCACAACCATTACGTTTACAACAAATTTTTTAAAACTCTTCCAATAGTCAAAATGTTCAATTTGATATTCCAGTTGAAGGCTTTCTTAGGGTTAATGGTTCTAGTTTGGGTGTTAGTATAGCCAAAACTAGACCCAGTTATACAGGTCGGTTATGGACCCACTCTTTGGGCCGGCCTCTAAATCATGAATGATTGGCCTACCACAAATCAGCCTGATTGGTGATCTCTAGTCGTTGGATTTGAGCATTTTTGGGTACATTGATTGAATGGCCAGAGATCAACAATTAAGCTGATTTCCTATATGTAGGTCCATTAGGGGTGAGCAATTGATTCATGAGTTACGGGTTGGCACTCCCTGACCCGTGCCAACGGTCCAATGGAAAAACCCATACACCACGGTCACTTTCTGACCGTCGGTATATATTATTTTATTTTTTATATATACTAGGGGATGACCCGTGCCAACGGCACTCCCTGACAAAGTGTTTGCAAATAAACGTACTCCCCGACAAAGCGTTTGCAAATAAACGGGTGCCTTCGGCACTCAAACCCACTTTGGTAAGTAGTTTGACAAATAAATGTCTTGATCAATGAGAGTGATCGAAAACCTAATAGAACAAAAAAAAAATTAACCTTGAACACTGTTCATGAAAACTATATTGAAAAATGAGAAAAACTCAAAATAGAAAAAAAAAAAAAAAAAAAATTGATGCACGGAAATATGTAAAGCTGCAAAAAATTAGCAAAACTCAGTACACAAAGTCATGAATAATGCACTAAATGATTAAATACATAAATATCTGATAGCATATAGAACATAGAATTCAAGATGTGAGAATAAAGGCTCTATCTTGAGATAGATGAACACTTGGCACAAATGGTATTGGAATAGCAGTAATCTCTTCAAAGAGCATTGCTACAAAATTCCTTCAACCTATTGGGGTTGGCTCAAGACTTCGGAAATATTTCCAAACTTGAGAGCGTCAACAATGTCGTTGCACAATGGCTGTTGACCACCGCTGACCATGGCCAACCAGCTAGCACCATTCAGTTGCACATTGCCGTAGAAAAAAAAAAAGAGATTCAAAGTCTTCACCGCCTTAAGCTTCCTAGAATAGCCTGAAGAACCCTTCGCTACAAACTCCAGATTTTGCTTCACACTTCACCCGAACATGCACACCCCTCCCATTGCGCTTCTCACAAATTTACTCCAGAAAAAAAAGAAACCATAATCAAAATAGGAACCTAAGATTATGAAAAAAAATTCTCTTACGGAAGCTATTACCGATCAATTGAAGAAACATCTTGTAGCCAGTGGGGCAGAAAGAGTGTATTATGTAAATTTGAGGGACTTTTGTATCTTAGAACAGCTACCAAATATCAACTTGATTGATGATTCATAGATCTTGGATTTGAGATTTTTTTTATCATGGGCTTTTAACCTAGTAAAGGCCTATTTAGGAAGCCATAATAGAAAATGCTAAAAATCCAACAGCTAAACACCACCTATCAAGTTGATTTTTAGTGTATAAGTCCATCAAGGGGTGGGCCAAACATTCATGGTGCTGGGGGGGCTGGAAGAGTGTGCCAAGTGTCAAATTGAAGGAAGGATTTATCAACCTTTAAATGGATGTCCATATCAAGATTAGGTCCCCAAACAATTGAGTCCTTCGTATGTGCCCCAAGTGAGAGTCTAGATCTTCCATTTCTGTTGATCCTTCTTATAGTCATATGGGTTGGGCTCCAGAGACTGGCCTTTTTTGATCGGCTCCCGTTATAGGACACAATATGAGCCACCATTTCTGTTGATCCTTCTCATATTCATAAGGGTCGGGCTCCAGAGACCGGCCTTTTTTGATCGGCTCCCGTTACAGGACACAATATGAGCCATGTGGACACTCTTAGAGGACTCTGACCACATGGATGTTTGGGCAATCCCTAGGGGGCCTACAAACCAAAAAAATAGCTTGATTAGTGATTTCGAACCTTTGGATCTTTATACCTCAAATACTGCTCAATTTATCATTACAGAACTATAATCAACACATTAAAACTCATCACAAAGCCCATAAGAAATCCAAAGAATACGTCTAAATGGTTAGTAACAATTATTCAGATTTTACAATATTACTAAAGAAAAACAATGTTTTCATCCACATTACCAAGAAGAAAAAAATGTGCACCATGCACTGCTACACATGAAAAACCAAATATACTCATCATTAGAGCTGAGGGTTACAGATTTCAATTCTCAAGTTGAATATCCAACAGTTAAAACTTAGATCAGGCTAAATCACTTTTAGAATGGCGTAAAGGTAATAAAACAAAACAATTCACAGATTAGAATGGCCTAAAGGTAACAAATCATCAGAGATAACATAACACAAAGCAAAAGCAAACAAACTTGTACTTAAAAAATATAATAGAAAAAGAAAAGAAGAAGATTAGAAGAATAACTTTTTCAATTCAGCTTCATCCCTTTCCTTTTCTAGTGCTGAAATTACAGCAGCCATAGAGGGGTACTCTTCTTCAAATATGTTGATGAGAAAGCCACAGATTGGTATTAGTTAAAACATTAAAATAAAATCATTCTTACTGCCCCAAAATGTGGACCCTATGACTATTCCAAGAGTCCACTCAATATGTGCAATGTTTGCCAACCATTCAGAATCCCATCTCATTGGTGCATGTATACAATAATAGTAGTCATGGGACAATAGAAAAGAATCTGTTTCACATGGATCCACTAGCCTGTGAATGATTGGCCCACCCTTGATGACTTCTAACCATTGGATTGGAGCATTTTTTTTTCAACGTAGACTTGGAACCATCGATGGGCCTATTAATGAACCCCACGATGGGTCTATTAGATTCACACCATACAAATCTTAGTCCAGCCATTAGATTGGCAACAACCTGAAATTGAGCTATTCCAGCCATTTCCCTGAATGTACTTCAGGTTGGATGGTCAAAGCGTTCAAAGGTTAGTGGTGCGGGTGCCCAATCGATCCCATTAATCTTCCAAACGTTAGGACGCTATTTCATTGGATACTACAGTGGTCCAAAGAGAACATAATTTATGTCCCTTAAAACCAAAACTGATAATGACTATTCGAAGAATAAATTTGTTTTTGGACCTAGGACCATTAGTTTTATTACCTTCCAAAGACTGATAGATCAGTTTGTTACTGTTAATCAATCGGGTCGATATTTATTTTCGAAAATCTCCTAGGTTAGACTCATGTGTTTGGTAAGTAATATACCATGTGAAATAAGAAGGCTTACCATTTGAGCTTTCTCCAACCATTCAAACCCATCTTTTCAAGAAAATACCACAAATATATTTTAGACCTCTGAAGATAAACCAACACCGATTTTAAATAAAATAGGAAAGAATATAAAATTGAAATTATTTAGGATCATTGAAGATTAGAACCCTAACATGTTGCACCTTAGTTGAAGAAACAATCAAGAAAGGGAGTATTAGTTAAACATACTTATCTAGATGAATTGATCCAAACATGACGAATCCGATATAAAATAGGAAACAACCATGAATGGATGAAAATCTAAGTCCACTAAAAATCAGAACACCTTGATGTCAGGTAATAAACGCACTCCTCCCCGTAGCAAAGGTTAAACAATTTGTTTGTGTGAGAACTTTTTTAAATTCTCATATCCCCTTTGCCTCCCCCAACAGCTAGAATCAAAAAAGAGAAACAAGCTAGCAGTAACAAGATATATATTGATAGAGAAGGCATCATATCCAGTAGTTCACGATCAGATCTGAGGTTAAAACAATAATCAAAGAAAAATTAGAGAGACTCACTGATCAGAGGAGGAAATTGCTAATGATGACGAGGAAGAGGAGGCAACGGCGAGAAGAATCGACCGTAGGTGAATCCACGAATATGATGATGATAGGATCAAATCATTCCAATCGATTTCTTTAATCACGATATGCAGCTTAAAAACGTAAAAATCACAAAAAAAAAGAAAAAAACAAAGTCGAATCCATGTGTTGTTTCAGGATCTTAGGGAAAAAGAGACAATCTGAGAAGGATTTTGATTTCTTACTGTTATTTCATGATCGATCAACTCTCTGATTATCTGAAGATTTTGAATCAGAGTTTCAATGGGGAAGCCAATTGCGTCGTATAGAGAATGAGAGAAATTTTAGGACATTTTTTTTCTTGCGTCAAGTGAGAGAGAGAGGGCAAGAGGAGAGAGCTGCATTGTAATTCTATGGTTTTTATCCCGTGTTCGAATGCAGCAACTTATTTGGTGAAATCGAATCCGAATGCAAGGGCATGGAATGTCAATGCAGTGGGCCCACTTTACCATGAGTAACCAAACACCGATATTTGTGGGACCCACTATAAACGGATGCATTTGCATCCGTTTACGATGCACCATGCAGAGCCTTAGTCTAACCGTCCTTGATTATTGTTAAAACATGACTTGCATCATGCATCCAATAATGCAAAGATTTCTGGGGTTTTTGTTTTGGGTATCATGATCAAATTCGATGTTAAGAGGGCTGGAATTAAGGTCGCTGGCTAGATTTGAGAGAGGGTGGTCATTCTTAGTTTTTTTGACAAGTCCTTTTATTTTTTTTGAGAGGGTGGGCCAATCAATAATAGATCAACTGGACAAAAGGCAGATTGGCATTTATCTTTGTGACATATTGGTGATCACAGTAAGGAGGTTGAGTGACATGCACATCGGAGAAGTGACGGTGCACAATATTCAGAGCGACATGTGCATGCGGAATCCACATGATTTGACAGGAAAATATTCAATTCCAAAGTGATTTACGATCATATGCTTTCTTAGCGCTTTCACCATAAATTTTTTTCTCAGAATGGATCTTAGGAGAATCCTCCCTAGCTACGTTCCTTGAGCTCAGTCGTTCTTGCAGCCTAGTTCTCATGGGTGATCTAGATTCATTGAACTTGGTCGTTCTTTCTACTTAGTTTGAGGAGAATTTTCACTTTTGGAACTTGCACTCTAAGTCTCTTTCTAACCTCTGTCCATATTTTCAATATTCTCGAGTCTCGTTATTGTGGTAGGTAATTAGTTTGGACTTTGCCCTTTGTCAGATTCATGAGATCATGGGATGATGCTCCTTGTTTGGAATCATATGATGAACATAAGCTCTACAGTACTCAATGTACCCTACCACTCAAACTGTATATGCAGTACTGGGCCCTTTATTGGGTGGGACATTACCCAAGCCCTAATCCACAACGCCATGCATAAAATTTCTCTATTCACCAAGTAGGATTTTAGAAGTAGAAGAAAAACTAGAATACCCCACTTCCACCATAGGATCTCAAGCCATCATGGCCTGTTTTTAGAGAAGGAAAAAGGCCATATATAAGTGATCCAAGAGATAGATAGATAAAGGGCACGGCCTATCTTTCTCGTCCCCCACAAATGTCAAAAAGAGCGTCCAGGTTCAATGAATATATCTAGTACTAACCTAGCATTCATATTGACATAGAAGGTAGAAGTATAAATAGAGAAGGAAGGTGGGTAAGGCTCTGCACTGTGGATCAAAGAGAAGAAAGGCAGGTTGGGTGTCCCCAAGAGTTCCTCCTCTCACTTCAGTGCATGGGACTCTCTCATGAGTTGCAACTTAATTTGCTGAAGTGTTTGGGGGAACTCTAGGTTCCACCCAACATTTTTCATACTCTTCTTTCATAATTTTGTTTCTAATTTTTTTAGGTAGCTATTTTTATTTTCTTTTTCTTTTGAATCATTTATAAAGAGTATTTCCGTCGTGCAACTAAATATTCTTTTATGGCTCAGGCTTCGAGGACCCCTTTTCTGACCCCTCTTGGTGTTCGTGCGCTTGCCATAGATTTCACAAATCGAACGGTGGTTGTTGTCAGCACCCCCGAAAAAGTGAAAAAGTAATGCCACCTCTTGAATCCACGGCCTAGCACATGAACACGGATAGAGGTCAGAAAAAAGGGGGTCCCCTGAGCCCGACCCTTCTTTTATTGTTGCTTTAAAAATGATTGTGTTTTAATGTTGTTAAAAGGTCACCAGTGGTTTGACTCAAGCGAGTGCTGTGTGGCCCACATGGGAGAGTTCCTATGACTAATTTTGGGTGAGGGAGCTCATAGTAAAAAAAAAAACAGACCATTTTTAAGATTCCGACCCCACCAAATTTGCTCTTCAGAAAATGAACGGCTCAAAACAAATAACACAATTTGATGGGTCAGAAAACTCAGACGGGGCTGATTTTATGGAGGATTATCTCAATGGTGAGGAGATCATCCTCACAAAAATCGGCCCTAGGGGCTCACCCATTGGAAACTTCCATGGTTTAATAATAACTGCCATTATAACATTAATGCCCCAAAACAAGTCCAATATCCAACGCCTATAAATCACTAATCAAGCTGATTTTTGGTTTGTAGGTCCACCTAGGGATTGGCCAAACATCCAAACGGTCAGAGTCATCTAAGAGTGTGCCACGTTGCTAATATTGTGTCCTGTAACGGGAGCCGGTCCTGGAGCCCGACCCATATTTAATACCCTTCTATTATTTGTCATATGTGGATAGAAAAAAGGAATAGAATTTTTGAAAACTCTTCCAATAGTCAAAATGTTCAATTTGATATTCCAACTGAAAGCTTTCTTAGGGTTAATGGTTCTAGTTTGGGTGCCAATATAGCCAAAACTAGACCCAGTTATACAGGTCGGTTATGGACCCACTCTTTGGGCCCGGCCTCTAAATCATGAATGATTGGCCTACCACAAATCAGATTGATTGGTGATCTCTAGTCATTGGATTTGAGCATTTTTGGGTACATTGATTGAATGACCAGAGATCAACAATTAAGCTGATTTCCGATATGTAGGTCCATTAGGGGTGAGCAATTGATTCATGAGTTAGTAGTCCGAAACAACCAAATGTGTTTCTTACCAAGAATATTATGAGTTTTCTAGGAATGACCAAAGCTACAACCAGTATAAACAAAACGAAAAACGAAACAACTAGCATAAACTAAAAAATATCAAAATTTTATTTCCTATTTTGTTTGTACCAGTTACTATATGTGCTCATATTGAGACTCCAAAGGTCATCATCATAATCTAAAAGTCCTTTAGATTTTCAAATTTATCAAAAAAGGAGAAAGGAAATAGGAAAAAGAATAAATGTACGGTTAAGGAGGAGAAGAAGAAGACACTACAAGAAAATTGGCTTATAGCGACGGGTTTTTACCGACGTCCAAATATAACCGTCGGTATTGGTCGTTATAGCGACGGTCACAAGTCTGACCGCCTCTAAAAACAATGTCAAGGAACGCGGGAGAAAAGGGAGGGAAATTTTGGGGTTTATAGCGACGTTTTTTAATTTGACCGTCGGTATAAAAGGTTTTTACCGACGGCCAGATCCTTGACCGTCGGTAAAATATATTGTACCGACGATCAAGGAGCTGGCCGTCGGTAAAAACCTTTTATACCGACGGTGATGTGGTCATCGGTAAACTACTTAGTATAAATAAAAAAAAAAAGCTCTCCCATTCCATTCGCGCCAAACCCCTCTCCTCCTCCTCCTCCCAAGTCCCAAACCCCTCTCCTCCTAAAACCCTTTAGCTTTGGCTTGCGTCTTCGAGCGTCGCCGCCGGTGTCGCCGTTTGTACCACCGCCGCTGCTACCTCCGCCGCTGCTACTATCGCCTACCGCCGCTGCTACCACCGCCTACCGCCGCTGCTACCACCGCCTACCGCCGCTGCTACCACCGCCCATCTTGCCGCTGCTACCACCGCCCATCTTGGTATATCGACTAAAGTGAGTAGATTATGAGTACATATCTTTAAGAATCTGAAACGAAAGGCTCAACTTGTAACCTAATGTCTCTTTGATACCCTCCAACATGGCTAGGGCTTACTACTGGAATAAAGATTGGGTTAGCCCTAATCCTCCACTTATCCAATAATAAGAACTCATATATTATAGAAAATTAAAATCTTCTTACTCATCAATATATTGGAAGGGCTAGAAGTTTTCTTTCTTTTTAATTAAGTTCTTACTGCGTTAACTGGTTCAAATTTTAGCATGGGCGCATGAACAAGAACCCATTTTGCTAATTTCGATTCCACGAAGTATGCTTGAATTTGAACTAACCCTTTTGGGTGATCTTCTCAAAGGCCATATCCATTTCTTTGTTATGAGCTCAATGACCAATTTAGATATTACAGTTTCATGGTAGAGAATTTTACCTTTTGGAGAACATTCAAACCCCATATACAAGTTCTCTACAATTTTTCAGTTATAGAAAGTTTAATTTTTATTTTTATTTATTTTTGATATGCATAGCAAATCCGTATATTGTTAGGACAAGAAAATACTATAAGCTCAAACTCATCATGGATGATGGGTTTCATGCACCTCTCTACACATCATATGTAGCATTCTTAGATCCAAACCATCAAAACCGTGGGGCACCTCTCAGAAATTGAATAGGCCAAAAACTCCTAACCATTTGACTAATTAAATTTTCCATGGAAATTCGGATTATTTCCATTGATTTCCAAAAGAAAGTTATTGATTAGACAACCTGGATTATCGAATAAATGGTGATTATTCGGGTGGTGGCTTGTCCCTGGTGGGATTGTGAGCCTGACCAATTGTGTTGGGGGGTGGGTTTGCCTCCCTGACCACAGTTGCCAAGGGGATCCAAGGGAGGGGGGTTAACCCCGTGAATTAATGTGGTCATTTATTATAATGTTATTACTAATTGATAATATTAATTTCATGGTTTATGACTTCTATTTAAAATACTCAAGGAGAGATTGAGAGCTTTGGTTCTAGAGTTTGTTTATATTTTACAAATGAAGAGGAGGATTGTTCCCTTTATTGGTGATCTTTCATTCTCCGTAGTAAACTAGTGATCTTTCATTCCCTTTATTGGTTCCCTCAAAAAATCATTTCTTTGCATGGACCTCCTCTTTGAACAAAATACTCACTTCTGAGAATTTGATTGCTAGAAATTGGATTTTAGTTAATTTTTATGCGATGTACGTATAAGGCAAATGGAGAAAATACAGATCATCTACTTCTACATTGTGACTTCGCTATACATATATGGTCATACTATACTTTTTAGGTCAAGTGGATCTCCTTTGGGTTATGCCAGAGACCATAGGGGCTCTAGTGGATGAGTGGCCTAAGATGGACCTATCAAATAGGGGGAGACTCCTTTGGAGTACTGTTTGATGTGATTTGAGGATTATGGTGGGAGAGAGAAGTATGAGGGTCTTTAGAGGAGAAGAACGCTCAATCCATCCCTCCTTCATAGTTGGGTAAGTATATCCCCCAATATGAGAGGCACCTTCTTTTGTGACATGGTGTTCAGGTTTAATGTATATATATATATATATATATATATATATATATATATAGTTTGATTGTTTCTTTTTCATTTGTTTTCTTTCTTCCTTATATTTTCGCGTCCCAAGGTTGTGTGTTCCCAGTCCCCCAATTCCCAAGCGAACACGACATGATGCATAGCGAAGATAAAACCCCTTATCATCCATGATGGGGATATAATTCCTCAAAATAGATCTACAAAAAGTTTTATGTACATATAAGCTATGGTAATTAGTGTGAGGTCATATTAATTAAACTGATATTTTCTTCATCATAATCGTTTCTTCTTCTTCTTCTTCTTCTTCTTCTTCTTCTTCTTCTTCTTTTGTTGGTTTATTTTTTTCTCTTTTTGTGTGTATATGTGTTTGTGCCACACTAGTCGGGTGCCATGAAATTTCTTTTTCTTAATAGAAGTGCCGGCCATAAGCACGTGCACGCGCTTGTGTGTCGGTGGATAAACATAAAGTAGAGGGGTGGGGTCATGATCATTGGACCATGACCCCATGAACTACAAACTAGCTTACAACTGTTAAGATGGGCTGTCAGTAAATATTCTTGTACATCTGTTAAGATAGACATCATAAATAGTGCATTTTTTTTTTGTTTTGTGGCTATAGTATATCATATATGGATAGAGCGGAATGCAAGAAATTTCAGTCAGATTTAAAAGCATGTATGGATGTTGCATCTTTCAAAAAGTAGTTGATAAGGTATTTTGCAGCTAACATCAAGTTTGAAGATGGTAGCGATTTGAGACCGATATACAAACCAAAAATCAGTCTGATTATAGTGATATCTAGGCATTGAATTGGTTTTATTTTCATGGGTTGATCTCAACTAGTCAGAATTTGAGCAGTATTTTTTGATTTTTGGTTTCTAGGTTCACCTAGGGATTAGCCAAACATCCATAGGTTGACATACAAATCAAAATTTAGTCTGATTAGTGATTTTTAGGGTGTTGAATTGGACTTATTTTCATGTGTTGATCTCACCTAGTTGGAATTTGAGTATATTCAGGCAGATTTTTGGTTTCTAGGTCCACCTAGGGATTAGCCAAACATCCATAGATTGACCTACAAACAAAAAATCAGTCTGATTAGTGATTTCTAGTCGTTGAATTGGACTTATTTTCATGGGTTGATCTCTTTTTTCAGTCTGATTTTTGGTTTGTAGATCCACCTAGGGATTAGCCAAACATCTATATGGTCAGGGTCCTCTAATAGTATGCCACGTGGCTCCCTATTGTGCCCTGTAACGGATCCTGTCATTTTAGGGCTTTTGATGATTGCAATTGAGAAGACATATTTCAATCATGTGAGAAAATAAAGGCGTATTTCGGGTGGAAATGAATTCTCACCCATCTAGATGGGAAATGAATTTTGGGCTTAGTAGGGAAAATTATCTAGATTTAAATGGTTTATTAGGGAAAATTATATAACATTAGTTGGGGGGTACAAAGATCCAAGTTGAGAGATAACTAATCAGGTTGATTTTAGTTTGTAAGTCCACCTAGGGATGTATCTAACCGTTGGATTGGTGTCTTTTATGGGTTGATTTTTAACCGTTGGATTTCTATCATTAGTTGGGTTACGAAGATCCAAAGCTTATACATAACCAACCAACCTTATTTTTAGTATGTAGGTACACCTAGGGTTGGGATAAATATCCATACAGTATTAGTGATTTATAACCATTGGTTCGTGTCTTTTAAGGGTTGATTTTGAACTATGAGATATCTACCATTATTTGGGGTACTCAAATCTAAGGATTAGAAATAACTAAACAACCTGATTTTTAGTATGTAGGTCCACCTAGGGATGGGATAAACATCACTACGGTCTACTGTCTCTAATAATGTGCCATCAGATCCTTAGGCGTGTTTGATTACACAAAAATTCTTTCTAGAAAATATATCTGGGAAATGCCTTAAATGACTGATTGATTGGTCCCAAAAAATGGTTGGTGGGCTGGGGCCTTCTCCCACTTGGGGCTTTCTGGGTCTGCCTCCATTGGCCTTATGGTAGAGATGGCCCAAACGCCCCCCTAGCGGGCTAAGAATGCCTTTCATACCCTATTAATTTAAATTTTTTATTTGAGCTATAGAACATGATGTTTGATTTTAAAACCAATTGCTTTCTACTTATTGAAATTTAATAATGCTCACATCTCATAGGATTATGATCTACATTCTTATAGCATATGATCGACATATCTTGTTCATTTATGATTTACTATATCTTGCTCATTTATGATTTACCGTATCGTGTTCATTATTTTGTGGGAATATGTCGATGATCTCAAGAATATATCGGGACGTTGACGTCCAAATTGGGCAAACGAGGTCCGAATCACTCGAAACTTCTTCCAACACTTCAAACATGTTGAAACAAATGTGTTGGAAGAAACGGAGTCAAAATCTGAGGTCTGGTTGGAAAACTGTAGTCAGTTATAGGTTTAGGGATTTTAGACTTAGAAATGAAGTCGATTTCGGGACGTCGACGTCCAAATCGGGCAAACGAGGTCCGAATCACTCGAAACCTCTTCCAACACTTCAAACATGTCGAAACAAATGCGTTAAAAGAAACAGAGTCAAAATCTGAGGTCTGGTTGGAAAACTGTAGTCAGTTATAGGTTTAGGGATTTTAGACTTAGAAATGAAGTCAATTTCGGGACGTCGACGTCCAAATCGGGCAAACGAGGTCTGAATCACTCGAAACTTCTTCCAGCACTTCAAACATGTCGAAACAAATGTGTTGGAAGAAACGGAGTCAAAATTCGAGGTCCGGTTGGAAAACTGTAGTCAGTAGTAGGTTTAGGCATTTAAGACTTAGAATGAAATCGATTTCGGGAGGTCGACGTCCAAATCGGGCAAACGAGGTCCGAATCACTCGAAACCTCTTCCAACACTTCAAACATGTTGAAACAAATGTGTTGGAAGAAACGGAGTCAAAATCCGAAGTCTGATTGGAAAACTGTAGTCAGTTGTAGGTTTGGGAATTTAAGACTTAGAAGTGAATTCTATTTCGGGACCTCGTCGTCTAAATGGGGCAAACGAGGTCCGAATGACCCGAAACCTCTTTCAAAACTTCAAATGTGTCGAAACAAATGTGTTGGAAGAAACGGAGTCAAAATCCGAAGTCCGATTGGAAAACTATAGTCAGTAGTAAGTTTAGAGATTTGAGACTTAGAAGTAAAGTCTATTTCAGGAGGTCGACGTCCAAATCAGGCAAACGAGGTCCGAATCACTCGAAACCTCTTCCAACACTTCAAACATGTCGAAACAAATGCGTTAAAAGAAACGGAGTCAAAATCTGAGGTCTGGTTGGAAAACTGTAGTCAGTTATAGGTTTAGGGATTTTAGACTTAGAAATGAAGTCAATTTCGGGACGTCGACGTCCAAATCGGGCAAACGAGGTCCGAATCACTCGAAACTTCTTCCAACACTTCAAACATGTCGAAACAAATGTGTTGGAAGAAACGGAGTCAAAATTCGAGGTCCGGTTGGAGAACTGTAGTCAGTAGTAGGTTTAGGCATTTGAGACTTAGAATGAAATCGATTTCGGGAGATCGACGTCCAAATCGGGCAAACGAGGTCCGAATCACTCGAAACCTCTTCCAACACTTCAAACATGTTGAAACAAATGTGTTGGAAGAAACGGAGTCAAAATTCGAAGTCTGATTGGAAAACTGTAGTCAGTTGTAGGTTTGGGAATTTAAGACTTAGAAGTGAATTCTATTTCGGGACCTCGCTGTCTAAATGGGGCAAACGAGGTCCGAATGACCCGAAACCTCTTTCAAAACTTCAAATGTGTCAAAACAAATGTGTTGGAAGAAACGGAGTCAAAATCCGAAGTCCGATTGGAAAACTATAGTCAGTAGTAAGTTTAGGGATTTGAGACTTAGAAGTAAAGTCTATTTCAGGAGGTCGACGTCCAAATCGGGCAAACGAGGTCCGAATCACTCGAAACCTCTTCCAACACTTCAAACATGTCGAAAAAAATGTGTTGAAAAGAACATAATCAAAATTCGAGGTTCTTGGAAAACTGTCATCAATAGTAGTTATAGGCATTTTAGTTTGTATTTTCCATTTTCTTTTAATTGACTCTTAACATTTCATATTCTAATCATTTTATTATTGTTTTGTAGGGATGGCATGCTGATTGGTCTGTCTTGATACTGATTGGCTTGGCTAGATGCTGATTCGTTCGATTTCTTCTACCAGTGTTTCTTTTATTGTTTGGAACTACAAGTTTGAATTCAGAACAATCAATATTGTAAAAACAATTTAGATATTTGATACATGTTTTCATTGAAATAAAGCATGTCTTACATGTTATTAATAGATGTTCAATATTATATGTATAGGATATATATATATATATACAATAGGTACTACTTGTTACAGGATATATATATACAGGTTATTGTATTTAAAAAAAAAAAAAAAACTAATGAAATTCAAAACCATTACCGACGGTCACTGACCGTCGGTAAAGATGACATCTACCGACGGTCAGAGTAATAACCGTCGGTAAAGTACCATATACCGACGGTCACTGGCCGTCGGTAATGATGTCGCTATATAAGTATATAGAGACGTTCGAAAATAACCGTCGGTATAGGAGTTTATAGAGACGAGGTTTGGCCGTCGGTAAAAGATATACGTCGTCGGTATATGTGATCTTATACTACGAAAAAATTGTTGAGGGAAGACCTTTAGCAACGGCCATTGTAGAAGTAACCGTCGGTAAAAACCTTACTGACGAATGTTTTACCGACGCGTACCGACGGTCAATATAGCCGTCGGTAAAAGTTTTACCGACGCTATTTAGCCTTTTACCGACGGTCGCCGGCCGTCGGTAAAACCCTTTTTTGTAGTAGTGAGAAGAAGAAGGGAAAGAAAATATAAATAGAAGGCTCATGGGAAGGATATCTCTTCGAGCTCAATAATCTTATGACGATTGGGATGGAGAGGTATTGAGAAAAAACTTTCGATGTATGAAACAACTCATCTTGAAACAAATCGCATCATCGCAAATGGATTGATTTTGTTTTTTAAAATTATGATATATTAATGAAAAATAATGAAAAGTCTATGGATTTACATTAAAGAAGTTAGTTTCTGTTCGTTTGGTCTATCTGTTTGAAAATATGTTATAGAAATTCAGTGTTCTAAATAAAAATAACAGAAGATAATAGAAGAAGATATTGAATGTGTAATGTTAATAATGAAGTCTAGGGTTGAACTTATCGGTTTGTAGATCGAGGCACGCTCGTTGCCCTAAAAGTGATATTTATCCCCTACTATTATAGTAGACATTTACAGGTTCTAGACGATTACTTCCAATGAATCAATGATCTCTCTATCTTCGACTACTAGCTAATAGTGAAGGAAATATCGAAGTCGCGTATTACTGTACTATAGAAAAAAACAAAAATAGGAGAGGAAGAATTTCTTCCAAACACATTGATTCTGATTGAAATTTTTTTATATAAGAGAAGAGTTTTTGTTTTGTTCTGTATCCGGGCAATCTTTCAACCAATAGGTTGACTCTCCACAACCGAAGTAAGCGTTTGAACTAGATCCCTCTATGTTTACATTTGTCGCATCAAACCATCGAAATTCGGCGCATCTGACATGTCAGCATCTCAGGAATCTCCTACCCATGCTATGAGCTTGCTTTGATACTAAGACTTTATAAAGCCCTACAATTTCTCATATGGCATGGAATCATCTAAAACACAAGTGACAAAATGTGTTAATGTATGGATGTTTAGCATAGCCCTAAGTGGATCAACAATTAGCCCTGATTTATGATTTCAAATGTTAACCCACTGATGTTTGTTGCTTGCTTTATGCATTCAGTAACCACATTCAGGACTGAAGTTGGTCGAATGATGATGAAAATTATACAAAAAATTAAATTTTAAAATATAGATTGAAACCACTTACCTCTTCTTGCCCCCCCACCCGTTACAGAGCTTCCACCCTTAAGATGAACAAAAACAAGGTCTTCAACAACCTTTGTCCCTACCCGTTACATATAGAGAGTTTCGTCTTGTACATCGGCTTTTAGAGCTGACGAGGAGACCATGCGCTGTATTTCATGAAAAGAGGATTGCAGAGAAGCAACGGTCGGAATTTCAAACAGAAAACCGACATTTGTTTTGAAATAAATGATTTCAATTGGAAATGACATGTGGCTATATGAAGGGTTGAGATAATTTTTAAACTAACGTGTGATGAAGTCTCCTTTTTAACTTTTGTCAGCCAGTCCACGTGGCACAAAAGATGGCCTTGTTGCTTTAACATATCGTCAGTCGACTGCAGTCCCAATCAACATCTCGTCAGTCGACTGCGCAGATCATCTGACGATGTCGGGGTCGACACCTGGTAAAGTTGTAAATAAATAAAAAGGTAAAATGGTCATTAGTTCACAAAGTTAACACAACGTCTAAGGTCGTCTGAGTCAACGAAGACAAAACAGAGGTCAAAGGGGGCAACACAACAAAGTGTTAGTACAGGGGGTAGTGCCAATATTTCCAATTTTACAAGGGGTACTAAAACATTTTCATTTGTTTAAGTAAAAAAAGCCGATGCTTGAAAAATGCATTTGACTTGGTGAATGCGTTTCCTCGATTTAATCTATGTAGATATTTCAATGAATGATCATAAGTTTTTCGTGATAGATGTTCACCTTTAAGATTTGAGAATGAAATCTCTTAGTCTTTTTCAAAACCTCAACAAAATAAGTGAAACATTAGAAATTTACACTAAGAAAAGCGATTTCGAAATGATCTTGAACAATTCTTAAAGTTTTCAAAATAGGAAAGGTTTTGAGCCGTTCCTAATTTTTAAATGGTTTAACCATTTGGGAATGACTCGAAACTGTTTTAAAATTGTATGTTTTCTATTAAAAAAATTCACAATCCAATTTAAGTCTGAATATATTATGGTGCGTCGTTGTAAAGCGATTTCGAGATGATCTTGAACAATTCTTAAAGTTTTCAAAATAGGAAAGGTTTTGGGCTGCTGCTAATTTTTAAATGGTTTAACCATTTGGGAATGACTCGAAACTGTTTTAAAATTGTATGTTTTTATTAAAAAGAATTCGATCACAATCCAATTTAAGTTTGAATATATTATGGTGCGTCGTTGTATGGAGTCCTGACACTTATTTAAAAGGGCCTTACATATTTAGGCCAAACCCATCCCTAAGGGCTTGAAATTTATTAAAAAAAAAACAACTTAGGGTTTTCAAAAGGCTGGGTCGGGCTTGGCCCCCTTACAAGAGGGCTAGATTGACACCCATAAGAGGCCCCCTTTTATTTAGTGGCCTAATAGTACATATCGTGCATTGTCTTAAAAACAGTAAGTTCACATGAGTAATGAAAAACTGTCACTTACATCAACATGTTCAGACTCGGTCATTGCAAATAAGACCACTTAACATCGAATGTTAGCTCTATGGGGACACCAAAACCTACATTGGCCCTTTGTTTTTGTAGGTTTACTTGGCAATCAAACCTACTCGAGCCTGCTACTACTGAAGCAGCTGGAGGAACTCAAGGGGACACCAAAACCTACATTGGCCCTTTGTTTTTGTAGGTTTACTTGGCCTATGGGAAGGCCAACACTGTTCATTTATATACTGAGTTGAAACCTAGTGCTCGTGAATAAGCTACGTCGTTCCTTGATGAGCTCAGTCTTTCTTGCAGCCTAGTTCTCGTGGGTGATCAAGATTCATTGAACTTGGTCGTTCTTTCAGCTTGGTTTGAGGAGAATCTTCACTTTTGGAAGTTGCACTGCAAGTCTCTGTCCATATTTCAATATTCTCAACTCTTGGTATTGTGGTCGGTAATTAGTTTCGAGTCGACCAAGGTTTATAAACGGCCGTCATAATGAAAATAACGGCCGTTATAACAGATTCGAATCTCCCCCGTTATGTTACGTACCACTAAAACGCACAGAAAATAAAGGCCGTTATTTTTCGTTATAACATCCATTATTTTCCGTTTTAACCAAAATAACGAACGTTATTATTCTGGAAAATTTTGAGAAAAAAAAAATGGCAAATTTTCCATTATTTTCCATTTTTCTTTTTGAAAACCTGAAATTCAATCGGGCTCCATTTTTTCTGTTATTTCTGATTTTTTTCAATTCTTCCCATTTTTCCCATTATTTTTTCATTTTTGCCCCTGAGCATTATTTTAGTTATAACGGAAAAAATAGTAACGCCCCCAGTCCGTTATACCGTTACAATGGATACCTTTAAACCTTGGTTTCGACTTTGCCCTAGATTCATGATGTCATGGGATGATGCCCCTTGTTTGAAATCATATGATGAACCAAAGCTCTACAGTACTCAATGCACCCTACCACTCAAACAGTATATGCAGTGGGCCTAGGGGTGTCAATTCGGCCCTCTTGTAAGGGGGCCCGGCCCTGCCCTACCCTACCCTTTTGAAAGCCCTAAACAGAGGGCTTTTAAATAAATTTCAAGCCCTTAGGATTGGGCAGGCCTAAATATATAAGGTCCTTCTAAATAAGGGCCGGGCTAGGGTCACACTCAAGGGGGCCCGGCCCTTAGCGAATCATCTATGTTATATTTATTTATTTTTAAATTATATTCTATAAAATAAGGCATATATATAGTGGATCTTATTTTGAAAATCAAACTGATATTTGGTATATAAGTCCACCTAGGGATAGGACAAACATCCATACTATTAGTGGTCTCTAAGAGTGTGCCAAGTGGCTTATATGATGAGGGATGTAGGTGCGCCAGACAACCTGGACTGTGAAGGGGCATTTAATGAGGGATGTTTTTGCCTTTGCATGTAGAGAGGCTTTTAATTGTGACATTTGTGGGTGGCACTACCCATTGTTTCTTTAGAATAGTATAGATTAGAATATAATATGTATATAAAATTATAAGAAAATGACTTTTTGACTTAATTCATGCCAAACTAACTTTTTACTTTTTTACTTATAAGTTGGTGTTTTACCAAATAAACTTTTGCTTCCAATGACAACTTTTAAATTCAGCAACTTAATTTAGAAGTTACTTTTTGCTTCCATTGGTTTGCCAAACGGGCACTAAGTTATCTAAAGTGTCCAACTAGTAATGAGAGATCTAAGCTACCTAGGAAATCAAATCTTTTTTATGAAAAACAAAACATCTATGTAACAAAACAGGGAAGTTGTGACCCCCTCTTATCCAGCATCATAAAGGATGGCTGAGATCTTGTCCCCCAATTGGACGGTGGATCTCAGCGACTCACACCTGATTTTTGGCAAATGCTTTGTCAGGGAATGCCGGGAGGCACGAGCCACCCACTAGTACAAAATAAAAGGGGAAAACCGGTTGGCATGGTCTCCAGGTTTCCTTAGGTACACATGTCATAACGTTATTAGTGTTGGACACTACAATTATCCTAAAAAAAAAAAATACTATTTAGGCCATTTCTCAACAATTGAGACATTCAAAAATTATTATCGACCCAAAATCGTTCTTATTTTAAAATTTTTAGAATGGTTTAAAATCATTCTAAAATAACTTTTTTCTAGTGTAAATTTATAATATATTATTTATTTTATCGAGGTTTTTAGAAAGATTAAAATGTTCATTTTCATTTTTAAAATTATGATCATTCATTGAAAAATCTATATAGATTAAACCAAGGAAACACGTTACCAAGCCAAGTGCATTATTAAAGCATCTACTTTTTCTCTAAAAAAATTTATATTTTTTAATAATTTTCTTCTAGGCCCTGGCCCTACCCTGACCCGACCCTGGCCCTTGAGGGTAGGGCTAGGGCCTCACCTTTATAAGTAAGGGTAAGGCTAGGCCCTACCTTGACTCAGCCCTTTGACAGCAATTGCATTTTACTCGGGAAAACACAACTGCCCATTGTTATATAGCCATTTTAAATATGTAAAATTTTCCCTATCAAGCCATTTTAAATCTGGATAATTTTCCCTACTAAGCCAGAATTTATTTCCCATTCAGATAGGTGAGAATTCAATTCCACCTGAAAATACATATTTATTTTCTCACATGATTGAAATATGTGTTCTCAGTTGCAATCAATATTTAAGGCATTTCCCAAATCTATTTTCTTGGGAAAGTTTTCTAACTCTACAATCTCTTCACTAAGTAGCATTTTATTTTGAGTACCCCAAATAATGCTAGATATCCCATAGTTAAAAATCAACCCATAAATCCAATGGTTATAAATCACTAATACCGTATGGATATTTATACCAACCCAAGGTGGACCTACATACTAAAAATAAGGTTGGTTGGTTATTTATAAGCTTTGGATCTTCGTATCCCAGCTAGTGCTAGAAATCCAACGGTTAAAAATCAACTCATAAAAGACACCAATCCAACGGTTAGATACATCCCTAGGAGGACTTACAAACTAAAATCAGGCTGATAAGTTATCTCTCAACTTGGATCTTTGTACCGCCAACTAATGCCATATATATCCCATGGTTAAAAATCAACCCATAAAAGACATCAACCAAACGGTTACAAATTTTTAATCCGTTGATGATGGACCACTGTATGAGCCACGTGGCACATTAGTAGAGACCACGGACCATATGGATTGTCCTATCCGTAGGTGGACCTACATGCTAAAAATCAAGTTGATTAAAAATTTCTAACCTTTGGATCTAAGTACCCCAAATAATGCTAGATATCACACGGTTAAGAATCAACCAAAAAAAACACCAATCCAACGGTTTCAAATAACTAATCTTGCTGATTTTTTATTTATAGGTCCAAAGGCGCTAAGGGGATGGACCGGTGCATTGGAAGACGAGGGGGTGCAGATGCAACGGTAGTGAGCTTGAAAAGTTAAACACGAAACAATAATGAAAACGTTGTGCGTGGTAACTTCTGTGTTTCTTTATTTGCATAGTATATGTTCCTCGCCTGAACGTGGTTCAATTCTCATAGTTTTTCCTTAAAAGGTTTCTACATAAAAATTGCATGTGTTATGGTTTAATTCTGTTTTTAACTCTGTAAGATTGAAATAAATGACTTGGTAGAGAATGTACTGTTGATATATTTAAACGAAGTCAGTAGGATTGTACGTATGCGATTAGATTACTCCATACGTGACCACTAAATTTTGTTTAGGTTAAATTTAATTAGAGAAATTTTAAATACCTATTCACCCCTAGGTACCTTTACATCATATCAAACGTTCCACACTATTTATCATCGGATAAATACTACTTTTTCAAACACAACTTGAAAATTCCAAAGAGCATGTATTTTTAAAAACTTGTTCTTCGATTGATCGGAGACCTAAGAGTTTTTTCTTGAAAAATCTTTGAATCTTATGTTGATCCAATCTCCAATAAAGCTTAAAAACCTATATTCTAAAGTTTACTTAGATGTTTAAGATTGTCAATTACTCATATAAATCCAAAGGTCTCTAAGTCACTTACCATCCCAAGTGTGATCGAACGAAACTTTGAGTATACAATAGAATTGTTGTGCTTCAGAATCTTCTGGCTGGTTTGAGTGAATTAACTCAGAACAAAACTCCAACAACTAGACACACTAGGAGAGATTATACAATGTTTTTTCATACGAAATTAGCCAACACAAAAGAAGACCTTATAGTTATAACAAATCCAAAATAACCATTCAAATCTTAAGCAGATTTTTTTATTTATTGTACGTTATTTTATTGAAAAACTTAATTTTCCATAACTTTTCTTTTATTCTCTATTCTTCAATTTTTTTTAATTGTCTCTGTTTTTCAACCATGGAATCTCAATATTTGGGTAAGAAAATGCACTTTACCTAAATAATTATTTATATGTATATAAACAATATATTAACTCATGAGTCCTCGACTTGACTTTGCAGAAACTTCCATCCATCTCTCAAGTTTGGATTCTTTGGCTGATAATTAAGTAACAAAAAGGAGTCTTACAATGCTATGCTCTCAAGCAATGCTTTATATAACCCAAAAACTTGACTCGCCTGAATCAACTCATGAGTCCTCGACTTGACTTGACTCAATGGACTTCCAGTCGAGTCGAGTTTTGGGGTTATATAAAGCATTGCTTGAGAGCATAGCATTGTAAGATTCCTTTTTGTTACTTAATTATCAGCCAAAGAATCCAATTTTACTTGAGAGATGGATGGAAGCTTCTGCAAAGTCTTTAATAATATGTCTACAAGTCAATATTATTTTCATAATTCTATAGAGTTCATCTCCCTCCTTGGATGGGTATATCATTTGCTTGAGAGCAAGGTTTTACAAATTGTTGAGTCGACTCGGAACTTAGCCGAGTCGCCTTGACTTAATTTCACTTTGGGTTGACTCTGTGACTCGACTAGTAGCTACTCGTTGAGTTGTCTCGGAAACTCGACCGAATCAGTTAAGTCGAGTCGACTCGCAAATTTGAAAACTCCAAAAATTTCAAATAAATGAGGGTATTATGATCCAAAAATATTTATTATATATAACTCTTCCTCGGTTTTAATACCAAATGTTTATTTTCCTCTTGATTGAAATTGCTCTTTCTTTTACTACACATTTTTTACTTAGTTACATCAAATCCAAACTCACCATTCAAATTAAAGCTAATTATTTTTTATTTTACAGTATTTTATTGAAAAACTCTTAATTTTTCATAACTACTCTTTCATTATTTGTTGTTATAGTAAATTTTGAATTTTTTTACTTTCTCAATGTTACAGCCATGGAATCTCAAGACAAGGCACTGTAGCTACGCAAATAATTATGTATTCGTATATAAACAATACATTAAATGATTCGCCCGAGTCAACTCATGAGTCCTAGAGTTGACTAGACTCGATGGACTTCTGAGTCGAGTCGAGTCAACTCCTGATTCGTAGAGTTGACTAGACTTGTTCGTCGAGTTGACTCAACTTGATGGACTTCTGTGTTTTTGGGTTAAAACATTGCTTGAGAGCGTAGCATTGCAAGATTCCCTTTTGTTACTTAATTATCATCCAAAGAATCCAAATTAACTTGAGAGATGGATGGAAGAATCCTCGAAAGTGCCTTTTATAATGTCTACAACTTACTATTTATTTCCATAAGTCTATTGTGTTCAATGAACCTTTAGAGAGCTTTTATCCCTCCCAACGCCTTGAAGAAGAGGGAGGTCCTTCCCCTCCCAAACCAAGGAAAGCTAACACAACTCACAAGGTTTTTTTCCTTTTTCTTCTCTGTTTTTCTTTTTACCAAATAATAAGCTAGTGGAAATGTAGAATGTAATTCAAGGTTTTAAATTATCCATTATAACGGTCACTTAACGTTACCATTATAGCAGTTATAACGGGTTACACCAGTTATAATGGATTTTGGCGTTAATTCAAGGTTTACCCCTTCTTATGATTTGGTCGTTAATTTCGAAATAACATAAAGGGTCAGGGTTTTATGTTCCAAGGACTGTTATTTTTGTTATAACGACCATATTTTAAAGGGAGTGTATATTTGCACACCCCACATCCTTTCGGGGTGGACTCCTAGTGGGGGCACACCCCAAAAAAGAGAGATCTCTCTAAAACGAATAAAACTTGGCTAACCAGCAATGGTCGCTGGCAGCCCACAATATGAGCCACATGGCACATTTTTAGAGGACACTGACCATATGAATGTTTGGCCAATCCCTAGGTGGACCACAAACCAAAAATCGGCCGCCTTGGATTTGAGCCATTTTCATGGGATGGATTTAACCATGGGAATTTGATGCAAAGATTTGAAGTCACTAATCAGGTTGATTTTTAGTTTGTAGGTCTAATTAGGGATTGGCCAAACATCCATATGTTAAGTGTCCTCTAAAAAAATTCCATGTGGCTCATATTGTGGGTGGTCAGTGACCGTTGTCGTTCAATCAAGTTTTAGAGAGAGAGAGAGATCTCTCATTTTGGCCCGATCAGGAGTCCGCCCCATTGGGAAATGGGGTGTGCAAATATGCTTTCCCTATTTTAAAACATGGTGTAATTTGATATGATTTGGAATGGGGTATTGGAGTACTAATTCTTTATTATGTCGCGGGTAAAATGACAATTTGGAATTTGGCATAATTTTCTCCATGGATGTTTTCAACTTCGTGTAAGACTAGCATGACCATAGTGGATTGCACATGATAGAGCCATGTTTCTGTAGAGCACGGTGGGTCCTTAGAGCCACTTGGTAAAACCATGACTTCGTCACTTGAACGACGTACTAGAGCTTTTCATGGCATGCCCTTCTCCTTGAATTGGATAGATTCATTGATCTTAAAGCTTCTAAACATGTGGGTCTTCTCCCTTTCCTTGAAATTAATTGATCACATGGTCTGGGGTCCATGGACGTTGTCATAGTGCATGATGGTGTCATTTTTTCAATGGTCAAGTGTGCTAATTAATTAACTAAAATTATATTTAAAACTGATTTGCACATAACTTGAGGTAAAATTTTAGTAACAACACCCATAACTCTAGATAAGTGTTTTTCTTCTCTGAAAATAATAGCCATTTATTGGCGACTATGTGGAAAAACATGTTATAACACTTGTTATTTTTAAAATGGAAGAGCACAAGAAGTGGTATTTGCAATCTTTACTCTCTAAAACATCAACATCCACGACAAAGTTTGGAAAAAATAGTCGAATTCATCAGAGACTCGGAGATAGTTGTTCGTGAGCACTATGCAAAATCGATCAAACTCAGTAGTGATGAATTTGTTGAACTGATGTTACTTGATGGTTGCTTTATCCTTGAGCTTTTCTACAATTATGCGAATGAGAAGTCTAGAAGTAAAAATGACCCAATATTCAATGCAAATTGCGTGATTGGGAGTTTACAACACGACCTGATGTTACTTGAAAACCAAATTCCCTTCTCTGTTATTGATCAATTGTTCTACGAGATTTGGGGGCCAACACAAAGAGGCCAGTACAAAATACTTGTTAGTTTTAAAATGTTGTGGAAATAATGGGTGTCTTTATACTATTTTAAAGCCAAAACTTGAGTTGCCACACAACGTTCGCCTAGGCCTATAGAAAAAAAATTCATAGGCGACCTACTATAAGACCCATTGTTTGGGGAAAAAAAGGCCGTTATTTGAATAACGATGTTTGTGATATATAAGTGACTGTTTTATTGCTAATTACATAATCATGTTGCACATAATGGGTGTTCTAACTGTTTTTCTAAACCATAACACCCCTAGACCTGTTTAGTTATCATAACATTGATTTTAACAATGAAAATGGCCTTGTAGGGTGACTCTTATGACCTCTGCCACAATTTTAAGATGGCAGACAATAGAGGAGGGGAAGAAATTGAAGAAGCAAACAAACTATTGGTTGCTTCAATCAGAGATAAAATGCAGCCTATACCTTCATTACAGTGCTGTATCTACAAAGTTCCCGAGAGACTCCGTCGAGTGAAAGAAAATGCATATGTGCCTGAGATAGTATCAATTGGCCCATTCCACCGTGGTAAAGAAAACCTACAAGTAATGGAAGAGCACAAGAAGTGGTATTTGCAATCTTTACTCTCTCAAACATCAACATCCACAACAAGTTTGGAAAAAATGGTCGAATTCATCAGAGACTCGGAGGTAGTAGTTCGTGAGCACTATGCAGAATCAATCGAACTCAATAGTGATGAATTTGTTGAAATGGTGTTACTTGATGGTTGCTTTATCCTTGAGCTTTTCTATAATTATGCAAATGAGAAGTCCAGACACAAAAATGACCCAATATTCAATGCAAATTGGATGATTGGGAGTTTACAACACGACCTGATGTTACTTGAAAACCAGATTCCCTTCTTTGTTATTGATCAATTGTTTTACGAGATTTTGGGGCCAACGCAAAGAGGCCAGGACAACCTCCTCAAACTTGTGATAAGTTTCTTTGAACCCACAATTGGAGTAATCGTCCCAAATAACTATGGCGCCGAAGGCAAACATTTATTGGACATATTACGCAACAAACTTCTTGCCCCTAATCTACAAACACTGGAGGTGGAAAACAATCCAAACTGGGAATTAACATATTATGCCACAGACCTTAAGGAGGCTGGAGTGAAAATCAGGAAGAAGGTGCCTAGTCATCTATTGGACATCACATTCAAGAATGGGGTGTTAGAAATCCCTTGTTTGTATTTTAATGAAAGAATCAATGATCTTTTTAGAAATCTCATTGCCTTGGAGCAGTGTCAAGGAGATAGTCAGTTCACATCTTATGTATTGCTCCTAGATACCCTCATCAACTCCCAAAAGGATGTGAGATTACTCCGTCATAAAGGAATAATTCAGCACTCCTTCGGCGACGATGAACAGGTGGCCTCTATTATCAATAAACTTTGCGAAGGGGTTTTCTTGAAGAAATTCAATTATGATGCGTTGTGCCACGAAATGACTGAGTATTGCCGAACTAAATGGCACAAATGGCAGGCAATATTAAAGCGTGATTATTTCAGAAATCCATGTACGATACTTTCAATTATTGCTGCCGCTGTACTACTACTTCTCACTTTCGCCCAAACCATATATTCCATCCTTGACTAGCTAGCTACCACCTAAACTAGGCATTACCAAGTCTCTTCCAGTTATTTTGGAAAGTCTCTTCTAGTTTTAGTTTAGTACTTTGCTAATTTCAATATGATTTGAGTGTTGTTTGTTAAACCAAAAATATTTGTGTGCTACCTTTATTTTGACTAGTGGGCCGCACATGTGTTGCACGTATAAGAGCTTTTTGGAAGTTTAGTTTGGAACGGTAAACAGTTAGAAAATAAAAAAATTCAAAGTTGCCGATGGAGGATAGATATGTAGTTATTAAGGGGTTGTTTGGAAATAGGAAAAAATGGCATAGAAAGTAATTAAGTTGTTATTAAGGAATTATTTTGGAAATATGAAAATAATGGCACGGTAAGTAATTAAATGGTTAGCAAGGGACTGTATTGAAAATAAGATTATGGCATGGAAAAATAATTATGTAGTTAGAGTGGGCTGTATTGAAAATGTAATTATGACATGAGAATGGGTGAGTACGATTAACATTAATGAAGTAATAGGTCCCTACGTTTATTTGATAGGCAACTAATAGTGAACGGTGTGCTTAAACCGGTGTTTTTGCTTTATAATAGTAATAGATATTCTCATATGGATCCATATGTCTTCAATTTCAATTTCAATTTCAATTTCAATTTCAGCCTCAAGGGAATTTTTCCTGTGGTGTTGCGAGGTGCATAAATAAGCACCAAGTGGCAACTCTTCCAGTCCCACTTCCGGTCCCACTTGATGGATCTACCCACCAACAATCAACTTGATTGGTGATCTCTAGCCATAGGATTTGAGCTTTTTTCATGAGGTGATTTTTTACTATTGGATTAGTTTTTCTTTTAATGCTCAAATCGAATGGCTAGAGATCATCAACATGCTGATTTTTGGTGTAAAGGTCCAACATGAGTTGGGCAAATCATTCTTGACAACCAATTTGCCTCGTAGAAAAGTCTTCTCAAAAAATTAAGGGCATGTTTGGTACATGAGAGATAGAGTTCCAATGGCGAATATTTAGCCAGCCGAATATTATATTGCCTAAATATTTGTTCATATTTGCTATGGTAGATCGGGGGGGAGGTGATCAAAGGTTTTTCTGCTGCGGCGGGCAAATTTGTGGGCCTGGCTAAATATTAGGCAGGGGCAAGTGGCTGCCAAATGCGCCCGGGTGAATATTAGTGCGCACAAATATTTTATTTTCCCGCCACGGTGGGTTACCAAACAGGCCCTAGATTTGCTCAAATACCATATGATCGAGAAACTAATACAAATATGCAATAGTATTAGTAGAGTTCTAAAACTATCCATAACACCAAACCTCTCGGTATCTCTTCCTCTCCAAGAACCATATCTCATTAGCAAAGAGCTCCTCGTGTCCCAATCATTTGTTCTACCAAGGTCATCTTTCAATGGGGTATTTTTTTTTTTGGGTCAGGATCAGGGGACACAAAATTTCACACCAATTTTGGTGTACTCACATGGAAGATAAATCAAGGGCTGATTTTATGCGAGGATGATCTCCTCATCATATCGATCACCCCTACAAAAATTAGCCCATTCTGAAATATCTAACCCCATCAAAGGTACGTTTCAATTTTTTTTTATTTTTTGAAAGCAGAAAATATATATATATATTCAAAGAACAAAACAGGACTAAAGCCGCTCACTCTTAATAACAGGGATGAGCCAAGGGGGACAATCAGTTATCCAAACACAAGGAAAGATAAAAGAGGGTGCCTTGGAGGCAATAGTATGGGCGACTAAATTCGCCGATCTATGAACATATTCGAAACTTAAGGACGCAAAAGAAAGCTTGAAACTCAAAATATCTGCTACTGGCGCTATATACCGGGAAGAAAGAAGCAAAGATTCATTGTTGAGACTAGTCGCCACTGCTTGTGCATCCACTTCCACTATAATATCCGCAGCACACAAAAGAGCAACCTGTGAAAGACTCCACTTCAAGACTCGCACCTTGGCTTCTTTGGCAGATTGGGAATGGGATTTAGTTCCTCCCGCCAACAAGAGTTGTGATTACGTAGAATAAAGCCAAAACCCGCAATACCCGTCTTAGATTGCCATGAAGCATCACAGTTAAGTTTCAAATAACCCTCCGATGGTGGTTTCCAGAAGACTTTAGTTGCTATGGTAGATCGGGTAGTCTCCCCCGGAATGAACTATGAATTCACAGAGTGCAACATCTCCAAAGGATTGAGTTTTTCTGTCATATGGACCTCAATGTTTCATTGAACCAAATGCGCCACATGAGAATACAAACATAATTTCGGAGATATATATCTTCTTCATTGGCCTGAGTGGATAGGTTCAACAATTGGATGAGCCATGATTCCATATCCTCTTCAGATTGTTGACTGCATCTTAGAGTGAGAGGTGATGCAAACCAAATTTTGGCAGAATTCTCACAATGGAAAAGAGCATGTATGCTAGTTTCAGGATGCATGTTGCAACGAGGACCAAAGGGTCCACATGAGGAAGGCGGGCATGAATAGTGGCTCGAGTGGGGAGAATCTTTATCAAAAGCCGCCAAATGAAGAATTTTGCTCGGTAAGGAATTTGAAGGCGCCATAATTTGTTCCAAAATCCTGCCAGGGGGTCCCTAATCATTGATGTAGGGTCAATGAATGAGAGTGCATGGTACGCTGATTTGCATGAGAACTGCCCTTTAATATGTGGTGTCCAATAAAGCTGATGGAAATTCCACGGAGCTAATGGGGATCTCTAAAATAGCTTTGACCAAAGGAGGTTGAAATAAAGTTGAGAGCAGAGTTCTGTCCCATGTCCGATTTGGAAGAATAAGGTCCCGAACTTTGACTTGGGTAATGTCCGGTTGTCTAGTGGGAGGGAGAAGGTAGCTGGCCACTCCGGGGATCCATAAATCGTTCCAAATATTAATTTTATTTCCCGTCCCCACTATCCAAAGGCAATGTATTTGCATTTGTCTAGAGCTTGAATCAAGCTGTTCCAACACCAGGAAGCGGAAGAGCTTCTTTGAGCATTCAAGATTGACTTTTGCTGGCAATATTTTCCAAGGAGTTGGATCGCAAGCAGCGAAAAAGGATTGTGATGTAATCTCCATATGATTTTGAACAAAAGGGCTATGTTCATTTGATGGAAATGACAAAAGCCCAACCCGCCGTGAGATTTAGAAGTGCATAACGAATGTCAATTCGTCAATCGGAGGACATGTTTGTGTTCTTTTGCACCCCACCAGAACCGATTAATAAGAGAATCCATCTGTGAACAAAGAGACTTAGGAAACAAGAAAGTTTGCATGCGATATACCAGAATCGTAGACGCCACTGATTTAATCAAGGTAGTTCTGCCTGCTTGACTGAGATGTTTTGATATCCAACCAGCTGTGAGAGCTTTTAATCGATCCACGCAAAATTGAAGAGCTTTAGTTTTGGATCGACCAATAAAAAGTGGGGGTACTCAGGTAGAATTCAGAAACTTGAAAGTTCTTGATTTGAAGGATTTGAGACATAGCCTTTTTTTGACGACGGTGAAGGCTCGGACTAAAGGTAAGGCCAGATTTCTCAAAATTTATTTGGTGTCCTGAAAGTTGGCAGAATTCCTGAATGCAATCTTTAATGTAACATGTTTCCACCAGATTAGCCCTACAGAAAATGATGCAATCATCTGCGAAAAAGAGATGGGATATAGGAGGACATCCTCGGCAAATTTTGATCCCATGGATGTGTTGTAAATTCTCATCCATCTTGAGCATGTAGGAGAAGACGTTGAGGCACAAGGTAAATAGGATAGGAGAAAGAGGGTCACCTTGTCGTAGACCACGGCTAGGATAAAAGAATCCAAAAGGAGCACCATTCAGTTTGATCGACATCGATGTGGAGGATATACAACGAGAAATGATAGAGGTCCATTGATGAGAAAAGCCAATAGTCTGCATCACTTGTAGTAGATAAGGCCATTCCACACGATCATAGGCTTTGGACATATCGATTTTGATCGTCGTGAGGCCAGTTTTCCCCTCTTTTCTTTTTTTGAATGACCTTGAAGGCTTCTTGAGCCAGTATGGTATTATCTGATATGTGTCGTCCTGGAATAAAAGCCCTCTGATTAGCTAAAATGAGGTGAGGAAGAAGTTTTTGTAGCCTTTCCGCCAGCACCTTGGCAATAATTTTGTAGCTGACATTGCATAGAATGATAGGACGAAAGTGATGTGGAGAGGTAGGTGCCTCTACTTTTGGAATTAAAGCTAGAGATGTCTGGTTAAGAACACTAATAGAACAATCGGTCAAAATCACCTGATTTACCAGTTTTAGAATATCCTCTTGGATTATGGACCAATATGTTTGGTAGAACAGGGCTGTGAATCTATCCTAGCCTGGAGCTTTGTTGGGTCCCATACTAAAGACCGCCAATTTTAACCTCTTCAATTGTCACAGGGCATGTAAGACTGAGATTCTCTTGGGTGGTGATACGAGGTAGCCCAAGTCTTTTCAG
This sequence comes from Euptelea pleiosperma, assembly GCA_035048495.1. Taxonomy (NCBI): domain Eukaryota; kingdom Viridiplantae; phylum Streptophyta; class Magnoliopsida; order Ranunculales; family Eupteleaceae; genus Euptelea; species Euptelea pleiosperma. Next base: position 7,516,892 of record CM068544.1, read on the forward strand.
ATGAGAAAAGTCAGTAGGATTAGAGGATGTGAAGAGAGTTGTAAAATAATCCACCGGCACTAATTCAATCTGATTGCGACCCTTCTGAGGTATCCCTTGATCATTGGAGATCCATTCGATGCGATTTTTCTTTCTACGAATCAAGGTAGATAGGTGAAAAAATTTCGTATTTTGATCTCCCTCCTTGAGCCAAATTTCCCTTGATTTATCTCTCCAAGTCTATTCCTCCGCCAATAAAGCTTTTTCAAGATGTAAAGCAAGTTGATTCTCCAAGTATTGAGTTTCATGGGTGGGCATAAGATTTTGGACAGCCTTAAGATGCTGTTGGAGGTGTTGAATGGAGGGTGATTCCTTGACTTGCCTTTTGATGGACCAAATTTTGATGCCATTTTTGGTTTTCTTCAATTTTCGATGGATTTGAATCGGGTGCATGAAAGGAATCGGAGGGGTCCATGCTTGTTCGACAATCGAATGGCATTCAGAATCAGTTGCCCATTTTGATATAAAATGGAAAGGACGAGCAAGAATTTGGTGATTTGGGGTGGTATCGAGAATGATAGGGCAATGATCAGAGGCAAATATAGGAAGATGGACCACTTCGGCATCTGGAAAAAGAAGGCGCCAGGCACTGTTAGCTATGGATTTGTCAAGGCGCTCACCGACATGTGCGAGTCCTTTACGTTTGTTAGCAGTCCATATATAAGCATTGCCTACAAAAGACAGATCAGTGAAATCTGTATATTGCAAAAAATCAATATGCACAGAGTTGAACTTTATCGGCACCTGTTTACCACCCCTTTTTTCCCATTGGTAAGAGAGTTCATTGAAATCTCCTATAATGATCCAAGGAGAATCAGTCCTATTAGCTCGATTCAAAAGTTCTCGCCAAAGTGTGTGGCGGAAAGAAGTTGGTGGATCACCATAAATCAAGGATAGGTTCCAGCAGGCATGTGATGGTTCTGAAGAAATTCGCAGATGAATGCTTCTGTTGTTTTTTTCAAGGACCTTAATGTGAAGGCCATCTTTCTAGAAAGCAAGCAAACCTCCACTCCAACCAACAACGTCAACACAGACAAAATGGCTAAAACCAAGCTGACGAACTAGTGCCGCACATTTCTCATGAGAAGCACGAGTCTCCGATAGAAATATTAGATCTGGATTAATTTGACAGAGGTGGGTTTTCAGAGCCCGAATTGTCGAGGGTTTCCCACTCCCTTGACAATTCCAGGAAAATATTAACATGGACCGATTGGAGACGGAGAAAGCATCAAGATAATAAGATAAGAGCATAAAGTTGCAAAAGAAATAGTTAATGGAGAAACCAGTTGGTATAACAACTAGACGAGAGAAGAAACGTACCTCCGGTGATGGGGTTGCTTGAAAAGTGGATCCACCCAATTGCCTCTGTTTCCAAGATTGCCACATTCTCCTGTCCTTGCCCCTCAACATCAAGAGTGGCCCGTAATGGTGGTAGGAATGGAGTAAAACTTCCATCACACGAAATTGTAAATCACACAAAACACAGCCAATGAGTTCTCGGCACGTAAACAAGTTCTTTTGCAACGTACCCATGTGCTTTTGCTTTTTAGGTGTAAGTGCCGAGAACTCATTGGCTGTGTTTTGTGTGATTTGCAATCCCATTGTGATGGAAGTTTTACTCGTAGGAATGGAAGAGAGAAGGAGGGTTACGGGTGGCAGGAATGGAACAGGGAAGGAGGGAACGGAGGATGAAAATAGGCGTACTACTTCAGCGTCTGGACAGTTGTGAGTGGACCAAGAGAGATTGATAGGAGGGCAGCGGTTGATCAGACCTTCGAAAGCTGTGAGGAAAAGACTAACGGTAGACTAGAGGAAGTTGAGATGTCTCCACGTGTAAAGGAGGAATGATAGAGAGTCGAGAAAGGGAGTAGTAGGTACGACCGCCACGTGTTGAAGTCTCTGGGAACAAAGACGAAAGAAATCGTCCCACAACGGAGCAAATCTCGGAAGGTAGGTTTCAAGTTAAGGGTAAAATATAGACAGTCCACAATTCTTCAACTTGTAAACCAGGCTACGAATATTGTGAGGGTTGGGTGATCTCCTCACCGTAGGGACAATACAACTCGAAACTACTGTCGCCTCTCCTGAATCCAAAATTAATTTGTAGGGTCCTGGCTCATGACCCTCAAGAAAAAATCTGCCACTTTTAGGGGCAACTTTGGTCCCATTATCTTGATCCGGGTGAGCAAATTCTTGAATTATTCACGAATAAGACCCTGCTTGGTATCGCTGCAAATATTTGTTTGCAAACATTTGCAACACGTTTTTTGTATTTTTAGGCGTTTGGTTGCACCCCACAATTATTTACGTAGGTAAATATTTTCTGTGAGACCATATTTTTTACGATTTGAGCTGTTAATGTTTGCAGCCAAAAATAGCCGCAAACATTCACTTTTTGGCTTGAACTTCCTTGAAATATATATAATATTTGGCCCTTAGATGAAGAGTAAAATTCACTCACCGCCCGTGATGACTGCCCACAATATGTGCCAGGTGGTATACGTTTAGAAGACGCTGATCGTATGGATGTTTGGTCCAAATTTTAAAAGGGGCCATTATAATGGTATAACGGACTGGGGGCGTTACCGTTTTTCCGTTATAACGAATTGTAACGCTCAGGGGTAAAAACGAAAAATTATGAGAAAATAATATAAAAAAATAATGATGAAAAATTTTGAAATTTCAATTTTAATTTTCAAAAATAAAAAAATAATGAAAAATAACAAAAAATAACGGAAATTAAGAAAAAATAACGGATATTTTTTTCACAAAAAAAATTCAAAAAATAACGGTCGTTATTTTTAAAACGTATTAACGGTTCATAACGTGATGGGGGAGGTCTGAATCCGTTATAACGGCCATTTTTTAAACCATGGTTTGGTCAATCCCTAGATGGGCCTACAAACCAAAAATCAGCCTAATTAGTGATTTCAAATCTTTGGAGGGCCGGGCTTGGGGAACCCCCATTTTAGCGTACCCACATAGAAGATGAATCCAATGGCTGATTTTTGGTGTGGATGATATCCTCACCATATAGATCACCCCAACAAAAAAATTCAGCCCATGCTGAATTTCTAACCCCATCAAATGGGGGTTTTCAAGTTACATGGTAAGAATCGACAGTCCATAATTCTTCAGCTTGTAAACCAGTCTATGAATATCAGAATGATTTGAATTTTTGTGAGGATAATCTCCTCACCATAGAGATCATCCTCACCAAAAATCAGCCATTGATTCATCTTCTATCTGGGTACGCCAAAATAGGCGTCAAAAAATGGGGGTAAAAAATGGGTGTCCCTCGAGCCCGACCCATCTTTGGATACTAGTACCCAAATAATGGTCAATAAGGCTTAAATTCCACGGTTAAAATCAATCCATGAAAATGACTCAAATCCAACACTTAGATGCTCAAATTCAACGGTTAAAATCAATCCATGAAATCCGTTTATCAAGTTGATTTTTGATTTGTTGATCCACTTAGGGATTGGCCAAACATCCATACAGTCAGCATCCTCCACAAATGTGCCACCTGGCTCATATTGTGGGCGGTTATAGGGGGCAATCATTGTGGAGGGTCAGCTAAGTTATACTCCTAGATAGACATCTAGACCAAAAAAATAACATGATTATAGATTTTTAAAAGTTATATTGGAGTCATTTTCATTGGTTGATTTTTAACCGTGGAATTTCGCATTATTAGGGGTACAAAGATCCAAAGGTTTGAAATCACTAATCAAGCTGATTTTTAGTTTGTAGGTCCACTTAGGGATTGGCCAAACATCTATACGGTCAGTGTCCCTCTAAAGTATTCCCCATACTCAAATTGTGGGTGGTCAGCAAAGTTCTACTCAAACCAACCGATAATTGGGTTCCCACCCAAAATCAACTTGCCCGGACCATCTCATGATTCTCAGCCATTTGTTCCATTGTTTGATTGGTTGTGATCATCCAATTCATTGACATTGTTCGTATGTGATCTCCACCTCCTATTTTGGATTCATCAAATACTCGAAAAATATTTGCATTGCAGCCTCCACTCAAGCGGTGGAAAGTATTTGCAACTGATTTTAGGGGTTAATACCAAGCAACAGAAAATGTTTGAAGCTGTAAGCATTTACGAAGCAAAGATTTGTAGTGGTAAATATTTGCATCCTACAAATATTTACTGGATACCAAGCAGGGCCTAATTGGCGAACTGTACGAATTATTTATTTTAAAAATGAATTGAACAACGTCCTACTTAAAGGTTTGGAAAAATTCGTGTGTTTTTTTAACATGATTGAATTATTCAGAAACTTTTTCGAATTACTTTGGGAGTATATAGTTGAACATGAAAAATCATTTTATAAGACAAAAAGTAGTCAATATTTTATTTTCTTTCTTTTACTTTATTTTTTTAAGTCTTTTTGTCAAATTTTTTATCGCATATTTAATGACAAACCGAATTCTACTCAAAACATTTCCCATATCGTATTTTTGCCGCACTTCAAATTGCTAACTAGGATCCTGATCGGTTGGGATTTCTCTCATTTTCGAAAGTGGCTTAGACTAAGTCTCGTGATAAGGAAGAGATGACGGGGTATTTTTGGAATCATGGAGAAAAAACAGTGTTTTGAGTATTTTTTTTTCTTATTTTTGTAATTTCAGTAAAATTGCTCATTGAGATTGTCTAAAGTAATTATACGGTGTTTTGGAATAGAGTCTGTCTAAAGCTACACCCATTACTTACATCCAATTCTTACACCCGGTGTGTTAGTGTTGACCGATTGTATATTCCCATTCATGTGTTGTGTTGGCCCGATGACCCCATTGATATACATATATACTTATTTCGTCTTTCCCCAACAAGTCAATCTTTTGCGGTAAATGGTTGTTTAACATGGTATCAGAGCCATAAGGCCTGGGAGGTCGTGTGTTTAAGTCTTCAACCGAGTATATTTCCGTTGAGGGGGCGTGTTAGCAGATGGTGTATTCCCGTGCACGTGTTGTGTTGGCCCGATGACCCATTCATATACATAGTTATGTCGCATTTCCTCAATAGGTCAATCTTTTGGGGTAAATGGTTGTTTAACTGTCAGATAATGCGGACGTCTGTTATTCCTCATCTATAACACTACAGATCATCCCATCACATTAAATATAAGGGTCACTCTACGAGCACCCACATCTTTAAGCCGGGCACCCCACTTGGACCAAAATATCCCTCCCTTCAGCCGGGCACCCACTCCTTCCCTGTCCCTTCTCCTTCTCTCTCTCTTGAGAGAAGGAGAGAGGGAGGGAGTAGAGCGAGAGAGAGAGAGAGAGGGATTGAGAGAGAGAGCGGGGGGAGAGTTACAATAGAGAGAGAGAGAGAGAGAGAGGAAGGGAGAGAGAAGGAGAAGGGACGGGGAAGGAGTGGGTACCCGGCTGAAGGAAGGGACATTTTGGTTCAAGTGGGGTGCCTAGCTTAAAGACGTGGGTGCCCGTAGAGCAACCCTAAATATAATAGATATGCCACGTGTTTGGGGTTTGATTCCAATGGCTACAAATTACTAATCAGGAGGTCTGTAGGTCCATCTAGGGATGGGCCCAATACCATACGGTCAATAGCTCATCCAGACGTCTGAGGTATTGCTTATTGCTCACAATATGAGCCATGTGGCATACTCGTATAGAGGATGCTGACTGTATGGATGTTTTGTCAATCCCTAGCTGCACCTACAAACCAAAGATCAGCCTAATTAGTTATTACAAACCTTTGGATCTTTGTACCCCAAATAATGGTCAATAATACCTCCAATCCAACGCTTAGAGTGTGCCCCATGGCTCATATTGTGGACGGTCAGCGAAGTTCTACTCCGAAACTCCATGATCAAAGACGTTGCATGTGGATCCACCCTACACCGCCCGTGTAGGGTGGATCAAGGGCAATATTATCGTTTTAAAATACAAAAAAATTGGGTTATAGATTCAGCGAAAGGTTTAAAACGTGCCATTATAACGGACTGGGGCCGATGTGGGACTAAATGTTTTTCTTACCTTAATGAGAGTGTCCAAAATCCCACAAGCGCTCCAGTTTTTATCAACAGTTCTAATGAAAAAAGAGAAGAGAATACAGAACTTCTATAAGAGAAACTGTCCAAGTATAAATCCAACAGTTATAAATCACCAATCAAGCTGACTTTTAGTCAACAGGTCCACCTAGGGATGGTCCAAACATTCATACAGTCAGTGGCCATTAAGAGTGTGTCAAGTGGCCTATACGGATGTCTGTGAGCGTCAGTCATTAAAGTTTTGGGCCGTGATGTAACAAGGTGTACCTGAGATTTTTTCAAATGCGGAAGTGGGCGCATTTTTATTACTCACCGCTGCTTCTGGGCCCACTTGCCTCGTGGATGTTTAGCCCACCCCTTAGTAGACATTCATACCAAAAATCAACTTATTTGATGATTTTCAGTCGTTGGTTTTAGTACTCAAAAAAATGGTTGAATTCAACAGCTATAAGTACGCCATAAAAAGTACTAAAATCTAATGGTTAGAGATTACCAATCAGGGTGATTTTTGGTGTGTTTATATATCCACCAAGGGGTGGGATAAAACCCCATGCAGTCAGTGGACCCAGATGACAGCAGTTAATTAGTAACAAAAATGGCGCTTCCGCATTTGCAAAAGTTTCTGGTATATATACCTTGTCACATCTTTTTCCTAAAGACACATGGCAGTCTTTCGGGCCCACTGACACTATGAATATTTAGCCACCCTTATGGATCTACATACTAAAGTCAGCTTGATAAGTGATTTCTAACCGTTGAATTTAAGCATTTTATAGGCTTCATGAACAAGCCTAAGGATGGATTGAAAGCCTATGGTCAAAATGCTCATCAGACTGATTCTGGTGTGGGGGTCAACCAAGTCACTGGCCAAACATTCATGGGTCAATAGGCCTAAACGAGTGTGCCACATGTCATAAAAGGTAGTGTATTTTTTAACACGCCTTGAAAATCAAAACAAATTAGTAATACTTTTTTCTACTTTCTTGGTTCGCTTCACTACTGGGATTCATTTTTGCACTCCAGTGCAAATGCGGTGAGTTGCATTGCAGTCATTTACCACTTTTTTTGGACTGCAAATGATTGCATCCATTTTCTTAAAGAGTTTGCAAGGGATTGGCAACCACTTGTACCCCCAACCATTCCAAAACCTTGGCAAGTACGTGCATTGCATCCGATTTGCATTGAACCAAGCATGGCCTTAGTCTAACTGTTGTTGATAAATGTTAAAACCAAGGTTTAAAAAACAGCCGTTATAATGAAAATAATGGCCGTTATAACGGATTCGGACCTACCCTGTTATGTTATGGACCGTTAAAACGCCCAGAAAATAACGGCCGTTATAACGAAAATAACAGCCGTTATTTTTCTGTTATAACGAAAATAACGACCGTTATTTTCTGGAAAATTTTGTGGAAAAAAACGGCCGTTATTTTCATTTTTTCCGTTATATTCCGTTATTTTCCATTTTTGAAAATTTGAAATTCAAATTTTAAAATTCAAAATTTGAATTTCAGCGCCATTTGTTCCGCTTTTTTTCCGTTATTTCTGCTTTTTTTGTCCTTTTTTTCTGTTATTTCCGTTATTTTCCCATTTTTTCCATTTTTTCCCCTGAGCATTTTTTTTCGTTATAAAACGGTAACGCCCCCAGTCCGTTATACCGTTATAACGGTCCCCTTTAAACCTTGGTTAAAACATGACTTACATCATGCATCCAATAATGTATATATTTTTGGGGTTTTTGGATTTGGGTATCATGATCAAATTCGATGTTATTTTTTTATTTTTTTATAATAAATTCTAATTTTAGATGAATATTATTCTTTGAATTTTAATGGGTATTATTGTTGGACATTTGCATGTTAAATTTTGATTTTTATTACCATGCAATACCATTGAATATTGACGTAGATTGTTCTTCATCATCGTCATCAGTGGCGGAGCCAGGATTTTGTTCAAGCGTGGGCAAGGCGACACGTGACTTTCAAATTGGAGCAGGGGCAGGCGGCGGTAGGCATCCGAGACCTTAAGAGGGAATTAAGGTCACTGGCGAGATTTGAGAGAGGGTGGTCATTCTTTTATATTTTTCATAAAATCTCTTAAATGAAAATAAAATTAAATGTATTTATTAAAACGAAAACAACTTTCTGACATTTACAAAATAAAAAATTTCTAAATTGTGTGCTGTGATCGGCTTCGCTCACATCATGCAGTGAGTGAAGGTTTACTCTAGCTGACAAAAATTAAAGCTGACAAACGCCATTTTAAGCCTGACAGAAGCCCTTTAAAAGGGGGTTTGCCTATAAAAGGGTAAAACTTCTGTCAAAATACGAGCCATGTGGCACCTTTTAGTGGATGCTGACCGTATGGATGCTTGACCAATCACTAGGTGGACCTACATACCAAAAATAAATATGATCAGTGGTTTATAAGCGTTGGATTAAAGTTATTTCCATAGGTTGATCTTAACCGTAGGAATTTGAGCATTATTTGAGTGCAAAGATCCAAAGGTTTTAAATTACTAATGAGGCTGATTTTTGGTTTGCAGGTACACCTAGGGACTGGCCAAACATCCATACGGTCCGAATTCACTAAGAGTGTGCCACGTGGCTCATATTTGTACAAAAGTTTTACTCTTCTATGGGCAATTAAACGCCCTTTTAAAGGGCGTTTGTCAGGTACAGACGGCCGTTAAAAGGGTGTCTGTCAGCCTTTGTCAGGAGAAACGGCGTTTAGTTACTTTTTTTGTAAATGCCAAAAAGTTACTTTCGTCTTTGTAAATACATTTAATCTTTTTTTCGTTTAAGAAATTTTTCCGTTTTTTTTTCCAAGTCCTTTTTTTTTTGAGAGGGTGGGCCAATCATTAATAGATCAACTGGATGAAAGGCAGATTGGCATTATCTTCGTGACATATTTGTGATCACAGTAAGGAGGTTGAGTGACATGCACATCGGAGAAGTGACGGTGCACAATATTCAGATCAGAACGGAATGTGCACGCGGAACCCACATGATCGATTTGATTGGAAAATATTCCAAAGTGGTTTACGATCATATGTTTTCTTAGAGCATTCACCATCATAAGTATTCTCAGCATGGATCTTAGGAGAATCGTCCCTAGCTAAGTTCCTTGAGCTCAGTCATTCTTAGGCTGCCTAATTCTCGTGGGTGATCTAGATTCAATGAACTTGGTCGTTCTTTCAGTTTGGTTTAAGGAGAATCTTCACTTTCGGAAGTTTTTTCTAACCTTTTTCCAAATTTCAATATTGTGGACGGTAATTAGTTTCGACTTTGCCCTAGATTCATGACATCATTGGATGAACCTAAGTAGGATTTTAGAAATTGAAGAAAATGTAGAATACCCCCACTTCCAACCATTACACTTGGCATCGAGCCACCATAGGATAAATCCCACTTTTATGCCTTCATAAGGATCGCAAACTGTCCTTAAATATCTAGAGAGGGAAAAAGACGCGGAAAAGCAAGACCATACATGAGTATCCCAAGAGAAAGATAAGGGGGAACAACCTATGTTTCTAGCGTCCAGGTTCAATGAATATCCATTCCTGAAACTAAGCTAGCACTCACACTGACATATAAGGTATGAGTATAAATAGAGAGGGAAGGTGGGTAAGGCTCTTCACTGTGGATCAAAGAAAAGAAAGGCAGGTTGGGTGTCCCCAAGAGTTCCTCCCCTCACTTCAGTGGGACTCTCTCATGAGTTTTAACTTTGCTGAAGTGTTTGGGGGAACTCTAGGTTCCACCCAACATTTTTTCATACTCTTCTTTAACATTTTTGTTTCTAATTTTTTTTTAGCCAAGTATTTTTGTCCTTTTTTTAATCATTTACAAAGATTGGCCCCGTCGTTACGAGTATGTACATCGTCTTACTAGCTATTCTTTTATTGTTGCTTTGAGAATGATTGTGTATTGTTCTATTATCCATGTTTTAAAATCACCATTATAATAAAAATAACTGCCAATATAATAGCAATGCCCCAAACCCACATTGTTATTTCGAAACTTCGTCCAAATCCGAAAAACGGGACTAGAGTTACAACGTCCCGTTAAAATAGAAATAATGGCCATTGTTTTTGGAAAAAAATATTCATTTTTACTGTTATTGAGGTGACTGATATGACCTTTTTTTTGCTAAATGTAAGGAATATATTAAAAGGAGAAAACTATAAATACAAAACACACTAGGAAGGAAAGAAACAGGGCCTTACGACATCCCAACTAGGATGGTACCCCGAGAGCCCGAAACTCCAACCCAAGACGGAAACAAAAAAAGATTACTTGAATCTGTAATATTTGGATTGAGGGTTCTCCATTTTAAATAGGAATGGAGGATGCTCTACAAAAGATTCAGCACTTCCATATTATAAGTTGGCACCATGATTCGTCAGGATATCAGCTGAGAAATTCGTTTGTCTCCAAGTGAATGTTATGAAACAATGAGTTGTTCTCTTGATTGTATCCTCCCATTGAGGTCTCACTTGCCAAGGAGTCTTCCCTTGCCCAAAGGCAAGAACAGCTGCAGTAGAGTCTGTTTCTATCCACTGATATGACCCGTTATAATGGTCATAATGGTAATGTTAAGAGACCATTATAATGTTATATCAGACCATTTAAAACCTTGCTATTAATGTTAATCATATGTTCATATTTTAAGTCGAGCTGAAGGCTTTGCTAGGGATGGCTCTAGTTTGGGTGCAAGCAGACCCATTTATAAAGTTCGGTTATAAGGACCGTATCATCTCTCGTTCCACTTATGAAACAAGTGGCTTCAAAACTGACCTGGTAAGTACCCCCTTAAGGGCATGTTTGGTTACAATGTTTATCTTTGCAAGGTCTTTTTATTTTTGGAGAATAAGCTAGGGTTCGGCGGACCCCTACTAGAAACTAGATAAAAAGAACTTTACAGCCTAGTGTAAACTCTACCAGAAGCATATCATGCTGAACTATGGCATCTAATTCTTCTTGAGAGGAGGAAGTAACACTATACAACCATAGGCATAATGGCTTAAGGTATACAGAGCATCCACGGCTGCATTAGTTTCTCTATATACATGATGGATCAACAACCATGAAAAAAGACATTTAAGGTCCTGGATGGATGTCACGATCTTGATGCAGTACCAACGAGGATCTTCTTACCCAGAATGCACTTCACAACTCTTAGAGAATATCCCAGCTCTACATTGTTGTAGTCCATGTCAATCAGAATCTTAGAGAATATCCCAGCTCTACCTTTTATTTAGTGGCCTAACAGTACATTCTGCAGTGTGTTCACAAGAGTGATGAAAAACTTACACCAACATGTTCAAATAAATTCGGTCATTGCAAATAAGACCGCTTAACCATTGAACGTTAGTTCTGTGGTTTACCAAATTGCTAATGATGCCTATCAACTCAAGGAGTGAAACAGAGGAAGCCAAATCTGAATAAATGTTGGGTGCCACATAGAGTTCCTCCAAACACTTCAGTAGAGAGTAAGTTGAACCTTCGACTACTCAAGCAGCTAGAGGAACTCAAGGGGACACCAAACATACCTTGGGCCTTTGTTTAACTTGGCCTATGGGAAGGCCAACACTCTCGCGGTGCCAACCTAGTTGGGATGTCGCAGGCTCTATTAATTTCTTGCCCTCCCAAGTGCGGTTTGTATAGTTTTCCTCTTTTTCTTTTAATATAATCCTTTCATTTAGCGAAAAAAAAAAAAATAGTTCTCACTACTTCAAAGTTCAAACCTAGTTCTCTTAGAGCCTAGTTCTCGTGGGTGATCTAGATTCGTCGAACTTGGTCGTTCTTTCAGCTTGGTTTGAAGAGAATCTTCACTTTTGGAAGTTGCACTGCTAGTCTTTTTTTCTGACCTCTGTCCTTATTTCAATATATTATCTTGATATTGTGGTCGGTGATTAATTTCAACTTTGCCCTAGATTCATGACATCATGGGATGATGCCGCTTGTTTGGAATCATATGATGAACCTAAGTAGGATTTTAGAATTTGAAGAAAATCTAGAATACCCCACTTCCAACCATTACACTTGGCATCCTTGCAAGGCTATGGAACCACCATACCATAGGATAAATCCCACTTTTATGCCTTTATAAGGATCGCAAACTGTCCTTAAATATCTCTAGAGAAGGAAAAAGGCGTGCAAAAGCAAGACCATACATGAGCAACCCAAGAGATAGATAAGGGGTCACAACCTATGTTTCTCTTCCCCCACAAAGATCATAAAAGCATCCAGGTTCAAAGAAAAATAGAGTATAAATAGAGAAGGAAGGTGGGTAAGGCTCTTCACTGTGGATAAAAGATAAGAAAGGCAGGTTGGGTGTCCCCAAGAGTTCCTCCTCACTCCAGTGCATGGGACTCTCTCATGAGTTTGTAGCATTGCTGAAGTGTTTGGGGAAACTCTAGGGTGCCACCCAACATTTGTTCATATTCTTCTTTCATATGTTTTTTTTTCTAATTTTTTTAGTTAATATTTTTGTTTTTATTTGAATCATTTATAGAGATTGGTGCCATCGCATAGAGTATTTGCATCGTGCTCTGAGGTTGGTGCCATTGCTTTGAAAATGATTGTGTATTGTTTTATTATCCATGGTTTAAAAAACGGCCAATATAACAAAACTAACTGCTATCATAATAGTAACGCCCCAAACCCGCTTCATTATCTCAAAGATAACGCCCAAGTCCAGAAAACGGGATTAGTGTTACAATGATAAGAACACAATAGTTCTCAAAGAAATTGGAATATCTACTTCATAAAACAGAGAACGGTTACAAAAGATCAGTCCATTTCGAGGGGGAATGGCCTCCTGTTCTCCAAAGAGAGTAACACAATTTTTCATACTCCTTTACGTTTCCTCCTTCCCTTCTTATAATTAAACTGACATAAAAAACTTCCTAAAATTACTCCCCCTAATTTTCTCAACTAAAATAGCATTTGAATCTAAAAACGGCAACAATCAAATCCTACTTCTAAAATAGCCATTAAATTGTAAATAATGGCTGTTATTTTTGGAAAAAATATTCTACTTTACTGTTATTGTTTAGGGGTGCCAACGATTCGGCGTCTTCTTGAATCACTGTGTCACTCTAGCCTTGGGAGTAAAGAATCTCTCAAATCGTTCCACCCTCTTCCAACGACAACTTTGCCCACCTCACTACTTCCTTGTAAAGACGAGTCACTCGCGCCCACTCGCTTATATTCGTCCCTCCAATTGCGCACGAATGAAAATGCCTTTGTAGGGTGTTAATGGAGAATAGATATGCCAACGCAAAGAGGCCAGTACAACCTTCTCAAACTTGTGTTAAGTTTCTTTGAACCCACAATTGGAATAATCGTCCCAAATAAATATGGCACCGACCTATTACGCAACAGACTTCTTCCCCCTAATCTACAAACATAGGAGGTGGAAAACAATCCAAACAGGGAATTAACATATTATGCCACAGATCTTAAGGAGGCCGGAGTGAAAATCAGGAAGAAGGTGCCTAGTCACCTATTGGATAGTCACCTATTGTACTTTGTACATCACATTCAAGAATGGGGTATTAGAAATTCCTTGTTTGTATTTTAACGAAAGAATCAATGATCTTTTCAAAAATCTCATTGCCTTGGAGCAGTGTCAAGGAGATAGTCAGTTCACATCTTATGTATTGCTCCTAGATACCCTCATCAACTCCCATAAGGATGTGAGATTACTCCGTCAAAGAGGAATAATTCAGCACTCTTTCGGCGACAATGAAGAGGTGGCCTATATCATCAATAAACTTTGCGAAGGGGTTTTCTTGAAGAAATTCAATTATGATGCGTTGAGCCACGAAATGACTGAGTATTGCCGAACTAATTGGCACAACTGGCGGGCAATATTAAAGCATGATTATTTCAAAAGTCCATGTATGATACTTTCTATTATTGCTGCCGCTATACTCCTACTTCTCACTTTCACCCAAACCAGATATTCCATCCTTGACTACCACCTAAAATAGGCATTACCAAGTCTCTTCCAGTTATTTTAGAAAATCTCTTCAAGTTTTAGTTTAGTAGTTTGCCAATTTCAATATGATTTGAGTGTTGTTTGTTAAAAACAAATATTTGTGTGCTACCTTTATTTTGACTAGTGGGTCGCATGTGTGTTGCACGTAAGTGTTTATAAGAGCTTTCTGGAAGTTTAGTTTGGAAGGGTATGTAAGAAATTAAAAAATAAAAAATTTCAAAGTTGTCAATGGAGAATAGATATGTCGTTATTAAGGGGCTGTTTGGAAATAGAAAAAAATGGCATAGAAAGTAATTAAGTTGTTATTAAGGAATTGTTTCGAAAATATGAAAATAATAGCATGGTAAGTAATTAAATGGTTAGCAAGGGGCTGTATTGAAAATAAGAATTATGGCATTGAAAAGCAATTAAGTGGTTAGATGGGGCTGTTTTGAAAATGCAATTATGACATGAGAATAGGTGAGTACGATTAACATGGCATTTAATCAACTTTTTTTTCTTGGCATAGAGGGGCATTTAATGAAGTAATAGGTGCCTATGTTTATTTGATAGGCAACTAATAGTGAGCGGCGTGCCCAAACCCATGTTTTCGATTTATAATAGTCATAGATATTCTCATATATTGTCATATGGATCCATGTCTTCTGTCACAATGGGATTGCAAATCACACAATCACCGCCAATGAGTTCTCGGCACGTACACCTCAAAGAAAAACACATGGGTGCATTGCAAAAGCACTTGTGTACGTGCCGAGAACTCATTGGCTTGTGATTGTGTGATTTACAATTTCTTGTGATAGAAGTTTTACTCCGAGACTCGCGCAACAACCCAGTAGTACCATACTAGTAATCAAAACCCGCACTAAAGCAAGGGCAAAAATAAAAAATGCTCTATTCTATTAAGCACGAAAATGCAAAGAAAAAAAATATAAATAAAATCAATATATGAATTTGTCAATAATAAATTATGTTGTGAACAACGAAAAGGATATTATGTGTAGAATGTCTTGGATAAAGACAACAATTTAAAATGACAAATTTTGTCATCAGACAATATTGGTGACACCAAATTCCTTCAAACTTGGATAGAAAAGAAATGAGAACTAATGAGTATAATTCAAGTATGAAAGTAATTGGACAAAAAACAATGTAGAATGTGTAGCCAACCTTTTTCAACAATGGACACATGGAGGTGAACCCATCAAACTTATTGGAATGATTTCCTTGGCCCATTTATTACCTACCACACAATGCACAGTCTGTTAGAGGAGATTGGTGGGTAACAACAGTGAGCCACGGATAACCCGCAAATATACAATGCATTGGAACTCAATACACTAAGAAGCAACCAAAAAAGGGACGATGTCATTGTTAGACTATATGATTGAGCTATCATAGGCAGTAGTTGTTTCATTGACCTGAAGTGATGAAGAAATTAAACCTAAGCCACTAGTATGTTACACCATAAGGACTATTTATTACTGGGGATAAGTACATTCATTTGGAAACCTAAGCCACCATTCATTTGGAAATCTCTTTCACCAAAAATTGTCCCATTCGGTGATTGTGTCTGTTTAGTCTATCAAATTCCTTTGGACTATCAAAAAAATGAGATAAGATTAGCTGTCCAACAAAAACAAAATTTAGAATGCACGATTATTATCATGTGACTTGGCAATTTTTAATAAGAGATCTCCAAGGTGGCTGTGAGCCATGAATGGTGAATCCAACCCATGAAACCTGCATCATGTTACTGCTATGTAGTTGGTAGGTAACCTTATGGTCTACACTATTGGTACCTTAAATTTATCAAAGCATTAAAAATGGAGACTCTATCCCTAATTAGTGCAACAAAAACAATAATGCCATCCATGCGGCAACTATGCAAAGCTAACTAACCTCAACAAAGATACCATCTCCCCTGACAAATTCGCTCCCATGATATGTCGAGAGATGCAATGATTGATCAATTTCTTTTGTGTGAAGCTGATATTTAATTTCTAAAAATCAAATGAAATTACAGAATTAGAGGCAAAGCTAAATAGGCAGTGACAAAAATTGATAAAGACCGAGAAGCAAAATAAATGATGGGTTTGGAGGAATAACTGCCTTGAACTGTATATTGATTACCTCTTGTACATTTATCCACAACAAAGACCATCAACCAATAAGTATTGAATCCATTAATGTAAAAAGGTTTGTTATCAATTAGCAGAAATTGGTTCCCTTTCTTCTCCACCATCCCTTCCTCAATCCTCACCTGAGTTGTAAATCCTAAAAAAAAAATGAAGTTTATAAACTCACAATTAACAAAAGTAAATCTAATTATAAAATAAATTCTCACAATTTCAAAAATCATAATAAATGAAAGAAAATTATTTTTTAGTCTGTACCCATGATTTCCAGTAGAATAAGAGAAATAATTCTCTGCTTTCTCCACTGTTGTTCCCAATTGCTCATCTCCACTGAGACGAAGATATCTGCATTGAGAAAAATATGTATGAGAGAAAATATCACTTAAGTTGCATTGAGAAAAATATCTGGTGGTGTTGAGCAAGATAAAATGTTAGTGCTGCCTTGGTTCTGTACATACACGTGCCGCACCTCTGAAAATTTGCAAAGTAAACTAACTTAAAAGCAAGCTGTGCCTTACCTACGCAAATTTGCAAAGTAAACTAACTTAAAAGCAGGCCGCTTTATTGGTGAGATATAAGCAAATGGAAGAAATAAAAACCTATCGTAAAATCCTACCAGTAAGAGTATAATCATCATTTGATTGCCAACATATAGAAACTCTTTAACAAATGTTTATGATAATTATTTGATCTCTCTGATTATTTTGAACTGTAAAAGAAAATAAAAGGCTATAAACATTGGTGTCTTTTCACTTTCTAAATCAAAATTAAGCATACCCACAATCCATATTAGTTTGTAGATTCAGCCAAAAATAAAATAATAAAGTGAAAGATCTGATTCATTATCAATTTCAGAAGAGATATATAAATTTGGTTTACACAAAATAGAAAATACAAAAGGTAAAGAATTCTAAAAGCAATTACCAGTCAAAGCCCAGAGAAAGAAAAATTAAATTAACTTGATCATACAAAAATCAAATAATAATCAGACGGTGAATCATAAGCGCAAACCCCAAAATTTGGGGGAACGTGAGATGCTAAAACAAACTGAATGCTAACTAATCAAGTTGAGTAGAGTTTCTGAGTTGTTAAAGGACTCATCTGGCGTAGTTTAGCACCACCCTCTTACTGTTTATGGGTCATCAAAATATCACTGACAACAGCGCGAGCAAATATTGAAGCGAGTCTCCGAAGGCAGGATTGAAGTTGCTCAAAAATGAAAAAGCAGAATCAGAAACTGTAGAGGAACGATTCGAATGAAGGTGAGGTGCATGAACACCAACACCAACCCAGTGATGATATCACCGGCAACAAACCAGAGGAGCAGATCCATTACCTGAGAAAACATATCATAGGATTATAATCATATGATGCCGAACTCGGGTGTGTTCAGGTGTATTAAAATTTTATTTTTAACCAAATAAGACCGACACCTATGAATGAATAATCAACGTCATAACAAAACAATCTCCTTCAACAAACTTAAACAAAAAAAAAAATCTCAACATATGAGATATAAGAACAAAACAACCCAACAAACCATATAACAAACATAATTCAACTATTAATAAATAAATAAAAACTCAATTAAATTGAATTCTTTTCTCCTTTTTTTTTAACTGGGCAATGGTGGGGGAAGTTGGAGGTGTTAAGAACAAACTCATCTCTCTCTTCATTCTGGTATTGAAAATCTCTCTTCTTCAAAATCTTCTTGAGCTTCTTGAATCAAACCCCAGGTAGCTCTTTCTCTTGTCTTTGCATGCACTGACATCTCTTGCAGAACTTCATCTCCTCTACTCTATTTTTGAACAAAAAATCGTCAAGATCTGACAAAGACTTCTCTGCTGTCCAATGGATCTCTATTATGTGAGAACCCAAGAAAGTCTGATTACTTACTTTTATTAGTAGAACCTTCAAGGGAGACCTATATTCATAAGCAGCTCATATAGTTACTATATTAATCTTCCAACTAACAATCACTATATATAAAGTAGTGCTTCCCAATAATACAATGCCTTAGCTATTAATTTAGGTTTGCTTTCAACTTAATTGAATGATAAATAACATCTGATCGTGTTTATACTTGGCTTCCATTGGCCGTGTTTATGGTCTAAAGATAGCCATTGGGTGGGTACCGCTGATCTCCTAATCGATTAAAATCAAAGTGGGTATGTTAGTTCACAGACCAGATTCATGTTGGAAAATGCATGACCCAAGAAACAACTTTATCTTGATTCACAGTTCCAAGCTTTGCCAGAATATCCAGAGTGGTGAAGCTCGTTCATCCTTAGATGTCCAATCACCACTGATTCAAAATTGTCCTTATGAAGAAAAAGTAACCCAAAATTTAAAACTGGCTAGATCATAATTTGATCATATAAGAACATTCATTCTTAAAACTACAAACCTTTTTTAGTGACAGAAAGCATTGCACGATGTTTCTCCACTTCCAGGCCCCCCATTCCCAGAACCCTCTAAAAAAAATATTACACATCAAAACCCCATCTCAAAAAAGTAGGAAACAAATGTTAGAAAACACAATTTCCAGATCCAATATTTGTAATACTGTTCTATGCCCAGAGCACAATCAGAGAGCTGAACAACTTGGATTTGCAGAATCTCAAAGTCATCTCAGAAAACAAAATTAAAACTATTTCTGTCCTCGTTTTGAAGCACTGTGGTACCAAAATGTGGTGATAGAGCTGAAGAAAGCCTCCATTGAAGAATTATCCAAAAACCATCTCAAGAAAAGAATAAACAAAGCTTGAACATTGAAGGACAGAACAGTTAATTGTTTCCACCATTATGCAGACATGGAGAAGCTTAAAGCTTTAATCAAACACAAAGATGAAAGAAAACCCAATACAGAAAACCTACAAAGGAAAGTTTTGATTAAGAAAACCAATAAAATCTGATGTTATAAACAAAGATATTGGATTTTACATACCTGGTCAGACAAAGCTTGGAGATTTCCACTAATTGGTTCTCTATCCACTTGTTAAAGAAGGATCCTACGGCCATGAAATTCGCTGTTGGAGGAAGATTTGATCAGATCCATAACATAAATTGAAACTGAAATGAAACAAAGGAAGGGGAAGAAGAGAACCAGATCATCGAGGGAGATGAAGAGGAAATTGGACATATTGACTGCGAGATAAGCGTCGAATCTCTTGAGAAGCTGAACCAAATCTTCCTTGGAAGAATCCGTCATGGCGGGAGCTCTCAATTCTTCAACGTCATTGTTCTCAGATAAGCTAAGACAATGGATAAATGATTTTAACTATATAATGAATATACCAATCAATAAACGAACTGAATTAACGAAGAAAAAACAAATAAACAAAAATTGAATTGGGGAAAGCTATATACTATTTTATTCTACCTTTCCTTCGGTGATTATGAGACGATAGAGAGAGTGAACTTACTGTATTTGAAACCCGAGATCTCCATGAATCGTCGTGGAGAGAACATCGTACATTGAGACGTGTTGGGGTTGAGAGATAAGCAAAAGCAGAAGAAAATGAAACAGGCGAAGATGAGATAAAGAGACATCTCCGCATGACGACGGGGGAATGGAGAGATGTACGTTAATTAAAAGGTCGAATAGGAGTTTTTGGAAATAGTTTTTTAATGGAATGGCGTGAGGGAGGAGAAGAGATTATGTAATTAATGAGGGTATTTTTGGAAAAAACGTTGAAAAAAAAAGGGAGAGAGCGCCACCTCAGCAGCGCCGAGCTTTAGTATAGATAATAGATTTCAGCCTCAAGGGATATTTTCTTGTAGGGTTACGATGTGCATAAATATGCATCATGTGGCAACTCTTCTGGTCCCACTTGATGGATCTACCCACCAACAATCAACTTGATCGGTGATCTCTAGCCATAAGATTTGAGCTTTTTTCATGAGGTGATTTTTCACCATTGGATTAATTTTTTTTTTTTTAATGCTAAGATCGAATGGCTAGACATAGGCTGATTGTTGGTGTATACGTCCAACAAAGATTGGGCAAATCATTCATGGGTCAGTGGGCCCAAATGAGTTTGCCACATGGCACATTTTTATGTGCCCCACTAGTGTAATCCATTTTCCAGTGAAACCAACTTGCCTTGTAGAAAAGTCTTCACAAAAAATAAAATTTGATCAAATACCAAAGGAGAAACTAATAAAAATTATGTAATAGTACTAAGAGTTCTAATAAAAATTATGCTTATAAAAAAAAAAAAAAGAGTTCTAATAATTTCGACCTTTTTTTTGGTAGTCCATAATTTTATCTGTTTGCAAAGAGTTCCTGGTGTCCCAATAATTTGTTCTACCAAGGTCATCTTTCATGGGATATTTTAATAAAGAATAGGTTATGAGGACCAACAAAAGTGAACTAATAAATTCACTACTGTTCTCCGTCATGGATTTCGAGAATCCAATGGTAGTTGTTCTTTGGCAAAAAGTAATAAAGTGAGTGTCAGCTAGTTCAGCACTATCAACCACCGTTGGATTCTTAGAATCCACGGTCGAGAACATTAGTTAAATTATTAGTTCACTTGTGTTGGTCCACGGATCCCGGCCCTTTTGGTGGCCCTTTTGGTACTTAGTTTCACCCAATTGAAAGATGGACTATATTAGTAAGACTCCCCTATACTACTCGAAACTCTCGAACTATTTGTATTTAATTGGCGAACTATACGAATTATTCTAAAAATGAACCGAACAACATCCTATTTGAAGTTCTGAAAAAATTTGCGCATTTTTGAACATGATCAAATTATTTACAAACTTTTTCAAATTATTATTCAGTTGGAACTTCAAAAATCATTTTATTAGACAAAAAGTTATCAATATTTTACTTTTTTTGTTTTATTTTATTTTTGCCAAATTTTTTAACGCTTTTTAATGTCAAACCGAATTGTACTCAAACATTTCCCAAATCGTATTTTTGCCGCACACCGAATTGCTAATTACGATCCCGATCGTTTAGGATTTCTCTCATTTTCAAAAGTGGCTTAGACCAAGTCTAATAATAAGGAAGAGATGACGAGGTATTTTTGGAATCATGAAGAAAAAATGGTGTTTTGAGTATTTTTTCTTATTTTTGTAATTTCATTAAAATGGCTCATTCAGATTGTCTAAAGTAATCACACTGTGTTTTGAAATATAGGTGATTAATTTAATATTTTAATCTCTAAGTGACTTTGGGCATATGGTATGAGTTTAAAAGAAGAAACAAAGGAATTGGACAAAATCTACCAGGCCGATCGATTGGACCCTGTGCCCAATTGATAGGAGTTAAGAAAATTTTCATCAGAACAACTTTTGCCTCCAATCGATTGGTGAGTATTTTTGTGTTGATTGGAGACAAAAATGTCAAGTTTCATGAGACGACAAATTTTAACATGGTCTCCACAATATGAACAAATTCAATGTGTAGTTGAATTGTCCAACATGATGTCCATGTGGGTCCCACCACCAAGTATAAGAATTGGGTGTAGATTGATCCTATATATATATATATATATATACCCATTTATTTAGGTATATGATATAGGAGAGAAGTGATATTTGCAGGCTGTTTTCAATATGGCTCAGGCTCCAATTACCGCCCTAAAATGATAGGCTTCGGTTACAGGACACAATATGAACCACATGGCACACTCTTAGAGGACTATGACCATATGGATGTTTGGAAAATCCCTAAGTGGACATACAAACCACAAATCAGCCTTGATTACTGATTTATAGGCGTCGTATTGGACTTATTTTCATGGGTTAATCTCAACTGTGGGAAGTTGAGCAGTATTTAAGGTACAAAGATCCAATGCCTGGAATTAACTAATCAGGCTGATTTGTGGTTTGTAGATCCACCTAGGATTGACCAAACATCCATACGGTCAGAGTACTCTAATAATGTGCCACATGGTTTATATTGTGTCCTGTAACCGGAGCCCGCCATTTTAGGGCGGTAACTGGAGCCCGACCCTTCCAATATACCTAGGCGACTTTAACGAACATTGACCAAAATGCTCGTAAAAATCATCATCACTATCATCTACGCTTATCCAATTAAACTGCATTTTTGACCCCCATTTTTGACACCCATTTTGGTGTACCCACATAGGAGATGAATCAATGGCTGATTTTTTGTGAGGATGATCTCTATGGTGAGGAGAACATCCTCACAAAAATTCAAATCATTCTGATATTTATAGTCTGGTTTAGAAGTTGAAGAATTATGGACCGTCAATTTTTACCGTGTAACTTGAAAACCACATTTGACGGGGTTAGAAATATCAGAATGGGCTGATTTTTTGTTGGGGTGATCTCCTCACCATAGAGATCATCCTCACGAAAAACAATCAGCCATTGATTCATCTTCTATGTGGGTACACCAAAATGGGGGTCAAAAATGGTGGTCATTGGAACCCGACCATTTCGTTTATTCATCTAAACCGCAATTAAGAATTCTAAGATGGGTGAACTCACTAAAAGAAAAATGGCCTTCCACTACGGCCCCTGTCCATTGCGGAAATCCTTCCGCAACAGCCCAGGTTCGTTAATCAAGCTATTAAACCTGATATATCATAAATATATCATTGTGTTAATTGGGTGATTAATTGCAATTTTGGCAATTATCAGAGAGATTGGCTTGATCAGATCGGATCGATTTTTTAATTGATTATTGTTGCTTATCCGTCACGTGTTTTGGAAAAAAAAATGTCTCCTCTCCAAAGAAGGCCCATTTAGAGTTTTCACCTTAGGCCCCAACTTGTGTCGAGACGGCCCTGACTGCTGATCATCCCATCATATTAAATAGATATGCCATGTGGGGTTTGATTCCAGTGACTACAAATCACCAATCAGGATGATTTTTGGTCAGTATAGGTGGACCAGGGATAGGCCCAAAACCGTACGGTCAGTGGCTCATCCGAACGTCTGAGGTATATTGCTGGCCACATACAATATGAGCCACGTGGCATCCTCTTATAGAGGATGCTGACCGTATGGATGTTTTGCCAATCCCTAGCTGCACCTACAAGGGGTGTTGTGGGTGGGCCAATCATTAACAGTTCAGGGGAGCAGAAAGAGTGCCATGCAGCATGTTTTTATACTCCCCAGTCCCCACAGCCCAACTGGACAAAAGGCAAATTGCCATTTTTTTTGTTTTTTGGTAGTTAAGCCTGTTTTTAAAGAGATCAGTAACTCGGTGATGTCGGGATTTGAACCCAGGTCTATGGTATCGTCACCCACAAACTTTACCAACTGAGCAAGCTGGCACCTTCTAAATTGCCATTATCGTCACGAAGTGACATAGTTGTGATCACAGTGAGGAGGTTCGAGAGATGGTGCACAATATTCAGAACCACATGTGCATGCGGAACCCACATGATTGACATGAAAATATTCCAAAGTGACTTGCGATCGTACTTTTTCTTAGCCCATTCGATCACCATCAAAAGTTTTCTTAGCATGGATCTAACATTAAGGGATCAGGCTCACGGGACTCCCTTTTTCTGACCCCCTCTTGGGAGTTGTGTGCTCGGCTGTAGATTCTGACAATCCAACGGTGGCTGCAATCACTTTTTTCACTTCTTGGCAGCTATCAACCACCGTTGGATTCGAGAAATCCACGGCCGAGCACACAACTCCGGATAGGTAGCAGAAAAAAGGGTGCCCCTTTATTTAGTGGCACTGTTCATTTATATATTGAGTGGAGTGGTACTTCTCATTAATTGCAGAGATCTCTGATCTTTAAGGTCAAACTTAGTTTTCGTGGATAAGCTACGTTCCTTGAACTCAGTTGGTCTTGCAGCCAAGTTCTCATGGGCGATCTAGATTCATTGAACTTGGTCGTTATTTTAGCTTGGTTTGAGGAGAATCTTCACTTTTGGAAATTGTACTGCAAGTCTCTTTTCTAATCTCTGTCCATATTTCAATATGCTCGAGTCTTGATATTTTACGTGGTCGGTGATTTGTTTCGACTTGGTTTGAATCATATATATGATGAACCTAAGCACTACAGAAATTGAAGAAAATCTAGAAAACCCCACTTCCACAGAAGGATCTCAGGCTTTCTTGAGCTGCTTTTAGAGAATGAAAAAGACCATACATGAGTAATCCAAGAGATAGATAAATGGGCACAACCTATATGTTTCTCGCCCCCCACAAAATGTCAAAAAAAAAGCGTCCAGGTTCAATGAATATTGCCCATCCTCTAGTACTAAGCTAGCACTCACATTGAGATAGAAGGTATGAGTATAAATAGAGGTGGAAGGTGGCTAACCCTCTTCACTGTGGATCAAAGAGAAGAAAGGCAGGTTGGGTGTCCCCAAGAGTTCCTCCTCCCACTTCAGTGGGACTCTCTGAGTTGCAACTTTGCTGAAGTGTTTGGGGGAACTCCAGGTGCCACCCAACGTTTTTTCAAATATTCTTCTTTCACATTTTTGTTTCTACCAACAAAATGTCCACCCACCTAACCTCTCTCTCTCTCTCTCTCTCTCATCCATAGGACTTTCTTGGACGACCTTCGCAAGACGTACGGGCAATTTACACCTTGTTGGTTTTGTTTTTGAATTTTTTTTTTTGTTGCAGTGTTGTCGGGTGCTTGAAAATGCACCATTTGACCCACTCTTTGGGCCATCTAACTCGTGAATGATTGGCCTACAACAAATCAGCCTGATTGGTGATCTCTAGTCGTTAGATTTGAGCCTTTTAATTTGTGTACATTGATCGAATGGCCAGAGATCAACAAGTATGCTTATTTCAGGTATGTAGGTCCATTAGGGGTGAGCAATTGATTCATGAGTTAGTGGTCCGAAACAACCAAACGTGTTTCTTACCGAAAATATTTTGAGTATTCTCTTAGAATGACGAAAGCTACAACAACTAGTATAAATTAACGGAATGAAAAATGAAACAACTAGCATAGACTAGAAAATATCAAAAGGTTATTTCTGGTTTTGTTTGTTGTACAAGTTAATATATCTTTGATTGTTCTTAGAGGATACCGAGAAGTTTTTGGGTAAGAACTATGTCCATAAACAAATTAAATCCCTTTTGATTTTATTTTGGAGGTCTTTTTACTTTCTTTAATAGTTTGAAGCCAACTCATTGTTCCTCATAATCCCCTTTCTTTTCTCTAATTTCTTGTATTATGTGCTCATATTGAGAATCCAAAAGTCTTCATCCACAAAATCTAGATTATTTAAAGTCCTTTAGATATTCAAATTTATCAAAGAGGAGAAAGGAAATAGGAAAAAATCCGGTTAAGGGGAAGAAGAATGGAAGGCTCATGGGAAGGATATCTCTTCGAGCTCGATAATCTTGTGACATGGAGAGGTAGTACTGAGAAACAACTTTCGATGAATGCAACAACTCATCTTGAAACGAACTGCGTCATAGAAAATGGCTTGATCTTGTTGTTTAATATTATCCAATAATGAAAAACTCCATGGATTTACATTATATGAAATTAGTTTTTGTTGATTTGGCCTATCCATTTGTAAAAATGTAATTACAAAAAATAAGAATTCTAAATAAAAATAATAAAGAGAATAGAAGAAGATATTGAATGTGTAACAGGTTACTAATGAATATAAGTCTAAGGTTGAACTTATCCGTTTGTAGATCAAGGCATGAGCAATGCTTGTCGCCCTAAAAGTGATATTTATCGCCTTACTATTATAGTAGATGCTGATAGGCTCTAGACAATCACTTCCAACGATTCAATGATCTCTCTACCTTCAACTACTAGCTAAAAGCGAAGGGTATGTCGAACTCGTATTACTGTACTATAGTAAAAAAAAAAAAATAGTAGAGGAAAAATTGAAAAACCCTTATTTTGTATTGTCAAATTCCATGACGTCTGTATCGAGTTGTATTGGTATTCTTTCTATTTTCCTACACCTGTGGAAGATTCGATGAAGAATTGATGCAGATGCTGTGAAGTTGGTCAATCAAACTCATCTGTCAAAGCTCGGAAGAATACTAGACATGTAAGTATTTCAACTTAAGTTAAGGTAAGGATCACTTGAGTTCCTTGGCTGTTGATTTTCATCCCTTTCTGTGGAGCTTGAGACTACCTGAGATTGTTAGGGTCTTTTGGCTTGTAGGTTGTGTGATTGACTGAGGTCGGGCGACCGAACTAGTGTCAATCGACTAAGACCTTTAGCGACCGAGACTAGGACAAGTGCCTGTCACATCACACCTTTATGTCCTATTGACCAGATAGAAGAAACGAAAGGACTCGCGCGATTGAACTAGGGTCGGGCGACTCAAGCGACCGATCTTATTTGGGTCGCCCCCATTTATACACCTTTATGCCTGCGCATTATTGAGCCCGATCACTCAGAGGTCGCCCCCGCCCTTTTAAGCACGGGAGACTGAACCTTCTCGTGTCAACTGCGCTCCTTCCATTCTGGGCGATTTATGACCCATTTGGCACAATCTATATAATGGACAACTTGTGACTTTTCCAAAGACGAAAATTCTAAGTGAAAAAGCATTCTATTCTCTGTGAGTTTTTGAGCCTTGGCAAGTCAAGTGACCTAATCTCTACACATTTCATAACTTGATAATAACTTTTCGGAGATTCGGTAGGTGCGTTTGCAGCAATTTCTACATCTGCTGCTATGCAAAATGTGTCATTGAAATCGCTAGGTTTTTTGGATTGCACCATTAGCAAAGCTTACTTCACAACTTCATCACCTCTCTTCTCTCCATCTAGAGAGGTAAGTAATTTGTTTGGATTGCCTCCTTGAGGCTTTGTTTTTTAATACAACACAAGTTATTTTGATTTGGTCCGAGTAGATAGTTATTCACTTGTTACATTTGAGTTGAGTAGTCACTCAACTTGTCGACCCTAGTCGCCATATCTAGGGTTGTGGGTGCTTGCCAAGAGCGAAACTTGGTGGCAAGAGAATACCCTCTCTTGTGAGTGTACGTTAGTGGATTTCTAACTGTTTTTATTATTCAATTTTCTAAGAGTGTAATACTTGATTGAATAATATATTGACTCGTGGTTTGAGCATTTGACAAGGGATGTAGGTGTGTAAACATCGAACCACTATAAACCTTGTGTTGTGGTTTGCCTTGTGTATCTTTGCATTCTCTATTTCAGGCATGTGTTATCTTGCTATTATTCCATGCGATTATTTATGAGATTGCAAGGAACTGGGTTTTGAATGGGACTTGATTTTTTAATCCGCTATTTATTTTCTAAGTAATCGAACATTGTCCTTATTCACCCCCATCAAGGACGTTCATAGTAGTTTGAAGGGAATTTAAAAAATTTCTTCCAATTGATTCTGATTGAAAGTAGAAGAAGAATTTTGTTTTGTTATGTGTTCGTGTTTAAGAAAAACATTAATAGGACTTTTATAAATAATAAATGAGTCTTTTCAAATTGGTGTAGTGTTTTTTAGAAAATGTGTGTTAATGTTTTATTTAATGAATTGAAACCATTGTAATTTAATTTCAAAAACTTTTGTAAGAAAAGTAATCTTTCAAACCCTGTAACCCACAACCCGGCTTGGCTCGATGTGTGTGCACATGTTTCTATGTTTTTGGTTGTGTAGAGTTATGCTAATAGGGTACAAAATTGGAAAACCCAAGGCTCCACCATTTAGGCTCAACCTCCACATATATAAGCTAAAAAATATTTACTCTCAAGGAACGTGAGACAAATGTTCTAACAAATATGAACAAATGTACAAATACAGGTGGTATTTCAAGCCATCCTTATGTAGTACAGATGCTAATTACAGGTGGTATTTTAAGCTATAATTAAATTAAAATTAATTAGT
Source organism: Euptelea pleiosperma (assembly GCA_035048495.1). Classification (NCBI taxonomy): domain Eukaryota; kingdom Viridiplantae; phylum Streptophyta; class Magnoliopsida; order Ranunculales; family Eupteleaceae; genus Euptelea; species Euptelea pleiosperma. The sequence continues at coordinate 7,544,897 of CM068544.1, forward strand.
AAAACATGAGTTTTCATGAATATTTGGTAAGTGTACATGCTATAGTGATTGAGATGAATCACTAAAACAAGTGACCAAAAATGGACTCGACTTGAACATGTATGGTTTACTTCTCCAAACCACAATAACTGACTAGATGTAATTAATTTCTACTACTATGATGAGACCTTGGTAGAGTTGTAAGAGATATTTTATTCCGTTATTCTCTTTTATTAAAAAAAAATATCTGAGAAGGCTTTTAGGTCTTTTTGGACTTGCACAAATCAGTACAGAGCTGCTCATCAAAAATATCATTACAGAACTGCCCCTTGAGTTATACATTTTTCAAAATTGCTCCTTCAAATTTAAAATGGAATCTTCTAAATTTGTCCCATAAGTTTACAATAGAGGTTGGATTCTATGTCCAGGTTCATCCTCTCTACAAAAGTAAATTCAACGCATTCTTTTTCAATGGGATGCCCCACCAAGATGCCACATCCTCCACTAACTCTCTCAAACATGCCCTAATTGAATTTTTGTTCATGGAAAGCCCAACAATTAATAATAATCATAACAATTGTGAAAACCTAAAACTCTTATACGTTCTTTACCAGTCACTCTCTACCCCACCCCACTCCCCCACGCCCTAACTAGATTCTTTGCTTACAAAAGAGGTATTCACTAGGGAGATCCCTTGTCCCCATTATTATTTTGCATTGCAGAAGGCGTTCGTAGTAGAGCTATCTCCATGTGGGGTTTGGAAGGAAAAATCTCCCATTTCTTCTCCAAGAGGTGTGTTCAAGCTCCAACCGATATTTTATATGCTGATGATGTCTTCATTTTTTGCAAATGTATTTCTAGTCACTTGAGAAACCTTATGGATCTTCTGCAGGATTACAAGAATGTGTTATGTCAAATTATCAATAAGAAAAAAAGCCTTGTCTTTATTGGTAGAGCTGCTCCAATAGGAAAGCCCATATACTTTTTGTCCTTCGTATCAAAGAAGGCTGCTCTCTTCTTGCTAGATACTTGGGTGTTCCTATTCTCAAATAGAAATCATCTAAAATCCACTTTCTAGCTTTAGTTGATAGAGTTAAGCTGAAAATGTCCTCATGGAATGGTTAATTGTTTGCTTTCAAAAGCTGACCGAGTTTTGTTGGTGGAAAAAATGATTCATGGAATGCTTCTATATAGTCTCAACGTTTATCAGTGGCCTCGTCATTCCTTATTTCTCATTGAAAAGTGGATTCGTAATCTTATTTGGATAGGTGATCGTGATAAAAAATCTTAATCACTATGGCTTGGAAAAATTAACATGCTTACTTACGGAGGAAAATGATAGTGTATTGTTCTATTATCCATGGTTTAAAAAAGGTTGTTATAACAAAATATAATAGTAATGTCCCAAACCCGCTTTCGTTATTTAAAAAATAACGCTCAAATCAGAAAAAAAATGGGATTAGAGTTACAACAGCCATTAAAATGAAAATAACGGATGTTATTTTTTGAATTATTTTCTTTTTTACTATTATTGAGGTTATATTGAAAATAATAATAAAATAATAATAAAAAAATCGATTATGACTCCTTTTTAACTCAAATGTGACTGCTGTGACCCGTTATAATGATCATAACATGATCATAATAGTAAATTTAAGAGATCGTTATAATGTTATATAGGACTATTTAAAGCCATGCTATATTATTTATCACATACGGATAGGAATATACAAAATAATTTTTGAAAACTCGTCTAATAGTCGAAGTTCATATTTAATAGTCGAGCGGAAGGCTTTGCTAGGGATGGTTCTAGTTTGGGGTGCCAATATACGTACCCCAAACTTGACCCATTGTTTAAAAAAGTTATTATAACAAAAATAATAGTAACATCCCAAACCCGCTTCGTTATTTAAAAAATAACGCTCAGATCAGAAAAATTGGATTAGAGTTACAACGGCCATTAAAATGAAAATAATGGACGTTATTTTTGGAATTTATTTCTTTTTTACTATTATTGAGGCTATATTGAAAATAATAATAAAAATTGATTATGACTATTTTTTAACTTAAATGTGACTGATGTGACCTGTTATAATGATCATAACAGGATCATAATAGTAAATTTAAGAGATCATTATAATGTTATATAGGACGATTTAACGTCTTGCTATATTATTTATCACATACTGATAGAAATATACAAAAGAATTTTTGAAAACTCGTCCAATAGTTGAAGTTCATATTTGATAGTCAAGCGGAAGGCTTTGCTAGGGATGGTTCTAGTTTGGGGTGCCAGTATACGTACCCAAAACTTGACCCAGTGTTTAAAAAAAGTTTGTTATAACAAAAATAATAGAAACGTCCCAAACCCTCTTCGTTATTTAAAAAATAACGCTCAAATAAGAAAAAATGGGATTAGAGTTACAACGGCCATTAAAATGAAAATAATGGTCGTTATTTTTGGAATTATTTTCTATTTTACTATTATTGAGGTTATATTGAAAATAATAATAAAATAATAATATAAAATTCGATTATGACTATTTTTTAACTCAAACGTGACTGATGTGACCCGTTATAATGATCATAACAGGATCATAATAGTAAATTTAAGGGATCATTATCATGTTATATAGGACGATTTAAAGCCTTGCTATATTATTTATCACATACGGAGTTCATATTTGATAGTCGAGCGGAAGTCTTTGCTAGGGATGGTTCTATAGTTTGGGGTGCCAGTATAATGACCCAAAACGTGACATAGTTATAAACGTTATGGGTCGTATCAACTTTGGTTCCGATTATGAAAGATGGTTTTAGAGCTGACCTAGTAAATACCCAATGAGGGCTTGTTTGATTACAATGTTTATCTTCGCAAGGTCCAAGCAATGGAAAGTCCAAGTTTTTTTCAAATGTCATTGATACTCGCTTGTCCAAAAGAAAAGAATAAAGATCGTTAAAAGGTATTGTAATACCCTGAACTTTTGTCCAGGGGTATTAAAGTAATTTATATTTAGAAGGGTATTTTCGATAAATTATAAAATTAAAATTATTAATATCTTTGAGTTGCATATTAATTGCCTTAATTAAAATTTTTTATAATTTTTAGTTTTTTAGAAATAATGAAAATCTTTCCGTAATCAAAGGCTTGACTTTAAAAATAAATAAACTATTTAAATAAATTATCTATGATAATTAATAACACACATAAAAAATAAGACTTAATTACCATTCTCTTTTAAACAACTATTAAAAATAGAAGAATCTCTTCAAAACTTACACAATTCATTTTTTTCACCATTAGAGAGTTCTTTATTTCAAATCGTTAAGAGCTTTTAGAGCCTGAGAAATACTATAACGTCTCACTTTTGAGACTGTTCTTTGAGATAAAAATGTTCATACTTTCGAGATGTTCGACATACTCGAATTTGGGCTTCATCCAACGACGATCGGTAAAAATATTCACGGCTATTTTTTCACCAATGATTCAAATTTGGATGAAAATCAACAGACAAAGTAGGTACACATACATATTTTAATAGATAATCTCATTTATTTTACTATATTAGTTATGTTATAAGTATGTGATTAATTGATGATGTCGTAGATGTTATTTTGATTCGGATCTGATCGAATCGGCCGGTGTGTCAGAAAAAAATGTTATAGATAATGATTTTATATAATATTGAAGTGTTAATTAGGGTGTGATCCTAATGGATACCCAGGAAAATAAAAATTAAGGAGGGCTTGGAACCCTAAGGTGAAAGAGCCCAGACCCCTGTAAAAGAGCCTTTTGGCTACTCCTAGCGTGGGAAGGAGGAGACCCACAATTGGGTTGTAGTTATAATCATATGAATGTAATGTTATTGGGCTAATCGTGAGAAAGATTTATTATTTTTGGTTGACGTTACTGGTTTATATTTTTGAGTTATAATATGCGATATTATCTGTAACATATATATATAGTACAGTGGATTATCTACTAGGCTCTGGCTCATGATATTTATCAAACATTTAAAGACTTAATTAAGGCTGGTGCGAATTTCGGAGTTGATACACTTGATGAGGGCGATAGCTTGGGAAGATCGAATGGACAATTTAGAATGTCGATGAGATTGATGTGAGAGTCTATATATTCGTTATTTGTATTATTTTTATATGCACAGTTGTTAAAGACTCACATTGTTTATTATTAAAACTTTATTTAATTTTTAGAATCAAGTGGATGATTAATATCCTAGACTCTTTGATTTAATAATTTAAATATATAGTCATAAATTCTTAACAAATACATTAATTTTTATGAATGTGTGGTACTTTCAATTATTTTACGTATCACCCGAGTACCTTTATCGTTAGAGCAAATTTTTGAGTCAAACTGTTAAAATAAAATAATAAACGATATTTTTATGCAAAGTGCATTAACAAAATATGCTTAAAATAATTAATTTGTAGTAAATAATTTATACGATATTTTTTTCTAAAAATATATTGTTTGAAAATTTTACGTTTATACGTATAAAATTTGAAATATTAAATAAAAAAGCAATCGAAAAAAAGTTTTAGCCAAAATGTCTTTATAAAAGATTTTTATTTTGATATATTATAAATTATGGTTATTTAAAAAAATTATTTCACAATATTTTATTATTTTTTTTTATTACACCCTGGATCTTAGGTAAATTGGTCATTTTTCAGGCGTTTGGGGTGCCCGGATCTGGAGCATGACAGAATGGTATCAGACCATAGGCTTCAGACACTTAGGAATTTGTGTGTAATAAATCTATGCGTAGTTGAGTTGCGTATAATTATTTATGAACCTTAAGATCAAAACTTTATCATGGGAATCATAGGATGGCTCCGTTGAACTCTGATACGTTTGAATTAATAACTTAATTATATTATTCTTTAAATTTTATAATTTACACACATACAATTAATTGAGATAAATTATATGCATATTTAAAAAAAATTTGGACCTTAGGGTTAATTCAAAAAATAATTTGAACTTAAGCAAGATCTTAATAATCACAAATATAAGAACATGTTAATAAAAAAAGAAAAAAGAAAATATAAATTGGAAGCCCGACTATTCTGACTAGTTGGTCAATTGAATAGCTTGATTAGTATTGGAGGACATATTAACTAGATTTACCAGTTGATTAGGCTAAATAGATTGACTTAAGTTTATCAGTTTAATTGATGTTGACTATATTGATTAGTTTGACCAGTCTGACTAAATTGACTATACTTATTAGATGAGTAGTTTGACTAGATTTGACTAATTAGTGTAGATGACTAATTTGACTAGATTTACTATGTTAATTAATTCAAACAATTTGATTAGGTTTATTTATAAAGTTTTATAAACCGATCTAACTAAGCTTGACTAAAATGATTAATCGACTAATCTAAAATGACGGACTAGATAAAAAAAAATTTAATAAAAAGTATTTCAAATTTCGATGACGAAATTCTTATAAGGGGGGTAGGTTGTAATACCCTAAACTTTTGTCCAGGGGTATTAGAGTAATTTACATTTAGAAGGGTATTCCCGATAAATTATAAAATTAAAATAATTAATATATTTGAGTAACACATTAATTGTCTTAATTAAAAATTTTCATACATTTTAATTTTTTAGAAATAATAAAAATCTTTTCCTGACCAAAGACTTGAACTTTAAAAATAAAGAAACTATTTAAATAAATTATCTATGATAATTAATAACACACATAAATAAATAAAGACTTACCATTATCTTTTAAGCAACTATTAAAAATAGAAGAATCTCTCCAAAACCTACACAATTCATTTTTTTCACCATTATAGAGTTTTCCATTACAAATCATTGAGAGCTTTAAGAGCCTGAGAAACACCTTAACGTATCACTCCTTGAGACTGTTCCTCGAGATAAAAATGTTCATACTTTTAAGATATTCTACATACTCGAATCTTGGCTTCATCCAACGACGATCGGTAAAAATATCTGCGACTACTTTTTCACTATTGATTCAAGTTCAGATAAAGATCAACGGATAAAGTAGGTACACATACAAATTTTAATAGATAATCTCCCTTATTTTAATTTATTAGTCATGTTATATTTATGTGCTTAATTGATGATGTTGCGGATATCATTTTGATTTAGATCTGATCGGATCGGCCGGTGCGCTAGAAAAAAAATGTTATAGATAATGATTTTGTATAATATTGAAGTGTTAGTTCGGGTGTGCTCCTAATGGATACCCGTGGAAATAAAAATTAAGAAGGGCCTAGAGCCCTAGGGTAAAAGACCCTAGACCCCTGCAAAATAGCCTTTTGGCTACTCTCGGCGTGGGAATGAGAAGGAGATCCAAGATTAGGTTGTAGCTATAATCGTATGAATGTAATGTTATTGGACTAATCGTGAGAAAGATTTATTATTTTTGGTTGACGTTACTAGTTTATATTATTTGTTTTGCATTGAATATCCCATAATTTTTGAGTTATAATATGCGATATTATCTGTAACATATATGCGATGTACAATGGATTATATACTAGGCTTTGGTTAATAGTATTTACCAAATATTTCAGACTTAATTGAGGATGGTGCGAATTTCGGAGTTGATGCACTTGATGAGGGCGATAGCTTGGGAACATCGAATGGACAATTTAGAATGTTGATGAGATTGATGCGAGCCTCTATATATTTGTTATTTGTATCATTTTTATATGTATAATTGTTAAAAGACTCACATTGTCTATTATTAAAACTTTATTTAATTTTTAGAATCACGTAGGTAATCAATATCCTAGATTCTTTGATTTAATACTTTAAATATATAGTCATGAATCCTTTATAGATATATTAATTTTTATGGATGTGCGGTACTTTCAATTATTTTACGTATCACCCAAGTACCTTTATCGTTAGGACAGATTATTTTTGAGTCCAACTTTTAAAATAAAATAGTAAAGGATATTTTTAGGCAAAGTGCCTTGACAAATGATGCTTAAAATAATTTTTTAATAGTAAATAATTAATATGATATTTTTTCTAAAATTATATTTTTTTGAAAATTTTACACCTATACATATAAAATTTGAAATGTTAAATAAAAAAAAGCATATCAAACAAAAGTTTTAACTAAAACATTTTCACAAAAGATTTTTATTTTAATATATTATGAACTATGGTTATTTTTACAAATTATTTTAGATTATTTTATTTTTTTATTCTTATCACACGCTAGATCTTGGGTAAAAAGGTTATTTTCAAGCTTTTGAGTCAGATCCGGGGTGTGATAGTAATAGTCTTCAGATCGGCACAATGTGATCAATACAAGAAGTGGCCCATTCAAGCATTGATTTTCAATAACAAATACTTATTTGGCCCTGATGGTGTGCATAGATCAAAGTTACACATGCATCTAGAGCACTAAATCCTATAAACTTGACAAGTCCGATGACAACCTAACAAGATTTTTTTTTTAAATAAATATTAGATATAAAAACTTTAAAGGGAAAATTACCGCATTAATTTACGACCAGAACAACCAGCCAAAAAAAAAAATGCCTTCGGTCGAAAAAGAGGTGCCCTTTAAAAGTTTGGCCCAACACCCCCAATTCCACGGTTCAAAGCATGTTTTTTCTTTCCTTATGAAAAAACTCATATTTTATTGTTTTACAGTTTTACTCTTTACAATGAGAGAGAGAGAGTTTTAGGGGGGCGTTTGGCAACACAAAAATAAGTAACTTATTGACTTTTATAAGCCAAAACATTAAAAAGTTAATTTGGATGGGTTTCATATTTTAACTTTTTGAAAAGTTAAAAACTTAAAATTGAAGCTAAATTTTAAGAGAAACTACACACACAAACACTTTTTTAATTTCTATGTCTTTTTTGGAGGTAAAAAATCAACTAGTAACTTCTACTCTAAGTAGTAGTGCTTTTACTTCTCGGTCCCAAACGCCCCCTTAGTCATCTCTATATTTCTTTGTTTTTCGGCAAACTTGTCGTGTTGCAGTCCTCCAACCACCTCACTGCTCTATCTCCAGCCACCTAGTCTTGTGCCTGAGCTGATCATGGAGTCCGCAGGCGAATCTACCCTCGACAATCTAGCTCGAAACCCCACATCACAGCAACACTCTCTCTCATCCATAGGACAGCTTGCTTGGACAACCTTCACAAAACTGGCAATTTACACCTCAGTCGTTGTTGATTCTTTTGTTCTAACTTGTTGCACAAGTGCGCGCGGAGCTTGAAAATGCACCATTTGACCCACTCTTTTGGATCCACTAACTCATGAATGATTAATTAGCCCACTACTTGAAGGACCTACAAATCAAAGATCAGCTAGCCTGAATGGTGATCTCTAATTGTTGGATTCGAGCTTTTCTTTTGAGTTGTCGTAGCGCTTAGCTAGTTGGATGTAGAATGACCCTTCAATTCAGTAGGATTATAAATGAGAATGTGAAACTTAGATCAAGTAGAAACTAACCATGTGTCAATATAATTAATCTAATTCTTATTATAAATGAGAATGGGTTCATTTTCATGCATGTTCGAATTCAATCTTGGTCCAAGAAGGTTCCATCCATGCATGATTGGTCCAAGAAGGTTCCATCCACAATGTACAATATTGTTTTTAAGGGATGATAATGGGATGTAGATGTAGATGTAGATGGTAAATGCCCAGTAACCGAAGTGTTGCTTTTGGTGTAAGAAATTGACAGAAAATAGATAAAGTTAAGATGAAAGAACAAGAGACCCAAATCGCACCTTCAAAGCTTCTACAGATCAATTGTACGTCATTGAGAGTAGCTGAAACCTTTGAAAGGTAAAGAAGATAACAATTAGTGGTCATAAATCTAATCCTTAGCTACTTGACAAAAATCCTCAAAGCCATCTCTCCATTGTCAAATACACTTTGAAAAACACGTTGATACTATTTTCAAACTCTTAGAGGATTTTGACCGTATGGATGTTTGGCCAATCCCCAGGTGGACCTACAAACGAAAAATCAGCCCAATTAGTGATTTTTAAGCATTGGATTGGAATTATTTTTCATGGGTTGATTTTAACTGTGTGAATTTGAGCAATATTGGCCATTATTTGAGGTACAAAGATACAAAGGTTTGAAATCACTAATGAAGCTGATTTTTGGTTTGTAGGTCAACCTAGGGATTGAAAAAACATACATACAGTCAGAGTCTTATAAGAGTGTGCCACATGGCTCATATTATGCCCTGTCATCGAAGTTTTACTCAGAGAGATGGGTGCAACTCACTCTTTGTAAAAAGTTATAATCAATAAAATAAGGGTAGCAAGTAGGGGCTATTAGCGAAAAAAATGCCCTAAGTGGAATTAGGGCTGTCAGGGCAAACTTATAGAAAAGCACCAATTTTCTAGAAAATTGTTGAAACTCGGACATCATGATGCACCCAATGATCGCGCGACGTGTAACTAGGCTTAGGGTTTGGTTTTAAAATAAAACTTCTTAAAAAGTAATCATGTGGATATGTGATGCTCGATTATTGGCGCATGATCATCGCCTCTTGAAAATACTTGCCGTTTCAAAAAAAATTCTACCCCTTTAGGACTAAAGGCTTCTTGGATGGGTGTGCACCATAAATTCATGCGGTAAATTACCAACTTAGCAAACTAGCTCTGATGCCACTTGTTTCATAAACTAGAACCAGAGCTGATATGGTCCATGACGGACATGTATAACTGCATCTAGAACCAACCCTAGGAAAGCGTTCAGCTCGAATTTCAAATTGAACTTCATGATATTCACCTTTTGACTACTGGAAGAATTTTCAAAAATTCTATTATTTTTTTTATCCATATCTATGTTTTAAAACTCACCGAGTTGACTCGGAATTAGGCCGAGTTGACTTGACTCGATCGTATTTCGAATCGTTTCGGCATACAAACTTGGATTTGCATGCTCCACCATTGAAATTATCCTCCAAAAAAGCCAGGCCAGTCTGACTTTTCTGAGCCCACCAAAATGCATGTGTTCTTCATTCTGAGTCGTTCATTTTCTGAAGAGCAAATTTGGTAGGGTCAGAATCTTCAGAATGGTCGTCTGACTTTTTATAGGACATTCTCAATGAATACAAGATCATCCTCACCCAAAATTAGTCATAGTGACTCTTGCTCCCATGTCGGCCACACAACGCTCGTTTGAGTAAAACCACCGGTGACCTTATAACACCCTTAAAACAAAAATGTGAAAGAAGAATATGAAAAAATGTTGGGTGGCACCTGGAGTTCCCCCAAACACTTCAGCAAAGTTGCAACTCATGAGAGAGTCCCACTGAAGTGGGAGGAGGAACTCTTGGGGACACCCGACTTGCCTTCCTTATCTTTGATCCACAGTGAAGAGGCTTAGCCACCTTCCCTCTCTATTTATACTCTATCTATCTTTGAACCTGGATGCTTTTATGACCTCTGGGGGGAAGAGAAACATAGGTTGTGCCCCTTTATCTATATCTCTTGGTTTACTCATGTATGGTCTTTTTCCTTCTCTAAAAGCTGCTTACCATGGCTTCAGATCAACGGTGGAAGTGGGCTAGCTATTCTAGATTTTCTTCAACGTCTAAAATCCTACTGAATCTGACAAAGGGCAAAGTCAAAAAAAATTACCGACCACAATATCATGAGTCGAGAATATTGAAATATGGACAGAGACATGCAGTGCAACTTCCAAAAGTGAAGATTCTCCTCAAACCAAGCTGAAAGAACGACCAAGTTCAATGAATCTTGATATATCAGAGACGAGAACTAGGCTGCAAGAATGACTGAGCTCATCAAGGAACGACGTAGCTTATTCACGAGAACTAGGTTTCAACTCAGTATATAAATTAATGAACAGTGTCGGCCATGGCCTTCCCATAGGCCAAGTAAACCTACTAAAATAAAGGCCCAAGGTAGGTTTGGTGTCCCCTTGAATTCCTCCAGCCGGATCAGTAGTCGCAGGCTCAACTTACTCTAGCTCTACTGAAGGGTTTGGAGGAACTCTAGGTGGCTGCACCCAATATTTATTCAGATTTGGTACCCCTCTGTTTCACTCCTCGAGTTGATAGGCATTATTAGCAATTTGGTAGACCACAGATCGAGCCCACGTATGGTTAAGTGGTCTTATTTTCAATGACCGAGTCTCAACATGTTGATGTAAGTGACAGTTTTTCATTACTCATGTGACATGGTTTAGTGTCTTTATACAATGCACGATGTACTGTTGGGCCACTAAATAAAAGGGCGGCGCCTCTTACCGGTGTCAATCTAGCCTCTTGTAAGGGGGCCAGGCCAGACCTAGCCCTTTGAAAACCCTAAGATGGTTTTTTTCTTTTAATAAATTTCAAGCCCTTAGGGATGGGTTCGGCCTAAATATGTATGCCCCTTTTAAATAAATGTCGGGCCCCCATACAACGACGCACCATCATATATTCAGACCTAAATTGGATTGTGAATTTTTTTTAATAAAAAACATATATACAATTTTAAAACAGTTTCGAGCCATTGCCAAATGGTTAAACCAAGGTTTAAAGGAGGCCATTATAACAGTTAAACGGACTGGGGGCATTACCGTTTAAACGGCCGTTAAAACAGATTGAAACGGCCAGGGGCAAAAATGAAAAAAATGGATAAAAAAAGAATTTAACAATTTGTGAACTAGTGACCGTTTTACCCCTTTATTTATTTACAACTTTACCAAGTGTCGACCCCGACAGCGTCAGATGATCTACGTAGTCAACCGACTAAATGTTAAAGCAACAACGCCCTCCTTTGTGCATGCCATGTGGACTGACTGACAAAAGTTTAAAAATAGACTTCATCACACATTAGTTTAAAATTTATCTCAACCGTTCATATAGCCACATGGCGTTTCCAAATGAAATCATTTATTTCAAACCATATGTAGATTTTCTGTTTGAAATTCCAACCATTGGATCTCTACTATCCTTTTCTCATGAAATACAGCGGATGGTCTCCTCGTCTGGTTCTAAAAGCCGATTTATATGATGAAACCCTCTATATGTAACGGGTGAGGACAAAGGTTGTTGAAGACCTTGTTTTTGTTCAATTTAAGGGTGGAAGCTCTATAATGGGTGGAGGCTCTATAACGGATGAGAAGAGGTAAGTGGTTTCAATGTATATTTTAAAATTTAATTTTTTGTAGAATTTTCATCATCATTCGGCCAACCTCAATCTTGAATGTGGTTACTGAATGCATAAAGCAAGCAACAAACATCAGTGGGTTTGAAATCATAAATCAAGGCTGATTGTAGATCCACTTGGGAATATCTCTATCACGCCCCGATTTCTGACACAGATCTCTAGGTTTGAACCACTACTAGAAAAATGGCATTTGGCGTCGGTTAAAAACCAACGCCGTAGACATTTGGTATCGGTTTTTTGTTCCTCGAAAACCGACGCAAATACCAGTGACGCGAAAGCTTTTGCGCCGGTTTTTCGTAACGTATGAAATGGTGTCCATATGTTACATATAGTGTCGGTTTTTGGAAAAACCGACGCTATTGTCCACGCTATTTTGCGTCGGTTTTATGAAAAACCAACGCTATATGTAACATTTGGCGTCGGTTTTTGTAAAAACCGACGCCATATAATATAACACTACGGCATTGGTTTGTCCAAAAACCGATGCCAAATGTTATATTTTTTTTATATTTTTTTTATTTTTTCACTGTCGCCTATACCCACCTACATAATACACTACCTGCAACACACAGACCAATTCAACAGACATTCATTCACCACCATTTACATTCACCACCATTCACATTTACATTCATCACCATTCACAATTAAGTAGATTACACATTGTATATTTAGGTTTTCCCAACACAACTAGTTAGATAGAATCAGTCCTAAGTACTTATAAAATTACGTAGATGTTTGCCTTATCCCTCAATGAACCTCTAGAATAACCTAATTAGTGATTTACACCCAAGTAACGCTCAATAATCCTCAAATTCTTACAATTAAACCAACCCATGAAAACAATGAAAATAACTTAATCGATTCACGTAGAAATCATTAATCAAGCTGATTTTTGGTTTAGAGGTCCATTGAGGGATTTGCAAAAATTCAATACGGTCAGAGTCCACTAACAGTGTGCCACATGGGCTGTGATTTTCATTGTAATAAAAGCATATGTAAGAATGTTGTGATAGAAATTTTACTCATGTTTCTAGTCATAAAGTTTAAGTACAATGACATGATGCAATAATTACTTGAATAGTTGAGTTGAAATTATGTGAAAGTATTGAATGACCAAAGTTGCAGGTTGACGTGTGGGGTAAGTGATGTGTTCATTGGCACGAAAAAGACCAAAAAGCCCCTGTAAGTAAATAAAATGAAAAGAAGCAAAGTTTAGTACAATGTCAGGATGCAATAATTACTTGAACAGTTGAGTTAAAATTATGTGAAAGTATTGAATGACCAAAGTTGCATGCTGACATGTGGGGTAGGGTGACGTGTTTATTGGCACCAAAAAAGGTCAAAAAGTGTAAGGTCGAGATTTTTGTGTTAGCTTTTTTTTTGTATCACAAAACATGTGTTTGTAACCTTTCCAGTGTGTGGGTAGTTAGTAGTTTATAGGTTAAGTATGGTTTCATCACTGAAGACTACTTAACAGAAGATCAAAAGAATGATACATCAGAAGATTCAAAGCTTCAATTGATCTACACACCATTAGGTTGGTAAGTAACTTAGACACCATAGAAATAGGGTTGAGAATCCTTAAAATCATGAAAAACTAAGTCATAATAATAAAGGGAGCTTTTCGAAGCAAATTAAGATTTTTCGAGCAACTTTTGGATAGTCCAATTGATATGCTGAAAAGTCCAATCGATTGTCCAATCGATTGGAGTTGCGCTGACAGAACTAAAAATGTTACACGAATAGTCCAATCGATTTTACAGATGTCTCCAATCGATTGGGCTTTGTCCAATCGATTGGGCTTTGAGTACAATTGATTGGACTTGCCCAGACAGAAAAATAATTGTTCCGTGTTATGCCCAATCGATTGAATTTTTGCCCAATCGATTGTATTTACGAATGATGGGTTTTTAAAACTCTAAAATTATCCAAATTGCCCTCAATTAGTTCTATTTCTTTGGGACTCTTGCTTTACTATAAATATAACATTTTAGGTTGAAAACCTAATTCTTCTAAGCCATTCTAGCCCATCTAAAGCAGAGGAGAAAACCTAGAGATCCAAGGGCTTTCATTGTTGATTGAAGGTTAAGTTCTGTTCTTAGAAACTCAAGATCTTGATCAATTACCCCACCGTGTTGATTCGGTGTGAACTCGTGTGTGGATCCAGTTAGTTGTGATTCGATATCAAACCCTGAAGGCGTTTCGTGCGGTTTGAAACATGAAGATATAAGACGACGTGGTAAATCGATAGTTGGAGCTCGTGTGGAGTTGGATTCAGTTGTGAGTCGTAGCGTAGGTAACTGTCTGTGTCTCTATCTTCTATTAGTGTTGTGATTTCGACTGGACGTGGTCTTGAGGTGTTTTCCAGTTGGGTTTTTCTCGTAAAAATCATGTGTCTATTATTTGATTGATTTTGTTGTGTTATTGGCTAAATAGATTTATGAAAAATATATCTCTGGTATGTTTAGATTAAATCTGGTTAGACCAATCTATTTGCTTCCGTTTAGAAATTGCATGTGATAGATCCCAGATCACCGACCGAATAGAATTGAATAGGTTGCTTAATTTTTAATTGGTAATTAATTTGAATCAAACCTATTCACCCCCCTTTAGGTCCTATTAATCCATATAGTCGGATATTTCAATTGGTATCAGAGCGGTTCACTCTGTTAGGTCTAACAACCTGAGTGTGATCCTGTTCAATATCTGAGTTAATGGATTTGCAAAAAGAGGGTGGTGCTGTCACTCGTCTACATGCTTATTGAAAAGCTAGGATGAGAGCTTTTCTTAAATCTTTTGATGAAAGAATTTGGATGATTACTGTTTTGGGTTAGAAACAACCAATGAAAGAATCTGCTGATAAGGAATTAATTTGAAAACCTATAAAAAAATGGACCAAGGATGAAAATGACCAATCTAATTGGAATAATAAAGGTCTCAATGCTATTTTTGTGTAGTTAATGTTGATGAATTTCATCGGATCTCGTCGTGTGAAACTGCAAAGAAGGCATGGGATATACTTGAGGTTACCCATGAAGGAACAACCACTGTGAAGATTTTTAAAATTCAAATGCTAACTTTCAAAATTTGAAAACATTAGAATGGATGATAATGAATTATTCTCTGAATTTTATGCTAAATTATCTGATATTGTTAATTGTTGTTTTAATCTTGGAGAAAAAATTCATGAGTCTAAGGTTGTGAGAAAGGTTCTTAGATCTTTACCTTTGAGATTCCAATCTAAGGTCACAGTGATAGAGGAATGTAAAGATATTTATGCAATCAATATAGATGAACTTGTTGCTTCACTTTAGACTTTTGAAATAAATCTTCCTCAGCCTAAAAAAAATAAAGGGATTGCTCTAAAGATCTCAAAGAATGACTCTGATGAGTCTGATGATGATTCTTGTCAGGATAGTGAGGATATAGCTCTACTTGTGAAAGATTTTAGAAAATACTTGCGTAGCAAGAAAAGAAATTTTTCTAGAGCTATAGAAAACTCTAAGGGAAGAACCAAATCCCATGATAGGTTCAAATGGAAAGAAACTAGAGAACTTAAGTCTAATGAGATTCAATGTTATGAATGTAAAGGATATGGACACATTTCTACTGATTGTGCCAATAAGAAGATTAAAGAAAAAAAATAAGGCAATGAATGTCACTTGGGATAACAACGAGGTGAGTCTGATGACTCTAGTGAAGGTAATGATGTTACTAATTATAAATCCTTTATTGCTCCTTTTACTGCCACTGCTACAGGTAATGAGGTTACTCAGGTTGATCAATTGTCTGAATATCAAAATAACTCTGATAGCGAAGATGATGATATCTATGTTGCTTTTGATAAGTTATACAAAGAAAGCATGAGGTTGGCCAAATCAAATAAACGTCTTAATGATGATCTTGAATCTCTAGAAAAAGAAAATCTCATTTTGATCCGGGAAAGTGAAAAATATGGAGATCTTTCTAGACAACTTGAAGAAGAAAAAGTTGGCCTCCAAGATAAAGTAAAATTTCTTGAATCAGAATATGATTATTTGGAGAAAAAAAAGTCACTTGAGCTTGATCTAGCGCAGTTAAAAAAATACTTGTCTTTTATTTCTCAAAGCACTGAGAAATTAAATGAGATCTTAGGAGTGGGAAGATGGACTGGAGATAGGAGAGGGTTAGGATATGTTGAATCTATGAACTTCTCATCTCAGTCTGGAACAAAATTTGTTAAAGCCTAAGTTCCACCCAAAACACTTTTGAACCCTCTTACACCCCCGATTAAGATTCCTACTTGTTATTGGTGTGGGATTAAGGGTCATGTTGTTATTAAATGCCCTCAAAAGAAATGGACTCCACCTCATTATACATCTTCTAGGAGTCAGGATAATATTGTTTACAAGATTCGGACATTGAATCATAAATTTGAGGTCTTGAGAAAAGAGATTGCCAAATTGATTAATCAGCAAGATATCAAGACCAAGAGGAAGATTCATCCTAATTATCAAACCCATAAAATGAAAAGAAATTATCAAGTTCAGCCAACCATGTGGGTGAGAAAGGAGGATCTAAAGTATCTAGATTCCATTAGGTCTAAGTACCTTAGGAAGTCTAGTGACACATATCTCATTGATTGAGAGTGTGTTGTTCATAGCCTAGGTTTGTGCGTTACTTCTTTATTGTGGTATTTCCTAGTGCTATGATGTATGTGTGTGTGTATTAGTGAGTATTTGCATCCATTTAAGATATCATTCTTGTATGCTTGAGCATATCATAATGCATTTCTCATTACTGTATTTTTTTTTCCTAGTTGCTTTCTTGCATTGTTTTTGTTTGCATATATTCAAAACTTAAAAAAAAATTAGAAAGTTGAAAAAACCAAAAATATTTTGTGTCTTGTTAGGATTTTTTTTGAGTTGTGCTCTGCATTGATGAGACTTTAGTTGATTAGCATTGACTCTAGAACCAGGACTTAACACATGGTAAATTGAGACTAGATCATTGTAATTAATTCTAGAATATTTAAAAGATTAGTCTATTTAAAGTGAACTAATACCTCTGACTCTTACTGACAAATGGCCTAGATTGATTACATTTGAAATTTTCAAGATTGAACTGTATAAATAGTCCAACATTCTAGGAACTATAGTTGTCAGTACCTATCAACCGGAGACTATAAATGCTTGCATTTAACTCGTATTTTTATTGGAGTTGCATTAGTTTTTACTATTTATGATTTTATTGAGTCTGCTTGATAGGGGGAGTATTTTACCACTGTATGCTATCATTGTTAGATGCATTTCATGAATTTTAGAATTAATGTCCATTTTAGTATGGTTCTTGATTTAGAGATAATCTTATTGATTCAGGATCATATCTATTGATTTGAGTGTTAATTTGTGCCTTTATTGATTATCTTCTGGAGTATGATCTTTACCCTTTGTCAATTTATAACAAAAAGTGAGAGAAATTGTGATGACATTTAGAGGGAGAAAATGTTCTCTTATAGAATTGCATATTACATACTCACCACTACACATGTATTTAATTGATTATATTTTATCAGGATGATATTGCTTTGATATGTATTGTTTGATATTATGCAGGTGATAGGTTGACACAGACATCAAGTTAATGGGAGAGATTAGTCTTGTCTTGTTGAGTGAGTGAAAGTGATTACCTGTAAAGGCAAGGGCTTTATAATGTTTTTGTCACGGAATTGCCAAAGGGGGAGATTGTAAGGTCGAGATTTTTGTGTTGGCTAATTCCGTATCACAAAACATGTGTTTATAACCTTTCTAGTGTGTGGGTAGTTAGTAGTCGATAGGTTAAGTATGGTTTCATCACTGAAGACTGCTAGAAAACTACTTAACAGAAAATCAAAAGAATGATACATCAGAATATTCAAAGCTTCAATTGATCTACACATCATTAGGTTGGTAAGTGACTTAGATACCATAAAAATAGGATTGAAAATCCTTAAAATCATGAAAAACTAAATCATAATAGCAATGGGAGCTTTTCGGAGCAAATCAGAATTTTTCGGGCAACTTTTGGATATTCCAATTGATATGCTGAAAAGTCCAATCGATTGGAGTTGTGCTGACAGAACTAAAAATGTTACCCGAATAGTCCAATCAATTTTACAGAGGTCTCCAATCGATTAGGCTTTGTCCAATCGATTGGGTTTTGAGTACAATTGATTGGACTTGCCCAGACAGAAAAATAATTGTTCCGTATTATGCCCAATCGATTGTATTTACGAATGATGGGTTTTTAAAACTCTGAAATTGTCCAGATTACCCCCAATTAGTTCTATTTCTCTAGGACTTTTGCTTTATTACAAATATAACCTTTTAGGTTGAAAACCTAATTCTTCTAAGCCATTCTAGCCCAACTAAAGCAGAGGAGAAAACCTAGAGATCCAAGAGCTTCCATTGTTGACTGAAGCTTAAGTTTTACTTTTGGAAACTCAAGATCTTGATCAGTTACCCCACCATGTGGATTCGGTGTGAACTCGTGTGTGCATCGAGTTGGTTGTGATTCGAGATCAAACCCTAAAGGCGTTTCGTGCAGTTCGAAACATGAAAATATAAGGCGACGTAGTAAATCGGCGGTTGGAGCTTGTGTGGAGTAGGATTCAGTTGTGAGTTGTAGCGTGGGTAACTGTCTGTATCTCTATCTTCTATTAGTGTTGTGATTTTGACTGGACGTGGTCCTGAAGTTTTCCCAGTTGGGTTTTCCTTGTAAAATTTGTGTGTCTATTGCTTGATTGATTTTGTTATGTTATTGGCTAAATAGATTTATAAAAAATATATCTCTAGTATATTTAGATTAAATATGGTTAGACCAATCTATTTGCTTCTGCTTAAAAATTGCATGTGATAGATCCCAGATCACCGACCGAATAGAATTGAATAGGTTGCTTAATTTTTAATTGGTAATTAATTTGAATCGAACCTATTCACCCTCCTCTAGGTCCTATTAATTCATATTGCCAGATATTTCAAAAAGCCCTTGTAAGTAAATAAAATGAAAAGAAGCAAAGTTTAAGTACAATGTCAGGATGAAATCATTACTTGAACAATTGAGTTGAAATTACGTAATAGAACAAATGTCTCACCGAATTTTGAATTATCTCATCATAATCAGTAATGATGTCTCTCATGTACCTCATAACAAAAAATTCACAAGATTTCATATCTTGTTGTTTCGGGCACTACGTACAAGAATGTAATAATTCGTTAATTAATAAGCAAAAAATAAACTTTCGACCAATAAAAACCAAGTACTAATAGAAAGAGTTTTATTACCATAACTATCCTCCATATTGGTTCATTCTTCCTCAATTTGTGGCCCAAATTCTCTTTTTCAAATTCTCTTAATCTAATCTACATATATAAATATTGTTTAATTTACTAATATAAACATTAACTTACTTTTTGATGTTGGCTTACAAAGTTTTGTCAATTGAATTATTTAGTGAGTCAAAATAATAGATTATCATCGATAATAAATCGATAACAATCAAAGTCTAATGTGCCTTATGTATAAACAACAATCAAGTTATTAGCAAAACATTCAACAAGTTATTAATTAATTATCAAATCTAATGACAATCGAAAATAGAATTACCTAATGTTTATAGGAATAAATAAAATCCTCCCGTCGATGTATGTAGATACAAATTTATTAACAAAATATTCACTACAACAAATAACACCTATTATGGCGTTCGAAAAACGCCATAATTGACTATTTATGGCGTTCATCGAATGTCATAAGAAACGCTGTAAAAGGCTATGCCATGCTTTTCTATGTTAAGCAATGGCATTCATTGCACGCCATAAATTAACGGCATTCTATAAACGCCATAACATTATAGCTTTTATGAACGCCATAAAACAAACTATAAACGCCATTGTTTTAAATACTATTCATTCAAATAACGGGCTATTGTTGACAAGCATGGCATTTATTTAACACCATTATATTGACACCTAACTTCATGGCGTTTTAGGAAACGCTATGTTTTACTTTTTAGTTTTTCAATATTTCTCTCATAAATCTCTATTAATATTACCTGTTAATTGTCAAACCAAATCTAAAGCCCTTCATTCACATTCCATACTCCATACAATAAACAATTGACAATTCTAATATTTGAAGACAAACACAGTATTAAAATATAAAATTCTTAGCTTGATTTAAGTGTTAAATACAACAAGAACTCTCCTTGCTATCTGTTTGTCAATTAAAATACAAAATAGGACCTAATGGTTCCTTTCCCCTAAAAAATTCCCCACTTGTTCCCGTAAATTTGATGAGCATGAATCAAAGCCAACTCCTCTTCTCGAGTCCATGCCTCCGTGTTTATGGCAGAATTAAGATGATTATACCACCTGAAAACAAATGAATCCATATTTAATAAGAAGCATAGAGCCTTGACATGATCCATAACAAAAAAGAATACTAATCTTTGTATACTCACTTCATCCGTTGTGGCAGGATGAAAAGTGACCTTTAGAGTTTTCAAGACTTGCAATCTGGTAGAGGAATGTCTAATGCTTCATAATACAAGAGATTAGAAGTTTGTTAAGAAGAAAACACTACAGAATTCTCAGCCACTTACCATACATCATGGATTATTCTATATAAAAGCATATAACAAGTCTCAGAAAGCTAGGCTTAGATGATACACTACCTGATTGTAGTGGAGCAGCATGTCCGACAGATGTTCCACTCCCCGGAACCTAATGGCTGGGGTTTAAGTTGTTGAGAGTAACAGTTAAATTCACATGTTTTAAGGATAATGTATTAGGCTTCACCTAATAAAAATACAAGGTAATTAGAAAAAGTATTTGTTCTAATATATATATCATGCTTGTGAGTTCTCTATCAACATCTTTTAAGCATACAAGATGGGAGTGTAGCTAGCAAGACCCTCACTTCACTTTAATCAGTCCAACATCTTCAACCCCCATATGAGGTGAGCTGAAGTAGAAGTTTGCAAGGATGGAATCACTTTCTACAATGGTGAAAGTGGATTTCATTACTGTTCTAGAAAGTGATTCCATCTAGAAAGTCCCAATACTTATATCCACTTCTTGAATAGAGACGGAGAAAACTGAGCCAAGAAAGGCTTTTTATAAGTTACAATATGGACTCTAATGGGGGTCAAAAGTTCAGTGCCATAGCGCTATTGGACACTGATGTCATGCCCACCCACCATGAGAAACATTTATGTCTGTGTAGATTAAGATTGAAGGAGAAACTTCTAGGTCTCAATACTTGTTAAGTCTTGTTAATCTGTGTTTGAACACAAGATGTTGAACATCTATTAAACACCAATGAACTAGACAGATCTTAATCGACAATATGAGAAGTTCAGCCTTCTTTTGGGACTGCATACTAGCACATGGGCATTGTAAGGCCCAATATTTAAATGGGCAGTAACTGTTATTTTGGCCCAAGTTGGAGTAACTCATGAGCAATAATAGTAATTAGCTCAAGGTTTCCAACACTATTAATTCCACTACCTACAGTGTTCAAACAACATCATTGGTTGCTTAAATCAACATGTTTAAAATAATTTAAATGGCAAGTTCCATAGTGTTGAAGCCTGTGAGCTAACTTAAATTATATTACAACTTCATATAGAACTAAGAGGTAAGAAGCCAAACCATAATTGTACCAGCTGCTGATGATGCTCATGCTCGCATACTCTCCTACATGACAATTAAACCTTGAGTTAAGTAAAAAATGTTTCCCTAATTCTGAAAAACTGTATGGTTGAAACATAACTCATAGAATCCTCTCTCTGAGTTCAAAAAAATATTAACTTCTTCAGAGATACATGACTACACATCCAATCCTAATGCCCATAACTTTTTTACTGAAAACAAAATCACCATCACTTTCCAGAATTTGATAATGGCATTTAAGACAAAATAAATCAGACATTCGATTGCTTGAAGTTGAAAATCAGTACACCCATACAGAAAATTCTATAAAGTTCAGGAAAATTAAGGCAATAATGTACTATAGTTTTCAGTTGCTTTCTTGTTACAGTTTCTATACAAGAACTCCATTTATGGCTAAGGTTTTGCTTGATTCTTCTCTTGCCAACCTACAGTAAATGTGGAACTTGAAATTAGGTGAGACCATAGTTAGTAGAAATGGACAGAACATAATTTGAGGGAACAAGATCAGAAGCACATTTCAGTTCAGCAAATGGTTACTCTCTTGGGTCTCCATTTCAGTTCAGCAACAAAACAGGGGAGCCGTTGCCCACCACCAAACACGGCTATGACTGGCTTATGTCCAGCCATGTTGGGCCCACTAAGAAACCGCCAACTTCTCCCCCATTCTTCCATTTTTTTTGCTGCATTTACAACACACAAATGACCAAAACTGTGTTGTTTTTTCTGCACAAAAACACCTCTAAAATGATCTATTTTATAGAAGAAAAATGGTTCTAAAACATGGGATTTTTCATAGTAGAAAAATGTCTTTAAATAGTGGGCATGATGCCTAGATTTATCAGCAGAAAAACTTCCAAGAATGGATTGTTTTCTTGGCTGAAAATGGTCCCAAAACTCCATGTTTTTTCACAAAGAAAAGACGCCTAGAACAGGGCATCTTTGTAGCACCCATCCCAGCCATTAATGGCTGAATCTTAGGTCTGGTGTTTGAGAGTTGACATCGAGTGCAACGTAACTGGCCCTCTTTTAATAAAAATTGAATTTTATGTTTCTGTTCTAAACATTTAGGTGGCTTCTAAGAGGCTTTTCATAGCTTTCCATCAGTAATTGTGAAGTGCATACTGCATGTCTTAGAGCATAGAATAATCTATTTCATGCCTGCTAATGCTCCATTAGTTAGGCTTGAAGTGTTCTAACCCAAAAAGCTTATCCTCCACAAGAGTGTGCCATGTGGCTCGTATTGTGCGTTGTAACATATGATTCTGTCACAACATTGTGACAAAAGTTTTACTTTACTCCTTGAGAGTAAAACTTCTGTCACAACGCACAATATGAGCCACGTGGCACTCTTAGTGGATGCTATGTGCCACGTGGCACTCTTAGTGGATGCTAACCGTATGGATTATGGCCAGTCCCTCGGTGGACCTGCAAACTAAGAATCAGCCTGATTAGTGATTTACAACCTTCGGATCTTTGTATCCACATAACGCTCAATAATGCACAAATTCCTACTATTCCGTGGACAAGCGTTGGCCTCTCTTTTAGGTCCATGATTTTCTTTTTGCTTCTCTGTTTTTTTTTTTTAAACTTCATCTCTTCATCTGGTTCAATCTTCTGAACCAGAACCATTTCAGCCTTCTTCACGGTCATGGATGGCCTACTTCCAGCCATGTGGGGCCCATACAACTTCGCCCAACAATCTATAATCGCACCCGGTTCGTTAATCAATCTGTATGGGTGTTATGCCCTGATCTGTTTTAGCAGAAATGGCCCGAATTGGACTCCATTTCAGTAATTCACACGGCCATTAATGGCCATAAAAACTGCCACAACTTCCTCGAATGAAAACCCCTTTAAATCATTTCATTTTCATTCAAATTAAATGGGCATCATGCACTGATTTTCTCATGTAAAAATGTCACAAAAACACACTTTTTATAGAAGAAAATATTTTAAAACATAGGTTGTACAGAAAAGGGTCCGGTTTATCATAAATTAAACATTCAAATTTTATCCAAAATGGGTGAAACTAGATTCATTTGAAAGCTTATCAAGTCTTCTTTAATTCAAGTATTTATTCAGCTCAATTGGATGAATATTGAAGGAGATATAAGCAAAACATTCAACATAGGTCTGAACAGAATATAGGAAAAGGAAATTTCAGATTTTCATGGCTAAAGTCTAACCAGAGGGTATAGTCATCTACCTGTTCAAATTGAAGGAAAATGGAGCAAAGCTCCCACTCCTCTACAACTCCCTCACCCTCCAAAACTGTGGCACTATGTGTTGTCTTTCCTATTCCCAAGCTCTAAATGTCTCATCATTTTTTTCTTTTTGTGCAAGTTCAATGGCTATTTAACTAGGATTGTTTGGGGTTTAATTTTCAGCTAGATAAGAAGATAATGTTGCTGGAGAATGAGATGCTCCAGCAATAACAAATTTGTGTTTATTTTATTCTATAATCTCTTCCCTAAGCATAGTCAAATGGCTTCAACGCTTGGCTGGGTTTTGAGCAAATGTAATACACTTGATTTACACCTCATGCCAACTCATTTGCATGCTGGTGCATGGCTACCATGCGTCCCTAGCTATCTGTCTACAATAGGCAACAGGCATGCATATAATTAACTCTTAACATGGAAAAATTACAAATTCATAAACATGTAGAACCTACACTCCAACTATTGCAGAAGTACCAATAACAAATAATCTTTTACTCCTTAGTAGCTAAAGCAACTAAAATTATTTTTGTTGTAGGTTATACCATATGTCAATGTACCAGAAAATGACCCGAAACGCCTAAAATGATTCTACATAAGGCATGATGTTCACCTGCTAATCTTGAGGTAGACTGGACAATCCACTTCACCCTGTCAGAAGAAAATAACTTATTCTAAGAATGAATGCATTCAAAAATCAAAAAGTTATGTCATTAACCATCGTCAGAATTAACTAGCCTTTCAATTAGCTAGAATCAATCATAGCTAATTGACTTTCAATCAATATTTTTCCCTACAAGGACATAAAGTGGAAGCTGCCATAACATGGAATTTGGAAGTCGGGGAGAAATTTATTGGCCCTTGCTAAAATAGAGCCAACTCAACTGATACTTAATTTAAACCATTACCGGAAAGCAAAGTATCCCAAGCTACCATTATAGATAGTCACACGTATGGTTGTATTGGCAAAGGTGATTGTGCTGAAAGTGCACAATGCATTTACCCGGCCACCTCAATGAGTGGATGTTTGGGAGCTGTGTATGAAGCAACTCAAAGGCCCCAAAGAAAATAATGAATTGCTGCAAGGTTAACATTCAATCCATGTGATAGTACTTGCAAACTACCTACTAAAATTAGATAAATAAGAATTATTTTTTGAAAAGTAGAAGTTTTTTTTTAAACATTGAGAAAGATCTTACCACATTCACTAACCTTTAGGCAATGTTATTGCCCAAAGAAGCCACCTGCTGAAAAACTGTAATAGACCAAATTTAGAAAATGAAAAAGGCAAGAAGAAAATAGAGGGAACATAAGTAGTGCAAGCACAAAATGGCATAAGTTAAATCATTATATTCTCAGGTATTTAATGGTCAAAATGCAATCTGATTAGACAATCATAGCCATCTGATTGATCATCCAATCAGGTTGATTTCTAGCCTAGGAGGCCTTTTTACATGTAGCAAATTAGGGTCACGTTCAACTAATGAGTTGCATATATTTTGCTCCTCTCTTCCATATAAAGAGGGAATATAATCTAACAAAAAAGAGAAGGAAGAGGCAATAAAATAGAATTGTTTTGTGTCAAAAAAAATCTTTACAAGTATCAAAAGGGGTGTTAAAGTGGTGCTTAGGCAATGCTGAGATCATTCCAAGCCCGCTGGCCCATTGATTTCAGATGTGAATAGGCCTGGGTCCAACTCATTTATGTATTCGCCTTTCCACAAAGCACGTACATGCTAGCAAGTTCAGCACAAGCCTTGTGACTGAAGCATGATTAAGTACAGGATCCATGATTAAGTATAGGTCTGATTTTTGTTAAGCATTATAAGACTAAAAATTGCAAATTCCATCAAATCTATGCATCCACAAAAGAAAGGGTCAAGAGAGAACAAGTTAAAGGATAACACATATTATTAGCTCATAAAATCATCTTAAAAGGATTAAAGGAAAAAAACTTGACTTTCTACAAGATCCTAACTAATTACCGGTCATTTGCTTCATCATCACCTGCACCAATGATTGGTATTGTTGGTCCAGATAAAATAGCAAACCTGCAAGACTTAAAAGCATCTGTCACATTTCTCTAAAAATATATTTGAACATAAACAGCGATAAGAGAGGCACAATATAAAGGAATATCAATAACAAGCATACCAAAGGCAGGGGAAAACAGAATAATACCTTCTGGCAAGCCAAAGAAGGGCTGATGTTGGAACTTTGCCCGCAAACTCATTTGGAGAACCACAGACTTGTCCAACAGCATCTTTGCTCTTAAAATCTCTAGGGTAAGACCAGACCAAACATGGAAGAGGACCATCCTTTGAGGGATCATAACCTAGAGGTAGGTAAAGTGTGGCAGTACTGAGTTGGACACCAAGACTTGTTCAGAAATGAAAGAGTAAACCACACTTCAAAAATAAAGTTGACTACAGTAAAAAACTACAAAAAGATGGTTTCGATTCTAACTAATCTTTGCACCCAAATAACACTCGATAATGCCCAAATTCCTACGGTTAAAATTAACCCATGAAAATAACCCGAATCCAGCGCTTAGAATTCGCTAATCGGGTTGATTTTTGGTTTGCAGGTCCACCAAGGGACTGGCCAAACATCCATACAGTCAGTGCCCTCTAATAGTGTGCCGCGTGCCTTGTATTGTGGGTTGTGACTGGCTTCGGTCACAACCCATTGTGACTGAAGCGTCCGCCCGCTTTCTGACATACAAATCATTTCTCTTTAAAACTTTTTTGTTGATCACAATACATAGCCCAAAAGCATAAAAAAAAGGTAAAAATGCAAAACAGAATAATAGCCAGCTTATATATTCTAAACACGACATAAAACATAACTCATATGCCTCTTACTAACTAACCATCCATGAGCACCCTTTTTTTGCACTGTGAGCATCTGTCTTTCTCACTAATGACCTCACCTAAAGCAAGCAATGCATTCACAAAAAGAATGAGAATCCAGAGAAAAAATGATAGAAGAAACAGAGCTTGGGTTCTATTAGGTACCTCAGCCTCTACATTCAAGACAGACATGTTGCATCTGCTGGATCATGCCAGGTCCAATTTGTTGGGTTGAGATCTTCATACTTGTACCTTGGCATGCACAACATCTACTGATTCTTAATGACCAAAGATCTATAAGGGAGGCACACAGTCCTAGCATCACAAAGCCCAACCAATTCAGCCGCGACTAACAGTTTATCATAATGAAGACTTCCATCCAAGTATTAATGAGTAAGACAATGGTACATTCTATTAGTGTACATAAGCATGCAGAAAACTACCTAAAGCCGACAAGTCAAAGGAGTTGCTTGCAAACACCCAGTTGAAGGTGATATATCAGCCTTATGATTGGGGCTTGAACTATTAGAAATAGTTTCAGATGTTACAGAAGCATATAGGATTAGATAAGTTTACAACACTAGAAAACTGGGAGAACTTAAAAAAATACATTATTATTTCTTCTATTTTGATAAGTAAAACCAAGTGCATAATGCATCAGCTCAAGAATCCACTAGAAATGAAAAGCAAAAACAAAAACAATTTATCAGCAAGCCTGGGCAGAACTGTTAGCAAATTAAAACACCTTCAGCTTTATATGAAATTGTACATGTGACACCTTCAGCTTTATAACTATTTTCTGCTTTGAATTTTTAGGTGCAGAATATATGGTTGCTAGCATGTGTGGATCAACTCAAAAAGAACCTATTGTGGTTGGAAAGAACAACTATATTTTCAAAGGGTCGGGTTCCGGTGACCAACATTTTTGACCAACACTTTTGACCAACATGTTGGCTACCCTCATAGAAGATGAATCAATGGATGATATTTGGGGAGGATGATCTCTATGGTGAGGAGATCATCCTCACAAAAATTGAATTAGAAATTTCAGAATGGGCTGATTTTTTGTTGGGGTGATCTATATGGTGAGGAGATCATCCTCCCCAAAAATCAGCCATTGATTCATCTTCTATGAGGGTAGACCAAGGTGTTGGGCAAAAGTGTTGGTCAAAAATGTTGGTCACCGGAACTCTATCCAGATATAACAAATTCTAAATATTAGAAATAGGTTCAAAAAAGAAATAGGGAACATATTTTCAGAAATAACAAAGATTCTAAATATCAACAATCCATCCACAAAGCTAAGCAAAATGAGTATATCCAATAGAGTCACTACATGCATCCAAGAGTGTTTGCACAAGCCAGGTCATACGGCAACGATAGGGATCAATGCAGCTATATGTGTATGCACACCTATATTAACATGGATAGAATTCCAATGACAACAGCAGCAAGAAAAAAAAGAAGAAGCCTGAAGCAAGTTTGGTGAAGCAACTAAGACATGAGTTGCAAACATGCAACAAGGCTATCTTTAGCTATTTGTTTTAGTGTGAAAAACTCATGTTACATTCTCCGGGATTATCTTTAGTTTCTCCCGAATGGTCCCTCATCAAGCTAACAAACTGAGTTTTGAAGAGTACCTTTAACTAAATGAACTTAATGGGAACAAAGACTGTTAAAATGCTTAAAATGGTCCCATTAAAACTGCATTTCAGATCAGAAATGTCAATGAATTTACACTTTCTCCACTGACTGATTCCATCTGAATACATTTCTTCAATCACTTTTCATTCTTGTGATCTCACCAAAGTGATTCCTCCACGCAATTTGTTCATTTTTCCTCCATTTATTCAACTTGATAAACGATTGAAAAAGAATTCTGAATGTTCTCTTTAAATCTTTTGCAACAATGTCTTTGACCTCTACTTAATGCAAGAAGTATAGGACAAGCCTATATGCATGGCTTACCTTAGTTCTTAGTTTAATCTCTTTGGCACGTATTTGTTCTAGCGTTAAATTTGATTACAAAACCCGAATTTTTGCCAAAAAAAATAGTGCAGTCACACAGTTGGAAGGCTCTCCTCCTTTATATGATAGCATAGGTTTGAACACCTAAGGTTCTCAGTTATATGATAGAACTAAAAACAGGGATATAGAAAATCAGAAATTCAGGATGAACAATAAATTGAGAGGTGCACATCACGTTAAGCCAAACAATAGTGGTTGGAAGAAACCCCAACATAGAGGTGTGTTAAACTCTTGTAAAGTCATACACCCTTTGCTCTTTATTAATCAAGAAATGCTTGCCAAAGGAAATTATGAAGTACAAAAAGAGATTATTATCCAGATTGAGTGAATTCTTGCATAACAGCTGCAGTCTCTCTAACAAGTTGTGTGACAGGGATAGGTTCATGTGATCACCACATCACTATACACGTTAGCATTTCTACAATATATAAGGTTATCTGACTAATGAAACAAACAACATACAAAGTTATAATAAGGATGCATTTTTTATCTCATCTCTTTTTGTGGAAGGTAAGTTGTCATACGATCCCAAAAAATTAGGAAACAACCAATAAAATATGAAACCAGCATCCCATGTATCAAAAACAAAATAGAAGCACAACAAATTCTCCTTCCTTTGTTTTTGACATTTTTCCTTTTTTTTCCATGGGCATACTGTCCGGTTTTTGAACAACAAAAAAGTTAAGCAAATCTGGACTGTTTCTTCAGTTCTAACAGTCTATAAAAGTCAAGGTCTTAAAACATCTATAATCAACAAAAAAACTATGTATTATGACTTAGAACGTCTTAAATATGGATTAAAATAGATGCAAAAACGACCCAACAATCCACTTATTTTTCTTTCTTAAAAGTGCATATCCATAATGCTCTGTTTTAGCATACAAAAGGGTGTAGAATAGGGACTTCGTCTTAAACCTACATGCAGCCATTAATGGCCTCCTAAAACCACACAAAACCTCTTCCTACAACTATCTGAAAGTATACAAAGAAAAATATAATAGTCAGAATTTTAAGCTGAAAACGTCCAAATAATGGACTGGTTTACTTAAAAAAATCCAGGTTCAAATCTGAAGTTTTGTCTTCTAAAACTCCTAACATCTTTGCTTAAAACTTGGGCATTTTGTCCTCTATTTAGTAGATCCCAAAAAATACTAACTTCACCTCAGTGGGCATGTATGATTACTGATTGAACATGAAACAATGTTTATATTTCACACACAATTAGTACGTATCAAATTCACACATGAACTAATATAATAATACAGCAGAGCAACTTAAAGCAACAGCCAGAAAACATGAATAGAAGTAAACACTAAATAAATAAATAACTAATAACCAATACAAACCCATCAAAGAACATCATAAGTACCAAACAAAAACAATACAGTAAAAACATGAAACAAAGAAGGAAACCTGTTAAATAAACTTGATAACCACTAAATAGAAGTAAACAATAAACAGGTTTGCACCATCTACACAAATGAAAATCAGCAAAGAATGAGATAATGGATTGGAAATCAAAATAGAAGATAAATGAGTGCATAAATGATTTCTGAAAAAATGAAACCACTTATTAAGCATCTGAGAAGTAGTTCAACTCTTCTTGGATTCTTTGAAGCATAAGACGATTGTAGGAGAAGACCACGTTTTCCCTTTGTCTCCTTTCAGCAGAGTCATGCATGTGCATTGTACCATCCTCTGCCATATCCAAACCAAGTTTAGAAGCAGATCGAACAATTTAAAAATGCAAAAACGGTGTTAGAAAACCTCCCAAGACGAAACCCTAAAGCTTAAAACCCCCAAATGAAACCCTAAAAGCTTAAAAACCCCCCAAACAAAACCCTAAAGCTTAAAACCCCCAAACAAAACCCTAAACTGAAATCCCCCAAGGCAAAACCCTAAAACTTAAACCAAAAGAGAGATAAAGAGAGAGTTACCTTAGCAAGGAGTTGAAGCGGCGACGACGAGGATTTGCAGTGCGCACAAGAGAGATTGAGATAGAGATGAGAAGAGAGTGAGAGAAAAGGTTGGTCTACAGCAGCAACAACAACGACTTTCGGTGGGGGTGGGGGTGCGGTTGCGAGCAAGAGATACTGAGAGAGAAATGGAGAAGAGAGTGAGAGAGTTGATTTTTGGGAATAGATATGGATTGGGTCGGGCATGTTGTATAAAAACTTATCGGCGTTTAGAAAATGAACGCCGTGAAGTATTCCTATTAAGCCCCCGTCCCAAGTGTTTTAAGAAGTGGTGTGGGCTAAAATTTGGTATTGACGACATTGAGAAAGCAAACGCCATAATAAATGTGAAATTTATGGCGATTTTACATAAATACCATCAATTTAATGCCATTATAGGCATTATTTGTTGTAGTGATTCCACAAACTGTCCATCCTTATACACACACTGATGGCTTGAACACTAACCATCATAATTTTATCAACCAAATCCCTTTCAATTAACATTTGGTAGATGCGACTGAGAAATAAAAAAATTAATTAGAATGCCATCATCATATGTATGAAATTTAGATCGATAAAAGAAACTCCAAAGTATCTTACTATTGATATAGTGTCGAGCACTGTGATGACACATCTTGTAGTTCACACACCAAAGATACATCTAGAAAGTCAATTTGAATTGTCTCTAGTACCCCAAATACTTTCGACCCGATAGTAATACCAACGGATATGGAAGATGGGTCGCATGCACAAAGATGATCATAAAATTCTTTGATAAAAGTTAAATTGTCAATTTCACTTCTATTCTCTTGTACCTATAATCAAAATTAAAGTTATAATCAATATATATATATATATATATATATATATATATATATATATATATGAATATATATATTAAATCAAATCAAGTAGATATGATAAAAAAATTACAAATGTGTACATGATCATAGTTTGTGGACACCACCCATAATTTAGGCCATGCCACAATGCTCCCAACTACATCTCGCACCGTAGTAAACACATCACGAACTGGTAGTGGGAGTTCGGCATCCAACACTATGGGTACTTTGATTGACGCGCAAAAATTATCAAGTCCCAATGGGATAAAGTGCACTATTTGATTAGGTGTACTATCCAAAATAACCCCCTCAGCAATAATATTACGAGGGGTATTTATTGCCAGCCTACATGGCTTTCCCTATAATGAAAAAATAAAAAATTTAATAAGATAATGCAAATGAATTTAATAAAATAAATTCAGGTACACAGTATGTACCCTTTCAGCTCTATAGCTGGGGCCCAGTGGTGACATCTCATCCCTAGTCTTCTGATGCGCAAGTGATTGCGAAATACCATCACCCAGGCTGGGACGACTACATGAGGCTGCCTTCTCAGATCCCAGTAATCAAATATATTACGATGGTATATGTTGCGATTGAGTTAGCTGCTAAAGTTGTGCCTGCATCGCCCTTATCATTTGAGCCTGACTCTTTAGTAGAGACGTCTGACTCTCTATCTGAGACATCATCTGCACTTGGTTACATTCCAGATGAGCCATGTGCGCTTTATTTCCACGTTTGGGGATCTGGAAGTATTTTAAAGGGGTAACGAAATGCCCCATGCCCCTAATCCTACCTGGATGTTCTTGGGTCCCTAATGCCATTGTCAGTACATCATTACTTCTCTCAGTGGATAGGGACCCCTCTCCAACTTGTCTTTTTAAATCGTCCTGCAAAAATAAAATGCCATTAATTCTGATAACTATGTAATTCACGAGATTGAAGCAAGTTGATTGATAAGGCAACTTATAATTTTGAGCGTCGTTTCCCTGACAGCGTCGTCTACATACTGTCCAGCGTTATTTTGACGAGCCTTCTTCCATAACTCACTCCAATCTACCTTTTCTGAGTGACTGGATTGTTTCTATTATAAAGTAAATAATTTACATTAGTTCTTGTATATTTAGAAATTCTATAATTAAATAATTTTATAATTAGCTAAAGCCAAAAGCTTACCAACTCCTCAGCCAAATTGGCATAAAACTTTCTGCCAAGGCGATTGTTGTATTTATTCATTACTCTCATTTCTTTTTGGGCTTCACGATAAGCCATCTCTTCTAGTGATATTTTTGAAGCTACAAAAGCTGCCCAATCTTCTTGATCAATATAATCGTACTTAAGTGGCTTGATATTGAGAAGCTCGGGCTCCGCCATATAAAGAATGATATGATCATAATTCAACTTTGTTTTAAAATCCCTCCATTTGATACCGAAAGGGACAATGTATGGCGTTTACTTTTTGGGTCCAACACAAAATGCTCCTGCAAGTTAATTAGAATTGAATCACATCAGATGAGAGTGATAGATTTTGAAACATTATTTCTAACTAATTTTAACTTTTATCTGAATACATGTCCATAATTTTTCTTTCAGCTCATTTGGCACATCTTTCCAAACTGCATGCCTTATTGGAATCATTTGGCTCACAATTAGACTAATATATGTGGACAGAGTTGCTCCTTCATCTCCTATTGGTACCCCATCTTCATTGTATTTCACTACTAATTTTTTACTTGACTTTAATAATTGTTGCAGCTTTGTAGCGCCTCAGCTTTTCTTCTTTGTAGATGCATCACATGTATGCAGCTCCATACTAGAACAAAGATAAATAGTTAGTAATGAAATCAATGTAAAAAACTAATACATGAAAAAACAAATATAAACAAAGACTTTTAGATAGTCAAAATATATTTCCATTAATAAAAATAATCTAATACATTAGGGGGGACATTCAGCATTACCCCTATCCCACAATTTACAAAAAGTCATCAATTATGAATTTCTAATATCAATTCAAATTCCTTTAGAATGATCATGTCCCACATAAGACTCATCAGACTCTTCAATGTCATCAATTGGTAGTACACTAGTAACAGGCTGATGTTCATTACAAACATCAATGAATTCATCATTGTAGTCATTTTCAGGATACTCTCTCGTAGGATTTGAGAGAACAATTGACATTTTAGGATCAAGTTGGTCTTCAATGTAAAAAATTTATTTTGCCTAGGAAGCCAAAAATAAAAGAATCAGATTTGTGACATACTCTACCAAGCTCAACTGATGTGAAACCAAGCTCATCTTTTTTTATGCCATTCTTGCTGTCAACCCAATCACATTTAAATACTGGAATCTTGAACACGTGGTAATCAAGCAGCCATATCCCGTTAATAACACCATAAAAATGCATCTATCCAATGATCGGATTCTTATCATTTGCGCTTGCGATTTAAAGTGTTTCGGCCACTATGCTTATTCCGATGTTCGCTTGCAGGCCGTGAGAAGCAATCACAGTTAGCAAGGGTGGAGAAACTTGGCTTTTAAGAAGATCGCATGAAGCAGCAGCCACATCAAGGAGGAGAAGGAGAGGAGCAATCCACGTGACTAGTGGTGCATTTTGAGAAGAAGATATGCCCGAAGAGGTGTAGCAGGTAGTTGGTGCATCGGATTTGCAGGTGTGATGCGAGATGGAGATGTAGATCTGATGAATGGCCAGCAAGGAGACGTTGCTGGAGAGTGATAGTAGGTTCGTGGAGGAGCACATTGTGATCGATGCCTCTAATGGTGGAGAAGGGTGGCTGTTACGTGAGAGCGTGGTGGTTAAAAGAGAGAATAGGTAGCTGGAGTTGCAGATCTCCAGTGGTGGTTAATGGCGCACAGCCACTAGGCAATAGATGGAGTTGGTAGTGGTGATGTGAATGGTTGATGAGGGGTGGTAAGGAGGAGTAGGCTACTCCTTCTTAATGGAGAGAGATCGTTAGATGTGGGTGAAATGAGACAACGAGAGAGAGAAGAGAGGTTGAGAGGGAGAGAGAATTAATACACAAAAATAAAGAGAAAAGAGCTGGCAGAGGGTCTTGAACCCTAATCTTTAATATATTCTTCAGTTTGGCTTTACCAACAGGGCATGCCATCATTTCTATTCATTTCATGTGGGTTTAAATGTTGTGGTCATTCTCTTGGTCATTGGCTCTTCCGCTCTCTTAGTTCTTTGGGCCGGCTCTACGATCCTCTAGCTTGGGCTATACTTGGCCTCTATCTTCTTGTCATAGTTTGCTGGCTCTTTAAGCTTTGATATCAGGCTTCTATGATTGATCGTGGGCCCGCCAGTCTCGAGAATCGTCCGATCGAATTTTCTGCAATAACGAAAAGCACGTAATGAGATTTAATCAGAACAACTTCATATCTAGACTTCCGGAATGATTCACCTAAGATCCATGGTAAAAACTTTTGATAGTGAATGCATTAAGAAAAAATATGATCATAAATCACTTTGGAATATTTTCCTGTCAAATCATGTGGATTCCACATGCACATGTGGTTCTGAATATTGTGCATCGTTACTTTTTCTGGCACAGTTATGCCATCTAAAAATTCTCCAACATGCATGTCACTCGAGCCTCCTCACTATGATATCAAGTATGTCATTGCATGATGATAGTGACAATCTGTATAGAAGTATGTATTTTTACATGCCATGAAGAAAAAATTATCCAAAGGGCCTTTTGTCCGTTGGGCTGTGGGGAGTGTAAACACATGCCACTGCCCACCCCCCTTTCTTGATTGACCTACAAACCAACAATCAGCTTGATTAATTGATGATCTGTAGTTGATGGATTTGAGCATTCCTTCATGGAAGAAAAGGGCCCATCGGGCGAAATTTCTTTTCTTTGAGTATATATATACCTCTAGAAAACCTTTTCACAATTTTTTAGAAGGGAAAAAATCTCAAAGAACCCTCCTCTTTTTGCCACATGGCAAAGGGCTATTAGGTTGGAACTTGCATTATGTGTAGAACAACATTATGGGTAGAATACTAGCTGGTGAAACAATTGGAGCCCTTTGGGGCTTATGATCTTAGCTGCCAGATGTAAGAAAATCTATTTGTCTAGACTTCTTCACTAGAGAGGCCATCCAGAGATCGTGTACACGGAATGGTAATTTCTTTAACATAATTTTGACACTGCCCCAAGTAATCTTTGAAATTTAACATAACTCCCAACATCTTGAAATAGCTAACCCTCCTTCCCTCTCACCTGGTCAACCATTTATGGCCATCGTTGACGCAAATTGACTAATTTTTTTTTAAAAGATAAAAGTACCCCATTTTCAATTTTTGAACAAAAGAACAAGCGGATGTTAATTTTGGCTAAAACCCTCACCCTAAATGGGATAGTTGTGGTGGTCGGCCGGCCATGAGACTCTGGTAGGTTGGTCGTGGGTAGTAGGCGGCACTCCAACGAGGCATATAACAGTATAAATGGCTAAAATAACAATATCTAACTGGCAAAAAAGGTCAAATAGCCAAGCACAAGCACTTAATGGTATTATCATACATGTCTAGCTTACTTGCCTCCATTAGAGTTGATAAAACCCATGTGAGCAATGATGGAAAGGATCTTTTTTTGTATATGTCAGTCGATGAGCTCTTTGGGTTGATAGCCAAGATATTCTCCTCATTAATTAAATCTAGCAATCTTGATCTTCCTATCCAATTACTTCTCAGCCTCTATGAATAATTTCTTAAAAATATTAAGTGCGTAATGGTCCAAAACTATTGCATTTGGTGTAGTGCATTTGAGCAATAGTGGAATTGGGTGGGTTTCAAGTGGAACTTTTAAATGGCACCTCCTTTTTGGCTAAAGGCACATTTTTTGTGTAAGTAGATAATATTCAAACCATCAACAAAACAAACCACCGCATGTCCCCAATGAGATTTTTTTTCCTTTTTCCACGGCCTCATGAAGCCAAATTGGGGGGGTAGAATCCCGTAGGGTAGGGAGAGAACAGAGTAAAAGAATGAGATACAAATCCAGCAATTTTAAAGCATAAGTAAACAAATTAAAGACTTCAAAATTTTCAAAATGCTAGCGCAAGTACCATCCTAGGTCCGATGAGCCAGCCTGCAAATCCTCCACCACTCCTTTAGCATCGGACTCCACAATCAGTCTGTCCAAATTTGAGTCCTTTCCAGCATAGAAGACGAGCCTGCGCCTCTGCCTCTGCCTCCTCTGAGTACAGAGCACTTGAGCGGTAACCTCCTGCAAGAATAATTTTCGATGATGCATTAGGGGTTATAAAACCTAGGCCTACCTCCTGAGAGGTATGCAACCAAGCTACATCAGTATTCAACTTCAACGAACTCTCCCCAGGTGAGGTCCACCCTGGAACAATGGGGGATGTCTTTGTTGTGAGGTTAGGGATGATCATAGAATTGGCCAAAGCTATAAATTGGGATGAGTGGGTTTTCTTTTTGGAGAAAACACAATCATTCATGTTTAACCACAACCGCCACATAAGCAAGATAATAAAGTTCAGGCAGTGTAAGTGCAGTCACTATGATTTTTTTCCTCACACAAAGTAGCCAGAAGTTGGAGGATTTGGTCCTTTGATAATAGAGAAGGCCGGATAGAAAGATACGAAGCAAACCTGGCGTGGTCGCTGAAAGAGCATTGGAATAAAGCATGGATCGCATCTTCCTCAGGATAAGAGGACAATTCGCATCGATGATCGATCTCAGGGATTCGGGCATGAAGTTCAGCTCGTGTTGGGAGGATATCCTGAAGGAAACACCAGAAGAACAATTGAGCTCGATAAGGAATTTGAAGTTTCTAGATAGATACCCAAATAGAAGGGGGGAAGCCCTGGCGAATCATAGAAGACATATTTTGATTGATAGCTTAGAAGGCTGACTTGACCAAGAATTTACCTTTTGGATGAGGTTTCCTTAATAGGAAAATTTTGTATAAGGGCTACTGTCTCATGGAGGAAAATGGAGTTAATCAACGAATGATTCTAGGAGCCTGATGGTGAGAACAGTTCAGCCACTCTCCTCACCGTGCTGTCAAAGGGACAAGGGCCCATAGGTTTCAGTTTTGGGAGGGATGGGTGCCAAGGATATCATCCCAGATTTCGATATCTTGCCCAGAGGTTACCATCCAGATGAAACAATAGGTTTTAAAATATCATTTGCACACATTATACTCTTCCAACACCAGGTTGTTCTGGCCATAAATTTATGTGGTAATATTCCATTTAAATTGTGGATATTTAAATATTTTTTTAAAACAATCTAGTATGGTTGTCATCGGACTTGTCAGGTTTATAGGATTTAGTGATCAAGATGCGTAACTAAAGCAAGTGTCCAAAAGTGGACTCTCCTTCCTCGGCATATTCAACATTAATGTTGGACACCACTTATATGAAGAAACATCTACTTTTTAATTGGTATTTGACATTAATGTATGGGTCGAGTTCCCATGACCAACAAACGTTAACCATTTTTCTCGGCCGTGGATCCCGAGAATCCAACGGGGTTAATAGTGCTGAGCTGGAATCACTTTTGCAAGAGCAAAACCACCGTTGGATTCTCGGGATCCACAACCGAGAAGAAACTTTAACTTTTTGGGTTAACTTTTGTAAGTCATGGGAACTTGTTCCTTAATGTATTTGACAAAAGAACTTGGAATTTCCATTGCTTGGACCTTGAAAAGATAAACATTGTAACTAAACATGCCCTTAGTGGGTATACTAGCAACCAAACTAGAACCATCCCTAGCAAAGCCTAGAGCTCAACTATCAAATATGAAGGTAATATTCACCTTTGACTATTGAAAGAATTTTGAAAAATTTTGTTGTTTAATTATTTCTATCCGTATGTGATAAATAATAGCAATTAAATGGTCCAATATAACATTATAATGATCTCTTAAGTTCACCATTATGACCCGTTATGATCATTAAAACCGATCACATCAGTCACATCTGAGTTAAAAAGCGGTCAAAATATTATTTTTTATTATTATTTTTAATATAACCTCAATAATAGTAAAAAGGAATATTTTTTTTTTTTAAACTTTAAGATGGAGTTAGGCAGCCCCTACCAGATAATAATCACAAAAAGACTACATCCTAGTGTAAATCCTACCTTCCGCATCCTGCCCAAACTATGATGTCCAACTCCTCATGAAGAGGAGGGATAAAAACTATACAATCTTCGGCATGGCAAAGGGTGGAAAGAGCATCGGCAGCTCTATTAGTTTCTCTATATACATGGTGAATGTTAAACCAACTAAAACAACCTTTCCAATTTTTTATGGAATACGGAATCTTCATGCAATACCACGGACATGGTTCGTGTCAAGAATTAATGCATTTAACAGCCCTTAGAGTCACTTCCAACCTCAACTTTTTTGTATCCAATCTTTCTCATGATACTAAGAACTTTTTCTATAGCTTGGAGTTCGTGGAAGAGGACTGGCCTTCTAGATGTTCCTGCAGAGAACGCACATAAAACCACTCCATTAGAGTTTCTCATGCCTCCAAACCCAACATTGGCATGCTTCCTTGATCCATCAGTGTTGAGTTTGATCACTCCTTGAATAGGGGGTTTCCACTTGCATTATCCGACTTTGCTTCTTCTAAATTATTTCTGGACGTTCCAATCAATCACTAAGTTCTTGTTACGAGCCGTATCGTTGATCGAGCCTTCCCAATTAGCAAGGCTCTCTCTAACGGCCATTATTTTCCGAAAATAACGTCCATTATTTTCAATTAATTGCCCGTTGTAACTATAATCCCATTTTAGGATTTGAGCCTTATTTTTGAAACTACGAAGCGGGTTTGGCTTGTTACTATTATTTTTGTTATAACAGCCCTTTTTAAACCATGGATAACAAAACAATACACAATCATTCTCAAAGCAACAATAAAAGAATAGCTAGTACCACGATGTAAATACTCTTTACGATGGGGCCAATCTTTGTAAATGATTCGAATAGAAGCAAAAATACTTACCTAAAAGAAATTAGAAACAAAAATGTGAAGGAAGAGTTTGAAAAAAATGTTGGGTGGCACCTGGAGTTCCCCCAAACACTTCAGCAAAGTTGCAACTCATGAGAGAGTCCCACTGAAGTGGGAGGAGGAACTCTTGGGGACACCCAACTTGCCTTTGTTATCTTTGATCCACAGTGAAGAGGGTTAGCCACCTTCCTTCTCTATTTGTACTCTATTTATCTTTGAACCTGGACGCTTTTATGACCTTTGTGGGGGAAGAGAAACATATATAGGTTGGGCCCCCTTGTCATATCTTGGGTTACTCATATATGGTCTTGCTTTTGCACGTCTTTTTCCTTCTCTTAAAACAACTTACGATGTCTTGAGATATTTAAGGACAGTTTGTGATCCTTATAAAGGCACGAAAGCGGGATTTATCCTAGATTTTCTTCAAATTCTAAAATCCTACTTAGGTTCATCATATGATTCCAAACAAGGGGCATCATCCCATGATGTCATAAATCTAGGGCAAAGTCGAAACTAATTACCGACCACAATATCAAAGCTCGGGAATATTGAAACATGGACAGAGATTAGAAAAGAGACTTGCAGTGTAGGACTTCCAAAAGTGAAGATTCTCCTCAAACCAAGCAGAAATAACGACCAAGTTCAATGAATCTAGATCACCCACGAGAACTAAGCCGCAAGAACGACCGAGATCAAGGAATGTAGCTTATCCACGAGAACTAGCTCATAAATTTTCTTACTTTGAATGACCTAGGCTGAACTAGGCTGCAAGAACGACTTAGTTCAAGGAACATAGCTTATCCCCGAGAACTAGGCATTACCTTAAAAGATCAGAGATTACTGTACGTAATTAATGAGAAGCTAGGCCCACTGGATGTTTGGTGTTCCCTTGGGTTCCTCCAGCCGCTTCAGTAGTCGCGGGCTCTACTTACTCTCTACTGAAGGTTTTGGAGGAACTCTCGGTGTCATGCAACATTTATTCATATTTAGCTTCCTCTGTAATTCCATCTGCTCGTCCATGACCTCCTTGCATCGCAAAACGCTCTCGAGTTTCACTCCTTGAGTTAATAGGCATTATAAACAATTTGGTTAATTAGTTTTGCAGGCTCTTAACAATGTTCTTATTTGCAATGAAAATATATGGATTGATTTTTCAAATACAGAGGAAAATCAATTTGATTCGTTAGTTCTAACCATTGAATTTTAGTCTTCTTCATGGGTTGGTAGTGCGCCGCGGGCATTCGTGAGGTGTTGGTGAGCAGAGGCATTCCTTAGTAGAATTGGACTGACAAAAATCCTCAAATATGCGTCTCTCCACTGTGGCACTGTCAAATACACGTAGAAAAACATGTTGATACTATTTTCAAGAAGTTTAAATTTACAAGTTTGAAAACAGATTTATCAATGTGTATCTAAGGATGAAGAGACATCTTTGAAGATTTTTCTCAGAGACGCCTCTGGGAAAAAAAATAGATTCAACAAATCCAGCGGTATCTTGGTTTCCGTCGATTTCGACAAGCAAATATAGCTCTCCTATTCATAACGGTCTGGTGGCTCCTCCAACAGCCCGAAACCTGTCTGTCGACCCAGCTCCTCAAGAAATATTGTTCGAATACTAATATTTTGGAAGCAAAAAAAAATTCGTCAGCATCATGGTGTTGGAACAGTTTAATCGAAGCCAAGGATCAATGCAAACATCTGTGTCCATGGGTAGTGGGTTCAGGGGAATCAATCAATATCTGAAACGATAACTGGATTCTGGGGCCACCCGATCATCTATCACCCCATCCCCTCCCCCCCTTGTCGACCTCCAGACTGTCACCTATTGAAATTTCAAGATCTCATTCTCCCGTCTCGTCAATGGAACCAGGTACTGCTAGATTCTTTTTTTGATCCCGCCTCAGTGACAACCATCAAGTCCATCCCTCTAAGTCGATGCTCCTTCACTGATCGTCTTATTTGGACTCCCCATCAAAAATGTATCTTCACGACTAAATCTGCATACCACACTCTTACAAGAGATCTTTCCATCCCAAATCAAAGCCCTTTCCAAAACCCGCCATGGAAAAAGATATGGAAACTACAAATCCCCCGACATGCTTAGATTTTTATATGGTGCATGTTACGAGACATCCTCCCGACGAAGGCTACCCTTCATGCTAGAATCCCTACCCAAGGTTTAAAGGAGGCCGTTTTAACGGTTAAACGGACTGGGGGCGTTACCGTTTAAACCGTTTAAACGGCCGTTAAAACGGATTGAAACGGTCAGGGGCAAAAATAGAAAAAAAATGGGAAAAAATGGAATTAAACGGATTTTAACGGTTTTAACGGAAAAAAACAGAAAAAGTGGCGCTGAAATTCAAATTTTGAAATTTTAAAATTTTAAAAAAAAACGGAATTTAACGGAAATTAAACGGATTTTAACGGAATTAAACGGTTTTAACGGCCGTTTTTTTCACAAAAATTTTCAAAATTACATGGCTGTTTAAACGATTTTAAAGGCCGTTTAAATGATTTTAACGGCCGTTAAAACAAAAAAACGGCCATTTTTTTCAAAAACGATACAATGCGTTTAAACGGTTTTAACGGAAATGGGCTTGGGGCGTTACCATTTAACGGCCGTTAAAACCGTTTAAACGGCCGTTTTTAAAACCATGTCCCTACCATTCAGCCTCACTGCCCTCGTTGTCATCACCAATCAGAGACAGTCCTTCATGCGCATTATTCTTTTGTCCTATCAGTGCAAAAATTTGGTATGCATCTACTCTCTCTCTCTCTCTCTGGGTACCAATTGTTTCACGGATCAACAACTTGGAGATTGGTTAAATGGGCTTATTAAATGCCTTTTTTTTTTTTTTGCTAAGTGTAATTGTATAGAAGGAAAACGAAGCTATACACACTAGACAAATCTATAATATATGGCGTGGGGATCCTCCTTTTCCGGAGAAAAGGAGGCCGCTGTATTAAATGCCTCACATGATGATGACAATGAATCAGAGCCTTATACCGGGGACTATGTATGCATCTTAACGTGGAGATTATGGTATTTGAGGAATGATCTTATCCACGGTACACCTCAAGAATACAGATTCTCCATCATATTCCAGATTACTTCTCATCAACTGCTTCCACGAATGCTCCAGCCAAATGCGTGGCTAAATATGGTCCCCTCCTCTGTTGGGTAGTCTCAAATTAAACA
The DNA here is from genome assembly GCA_035048495.1 of Euptelea pleiosperma. Taxonomy (NCBI): domain Eukaryota; kingdom Viridiplantae; phylum Streptophyta; class Magnoliopsida; order Ranunculales; family Eupteleaceae; genus Euptelea; species Euptelea pleiosperma. Next base: position 7,587,866 of record CM068544.1, read on the forward strand.
CGGATGCATCCTGGAACTGTAGTACCGGCGTCTCAGGATATAGTTTTATTTTAAGGGATCACTCAAATTATTGTCTTCTGGCAGGAGGAACTCGGGCAAAATCAAAGTCAGCAGAAGAAACTGAAATCTGGGCCATAAAATGAGCGCTGGAGTTGATCTCTCAATTCCAAGGTGGGTCTCTAATAGTGGAAGCAGATGCAAAAATGTTGTAGACAATCTTCATCATCGGTCTTTTGAAGTGGGATGGTCATCACTAGCTTTTGTTTGAGCAAAATGCTCAACCACGTAAAGGAATACGGTATTAGCTGGGCATTACTAGTCTGCACACATAGGTCTTTGCGTGCAAACATTTGCGGCATTTGCATGTGCTCGATGGCAGAACATCTATCCAACAAATATTTTCATTAGACCCAATCATTCTTTGCCAAAAAGTGGTCTAATGTTTGTAAAGTAGCTGAAAACAGTTGCAAACAATGTGAATATTTTCCCAAACATTTCCCTGCAAATTAACTACAGACAAGATACCAAGTAGGCCCTTAAAAAATGAAACATAAGAGAAATAATTAAAACTTATTCAACAACCAAAAAGCTCCTGTCTAGCTATGCCCTCATATATTAGATACTAGTAGGTGGCCCATGCCCACGGCACTCTCCAACAAAGCGTTTGCCAAAATCGGGTGAGTGGTTTAGATCCACCATCCATTTGGGGCGATAAGATCTCGGCCATCCCTTGTGAAGCTGATAAGAGGGTGGATAAGCGACTTCTCTGTTTTGCTATATAGATGTATAGTGGGTGGCCCGTGCCCTCGGTACTCCCCTACAAAGAATTTCCCAAAATCGGGCGTGTTAGTGGTTGAGATCTATAGTCCATTTGGGAGATAAGATCTCGGCCATCCTTTGTGAAGCAGATAAGAGGGGTCTAAGTGGAGAGACAATTTTTCTGTTAAATTAATCCATTGATGGTAGCCCTTGGCTCAGTACTGAAAGGAAAATTCTACCTCACGGATAACCGGATAGAAAGATGTGCGGTTGAGGCCATTGACCGTTGGATTCAAGAGATCCACGGTCCACCAGATACCAATTGCGAAGGATAAAATAGTTATTGCATCATGGACCGTGGATCTCTTGAATCCAATGATCACTAGGCAGACTATTTTTCAATTTTATTCTTGTTTTTTTTCTTGGTTTGTGTCTGAGTCTGAGAGTGGGGTGGAGAGTGGCTGGTAGAGAATGTATGGGAGTTTTGGATTTTCACATTGTTATGATTATTATTAATTGTGGGCTTTCCATGAACAAAAATTCAATTGGGACACATTTGATTGCCAATGTTCCCATGGGAAAATTGCATTTTCTAGAGAAAACACAATTTTTCATTGTTTTATAGCCATTTTAAATTGGCAAAATTTTCTCGAGCAAACGATATTTTCCTTCAAACCCGGAATTCATTTCCATTCAACATAGGTGAGAATTTGTTTACACGCAAAAATACACTAATTTTCTCATACAATTGGAAAATGTATATTTTCTGGGGTGCAATCAAACAACCATTTAAGGCATTTTCCCACATGTATTTTCTCTAGAAAGTTTTTCAATGAAAAAGAGGATTTTCTCAAGGGAAAGTTTCCGTTCAATCAAACATGCCCTTAGTGATGTCGGTACCACTCACCAAACAAAACTACTCCAAATGAAAATGCTACTCTCGAATAAAATTTTAAGTTCTGTTTTAATACTAACTGACTATATTAATCAAAGCTAAATGCCAAGAAAATGAAGACCATGTCATAAAAATGACATCTGCTCTGCATGCTTATTAATCTGACGATTTCCTATGAGAGAGAGAGAGAGAGAGAGAGAGAGAGAGAGAGAGAGAGAGAGGATGTGGCATCTCGTTAGGGCATATCCCATAAAAGAAGAATGCTCTCAATTTACTTTTTTAGAGAGGATGAACTTGGACATATATAGAATCCAACCTCTATGATAAACTTATGGGACAATTTTAGAAGAATGCGTTTTTAAATTGAAAATTTTTGACATACCCCTTATGTTATTTTGAAAATTTGACATACCGCCCCACAATTTGAAAAAGCTGACATACCCCCCCTATGACTCGGTCCACTGTCATTTGACCAGTGTTGTCCCGGAGTTGACTACCAAATTTGTATTAAATGATAGAAATGCCCTTTTCTTCAACTTTGGAAAGGGTTTGGGCTAAAACTTAAACCCCAAATCGAATGGCTGTGGAGGACGACCAGCCAAGAGACTCCAAAGGGTTGGCTGCCCATCACTGGCGACTAACCCACCGGAGTCTCATGGGTGGCGGACCACTACTCCGGCAACAATTTAAAACTCAAGGTTTAAAAAAATACAAAAACATACAATTATATTTCTAAAAATTTTATTAACAAAAATGAAAAATAAGAATACGAGCAATTTAGATTTTCAGCTTTGAGAGATGGATTTTGGAAAGATGTGTTCTCTCAATTTTAAAAAGAAATTGCATTCTCTTGTGAGTTTTATCTATTTTTATTGAGTTTTTTTTTTTTTCAATCTTTGCTTAATTCATAAAAAAAAAAAATCTTAGGTTTACAAACATGGGCTTTTATTTTTATTTTTATTCTCCTCTTTTCATGTTTGATTTGGGGTTTGGGTTTTGGCCCAAACTAACCCTTGAAGACAAGGGCAGTTTTGTCCATTAATACAAATTTTGATAGTCAACTCGGGTCAACATTGTCAAATGACAGTTGACCGAGGCATGAGGGGGTATGTCAACTTTTTCAAATCATGGGGTGTATGTCAAATTTTAAAAATAAGATGGGGGATATGTCAAAAATTCCCTTTTAAATTTGAAGGAACAATTCTGAAAAGGATCGGGCTCTAGGGACCCCCTTTTTTCTGACCCCTCTCGTGTTTGTGTGCTCAACCATTGGATTCCAAATATCCAACGATGGTTTTCAGCGCTGAGCTGGCATCACTTTTTCACTTTTTGGGGAGCTGACAACCACGTTGGATTCATGAAATCCACGGCCTAGCTCACGAACACCGAGAGGGGTCAGAAAAAGGAGGACATCCTCATTTTTTCTCATTTTACCCTCATACAGCTCATACTTGTGTAGGTATAGTAGGGATCTCATTCATGCAATTTTTTGAAAAAGAAAATTAAAGTGAGTTATTTATAAAAAAATTTCCTTTGAAAAAGTATTTTTTTTGTAGTTTAAAGGTTTTGAACCTTACACTTCTTCGGTTTTGCAAACCTTATAAAATATTTAAATGAAAATTTGGAGGAAAATTTAGAGCCTTATATTGGTAAGTCTGTTCATATTTGTTAAAACTTTTGTCACAAGTTACTTGAAAGTCTAAAGGTTTTTGAGCTTATTATTTGGTGGTTGAGCCTAAAGGGTGGAGTCCTTGGGTTTCCCAATTTCGTACCTTATTGGCATAACTCTACATAACAAAAATAGACAAATTAATTAATACGCGCATGCACGCATGTCGAACCAGGTTGGGCTGTGGGTCACGGGGTTTGAAAGATTGCTCGTTTTTTTACAAAAGTTTTTGAAATTACGATGTTTTAAATCATTAAATAGAACATTGATGCACCTTTTCCAAAACAACAATACATGATTTTGAAAAGACCACTCCTTTATTATTTATAAAAGTCTTGTTACTATTTTTCTTAATCACGGGCACAGATCATAGAACAAAAACTCTTATCTCATACGAATTACTTTCAATCAGAATCAATATTGTGTTCAGAAGAAATTCTTCCTCTCCTACTTTTGTTTTTCTTCTACAGTACAGCAGTATATAAGTTCGATATACCCTTCACTATTAGCTAGTAGTCGAAGGTAGAGAGATCGTTGAATCATGGGAAATGATCGTCCAGAGCCTGTCAACTATTGTAATAGTAGGGGATAAATATCACTTTTAGAGCAACGAGCATTGCTCATGCCTCGATCTGCAAACTGATAAGTTTCAAAATTAATATTCATTATTAACATGTTACACATTCAATGTCTTCTTCTATTCTCTTCTGTTATTTAATTTAGAATTCTGAATTTCTGTAAGATATTTACAAACAAACAGAACAAATTAACCAACAAATTAAAACTAATTTCATATAATGTAAATCCATGGAGTTTTTCATTATTTTTCACATAATTTTAAACATCAAAATCAAACCATTTGCGATGAAGCGATTCGTTTCAAGATGAGTTGTTTCATACATCAAAAGTTTTTTCTCAGAACCTCTCCATCCCAATTGTCACAAGATTATCAAGCTTGAAGAGATATCCTTCCCGTGAGCCTTCTTCTTCTTCTTAACTGCACATTTATTCTTTTTCCTCTTTCCTTTCTCCTCTTTGATAAATTCGAATATCTAAAGGACTTTTAGATTTTGAGGATGAAGACTTTCAGAGTCACATACACTGCAAGAAATGAGAGAGAACAAAGGGGAACACCTCCAAAATAAATGAAAAGAGATTTAAATGGTTAGTTCTTACCCAAAAAAATTCTAGATATCCTCTAAGAACAATCAAAGATAAACTGGTACAAACAAAACAGAAATAACTTTATGATATTTTTTATATCAGTTTATGCTAGTTATTTTTTGCATTTTTTTGTTCTGTTTATACTAGTTGTTGCAGCTTTGGTCATTCTTAAAGAAAACTCATAAATTTTGGGTAAGAAACGTGACTAATCAAGAATTGATTGCCCATGGCCCCCTAATGGACATACATACCGGAAATCAGTTTAATTGTTGATCTCTGGCATTTCAATCAATGTACCCAAAAAATGCTCGAATCCAACAACTAGAGATCACCAATCAGGCTGATTTGTGGTAAGCTATAATCATTCATGAGTTAGCTAGAGGGGCCAAAGAGTGGGTCAAATGGTGCATTTTCAAGCACCCCACGATATTGCAACAAGATAGAAATACCACAAAAAAAAAAAATCAGCAAAAAGGTATATATCGCCTATCTTGTGAAGGTCCTCCAAGCAAGTTCTATGGGGGAGAGCGAGAGCGAGAGCGAGAGCAAGAGATGTTCTAGATTGATGTATGTGTGTGCGTGTGTGTGAGAAAGGAGCAGGGCCGGCTCAACCCTAAGGTCAGTAAGGCGGTCGCCTTAGGTCCCATGTGAGAGAAGGCCCCCAGCCCAGGTGAGAGAAGGCCCCAGTCCACTAACCGCATGGATGTTTAGCCCACCTCTTGTTGATCATACAAACCAAAAATTAACCTGATTGGTCATCTCTAGCGATAGATTTTAGTGCCTTTTAGGATTTGATTATAGCCATTGGATTCAAGCATATTTTTTGAGTAGTAAATGCAATGGCTAAAAATCATCAATCAAGCTGATTTTTAGTGTGTTTATCTTCCAGTATGTGGGTTGAACATCCACAGTCATTAGGCACAAAAAATGATCTATATATGGCCGCAAGAGTCCTCGGCATGGACTGCAACGGAAGTCCTGTTCATCTAATTTTTTTTTCAATAGCTTGCGATTATCATGAATAGTTGTTAAATAAGATTTTCTACCATATAGAGAATTAAAAATTTTAATTAATACCTATATTAATGGGTCAGGATTGGTGGACAACCATTTTTGACAACCATTTTGGGGGACCCACATAGAAAATGAATTCCTCACCATATAGATCACCCCCCAAAAAAATATGCCCATTCTGAAATTTCTAACCCCATCAAATGTGGTTTTCAAGTTACACCGTGAAAATAAATGGTCAGTAGTTCTTCAACTTCTAAACCAGTCTACGAATATCGGAATGATTTGAATTTTTGTGAGGATGATCTCCTCACCATAGAGAGATCATCCTCTTCAAAAATCAGCCGTTGATTCATCTTCTAAGTGGGTCCACCAAATGGTTGTCAAAAATGGTTGTCCTCCGATCCCGATCCTATATTAATATATTAAATATTAAAAGGTCTCACATGGAATTTTCGCCTTAGGCCTCAACTTGCATCGAGATGGCCCTGGAAAGGAGAGGGTGTTGTGTGTGGGGTTTCAAGCTTGCCGACGTTAAACGTTCTGGCAAACGCCATTTTTAGCTCAATTACAAGACCAAGTGGCCGAAGATAAAGCGGTTAGGTAGCTCTCCAACACTTTGGGATAGTAGCCGGAGAAGGACTGCAATAAGACAAGTTTGCCGAAAAACAAGACAGAGAGATGGATGCAACTCTCTCTCTCTCTCTCTCTCTCTGTAAAAAGTAAAAAAAAAATAATAATTTTATTAGGTTGTCATTGGCTTGTCCAGTGTATAGGATTTAATGACTCAGATGGGTAACTAAAGCAAGTGTCCAAAAGTGAACTCTCCTTGGTATATTCAACAATGTTGAGCAGGGCCGGCTCTACTTTAAGGCCATTAAGGAGGTCGCCTAAGGCCGCTTGGTGAGAGAAGGCCCCCAGCCCAGGCACTAACCACATGGATTTTTAGCCCATCCCTTATTGGCTATACAAACGAAAAATCAGCCTGATTGATTATATTCTAGCCGTTGAATTCAAGTAAGATTTTTGGGTATTAAATACAATGGCTAGAAATCATCAATCAAACTGATTTTTAGTGTGTTTATCCACCAATAGGAGGTCTAAACATCTGGGCCCAAAAAATGATCTATGTAGGGCCACGAGAGTCCTCTGCATCAACAGCACCAGGAGTCCTCTGCATCTAAATTTTTTCCATAGTTTTTGATTATCAAGAATACTTTTTATATAAAATTTCCAATAATATAGAGAGTTTGAATTTTTAATTAATATCATATATATTAATATATTAAATATAAAAAAAAAGGATCTTATATAGAGTTTTTGCCTTAGGCCTCAACTTGTATCGAGACGGCCTTGATGTTGAGCACCACTTTCTCTGCACAACAATCAGGGTAAGTATTTACTGTGATTTATGTCTCCCAAAGGTAGCTTTATGTGCTTTTTTAACGTTCCAATTTTATGTGAAGAGGCATTTGATTTTTAATTAGTAGTCGACATGAATGTATTTGAAAAAAAAACATGGACTTTCCATTGCTTGGACCTTGCAAACATAAACATTGTAACCAAATATGCCCTTGTGGGTATTTATCAGCTCAGCTCTGAAACCACCTGCTGACTATTGGAAGAGTTTTCAAAAAACTCACCCTAAAATGACAGGCTCCGGTTACAGGACACAATATGAGCCACGTGGCTCACTCTTATAGGACTCTGACCGTATGGATATTTGTCCAATTCCTAAGTGGACCTACAAACCAAAAATCAGCCTCAGTAGTGTTTTATAGCCGTTGGATTGGACTTATTCTCATGGGTTGATCTCAACTGTGGGAATTTGAGGTACAAAGATCCAACATCTAGAAATCACTTTTAAAGAAGAGTATGAAAAAATGTTGGGTGGAACCTAGAGTTCCCCCAAACACTTCAGCAAAGTTAAAACTCATGAGAGAGTCCCACTGAAGTGAGGGGAGGAACTCTTGGGGACACCCAACCTGCCTTTCTTTTCTTTGATCCACAGTGAAGAGCCTTACCCACCTTCCCTCTCTATTTATACCCATACCTTCTATGTCAGTGTGAGTGCTAGCTTAGTACTAGAGGATGGGCTATATTCATTGAACCTGGACGCTTTTTTGACATTTGTGGGACATGAGAAACATAGGCTATCTGTTGGGTTACTCATGTATGGTCTTTTTCCTTCTCTAAAAGCAGGTCACGATGGCTTTAGATCCTATGGTGGAAGTGGGGTATTCTAGTTTTTCTTCAACTTCTAAAATCTTTTATAAGCCAAAAAGTTAGTTTGGATGTGTTTCATATTTTAACTTTTGAAAAGTTAAAAACTAAATTAAAATTGAAACTAAAATTTTTAGCTTTTAACTTCTAAGAGAAATTACTTCTCAAAAATTATAACACCTCGACTTCTAACTTCTACTACAAGTAGAAGTGCTTTTACTTCTCGTTCCCCAACGCCCGTGAATAGAAAATTTTATGGTGTCGTGGACTAGGGCTAGGGTTATGTCCCACCCAAGAAACAGCCCACTGCATATACAGTGTGAGTGGGGTACAGGGAGCATCATCCCATGATCTCATGAATCTGACAAAGGGCAAAATCGAAACTAATTACCAACCACAATATCAAGACTCGAGAATATTGAAAATATGGACACAAGTTAGAAAAGAGACTTGGAGTGCAAGTTCCAAAAGTGAAGATTCTCCTCAAACCAAGCAGATATAACGACCAAGTTCAATGAATCTAGATCACCCAAGAGAACTAGGCTGCAAGAACGACCGACTTCAAGGAATGTAGCTTATCCAAGAGAACTAGTTCATAGATTTTCTTACTTTCAATAACCGAGTCTGAACATGTTGATGTAAGTGATAGTTTTTCGTTACTCATGTGAACACAGTCCAGTGTCGTCAGACACTGTGCAAGATGTACTGTTAGGCCACTGATCATATGCCCTTGGATATATGAAGCCTACAAGAGGGGGAGACAACCGTTGTGTTTTGTTATATAGATTGTAAAGGATGATTTAGGAGAAAATGGCAAAATAGAAAAAGTTTAACAATTTAAGGGATAAATTTGGAATTTTAAAATAGATGGGCGGATTTAATAATTTCGCAATCTAATGGACAATTTTGAAAGATTCAAATGTAGTTGGTCCCCTAATACAATTTTTGAAAGGGATAATTGTTTGATCAAATTGTTTAGAAATTTCACCAATGAAATGGGGCGAAACTAGAAAAGAGTTGATAAATTGGAAGATTTGATGTCCCATTTATATGTTCTATGTTCTGGCCATTCAAGAGGCTGCTCAAGAGTTCGACTGTATGATAGATGATCATGTGCATTGATGGTAGCCCTTGGCTCAGTACTGAAAGGAAAATTCTACCTCACGGATAGCCGGATAGAAAGATGTGCGGTTGAGGCCATTGACCATTGGATTCAATAGATCCAGCCCACGGTCCACCACGCAACAATTGCGAAGGCTAAATAGTTATTGCATCATGGACCATGAATCTCTTGAATCCAACGATCAATAGCCTCAACTGCACATTTTTCTTCCGGTTATCCGGGGTAGTACAACTCTAAGTGAAAACATAAAGTATGCTAAGACATACATCGTATCATAAATTGGCGTTTGCATTTTATACTTTCATTATTAAACAATATTATGCTTCAAAATGAAATATTTGCATTATATGATATATTCTCTATTCTTTCACACTAATTTTCAATTTTATTCTTGTTTTTTTCCTGGTTTGTGTCTGAGAGGGGTGGAGAGTAGCTGGTAAAGAATGCATGGGAATTTTGGATTTTCACATTGTTATGATTATTATTAATTGTGGGCTTTCCATGAACAAAAATTCAATTGGGGCGCGTTTGATTGCCAATGTTCCCATGGGATAATTGCATTTTCTCGAGAAAACACAATTTTCCATTGTTTGATAGCAATTTTAAATTGGGAACTTTTTCTCGAGCAAATGATATTCTCCTTCAAGCCAGGAATTCAATTCCATTTGACATAGTGATAATTTGTTTACACGCAAAATTACCCTCTAATTTTCTCACACAATTGGAAATTGTATTTTTTCTAGGGTGCAATAAAACAACCGTTTAACTATTTAAGGCATTTTCCCACATGTATTATCTCGAGAAATTTTTTCAAGGGAAAAGTGGATTTTCTCTAGGAAAAGTTTCCGTTCAATCAAACACATCCTTAGTGAATGGTAGAGGTGTCAATGGGTGGGTCGGTTCCGGTTCGATTCTGGTTCTTATCGGTTCAGGTCTTTAACGATTCCGGTTCTCAAAGTGATGGATCCGTAACCGATAATGTACTTTCTCTCGGTTCTGGTTCTGGTTCTGGGTATATTGGGTCCAATCTTGATAATATGAGATTCTTTACACTATATTTATATATTGGTTCCGATTCTTATCAGTTCGGTTTTGGTTCCGATTCTGGTTCCAGTTCCCGTTCCTATCAATTTTAGTTCCATATTAGACTACCCAAAATCGGAACCAATATTTTTTGTTCGATTTCGATTTCGGTTCCTTTCTAATCGATTCCTAAAAATGTGGAACAAAAACCGATGTTTTCGGTTCCAATTAAACGGGTAAAATTGACACCCCTAGTGAATGGTAGTCAACATGGTATCAGAGCCTTAAGGCCTAGGAGGTCGCGGGTCATTCATCAAATCTCCAGCGGAGTGTATTCCCACTGAGGAGGCATGTTAGTGGATGGTTTGTCATCCCGCACACGTATTGTGTTGGCCCGACAACCCGCTGGTATACATAGTTGTTTCGCCTTTCCCCACAAGGTCAATCTTTGGGAGTAAATGGTTGTTTAACAGGTAGCACCCACCAAACAAAACTACTCCAAATGAAAATGCTACTCTCAAATAGAAATTTAACTGCCAAGAAAATGAAGACCATATCATAACAAAGACATCTGCTCTGTATCCTTATTATATTTTTATTGTTTTTTCTAATTAGAAAATTATTTAGATCTGACGATTTCCTATGAGAGAGAGAGATAGAGAATTAATGGAGGATGTGGTATCTCAGTAGGGCATCCCATAAAAGAAGAATGCTCTCAATATACTTTTGTAGAGAGGATGAACTTAAACATAGAATCCAACCTCTATTATGGGACAATTTTAGAAGATTCTATTTTTAGACTTGAAAGAGATATTTTGAAAAATGTATAACTCAAGAGGCAATTCTATAATGATATTTTTGATGAGCAGCTCTATAATGATTTGTGCAAGACAAAAAAGCATTCTCGGATTTTTTTTTTTTTTTACAATGGAATAAAAGAATAAAGGAACAGGTTCCGAGGACCAACTTTTTGCGCTAATAATTTCACTAATGCTCTCGGGCATAGATTCCAAGAATCCAATGGTGATTGTGCTTTGGCAAAAAGTAAATCCAGTGAATGCTATCAGCACACACAACCACTTAATTTGTATTCTCAAAATCCAAGCCAGAAAGCATTAGTGAAATTATTAGTGCAAAGAAGTTGGTCCGTAGATTCCAACCCAAGAATAAAATATCTCTGGCACCTCTGCCAAGGTCTCCTCATAACAATAGAAATTAATTACAACTAGTCAGTTATTGTGGTTTGGAGAAGTAAACTTTACATGTTCAAGTCGAGTCCATTTTCGATTACTTGCTTTAGTGATCTATCTCAATCACTATAGCATCTACACTTAACACGCATTTATGAAAACTCATGTTTTACTAATTTACAATTACAGCCTGAAATACTCTACCTGTTATCACCTATACTACAAATGGATGGCTTTCATAAATTTAGACCATTAACCCCAAATTCACTATTGAACCTGCAACTTTCCACATTTTTTCTCATTTTACCCTCATACAGCTCATACTTGTGTAGGTAGGGATCTCATTCATGCAGTTTTTAAAAAAAAAAATTAAGGAGATAATTATTTATAATTTTTTTCTTTTCAAAAAACAATTTTTGTAGTTTAAAGGTTTTGAACCTTAGACTTTTTAGGTTTTGCAAACTTTATAAAGTATTTAAATTAAATAAAATTTTGGAGGAAAATTTAGAGCCTTGTATTGGTAAGTTTGTTCATATTTGTTAAAACTTTTGTCCCACGTCACTTGAAAGTCTAAAGGTTTTTTAGCTTATTATGTGGAGGTTGAGCATAAAGGGTGGAGCTAGCCCTGTGGATTCCCAATTTTGTGCCCTATAGGCATAACTCTTTACAACAAAAAAATATACAAACATGCGCACGCACGTCGAGCTAGGTTGGGTTGTGGGTTACGGGGTCGGAAAGATTGCTTATCTTTTTAGACAAGTTTTTGAAATTATGATGGTTTTAAATCATTAAATAAAACATTAATACACCTTTTCCAAAACAACACTACATGATTTTGAAAAGATTCATTTATTATTTAAAAAGTCTTGTTACTATTTTCTTAAGCACAGACACATAATAGAACAAAAACTCGTATCTTATACGAAACACTTTCAATCAGAATCAACGTGTTCAGAAGAATTCTTCCTCTCATATTTTTATTTTTCTTCTTCAGTTTAGTAGTATATATGAGTCTGACCAGTAGGGATGAATCAAATCTCTGCGAGTTAGTTTTCCATAGCTATTCTCATATTCTAGAGATTCGATTAGATCAGTGAGATATGATCGAAACACTAACTATAGTACAAATCTGCTAGATTTGAAGTCCGGTATTACAGTTCGATTTCTGATAGATAGATGAAGTTTTTGGACTTAGCTCCAGAAGAACTCTTTTTGGTACTGTGAGTTAACTTTCTGACACTATTTCCGTATTCTAGAAATTTGATCTGCACAGTGAGATATGGTCAAATCACTGACAGTAGCTCGAATATGCCAGATTCGGACTTCATTTTTTGCAATGCGATTTCGTGTACGAAGATGAACTTTTTGGACTTCGCTAGAGAAGGACATTTTTGAGGTTCTGTGAATCATCTTTTCAGAACATTAAGCAGATTCCAAAAATTCCATCTGTGCTGATCATAGTGATCAAAACACTGACAGTAGGTCAAAAAATCTAAATTGAGTTTGTGTGTTGTGTGACATTTTCGAAAGGAAAGATGGTTCTTTCGAGGATCGCTGTAAAGATTAATTTTAGATCTCTGCAAGACCTTTTCGTAAATGTATGACCATTCACAGATTCTTTATGACAAAGGAGATATGGTCAAAATAGTACCTTGTTGTCCTATTTTCCCTTTGTTAAATTTTGAGACTTGACCGAGTAAACTGGCTTGACTCATACTAGACCGAATTTGACTTTATAAGTTACCGAAGACTTGACGTACGAGTTCTTGGTTAATTCTAATTATTTCATAATAAATATCAATTAGGTTATATAACAACTTAGTCGATCAAACGTACTTAACTCTGATAATTGAACAATCGCTTAGGATCATTCTAAGTTATTTTTATACTTAATATCTTTCAGACTTGGTAGATTTTGGAATGAACCTTAGTAGTCTAACCAATCTAATTGGACCACTATGGAACATTCATAGATCACCTCAGGGTTTAGGTATAGGTCAATCCATATGTGTTTGGGTTGTATCTGGATATCCGAATTCGTGGCCGGCGTGATAGACGAAAATGATCATTTCTTTGTATACGTCAGTCGATAAGCTCTTTGGGTTGATAGCCAAGATATTCTCCTCATAAATTAAATCTAACGATCTTGATCTTCCTATCCAATTACTTCTCATCCTCTATGAATAATTTCTTAAAAATCGAAAGTGCGCAATGGTCTAAAATTGCTGCAAATTGGCATTTTTGGTGTAATGCGTTTGAGCAGTGGAATTGGAGAGTGTCAAGCCAAACTTTTAAATGGCACCTCCTTTTTTACTAAAAGCATGTTTTTTTTGTAATTTGGTAATATTCAAACCATCAACAAAACAAACTACCCATATCCCTAATGTGATTTGTTTTCCTTTTTCCACGGCCTCATGAAACCAAGTAGGGGGCGTGCCGGGGGCAGAATCCCATAAGGTATGGAGAGAATAGAGTTTAGTCCATTTGACAACAGTATGAGTAACAGAATTAGATACACGTCCAACAAATTTAAAGGATAAGTAAGCAAATTAAAGACTTTGAAACTTCCCAAATGCTGGCGCAAACTCTCGAATAGTACCATTCTAAGTCCGAGGAGCCAACTTGCAAATCCTCCACCACTCCTTTAGCATTGAACTCACAATCAACCTGTCCAAATTTGAGTCCTTTGCAGTATAGAGGCCTTTTAGGATAGCATGTGCTTGTGCTTGTGCCTGTGCCTCTGCCTCCTCTGAGTATTGAGCACTTGAGAGGTAACCTCGTGCAAGAATAATTTTTGATGACACATTACGGATTATAAAACCAAGACCTGCCTTCTGGGAGGTATGCGACCAAGCTGCATTAGTATTCATCTTCAACCAACTCTCCCCGAGTGGGGTCCCCACTCGGGGGTCCACCCTTGAACAATGGGGGATGTCTTTGTTGTGAGGTCAAGGTTGATAATAGAATTGGCCAAAGCTATAAGTTGGGATGAGTGAGTTTTCTTTTTGGAAAATACACAATCATCCATGTTTCATCACAACCGCCACATAAGCAAGATAGTAAAGTTCAAGTAGTGTAAGTGCTAGTCACTATGATTTTTTTCTTCACACAAAGTAGCTAGACGTTGGGGGATTTGGTCCTTTGATAATAGAGAAGGTCGTAGAGAAAGATACGAAGCAAACCAGGTGCGGTCGCTGAAAGGGCATTTGAATACAGCATGGATTGTGTCTTCCTCGGGATAACTACATAGAGGACAGGTCACATCAATCTGAGGGATTCAAGCACGAAGTTGATCAGCTCGCGTGGGGAGGATATCCCGAAGGAAACGCCAGAAGAATAATTGAGATCGATAAGGAATTTGCAGTTTCTAGATAGATGCCCAAATAGAAGGGGGAAGACCTGGTTGATCATAGAAGGTAGATTTTGCTTGATAGCTCAGAAGGCTGACTTGACCTAGAGGTTTCCAAAAAGACGATCAGCTTCTTGACGTCCCTTAGTAGGAATATTTTGTATAAGGGTTGTTGTCTCAAGGAGGAAAATGGAGTTAATCAATGAATGATTCTAGGAGCCCGATGGTTAGAACAGGTCAGCCACTCTCCTCACTGTGCCGTCAGGGGGACAAGGGCCCATATGTTTCAGTTCTGGGAGGGATATTAGGTGCCAAGGATCATCCCAGATTTTGATACCTTGCCCAAAAGCTATTATCGCGAAACAAGGTTTAAGAAGATCATTTGCACACATTATACTCTTCCAACACCAGGTTGTTCTGGGCCTTAAATTCATGTGGTAATTCCATTTAAATTTTGGATCGATATTTAAATCTTTTTTTAAAACAAGCTAGTAAGGTTGTCATCGGACTTGTCAGGTTTATAGGATTTAGTGATCCAGATGCGTAACTAAAGCAAGTGTCAAAAAGTGGATTCTCCTTCCTTAGCATATTCAACATTAATGTTCGACACCACTTTCTCTGCACACCAATTAGGGTAAGTATTTGCTGTTTAAATCAACGCTTGAATGGGGCACTTCTTGGATTGGTCACAAATGAACGATTGTACGAGCCGATCTGAAGACCATTACCCATCTCTTTTCTTTTCTTTTGGACATGCTCATGCCCCGACTTTCGATGGATCAGATCGATTGGTTCCACCCAGTCAACCGCGTTCTATTGCTGGTGCATATGCAAACCAGTGGATCAACGAACCGCGGAACCAAAGGTGAACCAGCTGGGCGAGCTCAGAAGCGGCTGGTGTCCACTCAACAGCTTTCCCTAACCGCCCCTCGGCAGGAGTGCATGTACCGGTATTCAACCGCCTCTTCTGCACCCTCTCTTGGCTCTCCAAATGATTTTGTTTCTCTGGCCACTGCTTCCCTTCTATTTATGCACAGAACAACCTTAGCACTTCGGCCCCAGGCCGTAGTTTGCTAGCTTCAAAGCAGCGAGCGGAGCTTTCAGAAGCGAGCCACGCTAGCCTAGCTAGCTAACGTTTATGGTTCGATCATTTGCACCCATTAGTTGGCCCACTGGATTACCCAACCTGGTTTTAGCCAATGCAAAATTATACAAATGTAATAGGCAAGCAAATCAATAGTTAGTAGTCCCAAGCTAGCACCTTCGCTTGAAAATGCAAAACTGTGGTTTACGTGTCCCAAAGGTTGCGTGCTTTTTTAACATTCCAATTTTATCTGAAGAAACATCTACTTTTAAATTGGTATATGACATTAATGTATTTGAAAAAAAAAACTTGGAATTTCCATTGCTTGGACCTTGCAAAGATAAAACATTGTAACTAAACATGCCCTTATTGGGTATACTGGCAACCAATTAGAACCATCCCTAGCAAAGTCTTCAGCTTGACTATCAAATATGAACGTGATATTCACCACCTGACTATTGAAAGAATTTTCAAAAATTATGTTGTTTATTTCTATCTATATACGATAAATAATAGCAATTAAATGGTCTTATCTATTATCTATACTAAAGCTCGGCACTGCTGAGGTGGCGCACTCTCCATCTTTTTTTCGTTGTTTTTTCCAAAAACACCCTTTGCATAAAACGTCTCCTTTGGTGCCTTCCCGCGTTCCAACTTTCTCTCCTTCTATGTCTCTTCCACTCCCAATGCATCTCTCCCTCTTCCCTTCTCTCCAACAATCTAATTCCTAAACCCATTACATTAACTCTCATCAATTAATGTCATGATTGTCTCCACACTCACCTAAAATTAGGAGCTCCTCATTTCATTGGATTCAAGCCACGTGTTACTCCTTCTCAGAGCCGACAGCTTCGATCAATATCATTGCATTTATAGATTACACATTACCAAATCGATTTGCCTTATCCTTAACGCTCTTCTTAATTCCTAAACGTCTCCTCCTCAATTTTTTTTTTTTTATATATTTTCGTTCTAAATGTCTCCCATAACTGACGTCTCTGAGTCTTCTCCAACGGGTTGGATATAAATAAGGTGGTTCTTTTTCCTATGATGAGAACAGAATGAATGGAAGATCTCATTCGGGTCTGATTTCTGTAGAAAAAAATAGATCCTTCGAATTATGTTATGTTCATACCCGTCGCCCCTATCTCTGTGATGAGTATGCTCGCCCCTCTTGCCTTTGTTGTTGGGTTGCATATGGCAAAGGAAGCTTTGTAAGATTGACATTGATTTATTCAAGATGTAAAGATCATTAGCCGAATAGTTAGTATCCATAGAGGAGATGAAGTGTTCGATTACCGTGGTAGAAGATTTGGGTGGGAGATGTACGCGGTGAAAGTAAAGAAAATCCGGATTCAAAGAAGGGATCTAGAACAGAAAATCAAGATTGACTTGCTTCTATAGTTCTATTTTCTTTTGTCGTCAAGCTACAAAGAAAGGGATTTGATACGTGAAGACGAAAACCCCATGACATGTTTTTCTTTACTTTATGAGTTAGGTTTAAAGATTTCAAGTTGAACTATATAGAGATCTAGGATTCATGTATCATGATCCTTAGCTTTTTACTGTTGATTCTAAATATGAACTGAGACGATCACACTGAAATTTTTTGATCCACAGTGCAGACTCAAGTTCTCTGTAAATGTTAGTTCTACTATAAAATTCCTTACTTCGCTTTATTTTACGCGATAGTTCCTGTTATTTACTGAACATATATGTTTGGGGCCTTTGGGCTCACGTGAAGTTTTTTTATAATCATCGAGCTTTACACTAAACGACTCTAGAAGGCAATCCAACATTCTGATCACAGTGACGATGTTTTCTTGAAAATGATAACATCATTTTCCTAATTCGAAACATCCAGCTAGCCAAACTTTTAGGCTATCACGTGACCTATTTTTCTGCAACATATCTAAGGTTAGCTTGGTTCAAACAGTTTTAACTCATTCATTCAAAATTGACACTGCACATGAGTCTGCACTAGGCCCTGGCTTGGTTCAATGCAAATAGGATGCAATGCAAACAGTACTTGCAAACAGGCTTTGTGCAATGCAAGTGGTTGCCAAGCCCTTACAAACTCTTTAAGAAAATGGATACAAGCACGTGCAGCCTAAAAATGGTGGTAAGTGACTGCAATTAATGCAATTCACCGCATTTGCACTGGAGTGCAAAATGCATCCCAGTGCAGCGAACCAAGCATGACCTAGAGTTACTGGTCCTGTATCTGACCATATATACTTCTCCACCATCTGTATGATTGTGGATGCAACATGCAGGCAATAAGTTGGTTTGGAGAGTGAACAATAACGTACGGCATCATGTCATCATCTCATTGGTTTTAGGCTTTTAGCTTTTAAGAAACTTATTCTATTTTAATTTTTTCATTGAAATGGTGAATGAACAGAAAATGGGTCCAAATGGCTGATCCCAGAGGTGACTCAACGTTTGAACGGTATACAGATTGAGGATCACTCTCCTCCACATAGCACAATTTTTTTTTCTCCCTCCCAATTCCAAGTCATCAATTTTCTCGGTAAAGGTTTTTTCCTCACTTATTTCTCTCTACAAGTTTTCTTATATATATATATATATATATATATATATATATATATATATATATATATATATATATATATATATATATATATATATATATAAAATTTACTACATAATAAGTATTCTTAATTTGTTGGGATTCTAAATTTATAACAAAGATTTTCCAAGTTAGAATTCTATTACATTAGCAACTTCCTCTCTTAATTTGATGGGATTCTTAAAAGAAGTTTACCAAGGTTTACTAATTTGATGGGCCTCTCTGTACACATTAGAATCCCAATTTACAAATAAGTTAGCAACTTACCTTCACCATATTTTACCCTTTAATTTTTTTCCAAGGAAAACCTTTGCTTCTTCTCACCCGGGAAATGGGTTGAGGCGTGTGCTCCATAATCTACCATGTTCGTTGAGATATAAGATGCATTATATTCTTGATTTATACTAACAAGTTAGAATGCTAGATATACTGGATACATCTTTTGATTATTAATAGTTGTTTAATTTTTTTATTTTGTTTGCCTATTGAATTTGGTTACGATGAAAATTGAATTTCTACACATTCTAAAAACTTATTTTTTAATATAATAATTTATTTTTTATCTAGCCGGTGCTAAGCACGGGTTTTTTATTACTAGTATAATATTATAATGATCTCTTAATTAAATTTACCATTATGACCTGTTATGATCATTATAACCCGTCACATCAGTCAAATATGAGTTAAAAAGTGGTGAAAATAATTTTTTTTATTATTGTATTCAATATAACCTCAATAATAGTAAAAAAGAATATTTTTTTCCGAAAATAACGGCCATTATTTGTTGTACAGGAGTATCGTGACCGGCCACAGTGGCGGATCCATGAAGGGACCAGGGAGGCAGCTGACCCCCCCCCCCCCCCCCCCCCCCCCCCCATGGTTTTTCTTTTTTGTGATTTTACCCATCTTCCCCCCCCCCCGGATCAAAATCCTAGTTCCGCCACTGGCTGGTCGTCCACCACTCCAGCGAGAACTGAGAATCCAACGATCAATCCTTCTTACTCCAATCTTCTACTACCCCTCGAATAAAAGAAAGGTTCCCTGTCAAACCCTGACATACCGCAATCAAACCATGGCAGAGCCTGAAGTTTCACAGGGATTGAGTTGAGGCAACGAGTCACCCTTTTAGTGGAAAGCTGCTGGAACTTGATGTATTCTATATGGGTTTGTTTCATCAGTAGCAGTGGCATACTTCACCGAACTTCACAACCTGACACCTACACCTTGGTGTTCCTAATTGTCACTTTAGAAACGAAGATGGTAGAAGACGATGAATAAAAGGAGACATCTCAATCTCCATGCCTTTTAGGATTAGAGAGTTAAACACTAGTTTTTTCTTTAAAATTGAAACAAAGTTTGTTAATTATTTTTAAGATGATATTAATAAAAGCCGATACATCTTAATTGGATGTACACAATACATACTTCAGGGATCTATGTAATGCCTAAAGGGAAATGGGTCTCATGCTAGTCTTTGTCTTTCAGGGTTTGATGTGAAGCCTGGACAGTCGGCCACGATACTCCGGTAAGTTGGTCGCCGGTGATGGGCAGCCAACCCACCAGAATCTCGTGGTTGCCATCCACCAGAGCCCTTTGATTTAGGGTTAGGGTCTAGCCCAAACCTATATTTTTTGTTCCAAGCTGGTTGAAGAGGGGGGCAATTTTTTCCTTTAAAAAGTGATTGTTAGTCAATACGGGTCAATGATGGTCTTAAAGGGTGGATGGCAAAATGTGGGGGGTATGTCAACAAAGCAGGTTTGGTGTGTTACTATTATTTTTGTTATAACGACCTTTTTTAAACCATGGATAATATAATAAAACAATACACAATCATTCTCAAAGCAATAAATCTTTGTAAATGATTAAAATAAAAGCAAAATACTTACCTAAAAAAATTAGTAACAAAATGTGAAAGAAGGGTGAAAAAATGTTGGGTGGCACCTGGAGTTCCCCCAAACACTTCAGCAAAGTGAAAACTCATGAGAGAATCCCATGCACTGAAGTGAGAGGAGGAACTCTTGGGGACACCCAACCTGCCTTTCTTATCTTTGATCCACAGTGATGAGGCTTACCCACCCTCCTCTATTTATACTCTAATAGCTTTTAACCTGGTCGCTTTTATGACCTTTGTGGTGGAAGAGAAACATAGGTTGTGCCCCTTATCTATCTCTTGGGTTACTCATGTATGGTCTTGCTTTTGCACGCCTTTTTCCTTCTCTTAAAACCAGTGTTTTAAAAACCCAAAACCGGATCGACGGTCATATATGGTCTTGAATCTTAATCTTAAACGTATCTTTGGAGAAAGAAAAATATGACTTCAAATTTTAATTTTTTTTACCAACGGCTTCTTTTATTATCTCATATATTTTTGAATTTCTTTAAATGATATATTTTTAAGTTATTTAATAAATACAAACCGGTCAGACAATAACCTATGGTCCGACCAATTTGTCAAAATTTCGGTTCGATCAACGGTTTGGATTTTAAAACATTGCTTAAAACTGGCTTGAGATATTTAAGGACAGTTTGCGATCCTTATAAAGGCATAAAAGTGGGATTTATCCTAGATTTTCTTCAAATTCTAAAATCCTACTTAGGTTCATCATATGATTCCAAACAAGCGGCATCATCCCATGATGTCATGAATCTAGGGCAAAGTCGAAACTAATTCCAGGCTTGAGAATATTGAAATATGGACAAAGGTTAGAAAAGACACTTTCAGTGCAACTTCCAAAAGTGAAGATTCTCCTCAAAAACCTAACAGAAATAACAACCAAGTTCAATGAATCTAGATCACCCATGAGAACCAGGCCGCAAGAACGACTGAGTTCAAGGAATGTAGCTTATCCTCGAGAACTAGTTCACAGATTTTCTTACTTTCAATGACTGAATCTGAACTAGGCTGCAAGAACGACTGAGTTCTAGGCATGTAGCTTATCCCCGAGAACTAGGTTTTACCTTAAAGGATCAGAGATTGCTGCATGTAGTGGATGTTTGGTGTCCCCTTGAGTTCCTCCAGCCGCTTCAGTAGTCACGGGGTCTACTTACTATCTACTCATGAAGGCTTTGGAGGAACTCTCCGTGTCACGCAGCATTTATTCATATTTGGCTTCCTCTGTAATTCCATCTACTCGTCCATGACCTTCTTGCATCGCAAGACGCTCTCGATTTTCATTCCTTGAGTTGATAGGCATTATAAGCAATTTGGTAGTTCATACCATGGTTTTCAAACCGTTAAAACCTGTTTTGATGCTCTGAATTTAACGGCCGCTTTTTTCATTTTAACAGCCGTTAAATCCATTAAATTCCGTTAAAATCCAAATTTTTTTCATTTTTGAAATTTTCAATTTCAAATTTTGAGTTTTGAATTTCAGCGCCAGTTTTCTCGTTAAAATCCGTTTTTTCCGGTTTTTTTTTTCATTTTTACCCCTAGCCGTTACAATCCGTTTTAACGGTAACGTCTCCAGTCCGTTATAGAGTTAAAACAGCCTCCTTTAAACCTTGGTTCATACTTCATAGAGCTAACATTTAATGGTTTAAGTACTTTTGCAGGCTCCTAACAATGTTCTTATTTGCAAAGACAATAACTTCATAGACTAAAAATTAGCCTGATTCGTGATTTCTAACCATTGAATTTTAGTCTTTTTCATGGGTTGATTTTCATGGAATCAAGCATTATTTCGGGTTCACAGATCCGATGGGCGGCGAAACTAGAAAAAAGTTAATAATTAAATTCGAAGATTAAATCGTTCCATTTATAAGTTATGCTCTGGCCATTCAAGGGGCTGTTCAAAAGTTCGACTGTGTGGATAGGTGATCATGTGCATTGATGGTAGCCATAGGCTCATGAGTGAAAGAAAAATTCTACCTCACAGATAACCGGATAGACACTTGTGCGGTACAGTTGAGGCCATTGACCATTGGATTCAAGAGATCTCTCCATTGATCCACCAGCAGCTATTGTCTCCACACCATCTCCACTGGCCTCCGAAATCAATATTCATCCCTCGATTACAAGGAAGAAGGCTCATAATCAGCATGCGTTGGCAGCTCTTAAATCTACCGATCCAACTGAACCAAAAAGCATCAAAACTGCTCTTCAAAGCACTCATTGGGTCGCTGCCATGCATGATGAACTTTCCACTCTCAAAAGGAATCATACTTGGGACTTAGTCCCTCGCCTTTCTACAATGAACGTTGTGGGCTCTTGTTGGGTTTTTAAGACTACGCTTTAGTCGATCGACTAGGGCCATCTAACGTTTCAAAGCAAGGTTAGGGGCCAAGGGTTTAATCAAGTGGAAGGTATAGACTTAGAGGAAACTTTTAGTCCGGCCCATTGTTAAATTCACTACCATTCGACTTGTCTTATCCATTTCTACCTCTTGAGGATGGTCTATTCACCAACTAGACGTTAAGAATGCCTTTCTTCACGGTTACTTTCGTGAAGTTATCTATATGGAACAACCCCCTGGCTTCTCTGAACCTACCAAACCTCACCATGTATGTTGCTTAAAGAGAGCCATTTATGACCTCAAACAAGCCCCTCGTGCTTGGTTTGATCGATTTAAGCTGCGTTTGGCATTACAGTAACTTGAAAATAAGGTGTTTTTTTCTCAAAAAGTACCTTTTTATGAATAACTTAATCTAAGTTATTTTGAGTGTTTGGCTCAACCCATTAGAAAAGTGCTTATTTTATGAAAAATCATTATTATGGTGTTTGGTTATGAAATCGAAAATGTATTTTTTCTATGGGATAACTTGTCGACTGACTTTTTAACCCTTTTAACAGTAAAGTTGACATAAAATGGCAACCAAGAGGATGTTATTGGTAAAGCTAGACGTGTATGACTATATTTTTATACAAATTTCAAACATAAGCCTCGCATATCAATGGGTATTACATCACTCTCTGCATTGGCCGTGTGGACAGTGAACTTGGTCCATGTCACACGAACTCCTTGTCTATGTATTATACTTTTCCAACAGACCTTACATTTTTTTTTTTATTGAAAAAACCGAACTGATGTCCATGACACCATCTCTTTTGTTGTATCCCTTAACTTAATGAATTAGACAAGCATTTTAATGTGTCAATTTATTTGATTAGATTCACCAAATAATGATGTTTTGTTGTAGAGACAATATCTAAGTCCATTTATTGGACTTTTTATCAATAACAGAAACTATTATTAATATACAAGAAATAGTACACGCGCAGCCAGCAAAGAAAATTCCTTGTTTACAAATGGTTTCCATGACTTCTATACTGGATGGAGTGTTAAAGCAAAGGCTTCCATGCGCCATGCGCCATGGACATATAGGGCAAACAAAACGGCCCTGCTCAGTGCTTACCACGTCAGCAAAAAAATTAAAAAGAAAAAATCAAAAATCAAAAAAATTCAAAACTGACAAACTTGGGTTGCGGTTGCCTAGGTAGTATTGCTTTTTTGCTGGCGTGGCAAGCACTAAGCAGGGATGTTTTGTTTGCTCTATACAGCCTTGGTGCATGGAAGCCTCTCCCCATTCAGACAGTGTTAATCAAGGTACTCATTGCCAACCAATCACCCATTCATTTTTCTTTTTCAAGAGATTGCATTTTCTTTTTCTTTTATTTTCTTTTCTAAAAGTACCACGAGATTTTAGTTTAAACCACACCTTATTTATCGAAAGGAAAAAAACAAATGTGAACATAATGACACGAGCAATGAAGACAAGGTGATTTATGAGTGAACCATAGCATAAGGCCCTGCTTGGTTCACAGCAAATTGAGTGCAATGCACTCACTTGCCCCAATTTTGGGATTGAAAGTGATTGGTTGGAGGAGTGCAAAAGACTGCCGTGCAAGTGGTTAACAAGGACTTGCAAACTCCTTAACAAAATAGATGCAAGGAAGTGCAGCCCAAAAACTGATGCAAGCAAGTGCATTGTGTTAACTCAACATTTTTTCTTCCGAAAAACAACAACAATAATAATAACAACAACCAAGATTATTTTTTATTCTTATTTTTTTATTTTATTTCTTTACTTTTTAGTTTTCTATTTTTTTATAGGGTCGGGATCGGGGGACAACTATTTGGCATACCCTCATAGAAGATGAATCAATGGCTGATTTTTTGTGAGGATGATCTCTATGGTGAGGAGATCATCCTCACAAAAATTCAAATCATTCTGATATTCATAGATTGGTTTAGAAGTTGATGAATTATGGACCGTCTATTTCTACTGTGTAAATTGAAAACCACATTTGAGGGGGTTACAAATTTCAGAATGTGCTGATTTTTTGTGGGGGTGATCTATATGGTGAGGAGATCATCCTCGCCAAAAATCAGCCATTGATTCATCTCCTATGTGGGTACACCAAAATAGTTGTCAAAAGTGGTTGTCCCCGTACCCTTTTCAATATAGCTGGTTGGGGTCCCCTAACCCCAAGCTTTCCCCTCCAAAACAATAATAATAATAATAATAATAATAATAATAATAATAATAATAATAATAATAATAATGACAATAAAGTAATAACAATATTAATTATAATCACGGTTTAAAAGGGGCCGCTATAACGGTATACCGGACTTGGGGAGATCATTTTTTTAGTTATAAGGGCCGTTATAACGAATTTTAACACTCGGGCAAAAATTGAAAATAATGGAAAAAACGGAAAAAAATGTTCAAATTTTAAAATTATTAGTACGGGAAGGCTTGGGTAAACCTTCCTCGTTGCGTAATTTTCAAAATTATAATTATAATTTTCAAACGCCACCCTTGCGTAAACCGTGTTGTGTTTACGGGAAGGCTTGGGTAAGCATACACAGCCGTAGGACTAGTCTCATCACCAATGTGTGTGGGGACACATGCGTTATCAAAAAAATAATATTACAATAGTATTTTTATTGTGCATTTTTTTTGTAAAATCAAAAATAAAATAATCCATTGCATTCATTTGCAATGCACTACCAACCAATCAGCTAAACATCTTTTGCATCTATTAACATGGCGTGAACCAAACAGTTGTAAGTGACTTACATCGCAAGTGACTGCAACACAATTCATTGTATTTGCACTAAAGTGCAAAATGGACCCAAGTGCAGCAAACCAAGCAGGGCCTAAGTTCTCAAAACTTTTTTGGAACTTGCAGTAAACCATCACCTCCATTAAAAAGGTAAAAATCATAAATCTATTGAATAAACAAATGGAACCTATAATTTATTATACAACGTAAGCAAATGTCTCATTTTTGCTCATCAGCTCAATCATCTTCATCTACTTCAAACATTGAATCCCTACGCACAAAGGCACCATTGAAGAGTCCATTTCGTGCAAGCAGCTTCGCCATGCGCCACGATGCACTCATTTCTCTGTCTCTTGGTGTTAAAAGCAAGAGCAATATAGATCTTCTTCAGCTTCGAATTGAGCCTGGTATTGAGTAGAAATCCCAACAAAGCCAAGGACTGGTTCTATGTAGGTGCCCCTGACTCCCTAAATCCCATTATGATAAGTTCTGGAAGGATCGGTATCCTACGACTGTATAGGATTTTGATTGATAGCTTAGAAGGCTGACTTGATCGAGAATTTACCTTTCGGATGAGGTTTCTAAAAAAGACAATCAGCTTCTTGACGTCCCTTAGTAGGAAGATTTTGTATGAGGTTTGCTATCTCAAGGAGGAAAATGGAGTTAATCAACGAATAATTCTATGAGTCTGATGGTGAGAACAGGTCAGCCACTCTCCTCACTGTGCCGTCAAGAGGACAAGGGCCCATATGTTTCAGTTCTGGAAGGGATGGTTGCCAAGGATCATCGATCCCAGATTTTGATACCTTGCCCAAGGCTACTATCCAGATGAAACAAGGTTTAAAAAGATCATTTGCACACATTATACTCTTCCAATACCAGGTTGTTCTGCGCCGTAAATTCATGTGGTAATTTTCCATTTAAATTTTGGATCGATATTTAAGTAAGGTTGTCAGGTTTATAGGATTTAGTGATCGATCCAGATTCATAACTAAAGCAAATGTCCAACAGTTGACTCTCCTTCCTCATCATATTCAACAATGTTCAACACCACTTTCTCTGAACACCAATAAGCAGTGGCGGATCCAAGAAGGGCTCAGGGGGGGGCAGTTGCCCCCACTCAACTTTGAAATTCTTTATAAAAAATAATTTATTTTACTTCCTATAGTGCCTTTTCTTTTGGTTTGTCCCCCCTGATTTTTCTTTTTTGCGATTTTACCCTCCCTTGATCAATTTTTTGTGATTTCGCCCCCCTTTAATCAAATTCCTGGGTCTGCCACTGCCAATAAGGGTAAGTATTTGTTGTTGCAATCAACGCTTGAATGAGGCACTTCTTAGATAGGTCACAAATGAACGATTGTGCCGATCTAAAGACCGTCACCCATCTTTTTTCTTTTCTTTTGGACACGCAAATATCAACAATTAATGGATGGTCTAATCATTTGCACAACCTAGTAGTTCTTTGGCCCACTGGATAGGAAAGTCTTGATCAATCCAACCTGGTTTTAGCCAATGCAAAATTATACAAATTTAATAGGCAAGCAAATCAATGGTTAGTAGTCCCAAGCTAGCACACTTTCTCTTGAAAATTCAAAACTGTGATTTACGTGTCCCAAAGGTAGCATTATGTGCTTTTTTAACGTTTCAATTTAATCTGAAGAAACATCTGCTTTTTAATTAGTATTCAACATTAATGTATTTAATGGGCTGATTTTTTGTAGGGGTGATCTATATGGTGAGGAGATCGGTCATCCTCACCAAAAATCAGCCATTGATTCATCTTCTATATGGGTATGCCGAAGTGGGGGTCCCTTGAGTCCGACCCTTTCAAAAATTCTGTTGTTTTTCTATCCTTATCTGATAAATAATAGCAATTAAATGGTCCAATATAACATTATAATGATCTCTTAAATTTACTATTATGAATCATTAATTATAACCGGTCACATCAATCACATCACATCTGAGTTAAAAAGCGATCAAAATATTATTTTTTATTTTTGTTTTCAATATAACCTCAATAATAGTAAAAAATAATATATATTTTCCAAAACTAATGGCCATTATTATCATTTTATTTCCCATTTTTCGGATTTGAGCATTACTTTTGAAATAATGAAGCGGGTTTGGGGTGTTAATATTATTTTTGTTATAACGGCCGGCCTTTTTTTTAAACCATGGATAATAGAACAATACACAATCATTCTCAAAGCAACAATAAAAGAATAGCTAGCCAGTCGGGCAATGTAAATACTCTTTACGACGGGGCGACTTCTGTAAATGATTCAAATAAAATCAAAAATACTAACCTAAAAAGGTTACAAATTAACAAAAATGTGAAAGAAGAATATGAACAAAATGTTGGGTGGAACCTAGAGTTCCCCCAAACACTTCAGCAAAGTTAAAACTCATGAGAGAGTCCCGTGCACTGAAGTGAGAGGAGGAACTCTTGGGGACATCCAACTTGCCTTTCTTATCTTTGATCCACAGTGCATGAAGAGCCTTACCACCTTCCTTCTCTATTTATACTCGATTTATCTTGAACCTGGACGCTTTTATGACCTTTGTGGGGGAAGAGAAACATAGGTTGTGCCCCCTTATTTATCTCCTGGGTTACTTAATGTATGGTCTTGCTTTTGCACGTCCTTTTCCTTCTCTAGAAACAGGTGACGATGGCTTGAGATCTCTAAGGATAGTTTGCGGTCCTTATAAAGGGTATTCTAGATCTAATAATCACATGGTCCGCGTTGTTATGGCCCACCCAACTGACCCAAGAAAGGGCCAACTGCATATATATACTGTGTGAATGGTAGCGTGCATTAGGTACTGTAGTGCTTAGGTTCATCATATCATTCCAAATTAATAAGGGGCATCATCCCATGATCTCATGAATCTGATAAAAGGGCAAAGTCGAAAACTAATAAACGACCACAATATCAAGAGAATATATCGAAATATGGACAGAGACAAACAGTGCAACTTCCAAACGTGAAGATATATTCACCTCAAGCCAAGCAGAAATAACGGGCAAGTTCAATGAATCTAGATCACCCACTAGAACTAGACTGAGTTCAAGGAACGTAACAAAATGGGCCTTAAAAATCATATAGGCCTGGCACATTGGACCTATAGATGCAGCAAAATCTTGTGACCATTAAGATTGGTGTAAAAGCCCATCGGGCCAGTACGGCCCATTAACACCCCTAACTATAAGATGATTAAACTAAAATGAATCTGTCATCAACAAATTGTAGAATGCAGATCTCTAGAACTTTTTATGTAATCTCGTCTCTAACAAATTGTAGAATGTAGATCTCTAGAACTTGATATCGCAATAACAATTTTTTCGCTTTTAGAAATATTTCATCGAGTCAGTACAGCATCAAAAGATCAGTAGTCACGGGCTCTACGAAGTATGAACTGCAAATTAAATTGCTTATAATGCCTATCAGTGAAACTCGAGATCATCTTGCGATGCAAGTAGGTCATGGACGAGTAGATGGAATTACAGATGAAGCCAAATATGAATAAATGTTGCGTAATTTTAGTCTTTTTTTCATGGGTTGATTTTAGCTTGATTCGTGAGTTCTAACCATTGAATTTTAGTCTTTTTCATGGGTTGATTTTCAGCCGGTACACAGATCGAATGGCTAGAAAATTAGTTTCGTTCAAATTGTTTAGTTTTGTTCACCAATGAAATGGGCGGCGAAACTAGATAAGAGTTGATCAATTTACAGATTTGATCGTTCCATTTATAAGTTCTATGCTCTGGCCATTCAAGAGGCTGCTCAAGAATTCGACTGTGTGGATAGATGATCATGTGCATTGATGGTGGCCTCTACCTCACGGATAACCGGATAGAAAGATGTGCGGTTGAGGCCATTGACCATGGGATTCAAGAGATCCACGGTCCACCAGGCAACAATTGCAAAGGATAAAATAGTTATTGCATCATGGACCGTGGATCTCTTGAATCAAATGATCAATAGCCTCAACCGCACATTTTTCTTCCGGTTATCCAGTGTATAGTACAACTCTAAGTGAAAACATAAAGTCTAAGACATGCAGCGTATCATAAATTGGCCTTTGCATTTTACGCTTTCATCATTAAACAATATTATGCTTCAAAATGAAATATTCGCATTATATGATCTAGGCGAGAATTCGTTTACATGCAAACGATATTTTCCTTCAAGCCCGGAATTCATTTTCATTCTACATAAGTAAGAATTCGTTTACACGCAAAAATACACTCTAAATATACAATTGGAAAATGTATATTTTCTAGGGTGCAATCAAACAAACATTTAAGCATTTTACCACATGTATTTTCTTGAAAAAAAAATTCAACGAAGAAGAAGATTTTCTCAAGGAAAACTTTCCGTTCAATCAAACACGCCCTTAGTAATGTCGATAGCACCCGCCAAACAAAACTACTACAAATGAAAATGCTACTCAATCTCAAATAAAAATTTAAGTTTTGTTTTAATACTTGCCTTTTTTTGCTAAATTGAAAATATATAGAAAGAAAGGGGAACTATACAAGACGCGCGAAGGCAAGCCACCCTACCCTACGACATCCCAACTAGGTTGGCACCCCGAGGGAAGGAGAAACCAAGCCTAAGGCGGAAAAGAAAACAAAAATCAGTCAAATCTATAGTATTTGGCATGAGGATCCTCCATTTTGAAAAGGAATGGAGGTCGCTCTACAAAATGCTCTGAGGCTTCTTCTACTAAGTTAGCACCGTGGTTAGCAAGGATGTCCATTGAAAAATTAACTTCCCTCCAAGTGGTGGTTATGAGGCATTTTAATACTAGCTGACTATATTAATCGGACAAATCTAGTTTGCAACCATTTGCAGACTTAAATGTATGCAAACAATGTCAGTACTGTTGGATGCCCCTTGAAAAAATGTGTTATTTCAATGTTTTTTAAAAAATATATTTTATAAATTCAAAACACGTTTTTCAATGAACCTTCAATGGTGGATACATTGTTTGCATACT
Source organism: Euptelea pleiosperma (assembly GCA_035048495.1). Classification (NCBI taxonomy): domain Eukaryota; kingdom Viridiplantae; phylum Streptophyta; class Magnoliopsida; order Ranunculales; family Eupteleaceae; genus Euptelea; species Euptelea pleiosperma. The sequence goes on from CM068544.1 coordinate 7,617,965, forward strand.
TTTAAGTCTGCAAATGGTTGCAGACTAGATTTGTCCAATTAATCAAAGCTAATGCCAAGAAAATGAAGACCATATCATAAAATTTTGATCTGACGATTTCCCATGAGAGAGAGAGAGAGTTAATGAAGGATGTGCATAGCATCTCGGTAGGGCATCCCATAAAAGAAGAATGCTCTCAATTTAATTTTGTAGAGAGGATGAACTTGGACATAGAATCCAAAACCTCATATGGTAAACTTATGGGACAGTTTTAGAAGATTCCATTTTTAAATTTAAAGGAGAAATTTTGAAAAAACTATAAATCAAGGGACAGTTCTATAATGATATTTTTGATGAGCAGCTCTGTAATGATTTGTGCAAGGCAAAAAAGCCTTCTTGAATATTTTTTAAGGGTCAGGCTCAGCAAACATTTACACACACAATTTCACACAAAAAAATCGTCGGTGACCAATATATAAATTAGAAGTTTTGGAATGGGATGATTTTGGTGAGGATGGTCTCTATGGTGAGGAGATCACCCTCACAAAAATTCAAATCATTCTAATATTCATAGTATGGTTTACAAGTCGAAGAATTATATATGGACCGTCTATTTTTACCATTAACTTGAAACCCACATTTGATGGTGTTAGAAATTTCAGAATGGGCTGAATTTTTGTAGGGGTGATCTATATGGTGAATAGATTATCCTCACCAAAAATCAGACATTAATTTATCTTCCACGTGGGTATTTCAAAATTGTGTGTGAAAATATATGTCCGCTGAGCCTGACCCCTTTTATAAAAGAGAATAAAGGAACAAGTTCCGAGGACCAACTTTTTTCACTAATAATTTCATTAATGTTCTCGGGCGCAGATTCTGAGAATTTAATAGTGATTGTGCTTTGGCAAAAAGTGAATCCATTGAATGCGAGCTCCACACACACAACCACTGATGGATTCTCAAAATCCATGCCTGAGAGCATTAGTGACATTATTAGTGAAAAAAGATGGTCCATGGAGCCTAACCCAAGAATAAATTATCTCTAACACCTCTGCCAATGTCTAATCATAGTAATAGAAATTATTTACAACTAGTCAGATATTGTTGTTTGGAGAAATAGACCATACATGTTCAAGTCGAGTCCATTTTCGGTTACTTACTTTAGTGATCACTACAAGAAATCTGCCTTTTAACTGCGATTTTTGTCGCGGCTACATGCCTAAAAGTCGCTACTAAATCTTTTAGTGGCGACATTTTCACCACCACATCTCAATCACTATAGCATCTACACTTAATATGTATTCATGAAAATCATGTTTTACTAATTGACAATTACGGCCTGAAATACTCTACCCGTTATCATTTATACTACAAAAGGATGGCTTTCAGAAATTTAGAACATCAACCCCAAATTCACTATTAAACCCAACTTTCCACATTTTTTTTCTCACTTTGCCCTCATACGGCTCATACTCTTGTAGGTAGGGATTTCATTCATGCAGTTTTTTGGAAAAGAAAATTAAAGGATAGTTATTTATAAATTTTTTCTTCTAAAAAATATTTTTTGTAGTTTAAAGGTTTTGAATCTTAGACTTCTTAGGTTTTGCACACTTTATAAAATATTTAAATGAAAATTTGGAGAAAAATTTAGAGCCTTATATTGGTAAGTTTGTTCATATTTGTTAAAACTTTTGTCCCACGTTACTTGAAAGTCTAAAGCTTTTTAAGCTTATTATGTGGAGGTTGAGCCTAAAGGGTGGAGCCCTTGGGTTTTCCAATTTTGTACCAGATTGGCATAACTCTACACATCCAAAAACATACAAACACGCGCATGCACGTCGAGCAAGGACGGGCTGTGGGTTTTTGGGTCTGAAATATGTGCGGTTGAGACCATTGACCATTGGATTTATGAGATCCACGGTCCACCAGGCAACAATTGCAAAGGATAAAATAGTTATTACATCATGGACCATGTGTCTCTTGAATCCAATGGTCAATGGCCTCAACCGCACATTTTTCTTCCAGTTATCCGTGGGGTAGTACAACTCTACGTGTAAACATAAAGTCTAAGACATGTATTGTATCATAAATTGGCGTTTGCATTTTACACTTTCATCATTAAACAATATTATGCTTCAAAATGAAATATTTGCAGTATATGAATTTGTTTACACGCAAACAATATTTTCCTTCAAGCCCGGAATTCATTTTCATTCGACATAGGTGAGAATTCATTTACGGGTTGCTCTAGGGGCGCCCACCTCTTTCAGCCCACCCACATCCAAGACAATTTTCCAAAAAACCTCCCTCTTTCAACTGGGCACCCACACCTTTTCCTTCGTCTTCTCCTCTCTCTCTCTCTCTCTCTCGGCATTTAGCCCCCACGGTGCTGCAGCACTATGGGGGCTAAATGCCTAGAGAGAGAGAGAGAGAGAGATTGAGGGAGAGATTGAGAAAGATAGAGAGAGAGATTGAGAGAGTTACAATGGAGAGAGAGTAGCGAGAGAAGAAGAGAGGGGGAGAGAGAGAGAGAGAGAGAGAGAAGGAGAGGGAAAGAGAGTTACAGTAGAGAGAGAGAGAGACAAAGGAGAAGGGTGGGGTGCCCAGCTGAAAATAAAAAGACATTTTGGTCCACGTGGGGTGCCCAGCTGAAAGACGTGGGTACCCGTAGAGCAACCCTTCATTTACACGCAAAAATACACTCTAATTTTCTGGCAGAATTGAAAAATGTATATTTTCTAGGGTGCAATCAAACAACCATTGAAGGCATTTTCCCACATGTATTTTCTCTAGAAAGTTTTTCAAGGAAAAAGAGGATTTTCTCAAGGAAATTTTTCGTTCAATTAAACACGCCCTTAGTGATGTCAGTAGCACCCGCCAAACAAAACTACTCCAAATGAAAATACTACTCTCAAAAAAAAACTTAAGTTTTGTTTTAACAAATATGGCATCTCGGTAGGGCATCCCATAAAAGAAGAATGCTCTCAATTTACTTTTGTAGAGAAGATGAACTTGGACATATATAGAATCCAACCTCTAAGGTAAACTTATCGAACAATTTTAGAAGATTCCGTTTTTAAATTTGAATAAGCAATTTTGAAAAGGTTCAGACTCTAGGCACCCCCTTTTTTCTGAACCCTCTCGTGTTTATGTGCTCGACCGTTGGATTCTAAGAATCTATCAGTGTTTGTCAGTACCGAGCTGGCATCACTTTTTCACTTTTTGGGGCACTGACAACCACCGTTGGATTGGTGAAATCGACGGCCAAATGCGCGAACACCAAGAGGGGTCATAAAAAAGGAGTCCTCATGGAGCCTGAGCCTTTTGAAAAATGTCTAACTCAAGGGCTAGTTCTATAATGATATTTTTGATTAGCACCGATCTGTTGACTTTTGCAAGAAGATAAAGCCTTGTTAGATTTTTTTATATAAGAGAATAAAAGAATAATTAGGACAAACTTTTTTCACTAATACTCTCGGGCATGGATTTTGAGAATTCAACAGTGATTGTGCTTTGTCAAAAAGTGAATCCAGTGAATGCAAGCTCAGCACAAACAACCACCTATGGATTCTCAGAATCCACACCTGGGAGCAATAGTGAAATTATTGGTGCAAAAATGTTGGTCCGCGTGCGGATCCAGACCCAAGAATAAATTATCTCTGGCACCTCTGTCAAGTTCTCATCATAATAATAGAAATTAATTACAACTAGTCATTAATTGTGGTTTGGAGAAGTAAACCATACATGTTCAAGTCGAGTCCATTTTCGGTCACTTGCTTTAGTGATCCATCTCAATCACTATAGCACCTACACTTAACACGTATTCATGAAAATCATGTTTTACTAATTTACAAGTACAGCCTAAAATACTCTACCCATTAGCATCTATACTACAAATGGATGCATGGCTTTCAGAAATTTAGAACATCAACCCCAAATTCACTATTAACTCCACATTTTTTTCTCATTTTTCCCTCATACGGCTCACACTTTTGTAGGTAGGGATTTCATTCATGCAGTTTTTTGGAAAAGAAAATTAAAGAGATAGTTATTTATAAATTTTTTCTTCTGAAAAAATATTTTTTGTAGTTTAAAGGTTTTGAACCTTAGATTTCTTATGTTTTGCAAACTTTATAAAATATTTAAATAAAAATTTGGAGAAAACTTTAGAGCCTTATATTGGTAAGTTTGTTCATATTTGTTAAAACTTTTGTCCCACGTTACTTGAGAGTCTAAAGGTTTTTAAGCTTATTGTGTGGAGGTTGAGCCTAAAGGGTGGGTTTTCCAATTTTGTACCATATATATTTGCATAACTCTAGCTACACAACCAAAAACATACAAACACGCACGCACATCGAGCCAGGTCAGGCTGTGGGTTTTGGGGTCTGAAATATATATTTTTTTTTATTTTACAATAGTTTTTGAAATTACGATTGTTTTAAATCATTAAATAAAAATGCACATTTTCCAAAACAACACTACAGGATTTTGAAAAGACTCATTTATTATTTATAAAAGTCTTGTTACTATTTTTCTTAAACAAAGACACAGAATAGAACATCAGCCATCTACAAAACACTTTCAATCAAAACCAATGTGTTCGGAAGAAATTCTTCCTCTCCTATTTTTTTTTCTTCTACAGTATAGTAGTATACATGTGTTCGGCATACCCTTCACTATTAGCTAGTAGTCGAAGGTATTGAGAGATCGTTGAATCATGGGAAATGATCGTCCAAAGCCTGGCAACATCTATTGTAATAGGGGATAAATATCACTTTTAGGGCAACGAGCATTGTTTGTGCCTCCATCTGCAAACTGATAACCTCCTACATTTATATTCATTATTAACCTGTTACACATTCAATATCTTCTTCTATTCTCTTATGTTATTTTTATTTAGAATTTTGAATTTTTGTAACATATTTACAAGTAGATAAACCAAATTAACCAATAAAAACTAATTTCATATGATGTAAATCCATGGAGTTTTTCATTATTAGATCATAATTTTAAATATCACAATCGAACCATTTGCAATAACATGATTCGTTTCTAGATGAGTTCTTTCATACATCGAAAGTTCTTCGATCAATTCATTAGTGAGCTAGAGGGCCCAAAGAGTGGGTCAAATGGTGCATTTTCAAGCTAAAAAAAAATCAGCAACAAGGTGTATATTGCCCGTCTTGTGAAGGTCCTCCAAGCAAGTCCTATGGGGGAGAGCGAGAGCGAGAGATGTTCTAGATTGCTGTATGTGTGTAGTGTGTGAGTGAGAAAGGAGACAGTGTTGTGTATGGGGTTTAAGGTTGTCGAGGTTAGACGTACTCTCTGGCAGACGCCATTTTTAGCTCAATTACAAGACTAGGTGGCCGGAGATAGAGCAGTTAGGTGGCTCTCCAACACTTTGGGAAAGTAGCCGGAGAAGGACATCTTATTAGGTTGTCATTGGCTCATCAAGTATATAGGATTTAATGACTGAGATGGGTAACTGAAGCAAGTGTCCAAAAGTGAACTCTCCTTCCAAAGCATATTCAACAATGTTGAGCACCACTTTCTCTGCACAACAATCAGGGTAAGTATTTACTGTGATTTATGTCTCCCAAAGGTAGCATTAACGTTCCAATTTTAGCATCTGATTTTTAATAAGTAGTCGACATGAATGTATTTAAAGAAAGGGAATTTTTTACATACCTCCCCATGTTATCTTGGAAATTTGACATACCCCCACAATTTAAAAAAGCTGACATACCCCCCTAATGACCAATCCACTGTCTGTTGACTGTAGTTGACCCAAAATTACTAACAATTTTTTTTGGAAGGACAAAATTGCCCCTTTCTTTAACCTTAGAATAAGTCGGTTTAGGTCAAAACCCTAACCCAAATTACAGAAACTTTCTACAAATAACAAGACCCTTCGTATTCGAATTTGGATTAGAAATCTGATGCGGTTATCGTATTCGCATCTGGAAGAGAACTCATTAACAGGATCAATACCTATAACTTGGGTCTTTCCAATTGAGTGACGATGACGATGATTAATACGGTCTTGTACCCATCGTGGTTACTTATGGTGCTAGAATCCATGGGTATTTCTTTGCCGGCAACATCAAGTCCTCAAATAACTCACATCACCTCAATAACTCACAGCACTTATGAATCTGTAGATACATGAGCTAATCATCTCTTGGAAACTTACAAAGGGGGTGATGGTGGTGGTGGGGGCGATACAGTAAATGACGGAGTCTCGTGGCCGCCATCCACCACAGTTGCTTGATTTGGGGTTATGGCTTTGACCCAACCAAACCCACTTATTCTAAGGTTGAAGAAAGGGCAAAGGGACAAGGGCCAAATTTGTCCTTTAAAAAAAAATAGTTAGTAATTTTGGGTCAACTATAGTCAACTTACGGGTGGACCAGGTCATAGGGGGTATGTCAGCTTTTTCAAATTGTGGGGGTATCTCAAATTTCCAAGATATATATAACATGGAGAGTACGTCAAAAACTCCCTTAAAAAAAACATGGACTTTCCATTGCTTGGACCTTGCAAACATAAACATTGTAATGGGGTTGTAATGCTAATCCCATATTTTTTTTAATTTGGGCGTTATTTCTTAAACAACGAACATGCGTTAGTGGCATTATAGTGGCAGTTAAGTTTTTTTTAAACCATGGATAATAGAACAATACATAATCATTCTCAAAGCAACAATAAAAGAATAGCTAGATAGTCGCACGATGTAAATACTCTTTACAACAGGGCCGACTTCTGTAAATGATTCCAATAAAAGCAAAAATACTACCCTAAAAAACTTAGAAATTAACAAAAATGTGAAAGAAGAATATGAACAAAATGTTGCTGGGTGGAACCTAGAGTTCCCCCAAACACTTCAGCAAAGTTGCAACTCATGAGAGAGTCCCATGCACTGAAGTCAGAGGAGGAACTCTTGGGGACACCCAACCTGCCTTTCTTCTCTTTGATCCACAGTGAAGAGCCTTACCCACCTTCCCTCTCTATTTATACTCATACCTTCTAGCTTAGTACTAGAGGATGGGCTATATTCATTGAACCTGGACGCTTTTTTTTTTGACATTTGTGGGGGACGAGAAACATAGGTTGTGCCTCTTTATCTATCTATCTCTTGGATCACTTATGTATGGTCTTCTTCCTTCTCTAAAAGCAGGCCATGATGGCTTGAGATCCTATGGTGGAAGTGAGGTATTCTAGTTTTTCTTCAACTTCTACTTACTGAATAGAGAAATTTTATGCATGGCGTCGTGGATTAGGGCTAGAGAATGTCCCACCCAAAAAAGGGTCCACTGCATATACAGTGTGATGTCATGAATTGACAAAGGGCAAAGACAAGAGTAAAACTTCTGTCACAAGGCAAAATACAGGCCACGTGGCACACTCTAGTGGACGCCGACCATATGTATATTTGGCCAGTCCCTCGATAGACCTATAAACCAAAAATCAGCCTGATTAGTGATTTACAACCTTTGGATCTTTCCACCCAAATAACGCTAGCTCAATAATAATTCCTACCGTGTTAAAAATAACTTAACTCGAATCGCATAGAAATCACTAATCAGGTTGATTTTTGGTTTAGAGGTCCACTGAGGGACTGGCTAAACATCCATACGGTCAGCGTCCACTAAGAGTGTACCAAGTGGCTCGTATTGTGCGTTGTGACAAAAGCATCTGTCACAACACTGTGACAGAAGTAAAACTAATTACCGACCACAATATCAAGACTAGAGAATATTGAAAATATGGACAGAGGTTAGAAAAGAGACTTGTAGTGCAAGTTCCAAAAGTGAAGATTCTCCTCAAACCAAGCAGAAATAAGGACTAAGTTCAATGAATCTAGATCACCCACGAGAACTAGACTGCAAGAACGACTGAGTTCAAGGAATGTAGCTTATCCACGACGAGAACTAGTTCATAGATATATTCTTTTTTCAATGACCCAGTCTGAACATGTTGATGTAAGTGACAGTTTTTCATTACTCATGTGAACACGGTTCAGTGTCGTCTGACACTGTGCAGGATATACTGTTAGGCCACTATATAAAAGGGCTCCGCTACGCACGCCGTCTCAATGCAAGTTGAGGCCTAAGGCGAAAACTCGAAATGAGGCCTTTTTTATATTTAATTAAAAGAAATTAACTCTCTATATAGTAGAAAAATCTTATGTAACAACTATTCATGATAATCAAAAACTACGGAAAAAATTTAAATGCAGAGGACTCCCGTAATCACCTTGCGGTCCATGTAGAAGACTCTCGCGGCCATACATATATAGATCATTTTTTGGGCCTAATGACTGCGTGGATGTTCTTCCCTCCTATTGGTGGATAAACACACTATAAATCAGCATGATTGATGATTTTTAACCATTGGATTTACTACTAAAAAACATGCTTGAATCCAATGGCTATAATCAATCCTAAAAAGTACCACAATCTATGGCTAGAGATAACCAATCAGGTTAATTTTTGGTTTGTATATTCAACAAGGGATGGGCTAAACATCCACGTGGTAAGTGGGCTGGGGGCCTTCTCTAACCTGGGCCCTAAGGCGACCGCCTTATTGGCCTTATGGTAGAGACGGCCCTTGGGTTCAGCATGCACATGTGGTTCTAAATATTGTGCACCATCACTTTTGTGGGTGCCAATATTTGCACCCTCCACGTGGATAGGTGAGGTGGTGACATGTTGATTGTTGGTGTTGCTTGGCATGTGCCGAGTAGTAGGTGCGCTGCACATGCCTCTTTGGTGACAGTTGATGAATGATCCAAAGTCTGAGATAGTATCTCGGTTGTATATCAAGAGGGCCGAGACAGGAATTCTCGGCCCATGATCCAAAAGGCTGAGATATGGAGTTCTCGGCCATTGTTGTAGTCATAGTATTTGAGAGCCAAGAATATGGCCAAGATCCTTGATGAATCCTAGAAGGGTTGTTCTCAGATTCAACCAATCCGACCTTGAGGCGCATTCCTTGAATCACATCGGACGTTGGGGTGATTGAGGCACGTTTCGTGGCAGGGATCATGGCAGAGGAAGTATGACGGTTACACCAAAAGGCTTATATATGCCCAAGTAAAACACAGGTATGGGGAGCGCATCTCAGTTTATTCTGAGATTATTTCTTCTACTTCATTGTCTGACTTAAGCATCGGAGTCTCTTCCATTGGGCGCACCCCACTGATTAAAGATCATATGTGATGACAACATAGGACCCCAATATCGTAGTACTTTTTAGGGTTTTTTTCCAACACTTCCTTGAAACTAAAAAAATAAAAAATTAATAATTCTTCATATACTTGCCACGTTGACGACTCGTGTTAAAACGCGATATAAAAAGGGTGGCGTTAATTGCACGCACCTTTTTTGTTGTAGCACCCACCTTAAAACAAAATAAGTTCCAAAATGTGGAGTCGGAGTCGGAGTCGTCGTTACCCACACCCACCCACAAAGAAGAAAAAAAAAAACAGGAGCTGTTTGAAGAAACCGTTTGAAGTGAGGGAAAACGAAAGAGAAACGGAGAAACAGATAGGAAACGGAGGAGAAATGGAAGAAAAACAGAGGAGACGCTGCGTTTCCTCGTATTCTCTCAATCTATCTCCGACATTGAAAAAGCACGTGTTAACTCGACTCCATTTCCTTCTTCTCTTACAAACAAGGCATGGAGGTAAGTTGTATATCCATATAGTGATTTCTATGTTGTTTGTTTGCATGGTAATGATGTCTACTACATTTTGTCAAAGATGATTATGTTTTGAGGTTCAAAACTAGGGTTTTGTTCATTTTTTTGGTGATGATTATGTTCTTGGATATGCCTTAAATGGCTGATCGTTTGTAATTGAGAATACATATTTCAATCATGTGAGAAAATAAAGGTGTATTTTCAGGTAGAAATGAATTCTCACCTATCTGGATGGGAAATGAATTCCGGGCTTAGTAGGAAAAATTATCCAAATTTAAATGGCTTGTTATGAAAAATTATACAAATCTGTATTGGCTATCTAACAATGGACAGTTGTGTTTTCCTAAGGAAAATACAATTTTCCCACTTGGTAATCAAACACGGCCTTAGTTATTTTTAATCTTGAAATTTTTTCCTTCAAATTGAATGAACCTCAATTGAAGTTTTTTATAGGTTATTCGAATGAGTTAGGTTTTTGGTGCAAATGTATTCATTGAAAAGAATTTTATATCCTAGAAGTGGTTGGATTCAAATAGACATTACAATGTTTTTTAATGCAAGTGGTTTAATGTTCAAATGAGTTATAAGTAGTTGGATTAGCATTAGTTTCAAAGGCATCTTAATTCAAATTGTTTTTTATTCGAATGATTTATTGAAATGATTTGTTTCATTTAGTTCACTATTCAAAGTATCTGAATCTATTACCGAATTGAAAATTTTAGGGATCTGCAAGTAACTCAGACAATGAAGCAACAAATGACCTACTTCAAGTCCAGGTCGTAGAAGAGGTAGACGAGGTACCTATAGCAGTTCAGTCAATTGATTATACGGCTACATTCACCACGGGGGAGGTGTGTGCATTATCATTACAAATGAGATTATCATTTTTTGTTCCTCTATTAAGTAATTGAATAATTGAGAGTGAGGTGTATTTGTCATTGTTTTGCAGGTCTTACACAGCCGTGATGAACTAATAAAATTTGTTCAAGACATTGGTCAAACAGTTGGAAATGTTGTAGTAGTCTCAAGATCGGATCATCAGAAGGGTAAATCTCCGAGAATTTTCTTTGGTTGTGAAAAGGGTGGAAAGAGTAGGTCATCAATTGATTCAAAAAAATGGGCGGGTGATAAGAAGAGTAAACAGGCATGAACAAAAAGATGTGGATGTCCTTTTTCACTAAGAGGTGTGAAGTTGCTCGTAGATAACCAGTGGATGGTTAAAGTGATTTGTGGTACCCATAATCATCCAATCGCAGAACAGTTTGAAAGACATTCTTTTATTGGAAGACTCAATGCAAATGAGAAGCAACTGATGACTGAAATGACAAAGGCAGGTGTGAAGCCAAAAGAAGTACTGAGAGCCATAAAGGTGAGGGATGCAAAAATGCATCTACTATGTCAACAATTTATAATGCCCGATCATTGATGAAAAAGAGGGAGAAGGGCGATAAAACAGATATGCAAATGTTAATGAAAATGTTGGATGAATATGGATATGTGGAATGGCATAGGACTTCTGAGGGTTCTAATAGGGTTCAGGATTTGTTCTGGGCACACCCAGCGTCCCTTCATCTGAGCAAGTGTTTTCCTCACATATTTTTCATGGATTGTACGTATAAAACGAATAGATTTGGGTTACCACTGTTGGAGATTGTAGGGGTGACATCTTGTGAGAAGACATTCTGTGTCGCATTTGTCTTTATGAAAGTGGAACAAGAAGATAATTATGTTTGGGCACTAAAATGTTTGAAGTCGATTCTAATAGACTATTCACTTCCATCGATCATTGTCACAGATAGAGATTTGGCTCTCATGAATGGAATCAAGAAGGTATTTCTAGAAGCCCAAAACTTCCTTTGTCATTTCCATATATCTAGAAATGTGTTGTCGAAATGCAAACGGATGTTTAAAACAAGCACAGAGTGAAAGAAATTCTTAACATTGTGGAATGAGTTGGTGTTATCTTCTACTCAGGTGGAGTATGATGATCGTCTAGCTGCCTTTGAGACGGAATTCCCAGAAATGCATTCAGGTGCCATACTTTATGTCAAGGATACTTGGTTGACGCCCCATAGAGATCGTTTTGTAGCGACATGGACAAATCAATATTTACACTTTGGGCATTCAACAACAAATAGAGTAGAAAGTTCACATGCCAAGTCAAAAAGATAACTTGGGACGTCTCAGGCTTCAATTGTTACAGCATTCCCTTCCATTCATAGCCTACTGGAATTACAACTTACTGAAATCACTGTGTCATTTGAGAAGAGCATTCATACAGTGAAGCATGAATTCAATGGTGTATTTTTTAAGAATCTAAGGGGTTTTGTCTCTATCGCTGCACTCTATCTTATTCTTAAATAGAAGAAACATGCTGAAGCGTTTGGTATAGATAGAACTGCGTGTGGATGTGTCATTCATCAGACGCATGGTCTTCCTTGTGGGTGTGAGCTTACAGGTTACATACGTGAGGGCAGTTGTATCCCCCTATCGTTTATTCATCCACACTGGAAGAAATTATCCAACATGTTGCTCGACCCCCAACATCTCTACAAGCAAGTAAATGGCTTGCTGGGGTGACAACGTATCCAACTCTGTCACTGATCGACCTTCAATTGGGATGTGTATAATCTGGTACATATCATCCAAGGTGATCGTCATCTCACCAAATAGGAGATTGAATGTATTTGTCTCAGGGTGCCACCTCTCAACAAACCTTGAAATAAGTACTCGATTATTTGTTATATACGCGTACCTTGCCAAATTAAACAATCCTATACGCCTCAACAGAATCCTGAAATGACGTGGCATAGTGGACTAATCCCAGTCTCTGATTTTTGCGGTATGTTGTATGCATCTAAGTATTGGCCGTTCATGCGTATTAATAACGTATATTATTAACGTATATTATCAACATATATTACAAACAACGGGTCAAATATGACATATTTTTTACCTTATGTTCCCAAATAGAGTGAGCAACATGCGTCTTGAAACTTTTTTAAAATTACAGAGTTAGATGGACCTCCAAGGAACCCACCACGTGACATTACAGCGTACTGGGGGTGTACTCTATAGTATTGTTTTTCCGTATACACTTCTTCTTCCGTATACAATTCTTCTTCTACCGAGGCTTCTTCTTCTGCCGAAGCTTCTTCTTCTGATGCATCTTCTTCAACTTCATTTTCTTGAATTGGACAAAATAGTTCTTTCATTATTTGTTGTTGTTGTATTTCTGAGCTTTCTGTGCGATGTCTCCTTTCAGACGCTGTAGGTGCAATCCAGGGAGGTGGTGGCAGAGGAGGATTTGACGTACTTAGACTGTTACTCTTTCCTATCACCTTACGAAGTGCTCGACTCATTACTATCAAAACCAATCAATCAATACCATTCAAAAATTTTACATAAACAACTTAAAGATGTAACATCACATATACATTTTGAAATGTAAGATTCATTGTGTGCAAATTCTCTGAGACATTCAACAACTAATGTAGGTTATTTGATGCATTACAATAAAAATATATAAGATCTAATGACTTACATTGAATTTGGTGGCGAAAAATAATCTTTTTCTTGTAAAAATAAAAATAAATCCTCAAGTCGAACAAGAATGACGGGTTTTGATGGATCAAGACTGAAAAATCTGCTTGAGTGGAACAAGATGATCAATCACATTCAATGGAGTCTTCGGTGGAAGGAGGATGATTGCTACGGTTACTCTTTTCTCTTCAATGGTTTTACTTTCTCTTCTACGGGGTTTCTCTTTCTCTTCTACGATTTCTCCATTTCTCCTATGATTTCTCTCTTTCTCTTTTCTCTTCCTCTTTCAATCGACCTTTTGTTTAGGTGGGTGTGACTATGAGGTGGGTGCATATAAGTTAGATGCAACTTATGGTATGTGTAGATAAGTTGTGGGTGTTACAACAAAAAAGGTGTGTGCAATTAACACCCTATAAAAAATTTTAAAAAAATAATAAAAAACCTTCATGTTAAAACTTGAATTTACAATCTTTTGGCTCTTTCGAAAGTGCGTTATTGGACACATGATGCAATGCAAATCATGTATTAACAAAATCGATGACAGTTAGACTACGTCAGGAGCATAGTTAGCAATTCGGCATACAGCAAAGATTCGAAACGGGAAAAGTTTGAGTTTAATTCGATTTCAGGATATAAACATTCGGTCATTATTGAAATGTTATATTCATTTAGCCTTAAACTGCCTCAATTTTACCAATTTTTTCATTTTATGCAGCTGTTTAATAAGTTTTTTTTTTTTTTAAAATGTAAAATCCGTGTATTAAACACAAATAATACGTGTTTTATTCGTATAATTTTAAAATTGGCGATTTTTTCAAATTTTTTATTTTATATGGCCATATTAAACGCTTCTTCAAAAAAAATAAAAAATTCGAGTATTAAACGTGAATAATACGCGAATTTACTAACTAGGGTCAGGAGGCATTAGTAAAGTTTGAAAGTCAAAAAAAAATATTACTAATTATTTTCAATTTAACCAATTCATAGGCTTGTTCACGAAGCCATTATGTAAAAGGCTTAAATTCAACGGTTACAAATCACTTATCAGGCTGATTTTAGTGTGTAGATCCATAAGGATGGCCAAACATTCATCCTATAGTGGACTCAGAAAGACTGTCATGTGTTTTTTGAGGAAATGACGTATCATTTTGAATAAATCTTTGATGACGGCGGACATCCTTATGGGCCACGTGGCACAATCTTAGAGACCACGTACTAATTGTATGGATGTTTGGACCATCCCTAGGTGGACCTATATAGATCAAAAAAATCTACCTGATTGGTGATTTTTAACCATTGGATTTCAGTCTTTTTCATGGGCCTGTAACGTCACCAATGTCCCACATCGGTCATGAAAGTAAGTGATTTTTAACCATTGGATTTGGGTTTTTAGTCTTCTCGTTGGTACTCAAGCAGTCAAGCTTAAATTCAGTCCCACATCGGCTACAAAAGAAGAGTAACACTCGGTTACAAGGTATCGTAGATGGTTTGTATATGTGTCCGTTGAAAGGAGAAACGGTTGGCATCTCCCCTAACAGGGACGGGAACATCCTTCGGGCTTACCTGTAACAACATACGGTTAAGGCTACCCACTTCGATGGATCTATAACCCCATTTTTTTTTGGGTCAGGATCGGTGTACAACTATTTTTGACAACCCACGTAGAAGATGAATCAATGGCTGATGTTTGGTGAAGATGATCTCATCACCATATAGATCCCCAGCAAAAAATCAGCCCATTCTGAAATTTCTAACCCCATCAAATGTGGTTTCCAAGTTACACAGAAAAAATAGACGGTCCATAATTCTTCAACCTCTAAACCAGTCTACAAATATGGGAGTTATTTGAATTTTTGTGAGGATGACCTCCTCACCAAATTATTTGTTTTCATTACTTTTTATACATTATCCGAGTCGACTCGCAAGTCAAGAGTTGACTCGACTCTATATTCTTCCTGAGTGTAGTCGAGTTTTCAAGTTTTAAAACATTGGAGTGAATACATTCATGTTTGGGTCCTCCATACTTTAATATTACTTGCATAATGTGGGACTGCAAGAAAATCAAGCAGCACCCACGCAGTTCTCCCAAGTACCGTATCTTGAGCTGAAGCTCCCTCCTCCACTCTGCTGGGCATATTCGGCTATGATCGCACGAGCACAAACGTCCCAAGTCCTCACCATTTCCCCAAGCGTCATGGGCTGTGAAAGACTGCGGAGAGATATACTGAACCTTGACTTTGCCTTGACTGATAAATCTTCATACTCCTTACTGTCACAGAAGTGCATACAAGCATGATTTTCACACCAGAAAGAATGGGATATGTAAACAGAAAAAGGAAAAAGAATACTGAAGAAGAAATACAATCCATCTTTGGCAGATCAAGCTCTATCCACCCAAATGCACAAGAGCGTCCACTACTATGGATATAGAGATCCTCATAGCAGGGATGCTGTTTGACTGGTGTTTGAATTTGAGGGGAAAGAAGCCAACACCACAGATATTGAGATACAACAGGTGGATTTGGATCTACTTCAGATGGATCTCACAACTAGAGAGTAACAAGTAACACCAGAATGCCCCATACTCACCTCAGTTCGACTGGAAACTTGTCCAAGAGTATAGGGGAACAATTTGGATAATTTGCGGGAACAAGCAACCGTAAGGGCAGAATGGGCGACTGCACAAGCATCAAGAGGAAAAAATAAATATATAAGAAAAATAATCCATATGCCATAATCACACTACAGTTAGAAGATTCACAGATGACAGATCCCACCATTTGTGCTGAAGCATACTGCGACTTCAAGTTTGGACTGAGAGCCACAGCAATGAAGGAGCACTTGACAATGGTTCCTTCACCACCTTCGGCAGCAGCTGCAGCTGCAGTTGGATCAACATCCTCGTCACTGATGTCCACCACAGTATCTATGAGGCGCTGGTTTATCTCCCTGATCTCTTCCAACAGCACATGGTTGACCTGAAACACAAAACACCCATTATTTCCCTATAAATGTAGAAGACTTGAAGCTAGAAGGAACATTCGAATGTTTTTTTCACTGGAATGGATGAAGCATAATGGGCACTGGAAGAAGCAAACAGAAGTGAAGACACAACCTTAGAAATGGCAATATATATATATTATTTTGACCCCCCATTGGACACAGCCATGTGGCATTCGCCACTAATACCTAATACATGTCCCATGTTGGTCACACTAAATATTGCTACGTGGCACACTTAGGACCACTGACCCCATGAATGTTTGACCCACCCTTTGTCAACTTACACACCAAAAGATGGCCTGATGGGTGATTCCTAACTGTTGAATTTGAGCCATTTTTTCATAATGAATTTGGACACAATGATTTCACCCATGGGCCTGCTCATGTATACCACCAATTTAAGGCATGAAATGATTGTTTTCCCTGATTATTTGATTATAAGACTATCACATCGATTCAAATCATTTGTCCAACAACCCATATCATAAACAGAATCATGTTCTGCATGTCAGAATTGCAGGATTTTTAACTAGTTGAGTACAACCCAGATCTGAGTCATACCAGTCACTTGAAGAAGCTCGTCCTCCCTGCCTAGACTGTAGAGGTGGCACACATGCAACCATATAGAACTATACATTACAATAGAAACATAATTATAATCCCTGCATGTTATCACCAAGGTTTTAAATTTTGGTTTAGGTGTATAATTTCTGCAGCTTGGAAAAAGACATACTTCTGAAAATTTTCATTGTTATGAAAATGTTGTAGAATTTTCAAAAACTAAGGCAAACGTTATTGAAAAATCGTGGAAAAAAATAAGTAAATGACAAAACGGGCATAAAAACACACTCATAAAAACACATTCGGTTTATCGGTTTGTGTCGTGATGGCTCCTTTGTGAGTTCCTTTTTGTACAGCTTTTGGGCTTCCTCAGCCCTCTTTAATAGATTTTCCTTTTACCGATCAAAAAAATAAATAAATAATTCATCATACTACTATAAACAATCATTTGAAACAAAAGCAGATCAATTGCATTTGGTGCTGATATACTTATCTGAGACTCGACTCTGAGAGTCAGACTTAAACATCTTTACTATTATAAATGCAATCCTCAGGGGTAAAAATTTGTTTACATTTTGTCACTTTATTCCAAAAGATGCCCTCAGCTATATTAAAACTTTCACAATAAATCTTTTTGACTTGCTACTATTAGTCTATTATAAAAAGTAAATATTTATATTTTGACACTTTTTTTCCAAAGATACCCTCCACGGAACCGTTCACACTCTCCCACATATATTAAAGATGCTAAATTTTTGAATTGTTACTATTATGAAAGGTACATATTTATATCTACCTCACATGCCTTACGATCTACGAGTCTCCTTTTTTATTTAATTTTAAAAAAATTTATTTTTAATTAAAAATAATATTTTTAACTAAAAATAGCTGGTTATTTACAATAATTATATTATACACGTAATTAACCCATTAGAGTTCATATACACGTAATTAACGAAAATAAATGTAACGGATTCCCCATTAGACGTCTTATTTACTACTAATGTATTAATATTCATACATTATTCATAATTACTGATTATTTTTTGAGTAAGGCCGTGTTTGATTGCAAGGAAAATTTTCCCAAGAAAATATATCTGGGATATGCCTTAAATGATTGATTGATTGCAACTGAGAACACATATTTCAATCATGTTAGAAAATAAAGGTGTATTTTCTGGTGGAAATGAATTCTCACCTATCTGGATAGGAAATGAATTCCAGGCTTAGAAGGGAAATTATCCAGATTTAAATGGCTTCTTAGGAAAAATTATACAGATTTATACTGGCTATCTAACAATGGACAGTTGTGTTTTCCTAAGGAAAATGCAATTTTCCCACTTGGTAATCAAACACGGCCTAAAAGTTTAAAAAGTACTATAGAAATGGAAATATTCCAATAATGTTTCCATTGGTCCTTGTGAAAATGGGAATATTTCAGTATATTTCGAGGAAATAAATCAAAATCTAACACCATGATTATTACATATTAAATAATATTAGCACTAAGCATGCAAATAACTATATGATTAAGCATGTATTATTGGTTTCTCACGAACACAATTACTAACATCCATTATATTATAGAATATTCTTACGACATTTTACTTTTCCTATTTTATGTATACCTGACATGATCATGCACTGGAACTTATACTGAGCTATACAAAATTTATAATGATTTTTCATCAATTATTTTGTATTTTATTATAATGGATTATTTTCCTTGCAAATATTATGCTTTCACCTTTTTAATGTTCTTTTAGCACAGGAGTAAAATCCAGATTTTGGTTCACCAAGTAATACTTATAGGAAAAAAATTTGACGAAGCAAAATCTCGATGAGTACCCCTCTAAATAGCACATTTTTTTGGGCCCACCGACTACATGGATGTTTATAGCCCACCTCTTAGTATTTCTACATACCAAAAATCATCCTGATTGTTTATCTCTAGCCATTAGATTTTAGTACTATTTGAATGATTCTAGCCATTAGTACCAAGAATTTTGATGGGTACTAAATCCAACGGCTAGAAATCATCAACCAAGCTGATTTTTAGTGTAGAACCACCAAGGGGTGGGCCAAACATCCATGCGATCAGTGGGCCTGAAAAAGTATGCTACCTAGAATTTTTAGAGGGGCACTCATCACCTCACCGAGATTTTGCCTCATAAAAAAAATTTCCCTTACTCGTACCTCAAGTTCACATAACCAAGGTTTAAAATCTTAGTCTTGTTCAGCATCTCAGTAAGCTGACAGAAAAAAATGTCTTGAACAAAATGGAACGAAAAATTGGAAAGGTAATGATGTCTCAGTAAACAAAGATACTCATACAATAATTGTTGTAAAACAGTTCTATAAGATTCGGCTACTAGATTACATGACTTGAGTCCCTTTATATAGGAAGGGACTTAGAAAGAAATAACAAACTTGTAATCTTATACTAACACTAATACTAAAACTTTCATATACTTCAACACTCCCCCTCCATCTCATGGGGATAGTTCCCATGAGATTGCCAAAATAACTCCATGACATCCCTCGTAGAAGCTCCAGCAACACAACCTCTGCACCAAATCTATAGTAGCAAAGCCCAAGCAATAACACCACACAGTAAAAAACTTGCAATAGCAAAGCCTAAGCAATTAAACCTTCACTCAGTCACCATAACAAACATCTTGTGGGCAGTAACAAGAATCATCACGGCCACCAAAACACAACACCAAAAAGTCCACTTGGGGTTGCAACACCAACAAACAGCAAATATCCAAGGGGTGCAGTAGCACCTAAAACCAAAACTCGGGGTGCAACAGCATCTAAACTCCAAAACTTGGGGTCCGGCAGCCCCTAAACTCCAAAACTTAAGGTGGGACAACACCTAAACACTAGAAACAGGGATGCGACAGCATCTAAACTCCAAAACTTGGGGTGCGACATCTATACACCAGAAATACGGATGAAGCATCACCTAAACTCCAAAACCTGGGGTGTGGCAGCACCTATAGCACAAAACAAGGGGTGCGGCAACCCTAGAGACGAAAAACACGGATGCATCAGCACCAAAAACGCAAACCCCAAGGGTGCGGCACTCCAGAAAACCTCAAAAACTAGGGTTGCAACACACTAAAACAACAGCAAAAACTTCCACCAACATAAAAACCTTTAAACAGTCCACTAAGCACCAAACATCAGTAAATCACCATCAAAAAGAAGGGGGAGCAACACAATAACATCATTGTTCACAATACTATTCACGCACTGTTCACAGCAGTATTCACAACACTGTTCACAACATTATTCACGGTGCTACAAACCCCTAACCTTGGTGGCTAGGGTTTTGATCAAAAGCTTATGGCTTGATCAAAACCCTAGCCAATAAGAGGCTGAAAACAAAGGGGTTTCAAAAATACAGACTTTGGAGAGAAGATGAGACAACAAGATAAGAAGAAAACAAGGAAGATGGGCTAGGGTTTCCTTCATAGGAACATATGCTCTAAAATACCGTGTTGTAAAACAATTCTATTAGATTCGGATACTAGATTACATGACTTGAGTCCCTTTATATAGAACGGGACTTTGAAAGATATAACAACTTGTCCGATGTAGGACTAAAGGTCCCAACCCTGTACTAATACTAATACTAAAACTTTCATATACTTCGACAATACTGAACAATTGTTTATGCTTATTTAAGCTGAAACTATGATGTTTAGTGAAACAATACTATTTTTAGTTCTTTTGATAAGTAACAAAAGGTTTATGTTAATATTGAGAAACGAAACGAAGCATCAAGGAAGAGAGTTTCATATATACAATGTGTTTATATTTACACCACTTTTTACAAGAGAGTGCCACATTATTAGCAGACTGGAAAGTATGAGAAAATAAATGGTCCACACTCTCAACAGTTCTCTAGTATGCTCAATTACATTTGTCAACCTCCAAGGGTATTGCATGTTGCCATAAGTCCAAATGATTGCATTTACCAAGTCGCCTTCTACCACCAAGGGACCTTCAAACTTATCTTTAAAATATTTAAACCTTGAAATAATTCTACTTTTTATAACATGCATATCACAAAAACAAGTTTTTAGTTAACTTATTTGTTGGTACACGATGATAAATTACCCTTATCTGCTGTCTCAGCACCTTACCAGAATGAGACATCTCAATCGAGACATTCTAAAACAGGACCATACTTCCAACAATGCAGATAGACAGAAATTTAAAATCCTTCCTCATCTTACTGTACCATTCATACTTTTGAGTCAGTAGTGCTGCAGTAATGAACAGCTTGACTGTCTGTCATTCAAGAATTGTCGATCCCCACACTTGAGCACCAAAGTTGAAAATTATGCATGCATATCTTTCCAATTTCTGATTGCAATTTTGATCCTCTTCTTTTTTATTTCTCAAAAATGTCAAGATTTGGGGGGGGGGGGGGTCTCCTCACCGATGGAGACAAATTAGGGGCTGATTTTTTGTATATATACCCATGGAGATAGAGGAGCTCACTGACATTTCTAGCCCTAGGGGGGGGGGGGGGGGGGGGGGGGGGAGGGGGAGGATGATCTCCTCACCCATGGAGATAGTCCTCACAGAAAATCAGCTCACTGACATTTCTAGCCCTATGAAAAATGTACAACATGAAAAAATCTGGAACATCCATTTCAGTGTAAATTTTTAACTCCACATTTGATAGGGTTAAAAGTTTCACAATGGGCTGATTTTTTGTGAATAGGATCTCCATGGTGAGGAGACCATCCTTACCAAAAACCAGCCCTTAACTCATCTCCGTGTGGGCTTCACAGGGGTGGGTCAAATGGCATGTCATATTTGGCGTATCGAAATAACCTGAACCATGTATATTTGTATATATATACTGTGTTGGTTATAAAAAGAGGAATGCGCAAGTTGAGGGCTCTAAAAAGCAGAGGAAAGGACAAAAAGAATGTGGATTGAGGTTTTCAGAGGAGATTTCAAGAAAATTGCCTTGTGAAGAAATGGCTTCAGACAGAATAAAATGGAAGGACCAACTTCATATAGTTGAGCCCCTATAGTTAGGATAAGACTTACGACGATAATGATGATGTTGGTTCAACAAAAAACATACAAGTATTGATATAATAATATCAAATTAGCTGTATGAATGTTTTGAGATCAACATGTCTGCATGTCGTGCTCATGTTTTCCACCATGTATCAGTAAAGTTGTGCAAGTCACAAATTTAGAGGATACTCAATTTAAACAGATGAAGCATGACAAAATAGATACCATGTTAGGAAGATGGGATAGAATACCACGTAGGGCATATCGTGGCAAGCAAGCACAAGGAACCCCCATTACTACATATTGAAATAATGAAGGCTCCAACAATATTTACAATTTAAAACTTGTGTTTTTATTTTTGATAACTATTTCAAAACAAATAATTATTTGACAGGAAAACGCATGTAAAAGCATATAATGTGCCTCTACCATCTAAATATTTGTATTTCTTTAGTTAAAACTTTTTTTTATTCCATTAATTTATTACAGAGGGTACCACAGGATAGACTGAATTTTAATTTATTAAAAATAATAATAATAACAAGATTATTGTTATAAAAGACATTAACAATAAAATCCCAAAATGTATATCATTCCGAGAAGTTGGACCAGCTGATTTAGTGTCCATAATCTCACCAAAGACAGTTAAAAGAAAAACTCAAGAAAATTTTATATCATGATTTTGCAACCACATAATAACCATTTTCATCAATAGCTTCCAATCGTATAGAACAAAACACAATGTAAACATCATACCTCAACTCTGGGCCTCTTGATCCTAGACGTTGCAGTCGACTCCAAATCAGATATCTCAAGACAATTTAACTGCTTGAAACTATCATTTACACTGCCAGCTGATGACACAGCATTCAAGGGCATTGCGCTTGTGTGGCGCCTCATTTTCTTTGTTGCAGCACTTCCATCCTGTGTGAAGTTGTTCCTTGCTTGCATACGACACTTTGTCATAGCCACCATATCCTCACCAACTGCAGCTCTAGATCCATTAACTGGTGCTGATCCTGCTATCCTATCAATCATACTGATGACAGACCCAATGTCGCTGACAGAGGCACTGAATGCTTTAGGGGACATTGATTTTACCTGGAAAAGATAAAATAGTGCTAGGATCTTACTATAACCAATTTAGCTACAAAAGAGATCCAATTCATAGATGTCTAATGTGTCATGCATGAAAACATCGCTGTACACAACCAACAATAAGGATGGAAGTTAAATTAACTAACCACTTTAATTAAGCGTTCTAGAGGCTGCTCTGTAACACCTGATTTTCCAGAGATGATTGTGGATGCAGTACCCTGATTGCCATCTGGACTAGTAAACTCCGCGAGCAAGGGGGAGGCCGAAATCCCGGGTGTGCCAATGGCAAGTGATTGGGCTTGAGTCAGTGCAGCAGCTGTTTGTGGCTGTCCAATATTTCCTGCATTTGAGAGTGAGGAAACACCAGAAGTCTGTTTCTCAGAGTCCCCTGGAATTGGAGATGGAGCCAAGGGAGTGGACGGAGAAGGAACAATGAAGGGTGAGTTCGCAGATTGCAAAGGTGTTCCAGCTTTGATAAAACTTTGTTGGTCAATCTGTGGGGAAGAATGCTGAGAAATTTGAGGGGATGCGGCTTGAAGGAGTTGGGGAGAAGAACCAGGAAACGGAGCACCTGGTTTTAGCTGTTGATGGTGAAACGCTGTGCGTTGGCTTCCTGGGTGATGCTGTTGAAACATGCCTGGTTTAACACCCATGCCCTGCCTCACCTTCAATTCTTCATTCATCTGATGAAGCTGTGGAATTTGGTGTGACTGCAACTGTGCAGATTGCTGCTGCTTTTGCGGTTGATGGAACTGCTGCTGCAGTTGTGTATGCTGTTGTTGCTGTTGTTGCTGTTGCTGCTGCTGCTGCTGCTGCTGCTGCAGCATCTGCTGCTTCTGTTGCTGAATCAATTGCATCTGGCGGTGTTGAAATTGTTGCTTCAGTTGTTGTTCCTGTTGTTGCTTCAGATGTTGTTGTTGTTGGAGCAAATTAGAACTTAACTGAAGTGAATTAATGTTAGGCTGTAACCCATTCGCACTGCTTTGTGACAAGGTATTAATGTTTGCCTGTTGGGGTGCATTCACAGCATTTTGCTGCATGGATCCCACACTATTTGTCTGCAATGAAGTCAGTGCATTTCCTTGTCCTGACTCCAACGTAGAACCGGACTGCAGTGAATTCATCATGTTTTGTTGTGCAGTTGGAACCCCCAAATGGTTTGATAAAGGAGATATGGAAACATGCTGCATGCTAGTCACAGCGGTTGGCTGCATTGATGTTGCAGAATTTTGTAAGTTCATTGGTTGCATCTGGGGGTTCATCTGGTTGTCATGTTGCTGCAGCTGGGTAATTTGAGATTGTGACTGCTGCTGCATGGAGAGTTGGTGGCCACCAGGTGTCTGAAGTTGTTGCTGTCCTTGCTGCTGTGAAGAAACAGGCTTCTTGACCTTATGTGAATTGAGAACATTAACGATCTGCTTCTCATAGGAACCTATCTTCTCCCTGAAATTAGGTGAAATATTACTTTTGGAACACTGTAAGAATGTAATCATGCGCTCCAACATGGTCTTAAAAATTTTGAGCCTGTCAATTTGTTCTGTCTTTGGCGGCTGTTGAAGAGAGTCATGCTGCCAAACAACAAAAGAATAACATGCAGTCAACCCAATAAAAAGAAGAATGATGAGCATTGATACAAGAATGATTTACCAACCACTGATACTTTGTGGTGTATTTATTGCTAGTTAATAAGGTAGAGTCTGCATTGAATTAGAGAGGAAATTTTGAAAAAAAAAAAAAAAAGGTTTGAGTACCTGCTGGCATTTCATAGCGATCTTCTGGTACATTTCAGTCAGATCTGGTAAGTATGATTCCCTCATGGATTTAATCTGCAAAGTAAAATTAGCAAAATTCAATGGCTTCATATCTTGAGGTGCCAAACCTGATTGGAAAATATTAAGGCAAGCAGCCTAAACATGAACATTTATATGTTTACCCACGTACATGCAAACAAAAACGAGAGAGAGCGGGAGAGAGGCAGTAATATCAATTTTCCATCTTCCTTTTTTAGAGGTGTTTAACTAATCATGGCACAAATAAATGCAAATAAACCATTTAAGGCCACCACTCTACTTTCTTCCTCATGTTTAAAACTTATTGTCATATTTGCATGTGAAAGGACATCATTACTTCCCATAAGCTATGCTCCTTTATAATATAGCTATGTTTTAGTCAATCATTAGTAGTTTATGTTACATTTTAGTTAACTTATTTACTACTAGATCGTAAAAAACCACAAATGGTGTCTGAATTATACAGACTTTTTTGCCGAAAATATCAGCACCTCCAAGTATCTTACTGTAGCACTTAATCAGCAAGACATACACATGCCATGTAACAAGGACGGAAATTTCACCATGTCAGACACCCACACTCATATTCGAAACAAATTTCATATACATACATATCTTGTTTTCAAATATTATTTGCATACCACTTATATGATTTTCATGTGTATCAACTTATCTAAGTACATTCTTTACACGATACTTTATACTCACGTAAACAAAATAATTTCAAAACTCATAATATATCAAATAAACACCACAGATGTCTGTATCAGGTTGGTCAATGTAATGCCCTGTTTATTGATTAGTGTTGTTAGTGATTAGTTTATTTCCTTTATGTTTATATTACATAGTTGGACTTTATGTAAAGTGTTGGGCCTATATGTTCTATTAATGTAAGTAGGCCCACACCACTTAAGTGACTAGTATATATATCACAATGAGGAGGCCAAACTATCTAAGTTTGTGACCCTCTCTCTTTCTCTCTTATCTTCTCTTCTCTTTCTTCTCTCAAACCCTAGGACTTTACTTCTAACATGGTATCAGAGCATATTTGATCCTAAGAACCCTAGTCCTTCCTTCTTTCCCATCCGTTCTTCTTTTTCATTCATCTTCTTCAAGTGGGAATAAAGTTTCTACGGTTTTTGGTACAAGCAAAACTTTAGAAATTGTTTGTTTACACCTAGATGTGTTATCTAGGGTTTGTTTGGCGGTGGTGTTGGTGTTTCTGAAGGTCGTGAAGCTTCCCTATGGTTTTGAAACCCTAAGGTGTAGTTTTCAGTTTTTGTGCGTCGGAAGAGATTGTTTTGGTTTTTGTGTTTCTACGAAATTTGAGGGTGGAGTGTTATTGTACCCTCGCCGCCCCTCCTAACTTGTTTTTAGGAGTTGTTTGAAGCTGGTTTGGGGATTTTCTAATGCTCCGAGCATAAGTTGATCTTTTTCCACATATCTCTCTCCCGAAGCTTTGTTAGGTTTTTGATTTTTTCAAAAACCACGAGCAGGTGACTCCCTAGATTGATTTTAGGGATTGTTCGCTTCTCGTTTGGGATTTTTCTAACATCCCATGTGAAAGTTGATTTTTTACATCCTCTAGATAGAAAGTTCAAGTGCTTCAGGTGTTTCTGTTGAAGACAAGTCTCTTGCGTGGGATGGTATTGGTGCTCGGATTACATCTATGAAACTATGGCACAAACTATCTTCCATGGTCTCACTTTGTTAAAGTTTTTGTGCCAAGAAAAAATTGAAGTTTTTCACTGAATATCCACCACCGATAGATGATAAGAAGTATGAAGATTGGTAAAGTGAGAACTCATTGGTTATGACGTGGTTGTGGAACAGCATGGAGCCGTCAGTTTCTTCTAATGTCATTTATCTTGATACTGCCAGGCAGATCTAGGCTGCAACTCAAGAGCGGATGTCTCCCGCATTTATGACTTGTTTGAGTCTATGTTTACTATGAAGCAGGGTGATAAATCTCTCGGTGAATATTATAGTTCACTCCGAGGTATGTAGGAGGAACTTCAGCAGTATCAACCCTTGACCGTTGATTTGGAGCAGCAAAAACGACAGCGGGGAGAATTTCAAGTTGCCTTGTTCTTGTCCAACTTGAATCTTGAGTATAGTTCAATTAAAGGACAGATTTTGGCCAATGAATCTCTTTCAACTGTAGACAATGCCTTTTCTCGTCTTCAGCGTGCCTCCCTTGGGAATGTGACTTCTCCCAAGGAATCTT
Source organism: Euptelea pleiosperma (assembly GCA_035048495.1). NCBI lineage: Eukaryota > Viridiplantae > Streptophyta > Magnoliopsida > Ranunculales > Eupteleaceae > Euptelea > Euptelea pleiosperma. The sequence continues at coordinate 7,644,920 of CM068544.1, forward strand.
CTGCATTGGTTTCAAATAGTGTTTCTAAGTCTTCCCGTGGTCCTTTAAATCGTGGTAGTAGTTGACGTAGTGTTTTTAGAGGCCGTCGTAGTCATGGTTCTGGTTCTCATGGTGGTCGTGGTAGTGGTCGAGGTAATGAGATGAAGTGTACATATTGTGGCTACTCTAGACATATAGAGTAGTATTGTTGAGATAAGTGGGAGATGTCCGCTTGGGCCAATCAAGCGTCTGATGAGTCTTCTCAGCCACCTACAGACCCACCCTCTCAAGCACCCAGTGGTGTTCCTTCTAAGTATACTGCTCAGCTTAGCCAGCTCCTTCAGAAGTTGAATTCATTGACCGCCAGTTCTTCACAGCCTACCGCCACTTTGGCAAATATAGGTAATTCTGCATGTTTGGCCGCCAAGTCTCCTTCCTCCTGCGTCATCGATTCAGGGGCAAGTGCTCATATGTCTGGTATACCCTCCATATTTTCTAATTTTCAGTCCATTAGATCTCATTGTTTTAGCTGATGGGTCCACTCGTATAGTTGTGCGGAAAGGTGATATTCATCCTACTCTATCTGTTTCTTTGTCCTCCACTTTGCTTATACTTTCCATTTTATTTGTTATATGTTAGTCAACTCACTAAATCCTTATAGTGCTCAGTAACACTTTCTCCTACTTGTGTTTTTCAAGATCTCAAGACGAAGGTGATTGGTTTGGGGAATGAGGACGGTTTATATTAGCTGGATCTTGATGCACCTGCATCTGCGATGAGTGCAATTGTGTCGCCACTTCAATTGCATTTTCATTTGGGCCATTTTTCATTGTCTAATTTACATCGTGTCATACCTAAATTGAGTCCAATGTCTGTTTTAGAATGTAAAGCTTGTCAATTAGGCAAGCATCACCGTAGTTCTTTTCCGCGTCGTATTGAGAGTCGTAAGTCTAGTCCTTTTGATTAAATCCATACGGATATTTGTGGTCTTTCAAAAATAAAATGTTTATCTAGTTTTCATTATTTTGTTGTGTTTGTGGATGATTATTCTAGAATGACATGGTTATTTTTGTTAAAAGATCGATCCGAATTATCCCGTGTTTTTACCACATTTTATAATAAGATATATATTCAGTTTGGCAAGTCTATTAAAATAATCCGTTCTTATAATGCTCTTGAATATATACAAGCCTCTATTCAGACATTTTATTCTGATCGAGGCATGATCCATCAGACTTCTTGTGCTCATACAGCCCAACAAAATGGTGTTGCGGAGCGTAAGCACCGTCATCTGTTGGATGTTGCTCGTAGCCTTATGTTTCTTATGCATATCCCGAAGCCTTATTAGGGTAATGTTATCCTCACTGCCTGCCACCTTATTAACTGTATGTCATCGTCAGTTCTAGATGGTCGTTCTCCTTCTCCTTGTTACACCCTAATGTCAATCAATTTAATGTGCCTCGTGTATTTGGGTGTGTCCTTTGTTCATGTGATTGGTCTTGGTCATGACAAACTTTCTCCTCGCTCTGTTAAATGTACCTTTCTGGGCTACTCACGTACTCAAAAATGATACCGTTGTTATTGTCATGCGTCTCGTCGTTATTATATCAGTGTTGATGTCACATTCTTTTAGTCTACTTTCTTTTCGTCTCTGGGGATTCCTGTATTTCGGATCTTGTGTCTCTTCGTTAGGGGGAGTTTACCAGTTCGTTACCTACTGCAAAGGAAATAAAGTTCACGAAATTATCGAAATATTTCGCGAAAGATTTTCATTTTCTAGGTTAACGACAGGAAAGAATACTTACGTCGAAATAATGTTAAATTTCCCGAAATATTTCCATTCATGTTGAAATATTTCGCCTGAACAGTAAATTTCGATCAATTGACAGTGTAAATATGTATTATTTCGGTCGAAATGTTTCGACATGTATGGAAACATTGGAAACATTTCAATCGTAGGTAGGAAACATCTCATTTGAGCTCAAAACCGCTATAAATCTCATATTTGATCCATTTAACCGCTTTCCATACATTTTATTTATACAAAAGATCAATCCATTGTAGATTTTTTGGTTCGTGGATTGATCGTGAGGAAGAATCAAATCCCGTTTGGGAGTTTTTCAAATTCAAAATATACATAAGGATAAAATTTCTTGCTACAAATAAATAGGTTAGGTGTAAATTCATTAAATTTATGAATCTATGATGCATATACACTAGATTTGTGCACGGATTGAAGATCGTTTAGGATAGAAATTTGGAATTTGGGAAAAACTCCAATTTCATTGGTTTTTAAACTAAACATCCATGATTGTGCATAAATTGAGTATATGTTGCATAACTTAGCCTATTCTACAAGTTGGTTGGGTTAAAAAAAATTAACCTTATATTTTTTTCAAATAAAAATTAAACGTTCAAAAAATTAAATAAATGTTATAAGTTAATAGTAAATAGGTTTTCTAAAATTACATATAATGTTAAGAAATTAATGTAAGTGATAAGGATTTGTTAATATATTACTTTATGACTTTTTTATAATTAGCAATTAAATAATAGTTATATAATTAAATTAAACCTTGATTAATTAAAGATACTTGCCACGACATATTATAGACCATTATGGTCATTCATTTCCATACTACATATGGTTGTACATTATGGTTTGAAAGCTTATGAGTGTGGTTTTATGCTTGTTTCATTATTTCCTAAACTTTCCACAAACATTTCCATAATATTTCCATCATTTCCGCATTATTTCCATCATTTCCACGAAAAATGTATTATTTCATTTATACACTGGTCGAAATAAACCTCAAAACCGAAATTTATTTCCTTGCCTAATGCGGTCCCTACTTCTGTTATACCAGTTATTTCCCCAAATGCTTCCACAGATGCTCCAATAAATGTTTATATTATCTAATACTATTACTAGATATTATGTTATGTTATTAGTAGGTTTGGTTTTAATGAGATTATATATAAATGGGTGGTACGGCTAGGCTATTCTAAGCTTAAGTCGTCACCTCCTCTTCTTCACCAATTCTTCTCTCTTTCTCTTCTTTATGAAACCCTAATTTACTAACAGGCTACACGAAGCATAAAGGAAACCAGAACAAATACAAAATTTGCTAGGCACACAAGCAAATCACTCAATTGAATGGCCTTTCTCTTGCAAACCTACGTTTTGACCTTTGGTTAGTTCTCCTTACTTAGGAGTAGGTGCAGAAGCTAGCATCTCCAACCGTTGAAAATGATGGTGGGACTGAATAAGATTATGACTCATCTCAGATAAATCCTTGTAAATACTAAGAATGCGCTTGAGAATCATTGCTTTAATCCTTTTTTTTATAATTACGCATTGCTTTAGTCGTAACAATGCAATCATCACAAGAAATAAAGATTACATTATGGGGATAAGATTCAATATGACAGACATGTAAACATTAAAATAAGCAAAGAGAACTCACCTTTTGATAAACCTCCTCTTGCCAATCACCTGCATTTGCATGTCCCGTCTGAGCTGTGGAATCTATTGATGCTACGAAGAGACAGAATAAAGAGATAAAAAATGCTCAGTAGATTATCTCAGCAACCAGCAGGGAGGAATCATAATGCATGCAAAGTACATCTAATAATGAGAAAATAGAGAAACTCTAGCTTGCTATAAAGTGACAAAAAACAGGCTGGTAAAAGCATGGGGTATCAAAACTAAAAATACAACACAAGCCCTATATGAATCATATTATTATGTAAGCCATGGATGATGCCACTTTGGGGAATAGCAAAACGACAATGTATACCAATGGGTCGTCGGGCCAAAACAACACGTATCGTATGTGGTAACAAACATCCGCCAACACTCAGAAATGGTCATGCCTACGTGCCTCCTCGTGTGTTGGCATGACTGTGTCAGAGGACAAATAGAATGTTGGGCAGCTGGATTTTAATGCCTTTTCTTTCTTTCTTTCTTTTTGAGGACTTATCTTTTGAGAGCCATGCAGTAATCAAGGGTAGAGCATAAGAATGGGTGGGTACCAGTAGTTTTATAACTTGTATATAAGTGTATGTACGTTAGTTTTACAACTTGAAGTTGTTAGTGATTGGTTTTGATATTAGTGCATCTTACCTACAGAAATAAGGTCTACATGAAATATAAAAGGTGCAATGGTGCATTACTGCATATAATTATTTTAATAGCCATATAAGTTCGATTTGCAACTATGTTAATATGTTATAGGAGAAAACATTTGGCCTTATTGCATCTTACCTACAGAAGTAAGGTCTGTGTGAAATATAAAAGGTGCATTACCGCATATAGATTTTTAACTAGCAATATAAGTTCAATTTGCAGCTATGTTATAAGAGAAACTTTTGCCCTAATTATTAAATTCTTCAACTAGAAGCACTATATATATAGAAACACAAAATAGTGCCAAATCTATTATCCTCAACAGTCCATCATTAATTGGGATATAAAACATTCTACATGTGTGTGCAAACTTTTTATCACGAATCTTATAAGTAAAACCGCTCTAATCACTAATTTATCCATCATCAAATTTTTCCATACCTGTATGGAATTTATTACCAAGTTTTTGAATATTGAAACTGAATATACTCAAAATTTTCCCCGGCCAAATTTTTTCTGTATGCTAAATCGCAAACTAGGGTTTGGAAAGAGGATGTCATTGACAGTGCAGTAAAAAGTGTTAGGCAACACCTGGATGACAAATGTCCCTCGAGAGAGGCGGCGCCTAGCCGATAATTTATTATTTATTTATTTAATAAGAAAGATAATATTAATAATGCAAAACAATTATAGAAAAGAAATAAAGTACATAGCAACATAGTACCAAAGTAGAAAAGAAAGACCAAAGCTAATTCTTGAGTACGAAATAACTATATGCTAAATAAAATCAAAAACTGAAATAGAAGAATGGCTTAGCACAACATCTAATAGCTCAGAACCAAAATACTTTAGTGACTTAGTAGTTAGTACCACATCTAATAGTTGTAAACCGACACATAATTCTTCAAACTTCAAACAGTCAAAGTCTTAGACCCCGAAGTCGCACTACTCAGCATCCTCACAATCAATCATCAAACAAGGAGCAGAAACGCTACTTTCTCCTCTTGTTAGGGCCTAGAAAATGGTTCACTTGTAAGGTTTATATGTATATATACGGTACCTTTAGGTTTATCTTACATTAAAAAGAACATATACCATTGCCTTACATAGTATGATCTATTCCAAATATATAGAGCACATATAACAACTATCTTATACGTATAGCCTAGGCGAATGCTTTAACACCTGGCACCTTATCTCTATGTGTACCTAGGTGAGCTCTTTTGTACTAACGCCTGCCTAGGCCCTGTTTTAAGCACTATGGAACTGGCCAGGCGAAGTGCTGGCCTAAGCAAAGCTTTGACTCTGCTGGTCTTTACATAGAAGTCCATTTGCATATGAGCTGACAACTTATTGTTTGGTTCATCAAAATGGTCCGTACATATACTACAGTGTTTCTAGTAATAATACCCGTCTACATATTAAAAAAAAAAGATGAAATTTTTATATACAGATCGGACCACACAAAACATTGACAAATGTAACTAGGATTTTGTGAGTAAAACTTCCATCACGGCAGCCTGCAAATCACACAAGCCAATGAGTTCTCGGCACGTACACCTCAAAGCAAAAGCACATGGGTACGTTGCAAAAAGCACTTGTGTACGTGCCGAGAACTCATTGGCTTGTGATTGTGTGATTTGCAGGCTGCTGTGATAGAAGTTTTACTCGAATTTTGTAATAAAAACAATAAGCAAAATATCTACGAAGATGACAGCATGAATATGTTGGGGCATATAATCGGATTTACGAAATTAAGGAGCAAGAAAATATGACTAAAAAGCAAAAGATTGTTTTAACTGTAATAACATACTTGATGGGGCCTCTGGAAGCACTCTTTGTGACTGAAATAGTTGTTTTTGCTCAATTACATTCGGTGGCTGAAGCAAGGAACCCGATGTTTGAATTCGTTGCTGAATATCTCGTTGCAATAAATTTGGCTGCTGTTGCAATCCCAGTTGCTGTTGCAATTGTGCTGGCTGTGATTGGAGCTGAGACATCAATTGCTGCTGTGGTGGTTGTGATTGTGACTGTTGCCCTTGAGTTGGCAACAAAGTGGATGATGTCTGCTGGGTTTGTTGTTGCTGCGCTGCGACCTTGGCTTGCTGATGCTGCAGCATGTGCATTGACTGCTGATTTGGCTGCATGTTTGAGACACCAGATTGAGGTCCAAGCAATTGCTGCTGCGGCTGCTGCTGCTGTAACCCAGAAACATTATTTTGTGGCCCCAACTGCTGCTGATGTAAATTTGAGATATTGTTTTGCTGATTCAGTAGCTGCTGCTGCTGCTGCTGCTGCTGCATGCTTGACAGATTATTCTGCTGACCTATCAACCTCTGTTGTTGCTGCTGTTGTTGTTGCTGCTGCTGCTGCATGTCCGGGACACTGTTTTGCTGCCCAAGAAGCTGATTCTGTTGTAAGTTTGTTGCACTTGGCTGCTGCCCCATCAGCTGTTGTTGCTGCTGTGATGGCAACATTGGTTGCTGAGGCATTGGTGTTTGCTGTTGATGAAGAACAGCAGTCTGTTGGTGCAAAGATTGTTGCGACTGCGGTTGTTGCCTAAGGACAGACTGTGGATGTTGCTGAAGCACGGATTGCGCCGACTGTTGAACAGAAGACTGCTGGTTCTGTTGAAGGCCAGAGTGTGGAGCTGATTGCATCACAGAAGGCTGCGTCTGCTGAAGTGTGGGCTGGCTTGACTGGAGACCGGATGACATTTGCATAAGGGACTGCTGAGAAGATTGCAGCTGACTCGGCTGCAATAGGTTCTGCTGCTGCTGGATGTGTGATTGCATGAGTGAGGGCTGAATATTTCCCTGGATCTTCTGCTTTAAAATCTGATGTTGCAGCTGCTGCTGCTGCTGCTGCTGCTGGTACATATACTGTTGAGACTGCTGTTGGTGCTGTTGGGGAACAACCTGTTGAGGATGCTGCCTTCCTTGCATCTGCCTCTGCGAATTGGAAAAAATATTTGATGGTACACCTTGTCCCACTGTATTACCAACTGCGTTCTGTGAAATTCCAGACATATTCTGCAAGTTGGAACTCTGCCCAACAGCATTTTGCATGGTGGTCTGATTAAGACCAGCCACAGACGGTAGTGCAGATGGCAAACTGGCAGAACTTTGAACTCCAGCAGATGCAATGGTATTTTGAATGTTCTGAGGTAACAGCTGCTGTCGTGCTTGAGACTGATTAGCCAAAGGAATCTGTAGAGGCTGCCCCTGATTGCGCACTTGGGACTGCATACTATGAGATGCTATATTGGAAATAAATGACCACAACTCAGTTAAATGAAAATTCAGAAAAGATAATATAAATAAACGTGTATTTTACAGTTAATCGAACATTGAAATCAAGAACATCATTAGATGACGTGTGCCCCCTCCTTTTTTTATTGTGTGCGTGTGTGTGTGGATTGTATCCAAGATATTCGTAAGGGATAACAGGACAGACCATCTCTCCATGTCAAACAAGTGTCAGACAGTGATTCAATAGAACAAAAAAAAACAGCTAGAATACCCATCAGATATTGCAGTAATACAAAAAGAAACTACAATAGTGGTTAACAAAAAGAAAGTATTGAAGAATTTCATGGCATGCAGAAGAAAATACTGATAATTAAAGAGTAGCAAAAACTACAGATAATAATTGAGAAGGTCAACTTGGGTTATATTGGGCTTACCATGCATGTCAGAAAGAAAAACGGAACATATGAAGTTGTTATACAAACTTTCACTGGTTCTATCAGAGAAAAAACACTCATCTTTTTCATTTTACCTGGATCTGGGGGATTTTGGTTACTACCACCAGAATTTGATGGTAGGGAATTAGTCGCACCAGTATTCTGAGATTTAGTCTCCATTGTCAGCATCTTCAAAGATATTTTCCGTAGATAATCCGACTGAAAGGTAAAAAATGAGAACAATTATATCACAAAACACTGCAAGCTACAAATTAAATACCTATAGAATATAAGTTATAAGGATAACCAACGGTACTGACATAAAAGAATAAAGGCTAAGCCATGCAGAGTGTAGAGGGTTATTTTTTGAAGGCTTTGTGTTCCGTTGGGACATTATATGCCGTGGCGCTGACTGTTAGCTAAGGGCCGGGGTCTCCTTGTTGTATGGGGTGCGGGGGGAGGTTAGCTCGACCTCTCCTACCGCCCTTTGGTTTGCTGTTTGCTTGAAATAAAATTCTATACTTATCAAATAAAAAAAAAAAAAAGTATTATTTGTCCAAGATGCATCAAAGCCCCATCAATTATCTTCAAAGCGAGCATCATAATAAATGTTGGTAGGATGACAAGTCGTTGTCAACAATAAAAAGGAACCACGTGTTTGAAGCTCAATCTTGATGGGTGTGTTCATTTGGTAATCCCGGTCAGGTGGGAATTAGGAATCATTTGTGATGAACACAGGTACCTCTTTTGGCCTTTCCCACTCCAATCCTATTGGGTTCAAAGACTCCAATGATGCAGAAGCGTGTGCACTTCTCAAAGTTTTGGAGATTTATTGCTCCATCAACTGTGGAGGCTATGGTTCAAAGTCTCATTTCATCTAGTTCCATCTCAGTTGAGACATCTTGTTCTGGTAAGGTATTGAGACGATTCATGCCAAACCCCAATTAAAGTTAATTTAAACATTGCTTCCTTTTTTTCATGTTTCTTTTAAAACACAAAAGATCCCCAGCATATTTTTAGTTTAATTCGTGTATATCAGGACAAATCAATTTGTTCCAACGTCCCATTCCCTGGGGGTCAAGACATCTCATTCATCCACTCAGCAAGATTCTAACCAAATCAAGATTTCAAATGTTGATGGAAGTAAACAAAATGAATGCTATAACTTGGGAGTCCGGCACTTCAAAAGGAATGCAGAGACTGGCAAATATTGTGGATAGAATTAGAGGCCTTTGAATTAACAAGCAGATTTTGTTTAGCCATACCTATGGATATGCTAATGTTGCCACGTCTTACGCCAAGGATGGTGTACACCGTCAATACGCCATTAATTGTATATCAGAAGCTTCCCTTAGTTTCCTCCCTCTTTTTCTTGTTTTTTATATAATCTACGATTTAAATGCATTTTAGCATGGTTTAAATAAAAAAATTTACATATCGATATCAGAGAGTGGCAATTCCCAAAACTTATGAAACCCAATTCACAGGGTATCAGCTGATATTTTAAGTATTCATCCGATATTGAGATAGCTCGACCTTATTGGGCAATACTGTAGGATATGTTGTGAAACTAATAAAGGGAAAACAAGAACTTTACATTCTGTAGGAGGATGATCAACTGTATGGGAAATTTGCTATAAGCAATAACTTTATGAAAGAAATAACTAAGGATAGTGGAACGAAAATATTGATGTTAAAGATATAATTTACATAAACTTTTTTTGTTTTTGATAAGTAATATTCTTTACATAAATAATTGTCGGTAAGTCTTCTCTCAAAACCTACTTTTAGTTCCCATTTTGCCCTTCTGCTATTTAAACTATTTCAAACAACAATAGGTTCTTAATAATATTTTTAGTGTAAAAAAATATCCTAGGACAATACAAAATCTCTGATTAAAAATAAAGTTCGAAAAATAGAGTATTATTTAATAAAATATGGTCACAATAATTATTTGAACAAAAAAAAATGCTTTCACACAAATCATATTTTTTTTTAAATAGTAAAAGAACAAAATGGGAACTAAAAGTAGGTTCTAAGAGAAAAATGACTTACTGACAATATTTGTTTAAAGACTATCCTTAATAGCAATATTTTCCTTCCACTATCCTTAGTTGTTATTTCTTGCATAAAGTTATCCTTTTTTAGCAATCTTCCCTAAATTATAATTGGTTGATAAGTCATTTACTTGTAATAGGACACACTAGGTTGATTACTTGGTCAACAATTTCACGAGCTATTTTTGCCCCAAAAATTGATACCAAATAATGAGCATATGCATATATTTGGGTTACACTTGAACTAAGTTTAAGATATAGACACATATAACATTAGTACATCAAAATTTATGAGTACGGGTACTTAAGGAACAACCAGGACACCAATCCCAGGCACCTAGTTAGGACACCAATCCGAGATCCCAAGGTTATGAACTCTATCCCATGTACTTTGGCTACAACTGTGGGGTTAGAGTCCACTATGATCTCTAATACATGTAGTTCATCTTATAAAGTGCCACAGATAGTGGAAGAACAAAGGCAAGGGTGTGCGATTGACACGGGACGAGATGTTCTGCAATTTTGGGGGGAATAAAGAGGGAAGGTTGCTATTCACGTAACACTATTCATGCAACACTATTCACATGGCACTATTCATAGTTAGTTCATGGGTTAGGGTTTAGAGATGGATGGGGTATGGTTTGGGTTTTTTTAGGTAAGAAATTGACCCAAAAAGAAAATAGAGATGGAGAAAGTGAAGAGAATAAGAGAGAAAAGATAGAGAAAGAGGGAGGGATAGAAACATACCTTCGGCTTCGCACCAAGAGATGATGGCTTCACACCAAGTTTCCTTTCACAGGAAAATTCTCCAAAGAGATTTCTATTTCTCCATTCATAATTTCATTATTAAAATCAAAAGGTACATCACCCTTCATTAGATTCCTTACTTGAACTTTCCTAATTCTAATCTAATTGAAATTAGAAACTCCTAATATAAGTCAACTATTGCAATCATTAATAAAATCTTAATTGAAAATAAAATCTCTCAAAATCCTAATTCGATTACAACTCAAACTCTATCTAAAATTAGAAAAATCAAAATTTACTATAAATAGTAAAAATGGGTCCACTTACTTGACCAGCATAGACTCGGTGTAGCACAGACCATCGTAGTAGAATGCTCCCGCATCAAACCCTCCTAGTTGAAAAGAATTCGACATCGAATTCAAGTTGAGATATTGCAATTGGCTTTTCCAGTGGATGAGATATTTGGACTACTTTCCCTTTAGTTTCTTATTTTGCATCTTCGACAAATGTAAATTTTCTGAAACATAGTCTATGTCCTCAACTCTAGCCCTCTTTCATAAGAATCTATGCTTATTCTATCTAATCCATTTTCAACTGTCGATTCTAAAACAGCAGAAACATCAGGTTTCGTACTGGGATCTTCTACTTTTGGGGCCATCTTCAGCTAGAACCAGGGGAATCATCAACCTTTCCAGCCTTTTCATTCTCCACAACCGCAGGCAGATCAATCTGCCAGAGATCTTATTATTAAAGTCCTCAAGGGCCTTCTTATGGGCATCGATCGACTTGTCCAGGTTGCTCTCAAAACGATTTATCACGTTGTTTAGTTTAAATAACGCAGCTACCAAAGATTACGAACCAATCTGAGACATCTTTCCGAAACACACAAGAATTTTGAACCTGGCTCTGATTCCAAATTTGACGCGGGACAAAGTTTCGTTCTGCGATTTTTTTGGGGAATAAAAAGGGGAGGTTACTATTCACGTGATACATATTCACGCGACACTATTCACGAGGCACTATTTATGTAACACTATTCACAGTTAGTTCATGAATTAGGGTTTAGAGATGGATGGGGCATGGTTTGGGTTTTTTTAGGTAAAAAATAGACCCAAAAAGAAAATAGATATGGAGAAAGAGGAGAGAATAAGAGAAAAAAGATAGAGAAAGAGATAATGATAGAATGATACCTTCGGCTTCGCACTGAATTAGCTTGGCTTCGCACCAAGAGAAGATGGCTTCACACCAAGTTTCCCTTCATAGGAGATTTCTCCAAAGAGATTTCTATTTCTTCATCCTAATTTCATTATTAAAATCAAAGGGTACATCACCTTTTATAAGACTCCCTACTTGAAGTTGAACTAACCTAATTCTAGTCTAACTGAAATTAGAAACTCCTAATATAAGTCAACTATTGCAATCAATAATAAAATCCTAATTGGAAATAAAATCTCTCAAAATCCTAAATCGATTACAACTCAAACTCTATCTAAAATTAGAAAAATCAGAATTTACTATAAATAGTAAAATGGATCCACTTGCTTGACCAGGCTTAGATTCGGTGTAGCACGGGCACACACACACACACGCATATATATATATACATATATATATATGTATATACATACATACATTCATACATATATACATATATATATGTATATATATATATATATATATGTGTGTGTTATATATATATATATGTATGTATGTATGTATATACATATATATATGTATATGTATATGTATATGTATTTTATTTCTATCTTAATTTTCCAACGTTTCCGTATTTCCTATCTTCTATTTTATTAAAAAAATTACGCTTCCACCTTGTACCACCTCGAGCCTTACGAATCACCTCATTGAGCCCGACACCGTTAGCCATTATAAACATTGTGCACAATATACAGAATTAATATCTCATAAAATCAGCCAATATCCTACGCACTATATTGTAGCTTTTTAAATATTCATTTTACAACCAAAGTGTGCTTAAAAGACATTAACTCCAAAACACAAAAGAGTCAAAAAACAGCCTTTGAACTCCGAAAAAATGGAGGACCAAATATACAAGTAAGATTTAACTCTCAACACCACCCTAGGAATCTCTTCTTCTTTCCCTTCAAAGATTCTGGAGTTTCTCTCTTTCCAAACAGCCCACATCATAGAAAAAGGAAGAATACGCCAGAGGTATCGACCTTTAAAACAAAAGATATTCATACTACTTCCTTTGATAACATTGATCAACTGTTCCAGGACCACATAATCTATGCCAAAAAGAGAGAAGAAGACCTGCCAAATCGCAAAAGTGAAAGGGCAGTGGATCAGCAGATGGCCAACCGACTCAGCAATAGATTTGTACAGAGAGCATCTATTTGGCAACATCATCCCCCTACTATTCAAGTGGTCTATAGTCAAAATCTTGCTGTCAAAATATTGCCTAGAATAGCAGTTCAAACAAAGAAAATCACTTTCGACGGTATACAAACCCCCAAACAAGCAACACTGGAAAAACTTGACCCGTTGGATTTATGTGAGAAAAAAAAGACTTGACCGAAAACGCATTTTGGATCCCATCTCCGTAACCTCCTATCTGACCCAGAAACCCATGAGGGGCCTCTTCCAACTCTGGACAAAAGCGAAGCAAGGTCATCCAGCTCACAATCATTGATGTTTCTTCTAAAGCCAAAGTTTCAAGAGGCAGCACCCTTTACACTAATTACACAATCTTAAATCTTCACCCCTTGGAGATCCAAGATTTGAATGAGAGTAAGAAAAGCTAACCTCAAAGGTTCGTCTCCACACCAAAGATCCTCCCAAAACCGAACCCTTTCTCCTATCCCTAATTTATACTGAATGCCCTGTCAAAATCTGTCTTTGAACCTCGAGATACCTTTCCACACACTGATCCCATAGGAGAATGAGACTGAGATAACTGCATGCCCATCCTACCAATCCCCATATTTACCTTCAATGACCATCCTCCATAAACTATCTTCCTCCCCAAATCTGCACAACTACTTCCCTATAAGCGCCTCATTCATGACTTTCAAGCGGCGGAAACCCAATCCTCCTTCCTAGGGTTTGCAGATACTGTCCCATCCCACCAAGTGAAATTTATGAGAATCTTATTGTCCTTCCCACAAAAATCTCTCATCACTTTCTCCAGATCAAGAGCTACGCTGGCTGGAAGTAAAACATAAGAAAGGAAATGAATAGGAAGACTAGAGAGAGTGCTCTTGATAAGAGTGACTCTACCTCCTTTCAAGAAATAGCCCTTTTTCCATGCCCCAAGTCTTCTCCCAAACCTTTCCACTAGGGCCACTACAGGATCCCAAATCGATTTATGCTTAATACTTAGCTCCCAAAGGAAGCCTCAAGTAAGAAGCGGGCAAACTGACCCCCCCCCCTCCAAAACTCGACGCCAGACCACTCAGATTACTCAAATCTCACACCCCGAATACCTCACTCTTGCCAAGATTAATCCTCAATCCCGAGACTACCTCGAAACACCTCAAAATACATTTAAGGTATCTCAACTATCTATGGGACGCCTGAGTGAAGCATATCGTATCATCTGCAAACTAAATGTGAGATATCATGGGGCCTTGGCTACTCACTCGAAAACCTTCTATCATTCCTCCTTCCACTGCTTTGGTGGTCATTCTCCCCAATGCTTCAACCACAATAACAAACAAAAACGGAAGTAGCAGCAGGAGAACCATTCACCAACACAGAAAACCAAGTCGAAGAAAAGCACACATTCATCTACGCCCTCCACCTAGACCCGAAGCCCATCTTCCCCAATATATAATCCCAACACATGATCATACGCCTTCTCCATGTCGATCTTACACACCATACCTAGCTTCTCTTCAGACTCTGGAATCAATACATTCATTAGCTATCAAGACATCATCCAGAATGTGTCTTCCTTTTCACAAAAGCCCCTTGGAATGGAGAGATGATAAAACCCAACACCTCTTTCATCCTAGTAGCAAGCACCTTTAAAATAATCTTGTGAGTGCTCCCAACTAGGCTGATAGGATGATAATCCCGAAGAATCTGCCCCTTCCTTCTTAGGGATGAGAGACGTACTATTGAAGCCCCGATCTAGAAATGCCTCCTCTTCGAACTCCTTAACTACACCCATGAAATCCCCTCAATATCCTAGCAATGCTGGAAAAAGCTAAAGAGAAACCATCTGGACAAGGGCTTCGATCACCACTAAAGCTCTTAATAGCCCCCAAAATGTCTTCCTTGCCCAAAGGTCTCTCCAACCACTCCTGATATTCCTGACTTATCCTATCCGAATGAACCCGTCCACCTTTGGCCTATAGACACGATATTAAATACAGACTAGAAAAATATTTCACCACACTTTCCCTGATTGCTTCTTCATCGTCTATCAAAGAACCATCAACCTTAAGTCTTGGAGTATTATTGCTCCTTCGTCTGGCATTAGCGACTTGATGAAAGAACTTAGTATTCCTATCCCCCTCCTTCAGCCACTTTACCTTAGACTTTTGCCGCCAATTGATATCCTCCAACCATGCCCATTTAAGAAACTCTTTCTTCGCTTCCACTCTCCTCCCCCCTCCTCTAAAATCACATCCCTTTCTTCTTAACCGTCCAAAGAACAATTTCCTCTAGAAGCACTCCTATCTTCTCTTCCACACGACCAAAGACTTCCTTGTTCCAAACTTTCAACTTCCTTTAAAAGCTTTCAGCTTATTTCTGGAGATAAAACCTGCCTTACCCGATAAGTGGAAAGAACCCCACCAATCTGTTACAAGATCATGGAAAATCGGCTCTTCCAACCATATGTTTTCAAATCTGAAGGGGGAGGGCCTTTATTCAAAATCTCCCACAACCTAGCACCACTAGGTTATGATCTAATGCCGGTTTAAAGAGAACTTCTTGAGACAAATCCGAGCAAAGCGAAGCCCAACTATCTGAAACAAGAAATCTATCTAGTCTAGTCATGGTCGACATTTCCTGGTTATTAGTCCACGTAAATCTTAACCCTTTAAAGGGGTGATCCATGAAACGTGTACCCACAAAATCTGAAAAGTCTCATGCTCTTGGTCACTTGACTCCCCCCTCTTCTCATAAGAGAACCGAATGACATTAAAGTCTCCATCTATACACCAAGGTAGAGCCACCTTCCCCGAACAATATCAAGTTCCTTCCAAAAGTCCATTCTAAACTGTTTATCCAAAGACCCATACACACCCGTAAGAACCCAATGATTCTGGTCTTCAATACTTTTACACAATTGATACTAAAAATTACCCAATAAAAGAATCCTTCACTCTAGCTTTGTCCTTGTTTCAAATTACCAAAATCCCTCATGTTGTGCCCTCCGCTGGTAATGCTAACCAACCACACTCTCGATGATCCTATAAATCTACCACCTCCGCATCATTCAAAATTTCCTTTTTCCTTTCCTGTAGAATAGCTAAATCCACCCTCCACTACTTAAAAAGAATTCTACAAATCGTCCTTCTATCCCTACTCCCCAACCCCTCACATTCCAAGAAATAAAATAAATTCATAAAGATAAAGTTTCGTTCCCCCTCCCCTTCCTTTTGCTCCCCCCTACCACCCAACATCTCGAACTGGCCTCCAAAAGTGGCTAAGTTCTGGACCTCCCTTGATAACTAAGCCCTTCTGCTATCTATGTTGATCCTCATTGGGAAGGCACCTTCTTCTAGGTTTTGCACCTCACTACCTAAAGTGCCCCCTGCCTCTAAAATCTGGTCCCTCAACACCAAAATTGTGACCCTTCCTCTGACCTTAACAAGTCTGCACCCTACGTTACATCTGAATCCCCTCCAAAGCAAGAATGGAAATACTACTAATCTATCTCAATGGCAATAAAAAAATCAAGAACTTCCTTGTCATTGCCTGTGAAAGAAAGGCCCAAGAACTTGCCAAAATCCAAAGCCTTTTTCATAACCCACGCTAAGGAGTTTGATTTGTCGAGTTCTTCCTCATCATCTCCTCCATCCACTACCATCTCAAAATCAGATAGACACTACAAAGCGAGAAATCCCTGATCCTCGTACACTGGATTTCCTTCGTACACATCTCCAACTAAGCTTCGACTGAGGCTCTGGGACTCCTCGACCTCTACTGGCCAGCTCACCTTATTCATCCCTCCCTTGATTCTCCGAGGATACCGTTGTGCAGGCAACGCAAAAATGAGGCTGATATCTTCAGGAAATAAGACCTCTATCTCTTCCAAATAATTGTCCCTAGCTCCTTCACCTAGGGATTCAACAAATTGATCATTGATAACAAGGATAAGAGACATGCCATCGATGGAAGGCTGTTGTGTTTCCCAAACTGCAACGTCACCTATTTCCAAGCCCCTTTCCTTCACTTATCTACAAAGACGAATGCTCTCCTTTTCTGCCTCTGCTTCTTCTTCGGCTAATATGTCTCCTGGAGTATCTCTCGCGACAAAAAGACCCTCAGAAGCGTTCACAAACAAAACTACCTCATTCCAATTTTGTCCTCTGTTATAGGACTTCCCTCTACAATAAAACGGTTGTTGGACAATATGAAGAAAAGAGGTGTAGTGACCCGAATTGACCAGAGGACACATGGCATGTTTTTTTATCATTCTTTCGTGTTTTTTCTTAAAACGACTATTTTACCCCTATTGTGTCTAACTGCTACTAATAATTAATAAGTTTTATGTGTATTTGCTTTCTAGAATTTTAATGGGGTTTAAATGTTCTTTTCTTTATAGTTTCAAAATGTTAGAATATGAATGTTATGCATATAAAGATGTTTCTACAAACATGAATGTTTTATGCATATAAATATGATTAAGGATGTGAGTAACAACGCGAGTGAAATGTGGAATATCAAAATAGCTGGAATCAGGCGTTGTCTTACTTCTTTGAGACTCCTCAGGTATTTATACATAAAAAAAACTAGGAAATCCAGAGAGAATATACCTAATGAAACAACCAGTGTGCACATCAGGGAGTCTACTTATAGGCTAAAAGTGTTGACATCGTACACTAGAATCGGTAGAATGTCGGTACCGAAAATATCATAATCAATATAACAATTTGACAAACTATGAGGTAATGGTCACAAGTATTCTGATAAAATAAAGGTTGACCATATGTACAAAATCATCCTAGTATTCGGAGTCATCCTTAAGTAATTGATAAAGAATTGAGTTTTATCAATTTAAATGTGAAACTCGTTTGTAAAACCGTAATTGTTTTAAAATAAAGAAAAGCTAGTGATTGATGTGGCTTTAATGTACTTATTGGGCCCCAGCTCATTGTTTTAAAATGTATTATTTTCAAGTAAGGATAATGAGAAATTGATCTGATGCTTCAATCATTTCTTTTGATATACATGTGCTAGAGATGATGTTATATTTTGTGTAGTTCTTCTTGTCTTGTAGTAAGAGGATACATGAGATATGTAGGTATTTGACAGCTTAGTTCATATATTTGGGATTACGATATATACACTTTTGGGGATGAGCGTATTCTAGTTTTGATTGAGGCGAGAGATCCTCTGTTATTATGTATATGTCAATGAAGTATGTTTTATTTTAAGGACAAACAGTTTAAATAAAATGAATCAAATGTTGGTTAGGATTTCAAAATCCGTGACCTTATATTACGTAAAAACGAACTGAGGGATTGGTTCACATAACAATACTTAGGAGAGAATGAACAGTGGACCAAGGATAATTTGGTCATTTTCTTCCCTCACAACTAGATTGACTAAAGTCTCCCTAAACCGACCAAACCATTATTTAAGTTGACTAACAATAGTCTTCTGACTAGTTAGTTACTACAACGGAGGACCACTCCTGTCACTTATTTGGGTTACAAAACAAAATGAAAAACTTATCTGGTGTATTTCCATTGCATCGAGATACAAATTTTGTTTAATGGCACATTTGTATGATCAGATCACGCCTCAAGATACAAGAAAGGTTGAGATGACTGGATCTAATTTGGTGGCATGACATCGGAAGAATTAATATATGATATATCGTCCTTATGTAAAGAACCTTTCACTTTCCCCAATATTATAGCCCCTCCCTCAACTTGAGAAATTTAAGATAAGCTCTTCCACCATCCCAAATCATAATACCCTTCGATTTTGGATGGGACCCACCATATCCCTTATCAGCAAACTTTGTTTTCAAAAACTCTTTAGAGGTACGGGGCACACACTACGGTGTCTCTCCTGCACATCGAGACCCAGACACTCCCTACCATCTTGCCGCAACTCATCCTTGGCATGATAACCATTTATCACCTTATCCATGTGCCCTCTAAAATATCCCCTATTAAACCATGATTCACCTCCTTTCAACGTATCTCCAAACACCTGAGTTGTCCCCTTTCTCCACGCGTCCACACTTTCTCCACGAGAGATAAAGATCCTCTTATGGCCCGACGTGTGTCCTTTTTAAAACTAGCGGGCTCAAAAAGTCCCCATGCCTTCTCTTTTTTCGTACTCCTCTGTCGAGCAGCAGTCTGTCGTAGCCCTTGACGACCAATAACGAAGCTTTTCCTATCTCCGCTAAACGACACATCAATTCCCCTAGCCAGGTCATCGTACCAGTCTCGACCAACAGGTGCCACATCATCGTCTTCCTCTCCTCCCGATGATGCAACCGCAGAACTCTTCATCTTTGTACCTCTGCCAGGTCCAACTTCTCCACCCTCTAGTCCTCCGTATCTGAAGATCCTCTAGCTCTTGCCCTCTCCTTTGTACCGACCAGAACAACCTCCATCGTCAAAAAAAACTCTGGCCATATCGTCACCTCGTAGACGCTCCAACAAAAGATCAACCACCTCAGGTATCCGCCCTTTAGATCTGACTTGAATCCCTACCTCAAGTAACATTTTTTAGCATTACATGCCAAATGTAACAAAACTTCAAATTCTAATACGGCACAGATTCGTATGGTAAGATTTGTTACAATATACTATTTATACATTTTTTTTTAATAAAACAAATTAAGATAGTCATAAATTAAGAAAATAACCAATAGTAAAATAAAAGTATTCTTGCAGTATCCGATACCAGTGTCGACATCGTGTAGAGACAAGTTGGGCATGTTAAAGTATACAATAACATAAGTTAGAAGTCTAACTTGTAATGGTAGTAACGTGATTTAGGGGCAAATTTAGTCATTTACAAATTCAATATGATTTATTTGAGATGGATGGTTCATATAAGTGTCTTAGTCCTTATGTTTCTATGGTTTTATTTTCTTATAAATAATTACTCATGGAGAGTTTTGAATTTAATGAATGAAATTGCCTTTGGGCTTTTTAATTCCTTTAAGAACTTTTGACTTGCTTCAATTAGTACCTCTCAAAAGGTTTACCTGATTTCATTTTCAGAAATCTAGGCTCTGGCGGTTATTAGAGTTCCATATCTTACTTTTCTTACCATTCTCCCCAATGGCAATGGATTTTCCCTTGAATCGTATAATTTGTCATTTAGTTATAGTTTCTACGCTTTCTTGACTTCTATTACTGTTTGTTGGTCGAATCATGAAGCTTACACGGTTACATCACTCTCTCAAAGCTTACTACATGAAAATCATGAGTTAGGGTGTCCCGGCACCAATTTTTATTTTTAGCAATTTGATATTTTAGCAATAAGTAGAATTACAAGGTAGGCCTTCAAAAAAAACAAGACAAGAGGAGGATTCAAGAATCAACCATGAAATTCTAAGATCTTAGAGAAGAACAATTTACACCAATCCCTGACCTATTTCTTTGTCTTTAATCCCCCTCAAAAACAAATATAATAACATAACTAGGCTCGCTATGATAATAACCACTTTTTTAGTGGCCTTGTGAGTAGGAAGCTTTACTTATCATAAGCATGAGATAGAGAAATGGTTCCGACTATAAAACCAAGGGTAATCATAACAGCCATGCAACTTTGCCAAACCTACTCTTTCAAAAATTTGCACAATTTTCTCCAGTATACAGCCCAAATCTACTGTCAACCCTATATTCAAAACACAAGGCGTAGCTAAAGCGCCTTAGAAGGGTCAAGGCGATGCGCTTTTAGTAAAGCACCTCACTAAAAACATGTTTTTTTGTAAAAAAAAATGGTACTTTGGTCTATTATATTAAGCATCAGTATGATAGGCGAGATAAAATTGACCCTATCTCGTTGAAAGACATTGATGAAAGCAATGAATGACTACTTGGAGAGATGGAAATAGAAGGTGGAGAAGCAGAAGATGAATTGGTGTTTGAGGATGATAGATTGACATGGGGTATTGTTACGAACTTACGAGAGTTGTTGGAGCTAGTGAATCAACATCAAATACAAGATCACAATCAAGCTCAAGAGTAAGGGCAAGGGCTTCAGTAAGGGAGCTGGAAGAGGAAGATGCCACTTCGGGGGAGTAGAAGAATAATACATTTAGGAGGCTAACACATCCGACGATGATGGGGATGAAGCTAATGATTATATTTTAGATAATGATGATGATGTTAACTAGAACTAATTGTGGACTATTTTAGATTTTGGACATTTGTTATTTTTTATTTTTTATGACTTTTTGATTACTAGTTTTGTATTTAGATAATGACAATGCTAACTAGAACTACTTTTGGGTAACTTGAGATTTTGAACATTTGCTATCTTTTATGTTCTATGACCTAATGATTACCTGTTTTGTTATTTTATGATATTATTTTTCTTAATTTTTTATATTTCTTATATTTATTGTTATAACTTTTAATATTGCGCCTAAAGCGCCAGGGGGTCCTAATGTGCGCCTTGCGCCCTTAACTACCTTTACTAAAAAGTATACCCAAGAGAGCAAGCTCGAACATATCACAAAAAATGCACATAAACGAATTCCTCTAAAAAAAATGGATTCATAAATCATCATTAAGTGATGAAAAAGTAGTTTAAAGTAACATATTAGAAATTTAGAAGGATCCACTATGGAGCAGGTTACAAAGGTACTCTGTAGGAAAAATAAAGGAACTACAGCTTGATATGAACAAACCAATCAGTACATGGGTTGAAACCAACTGGCAATGCAATATGGAAATTACATAGAGAAGAGACCATCTTAGTAATGGATGTACCTGGTTTGTGGCAGCAGTATAAATCTTTTCCTCAAATCTTACAGCAATCTTCTTAAGTTCATTTAATCCCTCAGGGCCAGAAATTGGAAGATGTCTCTTTAAAGTCTCCATTCTATGCATGCAAAAGAGTAAGTTTTAATAGGTTATTGATGGTAGATAAAGAACATACCAAGTATATGTCAATTCATGCATCATCAACAACACAAGGTTTTAAATTTCGGCGAAAAGTTCCGAAATTTCGGTTTCGGTGAAGACTGAAATCGAAATCCCTAAAAATTTCGGTCCCCTCTTCCATTCTTCTATATTAAGGAATGAAGAGAAATTTCAGGCATTTTTCCCTCTATTAAAGGCTAGAAATAAGATTCCCTTTTCTACAAGAGATTATAGAGTGAGAAAGAGATAAGATTTCCTCAGATTTTTCAGGATTTCATAGATCACCATTTAAATTTTTTCCAATTTTTCACTGAAATTTTGAAATTCCGCCCGAAATTTCGGGCGAAATTTCAGTTTCGACCCGGACCGAAATACAGGTCAAAACCGAATTTCAATCCTTGCAACAACATCAGCATGTGAAACCATAAGTTTAAACGAAGTTGAATCAAAATGCAGTCACAAGTTCAGTATCCCAAATATTGGACCAATCAATTGTCCCATACAATCGACCCATAATGCTAGAATGTTCTACGAAGGCTCTCTACTTTAATCATCAGTTGCCCTATACAATCAACACATAAATCAAGAAAGTTCTACAAGATTCTAGAAAATTGATTGAGAGATGGAAGACTTACATTTTATTGACAATTCGTTGCCGAGAATCGGGTTGTAGTTGGGTTCTCCAATCATTAGCGTCCATGTTAGGTTCCCCACCTTGAACAGGACCAGGACCAGGAGCAGCTCTCCAATTGCTGTTATCCATTCAATTCAGAAAAAAAAAAAAACAGAACACCCCAAGATGGTCTCACGCTTCGATTCACCGATACTAGAAATTTTTCGAATTAAGACCACGAAATTACGAAGGGATCGAGCAGATACAAGGAAAGGAGAAAAACCCTAATCAAGAACTCGCCCAAGAGAAGAACAGAAAGCCACGTAACAAAGTTCGCATTATTTATTTCACGCAAAATAACGCAAAACGCCTCGGTCATGCAAGGAATTTAAAAGGATTGGTCGGTGATGTGATTGGAATGCGACTTTTCTTGAGTAAACCTTCGCTCACACCTGTGTGAGCAAATCCGATCACACACCACAATATGAGCCACGTGGCACACGTTTAGAGGATGATGACCGTATGGATGTTTGGCCAGTCCCTCGTTCGACCTACAAACCAAATATTTGCCTGATTAGTTTTGTCAGACCTTTGGATCTAGTACCCCAAATAATGGTCAATAATGTTTTAAATTCTACTGTTAATATCAACCCATGCAAATGACTCCAATCCAATGCTTAAAAATCACTTATCAGGCTAATTTTTGGTTTACAAGTCCACCAAGGGACTAGCCAAACATCCATACGGTCATTGTCCTCTAAGAGTGTGCCCCGTGGCTCATTTTGTGATGTGTGATCGGCTTTGCTCACACACAAGTGTGAGCAAAGGTTTACTCACTTTTTTTTGTTTGTATGACCGAGACACCCAAAGGGCCGGTCACATGCATCTCATATGCTGATCCCATTCAAATAAAAAATAGGGACACTCCACGGGCACCCACGCCATTCGGCTGGGCACCCATATAGGACCAAAATACCCCCCTTTTCAGTTTGGGCACCCCACCCCTTCTACTTCGTTTTCTCTCTTTCTCTTCCCTCTCTCTCTCTCTATAGTGTAACTCTCTCCTCTCACCTCCATCACTCTCTCCCATATCCTACTCTCACTCCCTTCATCCCGCTCTCTCTCCCTCTCCGTTTCTCTATCTATCTATGTCTCTAGATTTTTGCCCCCTGTTCGTGGGCTACATAGTCCCCACTGCAGTTCAACACCGTGGGGGCTAAAAGCCAGAGAGAGAGAGAGAGAGAGAAAAAAACGAAGAAGATGGGGTGCCCAAACTGAAAAGGGGGCATTTTGGTTTATTGTGGGTGCCCAACCAAATGGCGTGGGTGCCCATAGAGCGACTCTAAAAAATAATCTAATAGTTAGGTCAAGGAAAGAGCATCATATTTTGTTGACCTGAAAATTGAATTCCTTGACAAAAGCAAAAATTATGTCCATGACAAGAGCATAACTTTGTTGACCGACCACAATTTGAGCCATGTGGCATATTCTTAGAGATTTCTAACCTTGTAGATCTTTGGCCCAACCTAAGGTATACCTACAAACCAAAAATCAGCCTAATTAATGATTTAAAACCACGAGTAACACACTCGAATCAGCGAGTGAACAAACCTAAAAACACAGGTCCTGCCTCATTTGGTTCAAACCAACTTAGGAAAATTTTCAATGACAATTAAGTTTTAAGTTTATTTATTCTCAAATAGTTCTAAGTCAAGTTTAAGGTCAATGTCAACCACCTATAGTCAATCTAAGTCGTCTAGGTCACTTACCATCCTAAAAATCAGATTGTGTTATGAACTCAGGAGGCCATACACCTATATGATCATTGAACGGTTGAACTTCATCTCGTGCATCATTTTAAAATTAATGACAAACTTATTGGAGATTAGACATATCCTAATATAGCTAGACTCGACTCCACGATTGACTAACTGATTGGATTTGACATGAAATTTGCCAATCTACAAAATATGGACTTTATAGCTTATATTGTGGTCAATTAGCAACTTTACTGATGGACATCGGTCACCAAAGTTCTACTCGACAATAACAGAACGTTGTTGATTGACATCCATCAAATAAGTTGTTGATTGGCCACAATAAAAGCCACGTGGCATATTCTTAGAGATTTTTTTTTTATCATATGGATGTTCGGCCCAATCCTAAGTAGATTTACAAACTAAAAATTAGCATGATTACTGATTTCTATGTGTTGGATTAGTATCGTTAATTTTTATGGGTTGATTTTTAACCGTGGAATTTGAACATTATTGAGGGTGAAGATCCAAATGTATGAAATCACTAATCAGGTTGATTTTTGGTATGTAGGTTCACCTAGGGATTGGACAAACATCCATATGGTCAGCATCCCCTAAGAGCGTGCTATGTGGCTTAACTTTGTTGACGGACATTGGTCAACATAGTTCTATTCGACAAGAGTCGAACTCTGTTGACCGAGCATGTAGCATATTCTTAGAGAATTCTAATCGCATGGATGTTTGGTCCAACCATAGCAGACCAAAGATTAGCCTGATTAATGATTTCTAAGCATTGGATTGGAGTCATTTTCATGGGTTGATTTTATCTGTGACTTTTGAGCATTATTGACCATTATTTAGGGTACAAAGACCCAAAAGTTTGAAACTAATCAGGTTGATTTTGGGTATGTATAGATCCA
Organism: Euptelea pleiosperma; assembly: GCA_035048495.1. Taxonomy (NCBI): domain Eukaryota; kingdom Viridiplantae; phylum Streptophyta; class Magnoliopsida; order Ranunculales; family Eupteleaceae; genus Euptelea; species Euptelea pleiosperma. The sequence continues at coordinate 7,670,083 of CM068544.1, forward strand.
GCTAGGGATGAGACAAACATCCATACGGTTAGTATCCTTTAAGAGTGTGCCACGTGGCTTATATTGTGGTCGGTCAAAAACCTTGCTGACGGGCGACCGACCACAATATGAGCCACGTGGCATATTCTTAGAGATTTCTGACCATATGGATGTTTGGCACAACCCTAGGTGGACCTACAAACCAAAAATTAGCCTGATTAATGACTTTTAAGCGTTGGATTGGAGTTGTTTTTCATGGGTTGATTTTTAACCATGGATTTTGAACATTATTGATCGTCGTTTAGGATACAAAGATCCAAAGGTTTGAAATCACTAATCAGGCTGATTTTTGGTATGCCAGTCAACCTAGGTATGGGGACAAACATCCATACGGTTAGCATCCAGTAAGACTGCCACATGGCTTATATTGTTGTTAAAGTTGCTGATTGACCACAATATGAGCCACATGGCATATTTTCAGAGATTTCTGAATGTATGGATGTTTGGCCCTACCTTAGGTGGACATACAGACTAAAAATTACCATGATTAATGATTTCTAAGGATTGGATTGGAGTCGATTTCATGGGTTGATTTTTTAACCATAGAATTTTAGCATTATTTAGGGTACAAATTAAGATCAAAAGGTTAGAAATGACTAATCAGGCTGATTTTGGTCCGTAGGTCCACCTAGGCCGGGACAAACATCCATATGGTCAGTGTCCTCTAAGATTGTGCCACGTGGCTTATACTGTGGTTGGTCATTTGCTGACTGATGTTGGTCAGCAAAATTTTACTCTCCTTAACAAGTTGTGAACAGTTTTAAAGGGTTAGGAAAACGATGTAACACGTTATAGTAATTTTGTTACTCACTGCTCCCTTTGGGCCCACTGACCATATAGATGTTTAGCCCTTCCCTTAGCAGATATACCCATGGTTTAAAAAACGGCCATTATAACGGATTTGGACCTCCCCCGTTGCGTTATGAACAGTTAAAATGCTGAAAAAATAACGGCTGTTATTTTTGTTATTACGACCGTTATTTTTCCTTCATAATGAAAATAACAACCTTTATTTTCTTAAATTTTTTGTGAAAAAAGGCTGTTATTTCAGTTATTTTCACCCCCTTTTTTTTATTATTATTTTCTGTTTTTTGAAATTTTGTTTTAGCGCAGTTTTTGGCCCTGAGCATTACAATTCGTTATAACGGAAAAAATGGTACGCCCCCAGTCTGTTATAATGGCCCCTTTTAAACCTTGGATATACCCACCAAAAATCACCGGTAATCTCAAGCCGTTAGATTTTAGTACTTTTTAAGGCATGATCCTAGCCGTGGATTCAACATTTTCTGGGTACTAAAACCGACGGCTAAAAATCATTAGAAAACAAGGTAATTTTTGGTATGAATGTCTACCAAAAAGGTCAAAAAAATAAAATAAAATAAAATTCATGCGGTCAGTGGGCCCAGATGGCAACGGTGAGTAACAAAAATCGTCATACCTGTCGCTTTGGCTTTGCTACCTTGTTGCATAACCTACATCACGACCCGCTAGTTCAGCCTAGTTGGCAGCTAGCGAGGTCAACCTTGAACGTGAGTAAAAAGAAAAGAAAAAGCCTACGAAAGATGGGTGATCGGGTTACTTTTACCCGGTCAATTACTGTAAGGGCAAAAAAGTTATTTTAAATCTTAATAAAGTTACTGCCACGTTGACGGTAGATCTCTTGAATCCAACGGCTCTTTTTTTTATGATGACAGCCGACCATCCACAACACTGATGACGAACCACAGTGTGAACCACGTGGCATACTCTTAGAGACCACCGATCGGATGGATGGTTTGCCCATATCTAGGTGGACGGGCCTACAGAACAAAAATCATCATCATTAGTGATTTCTAACCATTGGATTAGATTTTTAACTGTGGATATCTAGTATTATTTGGGATACTCAGATCCAATGGTTATAAATAACAAATCAGGCTGCTTTTTGATATGTAGATTCACCTAGACATCCATACTGTCAATGGTCTTTAAGAGTGCACCACGTGGCTCATACTGTGGTCTGAGTTTATGGGGTTGTGTTGCGGTTTTGGAGGACCATGGCTTTGGACTTGGTCCATCTGGGTTATGATTTCATGGGTTTGTAAGGTCATTGCCATTTGCATCCATGGATCTATTTGGGTCTGGGTTGGGTTGTAGTGGTGAACGATATTGGGCTCCTTGGCCCATCTCCTTAAAGTGCATGTAGGTAGGAAGGTTTGATGGGGGGTGGGGCCTGATTGGTTGGGATTGTGAGAAAATTTTTGAAGCGATGGGACTTTTGAAGACACCAATCCAACTGTTGCAAATAACTACTCTTGCTGTTTTTTTGGTTTATAGGTCCACCTAGGGATGAGTGCGAGAGTTGGGGTTCAATAAAAATTCTCTCAAATCTCTCCGCCGGAAATAGAATTCCAGGAATTAGAAGTTTCTTCTTCCCTCTAAAATATAATTCCAGAAAAATCACGAAATTTAAAATATAATTCCGGAAAAATCACGAAATTTAAAATATAATTCCTATAATTCAGTCCTCCCAAAAATAGAGATTTGTGATTCCAAGAATCACAAAACCAAATGACTCAATTCCAAGTTACCAAACAGACCCTTATGTCATTGCTATTTGCATCTATGGATCTATTTGGGTATGGGTTGGTTATAGTGGTGAACGATATTGGGCTCCTTGGCCCATCTCCTTAAAATGCATGTGGGTAGGTTTGATGGAGGGTCCTGAATGAGTGGGGCCTGGTTGGTTGGGACTGTGAGAAATTTTTTGAAGCGCCGGGATTTTTGAAGTAGCGATCATGCGCCCAATGATTGCACGCACATATACCCATGGTTTAGACTTTGGTTTGAAAAGACTTTTTAAAAAGTAATTATGGGTATATGTGGTGCTCAATCATTGGCAAGTGATCGGTACTTCAAATATCCTGTCGCTTCAAAATTTTTCTCTTGAATATAATAGGGGTTAGATCCGCGCACCCCTTTGACTCCAAAATTTCCACCTTTTTTGGGCATGGATTCTGAGAATCCAAGGATGGTTGTAAGTGCTGAGCTGACATTCTCTGGATTCACTTTTTGCCAAAGCACAACCACCGTTGGATTCTTGGAATCCACGCCCAAGAAGAGGGGTGGAAACTTTTGAGTAAAAAAGGGGGTCCTTTGCTCCTGAACCATATAATAGGGAATGAATTTGCAGTTGGTTGGACTGAATATAATAAGGAACTAGGAATCAAAAGCCCGTGCTGAGCACATACGTTAAATAAATAAGATATAAATTTAATAAAAGTTATTTTGCAATTTCTATATATTGATTTGATATTTGAAAAAAAATATTATATGAACTTTTAATCAGAAATGTGTTGTGAATCTGTTGATATTTCCATTGATCAACACAAAGTAAATGCTGATACGTTACAAAGTAAATGTCGATAGTATAACTGACACTACATGAGCGGTGATCAGCCATCGGTTACAACCGTTACGTTTACAACACTCCCCTTTGAATGTCCGTCGCTTTATGGAAATTGCTTCATTAAAACCTTGTTAGAAAAACCTTGTGAGATAAAACCTAATCGAAGGAAAAAGAATACAGTGTATTGATGAATCAATGTGGTGGTGATGGACGCACTTAATATTACCTCATTAAAATCTTACTTAGAAAAACCCTATAGAAAAAAACCTAAGCGAAGGAAAAATAGTACAGTGCGCAAAGGTCCTTCTAGGAAATGATCATCATTTTTTATTGATGCTCCCCCTGATTTGAGCATGTCAAGTGAAAAAGTCTTGGAGTTGATGCATATCGATGCCGAAAATCAAGTTTCTTGGACGTTGATGTAGGTAGTGTCTTTTTGAATAGATCTGCAAGATTGTTATTGGAACATATCTGTTGGACATCAATATTGAGACTCTACTAGAGCTTGTGAGTGTAAAAGAACTTTGGCGAAATATACTTGGTTCTTTCACCCTTGATATACCCGCTTTTAATCTGTGTGATGTAAGTAGTATTATTCATATTGAAGTGCTTCAAGACTTTTTAGTGTATGGATTGATGAACTAGGATCCCACTTGGGAGATGTTCAATCTGTAGGCCAAGGTAAAATTATATATTTCCAAAATCTCTCTTCAAGTATACAGAGATTTTGCGAGCTCTTCAAGAGTTGCTACGATATTCATATCATTAACATACACTACGATGATGGAAAATCCAATTTCTAATTTCTTAATCAAAATGCATGGGCATATTAGATTGTTTAATCCATACGGGGATCGTAGTTCGATTGCATACAATCTATTTACTTCAGGCAATATATAAGTTATTATAAGATCTTTATATAGATAGCCGTGTCTGAGAGGACAGTAATATAATGCTTGAAAGGTTTTGAACCGTTTTGAGTTTGAAAACGTTTAGAGGTTTAAGATTAGGCAAATTTTGGATACCCCATCAATTTCTCTTCTTATCCCCCACTTAAACTATAATTAAAATGATTTCTATATCCCTTGTGTTTTCTCTTATCTTCCTCCCACAAGATATATAAAACACCAACTTTACCCCATTTGTTTATCTAATTAACCCCTTTCTATTTCTACTCATCCCCTCTAAAATTCAAAGCTAGGGAGACTAATTCAAAGCAAAAGGAGAATACCTAAAAGCTTTAGGGTTGTATTTTACATCTTCTACAACTCTCATTGGGAACTTTTGAGTAAAACAATCAATGAAAGAATCAATAGGTGTATGTATTTGAATTCAATATTTTTTAATTGATAAAATCATTCTAACTTCATTTTCGAAACCATTCTAATAAGAATTTCTAGTAATCTCGTCGGAACGATACATTGGGGTTTTTTCTCTCGTGCAATCTCGATCATGGTCTTTAAATTGATTGTTCGGACTCCTAAGTCCGGACAATCATTCATTGTTCGGACTTAATAGTCTGAACAGTGAAGTATTGTTCAGACTTAGCAGTCCGAACAATGACGAGTACCTGCGGAACGAGAGGTGTATCCACTCTCCGGTGACCAACAACGACGGAGAAAGAGGGCGATCGACGACGCTGGAGAGAAAATGGGGTTGGCAGTGTGGTGATGGTGGATGGGGAGAGGAAGAGCGATGTAAGGCGATTTCACTGAAATCGCAAAACCCTTCCAAATTACCCTTTCGTGTTTATCATTTTGGGGTGGGGGTGGGGTGGGGGGGGGGGTGATAAGAGATTTTGATGGGCCCACGGGCCAATTAGAAAATTTCAGAAATGTTGGAGGGGAAATAAGAGAAAGGGGAAGAAAAGAGAAATTGACGGGGTATCGAAAATTCTCCTTAAGATTAAGATACCTTCAATGTGAAGAGGAAGAAAGGTTGAGGGAGATGGAGTGATTTTAGAAAATAAATAGGAGAGACAATGATGTTTTAAGAGAAATTAAAGAGACGTTTTTAGGTAATAGGAAACGTTTTATATGGAATCTCGTGAGAGTTATTTTGGGAAGGAAGAGAAGAGATGTTTAAGGTAATAGGAGACGTTTTGGATGGAATCTCGTGAGAATTATTCTGAGAGGGAAGAGAAGAGATGATTAAGGTAATATGAGACGTTTTAGATGGAATCTCGTGAGGGTTATTTTAGAAAATAACAAAAAAGACAGAGAAGATGCCACGTGGATGAGAGAGAAAGCTTTCTCTATGCTTCCACTTTAGTATAGAAGTATAGATAACTAGTGTTTGCCCCGTGCTATGCATGGGTATTCAGGTTTATAAAATAAATTTAATCTAAAGGGTGGTGTTATTTGCACACACCTTTTTTTGAGTGACACCCACCTCTTGCTGTATGCAAATAAGTTACAAAAAAAACTCCACCATCGAGAGAGAAGACTTCTCCCAGCGGCCTCAGCGACTTCTTCTTCTTTTTCTCAGCGACTTCTTCTTCTTCCTCTTCCTCCTCTTCTTCTCCGAGAGCGAGAGAGAGAGAGAAGAAGAAGAAGAAGAGGAGGAGAAGGAAGATGAGGTAGGGAGAGATCTCTTTCTCCCCCTCTCCCTTAAAAAAAAAAGTTCGCCCCTATCGGTAACATAGGGTGGACCAAAGCCATGTCCACCCTGTGTTACCGATAGGGGGCGAATTATTTTTTTTTTTTTAAGGAGAGAGAGATAGGGAGAGGGAGAGGGAGAGGGAGGGAAGAAGGGAGAGAGAGAGAGAGACACACACACACACAGAGGAAGAAGAATAAGAAGAGGAGGCCGCTCGGAGAAGAAGAAGAAGAGGAAGAGGAGGCTACCCGGAGGAGAAGAGGAGGCCGCCGCCCACCACCAAGTAAGAGAGAGAGAGAGAGAGGGAGGGAGTGGTGGTGGTGGTGGTGTAGTGGTAGTGAAGAAGAAGAGGACGGTGGTGGTGAGTTCCTCTTCGTTTGGTTTTTTTTTTTTTTCACAACTTCAAGTATGTGCAGATAAGAGGTGGGTGTCATTCAAAAAAAGGTGTGTGCAAATAATGCCACCCTATTTTAAAACCATGTAAAAATTTAGGCTTTAAAATAACAGGTTGTATTAATGTGAAATTAATTTGTTTAATTTCATCTGTTGATTATAGAGAGATTTTTGTGAAGAAGATAAAAAAAAATTAAAAAACCTCATTTTTATTAGAAATATTTTACTTTATTTATGATATTTGTATTTTCTGTTATTTGTTATTTTCGAATAAAATGTTGGGGTGTTAACAGTCCATTTTAATGAGTAATTGAATTAGAATATATATAATCACGCATGCATATTGTGGGGGAAAAATATCTGATCTAACCCACACAATCTTCGAGGTCAGACGATTTGGATTATGGTGATGATCGGACGACTCTGATGCTCCAGGATGAAACTGCTTTCTCCTCTGCGAAGGATAGGATGATCTCCAGATGAGATTTGGTTGTACCTGTTGACAAGGCTCCGACGCTCAAGTCAGCTTGGGAAATGTAACAGGTTTTAGGAAATAGTAAAAGATTTCAGAGTTTAAGCTATCTGGATCTGGAGAGCAAGATCCTCTTCTCAGTCCTGAGGGTCTCATATTTATACCCTTAGAACTGGGCGTGACTCACCTTCCACGTGTCGAGTCGTTATCAGTCAATGATGACTCGGATAAATTCTGTTATAAAACAGAATCTTATGGTTATATCTTGACTTCATTGATTCGGTTATACCTGAAATAACTGAAATGACACTGAGGTGGCATCCTTCGTGTCAAGTATTCAGATAAGGTGATGTCGAATTCGCGATAGTTCAACTAGCTGCCACGTGACCAATATTCATCAGTTAAGAAATCGATGGTATTCAGAATACTTACCTCGTACGTAAGAGATCCTGCCACGTAAGTCATTTGACATTATCTGGCTTTGACGGGATGATATTGAAATAGATCCCGTCAAGTAAGTCTGATGACCTTGTCGGGATAAATACATCCAGCCAATAATGTGACCTTGCCGGGAGGATGTCCCGGGATGACATGTTTAGATTTCCCGGGAATATATACTTGAGTTGTCAGGATGAGTTCCCGGGATGATATACTTGAGTTGCCAGGATGAGTTCCCGGGATGACATGTTTGGAGTTCCCGGGAATATATACTTGAGTTGCCAGGATGAGTTCCCGGGATGACATGTTTGAAGTTCCCGGGATGATATACTTGAGTTTCCAGGATGAGTTCCCGGGATGACATGTTTGGAGTTCCCGGGATGATATACTTGAGTTTCCCGGGATGAGAACCTTGAGTTCCCGGGATGAGATTGTAAAAGATCCTGTAAAGCTTTTTGGACTTGTTGGGATGAGACTGTAATAGATCCCGTCTATCCAGTTGATCTCGGTGGGATGAGACTCATCAATATGTCGGGCAAGATTGAATACTTCCCGACATATTAAAGGCTGAGACGTTAATATTCTCTGTTAGCATCACTTCCATGTGTCGATAATACAATCCTGACACGTGGCATTTCCAAGTAATGGAAATCGTGTGACACGATGGGCAGTTTATAGCTCTTGATGATGATTCCAGCGCATTAACTCTCGCGTGCTGTCTTCTAACACGCGTCATGTATTCGAAACCGCACGTGCTAAGCCAGAGATACGTGTCCAATTTTGACTTGCTGGAAAATACGGCACCCACATCGCCCCCCTTTTTGAGAAGATCGATAAATGACCGTCGTATCTTCTGAAAAAGATCTTGGCCATCCACGTTTCATATCTGTTTCTTAGCCGTTGGATCATGTAATAACCAATCGATCATTTTCCTCCGCATTTAATACTGCGCTTACTGTTTGCTGTATACATGATACGTGTCCGTAGCAACGTGCTGCCCAATGTACGTCGTCGAATGGAATGATTGATGGGTACAGTACTCGAGGGAATAGGTAACCGAACCGTCGAGTAACCAATCTTTCGAGTTTTGGCGCCCGAGATTTGATATTGCCAAACTGCTGGTTTGATATAACCAGATCTTTGCCTATAAAAGGTTTATTCACCGCTTTCTTCCATTTCTTCGCTCTGGTCAGTGCTCTGCAATACTTCAAGCTTCAAGCTCAAGCTGTTCTTCACCTGTATCTCCTCTGTTCGCTGCTTCCAGACTGTAACGGTACTTTTCTCTCATCTGCCATCCCCTCTCGTATACTTTCATTTTCCTCTTCATCTTCTTCTTCAAATGGCTAGGGGTAAAAGGGTTCTTGAAGATACCGAAGAAATGGTTCCCAGAGAACCAGTAGAAACCAATGTTGATGTAGATGAGCAATTATCCTCTGATTCGTTGGATAGAGAAGTAGATGTATATAGGGAGGAACCAATAATTCCTCAAGTAATCGTCAGGGTCCCAACTTATGGGAATGACCCTTATATTGTAGGTTTGAGAAAAGAATTTGCCATTCCTTCTTCTGTTTTTGTTAATATCGGTTCTCGTCATGGGGAAAATACCAACCCTGGCGAAATAAGCATCACTCGGCTTCAATTGAAGTTCGGGTTAACCCTACCTTTGACTCCTTTAGTGAGGGAAGTCCTCTGGTTCTACGACCGGGCTCCCGGCCAGATGCACGGAAATTTCTGGCGTCTGATGAATAGGATAGAGTATTTCAACTCTACGAGTAAATACCAGATCGGTCTCTCCGAGATCGATTATCTGTACATTTTGAGGAGATGCCCAGACTCCTTCGATACCGATATGTTCTGGTCGGTAGCTGCCCGGAATAAAAATCAGAAGATAGTTGAGAGCCTGCCCGATAGTCATAAGGGATGGCACTCTGATCCTCTGCTGGTGACTGGATCTTGGGAATTTGACGAGCGTGTGGAGGGGAGCTCCAGCAGCCATAGAGTCCGCACAAGCTTTAACTTGTAGGGTAAGCTCCTCTTTATATCCCGTCAATCTCCTTTAGATTCAGTTAATCAATCTACTAATCAATCCCCTCTCTTCTCTGCTGTAGACTATATCAGACGTCCCTGGAAATATCCTCAGGATATAGACGACAAGGTCAAATATATTCTGAGGAAAATCCCTAAGGTCGTAAAGCAATGGTCCCTAGCGGGATTAATTGATAAAAATCAAAGATCCTCGTCTCCTACTCCTGTCATCCCACGGGACCAGCGAATAACTGCTCCCGACTATTCGCGGAAGCGTCCCGCTGTTGAAGTCGCTGCAAGGGAACATGAGTCTCGGGAAGAAGAGACAATAAGTCCCGACATCCCCTTAATAAAGAGACCTCGCCAAACTCATAGTGCGCCAACTCATATAGAGCCTCCAACAAGTCGGGTCACGTCTGCTCCTTATCCCGTGGCCGAATTCTTCAGACATCCAGATGGTCGTCAAGAACCTCTGAATGATTTTGCCCGGGAACTCGTTCGGTTGGAAGAGGCAGAGGTATCTTCTTCTATAGCTGATGTCTAACTCTTATGCTTCTATGATCATCTAACTTGTTACCTCCTGTGCAGATGGAGGGTAGAATGGCTGAAATGCGAAAGGACACTTTTGCTGCCCCAGCTCTGGCGCCAAAAAAGAAAAGAAGATTGATCAAGGGATTAGCTCCCGAACTTGAGGCATCAATGATTCGGGATGGTATAGTGGCTACAAAGGATAATCTGGCTGGTGGCTCTTCAACGGCTTAGCCTTCTGGGACCCCAGATTCTCCTTCGGTAACTGCCATACCTACTGCTTCTCCCTCGATCGCCATTACCGCGGTCTCCTCCTGGATTCCTTCTTCTCCAGAGCTTCAACCAATATCTACCCCTCCATCAACCTCTCGTCCAACAGACGCTGCTGGGCCCAGTCATTCAATTGGTGAGCACATTCGTTCTCCTTCATTCCCGTCTGGTACAGCATTTGATTTAATTGATACATGGGTTACACTGAAAGAATTATGGGCGACAAGATAACCCCATTGCAGGTCCTACGGGATATTCGATGGCGTGGAACCATACATCATGAATGCTGGTTGCTTGCCAAATGGGCAGCCCATCTCGGAGCAAAGCTCCATTGCTGACGCTGGGGTGGCTTCGACGTTAATCGAACGAATTCTTCTTCCACGGACAGGTTGCGTTATATTGACAATGCCTTCCCCAAAAGTGCCCTGTGAAGTTCTCAGTCGTTCCCTCCTGGAGGTAATAATTATTCTTTGTACTGCTCTCTCTGATGAATTCTTCCAATATATTCTAACAGTTCCTTCTGTCCGCAGAGTATCCATGCCTATGTAGGTCTGAGGGATTATCTTGGTGATCTCCTCCAAAATTATACTGCCTTGTCGAAAAATCAAGTGCGTCCGAAGCTAAACTTCAACTAGCCGAGGAGCAAAATTCAAGCGGCCACTCTCTCTGCTGAAGTTTCAAAGACCAAGGCTGAAATGGAGAGAAAATTGGCTCTTGAAGCCTTGCTTCAAAGAAAAAAGCTGAAGATAACTTGATTAAAGTCAAGGCGGAGTATGCAAAATTCAAGGAGGGAGCCAGTCGCCTGCAAAAAGATCTGGAAAAGATGACCGTTGAGAGGGATGAAACCAAACAAGCATCTGATGCCCTCCAACAAGAATCTTACGACAAGGGATACCGGGAAGGCTTCGCCAAATGTGAAGCCATGATGGAAGAAGAAGGAGATGAAGATCCTGTTCAAAATATGGTTCAGCCTGAACCACTTGTCGGGACAATAATTTCAACAGAAGTTCCCCGAGAACCATCTCCAACCATCCCGGCACCTGAAGTTGTTCCAGCCTTTTCAGACAGACATGGTGACTCCAGGAGGGGATGTCACAGTAAATCCTGTCACTCAGCCGGTCGGCGGGCAGGATGTGACACCCATGATTTTTGTAACTAACCTTGTGGGTTTACAATTGTAGATGCCGTTTAAGGCTTTTTAATATAATAGAATACTTTTTCTGTTATTGTATGAACTGAATACTTATCAAAATATGAATTCAATGTGTTAAAATTCAATAATCCTAGTCAGGAATATAGGTTTGTCGGGAATCAACCTGTATTATCCCGGCTAGGATTTCATGGTCAATAATCTCACTTGATTTTATAAATGACGAGAATCTCATTAATTCTAGTCGCATGACTAAGAATCTTTAGATCATCCCGGCCTTCCGGTTTGTATACTTGGACTCTTATCAAGGCAAGAAGCCAAGATTGATAAGAATCCAAGGCTCCCGGCTAGGACTTTGTAATCGACGTGAATCTCCTCAATTCCAGTCGCATGACTTAGAATTTTAGATCATCCCGGCCTTCCGGTTTGTATACTTGGACTCTTATCAAGGCAAGAAGCCAAGATTGATAAGAATCCAAGGCTCCCGTTTGTAGACGTGATTCTCCTCAATTCCAGTCGCATGACTTAGAATTTTAGATCATCCCGGCCTTCCGGTTTGTAACTCCCGGCTTAGGACTTTGTATTCGACGTGAATCTCCTCAATTCCAGTCGCATGACTTAGAATTTTAGATCATCCCGGCCTTCCTCCGGTTA